>OZ034969.1:47751700-48360200 GCA_964030785.1 Siderastrea siderea | reverse complement strand
TCATCTTACCTTTGCATTAGCTGTCCATCTACTATACCACTACACCACGGTGATTTGTTGACATTTTCCCGGCGATAAATTATTTTTATGTTTAGCTACCAATCAACATTTTAAAATTCAACGAAATTTACATTTGAATTACTTCTATTACAAAGACACCTCACCGTTTAGACTTACTGCACGAAAAAATTATTTATTTTTGTCCATCCATTGGTTCTCAGTTGAACAAAAAGGCCACGCATTTCATTCTTCTGCTCGATCCAGTCTTCGGCGGCCGTGAAACGAAGGCTTGCTTCCTTGTTCTGGTAGAGCACAGTGATAAAGATACACTTTTTGCCCATCACACGCGCACACATCTTGCCAGGAACACACGTGATGAGCGCCAAGTGGAAAGCTTATGATTACCTACAAAACGAGGGCGATATTCATCTCACAGTGAACTAGTACAGCTTAAACTTCGCAGACTTAGGCACCGAAGTTTGTGAGGTCCGCAAGGACGCATAAATGTTCAGTTCCCGGAGTACCACTTTATGCACCGTTCGTAATTCGGCCACGCTACATTTCAACAGGGAAAGCAAGAATAAAATACGAAAAATTCCTGCTTCACAAGCGTTGTCTCCATGTTAACAAGGAAATCAAAAATAAAGAAATAAGTAAATAAAATAAAAAATAAACGACACAAGACACAAGAAGGGTAAGAAAACCTTTTATTTTTAAAATGTTAGGTGGTTTACGTTAACAAAATATGCGCTGTCCATAACCTCATTTATGGCTAACCTTACGACTTAAATTCGCATTTTTTCTAACAATTTACACTCGAGACAGATTTAAAAACACGGGAAAAGTGCACAAATTTTTAAAAAATTGCTCGATTTTCCGTATTTTTGACCCGAAATCCGTAAATTTTGTCTAAGCCCATATGGACTTAGAAAAAATATAAACTTTGTTGAACAAAAGGAGTCATTAGAAATGCGCATTAGAAATACGCGCTATTGTTTTCTTTAAACAAAGAGCTGTATGCATAATGAAGTATGGGGCTGTGCGGAAATCTTGCCAAGAGGCGATCAGGCTGGGCCTTACTGAAAGCAGCTTTTAAACCCTTTTTCTTCGCTGCTTTAACTTTGTGCCTTTGAGCTTTTCGAATGTCATACAGTTCTTTGGGAATGTCTTCGTAGACTGCAAAATCAGAATCTTTCAACTTACTTCGAGCCAGCTGTAAAACTTCCTCGCGGTCTGAATAGCGGAGAAATCGGGCTAGGATTGGACGTGGCCCATTCTTGGCTGATTTTCCCAAACGGTGAATGCGTTGAAATTCAATTTTCTGCTGTGGGTTTTCTATCGCCAGCTCATCCTCCATAAACTTGTAAACAAATGCCTTCGTGTCTTCACTCGGCCTGTCATCATCTTCGTCGGCAGAAATGATCCTCTCAGGAATGCCCAAAAACTTTAAATTTTATCTTCTGCTGTAATGTTCTAAATACAAAAACTGCTTACGTAGGTCTTCGATGTCTGAAGTGCAGCCGTCTTTGATGTCATAGGCATTCTTTTTCATTTCCTTAATTTCATCTTCACAGAAACTTACGCTTTCTTTCAGCACGTTGACCGACTTGTCGATGGTCTTGGTTTTAGAATCGAGAGCTGAGACTTCTTTTTCAAGCCTACTCACGGACATTTCAATACTGGAGACGGAGGTGGTAAGGTTGTTTAGATGGAGTTCGATCTGATCCAGTTTGTCAAGCTTGGACAATTTCGATAAGATAAGGTCGACCTTCTCGGCCAAACCTTCTGCCATACCTTCCGCCATATTGAAGGCTTCAAGGATAATATCTCCGGAACTTTCTTTTTGTTTCTTCTCGTCTGGGGAGCAGGCAGAGTCTCCAGAAGATGAACCTCGCGATTTTCTCTTGATAGTTGATCTGATAAATTCCATACGCGGGATTTTAGGCTAAAATTTTTCAGTTTTTCTGCGGAGCGTTGCAAGAGACGTCCTCACTCCTCCATGATCAGCGGCAACTCGGCTCTATGGAATTGCAGTTGAGTATAATTTATCTTTCCAGACAAATCTGAAAACCTTTACTGTAGGTACTCACGACTCAATACTCAGCTCCTTCCCTGAGAGATACTTTTTTTAATTTTACCATGGCGAGAAATTCGGGACAGGCATGCGCAAAGACAGTTGACGCCTAGAAAACATTAGGGCATTTCACAATACAGACAATTGACTGAGAAAAGAATAAAAATCGAAAAAAACTGTCCTCAAAACATTCTCATGTCTCTGTTTCTATCAGATTCGATTAGTACTCCTTTTCATTCAACTGAATTTGCTTTAATTCTCACCTTGCAAGTTGTATCCGTTGCGGTTTTGACATAAACAGTAAGCATAATTTTTAACAATCGATAATGCGCCAATCAATTCGAAAGTTCAACATTCACCCCCCGGGCAATCCCCCGGGCATTTGAACTTTTGAAGATTGGCTTGTTCAAATTCCCTACCCTCGGGGCAAGAAAGCCGTTCAAATGTCCCACCAATTATAATTAGTACTGAACTGCCTCTCCTCAAAGACAAACTTGGTCTTCAATCAAACACTTTTATACATGCCTTTCAGAGAGAGATATACCGTAATGACACCTTCAATCTTCTATTAAAGACCCTTTTCAAAGAGTTATTCACTAATAAAGGCGAAATTCTATCTTGCAAATCCGTCAGACCCCACAAAAACCGAAAAAATTCACGGGCCTATTACGTCAGAACAAGAGATAAATCCGGTTCAAATTCCCCACCCTTCCAACGCAACGTTCAAATTCCCACCTTCTCGGGCACGGTGCACAGTCAAATGCCCGGGGTATGCCCGGGAGGGGGATGTTGAAGTTTCGAATTGATCGGCACATAACAAGCTTTGTGTGACTGTCCTCTCCAAAAGGCCAAATGATACCCTACTTAAGCGTTCGAGTCCGCGTCAGAATTCATCGTGCACACCAGTTTCCATCTCTTACGTGAACTCGAAGGCGCTATCTTTCAAGTCGAAGTACATCTAACATTCGCCGATTTGAATCCTCTGCGGTATCCAGAAGGAAAAACATGGTAAATTTCAGTAAACATCCCACGGCTAATATCTACGATCTTCGGTCTGCAATATCTCTACTGATAATCATCCAAATTTCCTGCAGAACATCTCGTTCAGAAGACAATTTATTAATTTTTATGGCGCGCCTTTCCAGTCAATATTCAAACAATTTAATATGTAATGCAACTATTTAATTTCTGTGCCATATTTTTTATTTCCTTTCTGTATGTTTTTATATTGCTGTTATATTTTTTATATATCTTCCTATTAATATTGTTGCCTATTGTTTTTTTCCGTTCTCTTTATTTTATATGCGTCCATATTTTTTATATTTATTCCTTATTTTTTGGCGTTCCAAGTAGGATTTTTTAATTCTAATTAGTATGCAACACGTGATCAAAACTGAGATCGTGCACTTTCCCGCCAACTTCAAACAAAATGGCGGACGAGACTTTAAGAGATACGAATGAGAGAGGCCTCTGCAACTTCGTAGAGTCTCTTCGTAGCCTATTGATTGGTATTCAGAATATGAACGCTCAAGATTTGTCAGTTGAATACTTTGAGGAAGCTAACTTGCGCCTAGAAGATGCAACTTCAACTTTACAGTTGCTGCTACAAAGTGTGTGGCAAAGTGCTGACCCTGTGCTTCGAGATTTTAAGACAATTATTGAAGCTGTTTTGACAAAAGTGCGCTTTGTTTTTCAAGTAATGACAATGTATGAGCAGAGAGACTCCGTTGAATCAACGGCGTCGAATTCGTTCGCTTGTCCTACTTCTAAACTAACAGGTAGTGGAAGACCAGTCATCGTTGTCGAAAGAGAGCAGATCGAATCACGGGTAACCAAAGCGTAATATGAGAGTTTGTATGGAGCTGAAATTCGATCGAAAATAATCGGCGGTTTTCCGCCGAAAATACATTAAAATCGAAATAAAGTTTAAAAAACCTTACCTGTTGTGTGTTTGCTGTGTTTTTATCGCTTTTCCGAGCTTCCGGAGGCCGTCTTGGGCGATTTTCTGCTTAACGGTCGATGCGACGGCATGTCACGTACTAAAGCTCTCGTTAGTACGTGACATGCCGTCGCATCGACCGTTAAATGAAGTACACTTATTTGCATTGCACTTTGTTTACATACCAAGGATAAACACTGAGGGCATTGCAACACTTTACAGGTCAGTGGAACAATCACCCTGTTTCTGGTGAGCACCAGTTGTCTCCACTTCAAATTTTCACTTCTGGGTTTTTGGAGAATATACACTCTGGATACTCTGGAGTTGACAGTTTTTTAAACCCACATGAAATTCCATTTTATGGGTTTGATCCAGATGGCCCTTTTCCGTTAGATGACAACGGTTACCAGGTTTCAATACCAGCAGTTGATGTTCAGCTCACAGCACAACAACTGCAAATTTTGAATGACTCATGTCATCCTTTGAATGAGGATGGTGAACATGGTAGAATTCAATATTTGAGATGCATGGATGGACATCCTTATCGATCAAGAAACTTTCTTGGATTAAGCCCGTTTGGTGGTAAATAAATTTGAACAGAAATTCCAAGTACCCAGCTTTAAAGTTGAAATTCGTTGTTCAATAGGACACTAGTTCTAGAAATATTCGTTTTATTACGTCATGGATTTTATGAGGATTGGATTGGTTGGGCAGCAGAGTTTACACCAAAAGCATGACTGGGGGGGGGGGGGGGGGTGTTATTTCCTTTTACTTCCCACTGCCGCTCGATTGGAGACTAGCAAAGTCAGTGACAGATTGGAAATGTAAAGAGTGTGAAATTTATTATTATCCTTTCAAATTACATCAATCAGAATAAAACACAACAGATGCAACCCAATGTTAACAACAGTCAACATTAAAACAATAAAACCTCAACAATACAACTCAAAAGAGCTGTTTGCTGAAATCTCAACTACAAATATAGATAACAAGCCTGCTATAACAATAGGCCTTTCCCTAATGATTTCCCAGTATAATGTACAGGAATCGGTGCACAAATAATATGTGCATTGGTTAACGTTTTAAAAACTGTAAATAAACATCAAAGCCAGTAAACACAATTTATAATAAAAGGAGATCACTGGTATGTTTATAAACAATGTGCTACAAAACTGACACATAAAACGGTCGTCTTCAATTTTGGTTAAAAGGTTTATCACACAATGTCCATTTCCCAGTAATCGGATGTCAGTATAGCACAAAACTCCTCCCTAAGTTTGGGATATGTTTGATATGTAGATGATAGCTCCAACACAGTATTACAAGTGTGGGCAATTGGTCGGCGTCCCAAGCCAGCTACATTTGTAAAATGTACTTCAATTGCATCAAAAAGCATTAACTCAGACCCACTGATAAACCTTACAAATTTTGATAATTTCTGAGGAGTGTCAGTCAAGGCCTTTAATATATCTTTTGAGAAACTTAAGGCTATCCATTTCCCCATCACTCTCAGGGTTTGCCTGTAGACAACTAAAAAGCTTACTGGTGGATGGAATTATCAATTCGTACCTTGTGGAAAGTGCTGTCAAATCAGGGAAACTAGGAAGCAGGGTGCAAACTATTTCCTTCCAGCAGTCCGCAATATATTGCGGCTTCCGCAGAAGCTCCTTATGGGCTATTTCTTTAATGATGTGAACAATATTTTCAGAATTAACCTTACTTCGACAGACATAATTACTCAGCACTTCTAAAAGCTGGTCCATTTCATCTTTATCATCCCACTGCATATCACCAGCTAGGCACTGGTCAATCACACGTTTTTCATCAGCAGAAATGTAATTTCTAAAGGATTGGGTTAGCATGTAGCTACTTACAGCAGATTCCCCCAAAAAAGACAAGCAAGGAACATTTGAGACAAAAGCACTGGTAGGTATTGACAAGTTAAATATCCCTTTACCAAAATTCTACCAACAGCAGCCCATTCTTCTCTTTGGTAGTCATGCCTAACACAAGGTACACGCTCATTTTCTCGTATAAACAGGGAATCATATGTTTCTTTCCAAAAAAGAGAGAAAATATCTCTAAGTACCCCGACACCTCTGCCTACTTCTTCGACTCCCGTAGCATCATTAACAATTATCTCTATGTCTTGGCCCATGATTAAAGGATCTCGGAATAAGTCAATCATATCTCTCATAGATGGTACGTTTTTGTTGAGGTTCAGGTACAGGTTCGATTACTGGTACAGGCAACTCAGATGTTACGTAGTTATTGCCTAAAACATCAGATGATGCAGAGTTATTGCTTAAAACAGGCGAAATTACTGATACAGGTGACTCAGGTGTTACCAAAACACTATCAGAGTTACTGCTCTCTACATTATTTAACTCTGCCTCTGCCTGGAAGGGGTGGTGCAAAAACTCCTCCACAGCTGTGGCTTGCTTTTCCTCGCTCTCATCACATGCAAGCAACACAGGGTTCCTTTGTGTTCCATTAACACTGAAAAGAAATAAAGTTGACAGAAAACTTGAAACACAAAGTAAACCAAGTGAAAATTGATGTAAAATACTTTGAAGTGTTCATTTTATTATCATATGAACAAGTAGCAGTATACCGATAACAAATAATGTCCTGCCACATAAGATTTCGATCAATCAATTAATAATCAATCAATCAATCAGTCAGTCAATAGATGCATGGATCCCTTTTGAGACAAACTGGAGAATATTTACAACAAAAAGACATTGTCAAGAATAGTAGCACAAACTGAGATGTCAGTCTATATACAAGAACTAATTCCACAGCATTGGGATGCTGTCAAATTAACTTTCATATCTATTTATACTGAGGTTTTGTGACAAGAGAAGAACACAAAAACACTCACAGAAATCTCCACAGGTCTTATTTTTTGTCCAGTGCAAAATTTAAAAGAAAAAATACCTTGGACTTCTATCTAACACTGGGTTCTCTAGTTCCTCGTCGGTTTCACACTCGTCCTCAGATTCCAAAGGGGTCAGTGACCTAACATAAACAGCTCCTTGACCAGCCATCCTGGTCACTCTTTCTGCATCCAGAGTTATACCATCTGCCAACTTAGGAGTTACCAGCTTTCCATAACATGGCTAGGTTGAGAAAAACACTGATGTTAATTGAAGGCTTCTTGAAAATTGCAAGTGCACGAATTTCGGCTAGATTTTAGAATACCCGGCCACTTATTTGCATCTCATTGAATTTGAATGGATCCTTTTGTTTCTATATGCCTCGTTCTTTAAAGCCTTGAGAGATATGTAAATAGGTGGCCGGGTATTCTAAAATCGCTCCGCACTTTTAAGGGAATTTGCATCCCAGCATTTGCCAAAAGGAAACCCGTGGCAGACAACTGATCTCTTTCTTCTAAATTTAGACGGGTGTTGTGAGTAGGCACTTTGTTTATCTTGGGACTTGGAATGATAACAAGATCCTTGTAAACGACTGTCTTGGATGGCCGACCTCTGGTGGACTTTATGGGCTGCTTTGGCCTTGCTGTTCTCCTACTAATACCACTCTTCCTGCTAGCTCGGTTCGAGCCAAGTGTTGGAAATAATGTTGTTAGCCGCGTTTGAATAGAACTGTTTGTAAACACTGGCGAAGACGTAGATTGAACGGCACTTTCCTCGTTGATAGTCTGGCGTTGTCCAGGTTCCTCGCTGTCAACAGTTAGACGTTCCCCGTTGTTCGCCTGTCTGGGAGAGACTGACGTTGAATTCAACCGAGGGACAACGTTTCTTGTAAAACCAGGTCTCAAATGACTTAAAACTTCCAAGGCATCCGCGGCCGCATATGGCGCGTTATCAGGGTCAAAATTCAATGTACAAACTTTTTCCAGTTTGAATTTCGAAACAAGTCTTTTTGCATACAATTACTTTCTAATGGCAGCTCTTTTTCCAGTTTGAATTTCGAAACAAGTCTTTTCGCTTACAATTACTTTTTAATTGCAGCTCTTGCTGCATGCTTAATTGTGAATGAAGTTTGTCTTGGCATTACCTGCTAAAAAGTACTTCTTTTCGCGCGTTTGTTGAGGTGAATAGAGTATCACTACATTAAAAATTACTTGTGAAATGTTTGTCTGTGTGATGTTTGCGAGCCACCCGACGATAGTCGCCTTCCACGCAAATTCATTTTGTAAATATCTAAACTCTTAGTACACATTCTCTTGATAAGGCTCTGTTTGCAGTGCATCACTGGCGCCGTACGTCTTGCTCCAGTTCTCCAAACTGTACAGTGAAAAGTGGAAAGAACTCATGTAAGAAAAATGACATACATGTCATACATGTGTATTTCAAAAATTACAGAGGAGAAATTAATGCAGGAGTCAGTGGCAGTGTTAAATGCAAGCTCAGTGATTAAACCTGTGCTGAAGACTCAGGGATCGCGCGATGGGTGGGTGCCATTAAAAAAATGAAAAAGTTGTAGAATTCATTAGTCACTGATCAGTTTCAGGGTTTTCCCAGTTAGTACTAATTTTCATATGGACCAAACACGACGACGGAAAAGAAACGGAATACCGCTACAAAAGTTCAAATCGCCTTGCTCTCATTTGGCGTTCGCTCTAGGGAACTCTTTCTTGAAGAGTCTAAGCCTCCTCAGATTTTAATTACAATCGACGGAAGTTGACACTCTCGCTATCGCTTAGCCTTTAACTCTCGCGAACTCTTATTAACTCTCTTCCGCTCTTGAAGAGTTGAACATTTGTCCTAACGATGACAAATAAGGCATTCAGCAGTCAAGACAATTCGACAGACTGACTTTGGTAAAATGAATAGTTCATGATACTCAGCTCAGCTTTCTCAGTTGGCCTTATTCTGTAATGATAACAGGTTTGCTTGTACAAGTTTTAAAGAAAACTGTTTTTGAGTTTGATATATGAAATGTGACATACCTCAAGGTTTGCACCTTGTGGAATACGACTTAAAATGTGTGTAGAGATGAAAGACCACGCTCAGGCACCTTATTATGGGAATATAGTGACTAGTCCTATTTGGTTTAGGAATAGCAGAATATCCAGAATACTGACTCCCTTAAAAAACTTTTCCTATTCTGAGTTAACCGCATTCCGTTTATTCCGTTATCGTGTATATTTTCCTGAGGAAAGGGAAGGATATCCAAACTGAAAAAAAAAAAAATAGTCCGGCTGCATAGCTGAAAATTTCGGCTGAATTGTGCACTTCTTGTTACCGACCTAAAATTTGGCACACACAGAGAGACTATCGAGGAGAACATTTTTAGCTGTAGAACCACCTTCACAGTTACGCCGTTTCCATGGAAACTGCATTTAAATGAGCTACATGTGAAAAGCCATTTCCTACATATTTTAGAGGACATTGGGATATCAGTCGGCGTATAGGGATGGCCAGTAGCGGCCAGATGTAGAAAGGGATTAAATGTCGTCGCCATGGTAACCACATCCTAACTTATGCTTGAATATTAATTTATGCCATTTATGCAGCGTTTGCTCGTTCAGATCAGGAAAACGATAATCACACATCATTCCTTCTTTAGTATATCTCGTCAGAGGTAAGACGTTACAACTTGCCACGTGTTACTATGGCAACTGAGTTCAGTTATCGTCTTGTAAAACTAAGAAAAAATTAACATGGAATCTGTTTCTTCTGCTGAGTTGATTTAACTTACGACCCCTACTGGCTCTACTGACATACATGTTGAGTCCTTCTAGATCAAAATCCTTCATGAGAACTATTCTCTTATACATCTTCCATCACACACACACAATGAAGTGCAAGGCAAATTAGCTCTATAGCACTTGCATCTATTGTTCCTACAGTTGGTCTTGCAGCCACAGCGGACGAGCTCTTGGCAGGAAATTGCAGCTTCAGGCAGTGTGCACCATCTCGGTTACCACATTTCCTCAGTGGACGTCCAGCCCCATCCTTCTGGGTGCGGTAGCTGGGGCATTAGTACGGTTGATTGGCCCCAAACGTGTCCTCCCTGGTAGGTCGCCCGTTTAACATGCTGTTCCAGCGCGTCCCGTGTCGGTGGCAGTCCCTCCAAGTCTCTTCCTCTCTTGGTAAACAAATACTTCCTGGCATCGTTAACCTTGGAAAAAGGGCACATACATTTTTAATGTTAAATCATACAATGAAGAATAAATAACAATACAATTATCAATCTGCCTGTTGCCATACCTTGTCTAGTGTGCTGGGTCTGTCATACATCAGCACAATGAATCGCTCGATGGTGGCCATAGTCTCGTCAATGATGGAAGAGGGACCACTCGCCAGCTCGACAAACGCCCTAGTCACTTCAGGGTAGGTTTCCCACGTGTTCCACGCTGTTTTCTTTCCATGCCGGGCAAGAAGGACGTCGTGTCACTCCCAGTCAATGCGTGAAATATGGGAAGGCTCCTCAATCTCAAAGGACCTAATGCTGAGGCATAACGATGGGTCGGTAGGATCTTGTGATTCTTGCCTGTTCCGAAAGATACCCATAGCTCTTTGATTCCTAAGGTGTGTACAGCAGCCACTGCCAAAACAACCACATCAGTGTCCACAGTGCGGATCATGATAGAATTATGCCCCTTATCCACTGCATCAGCCACATGGACCATCATCCATGTGTCTGCTTCCTCGTGTGAACAGGGTGACAGCTTCTCGCTTGTGTATGTCGAGGGATAACACAACACATCCTTACCATTAGTTACTATAACTTGCTTGCCATCGGTCTCAATTTTACCAGCTTGCTGGGACAAGAATGCAAACATTTCCTTCTTATTTTCGTCTGACCGCAGGAATGTTTGCCAGTTTTGCGGTATCGTTGCTGACGGTAAGACTCTCTTTCTGGCTCCTTTTCATCGCTGGGCTCTCGTGGTGGCTTTTAAACTCTTGCCCAAGTACTCGTCCCATACAACATCCAACCTTTGGACATTTTCCATGGAACTGGAGAGGTATGGTAGGAAAATGTTGTCACTGTACTCAAGGAAGGTCTTGCAAAGCCTTGGTTTAAGCATTTGAACTGTGGCAGCTCCATCGAGAATGAGCACAGAAGGGGCCGGTTTGTCATCTGATGTCTCGATTATCTTCTCTATGCAAGGTATCAAGTCACTCTTCGAGCCTTGTCTGATTATTCCTCCATCAGATAGAGACGGTGGGGATCCTTGATTCTCGTGCGAGAAGAACTCATCAAGGTTGCCTTCGCGATTCTGACATCCAATGTAGAGTTTGGAAAACAGTTGGCAGTCAGTTCGGGCCGACTTTAATTTCAGCTCGTCTCTGTCAGGCTTTGTCGTAGCAGAAGATGTCCACAAACAGAGGTTATTCCTTGGAATGCTGTCCTCCAATGGCTTTAATCGGTCAATCAGCTGTTCCCTTACAAACACCGTATACTGCTCCTTTCCTAAAGTGTCAATCTTGCGCAGCGTGGTACACATTGAAGTGTCCGTAATAGATTTGGACATCAGTGAAACAAGATCTTCACTGGTTTCTTCAAATGGATTTCCCAGCTCCTCTGTTGTTGACACCAGAGTGCTGACATGATTCTTGAACCTTCTTTGACTGGCATGAGATTGTTTGTGATGGGGCAACTGGTTATGCTGGTCTTCATCACTATTTTCAAACTCTTTAACCAACCTCGCAAGTTCAGGACCAGATACCATCCACCTTAGCAACGCACTCGGATTCTCTGTTAGACCTATCGCCCCGCCGTCCCCTTTGATGAGCTCATTATTCTGTTCATGCGCCTGGTCCAGTGGAATGGCAGAGAAGGCATTTGCAGTCTTCTGCACAGTAAACTTACCACTCTGAAACTCTCTGTAGATTTCTGGTTGCTTGGATTGCAGAGCTAACATATCCCTGATGTGCACGGGAAGCCACCTTGCGTAGTTCGTGCGGTCGAGTGCGAACATCCAAGCAGCAATTCCCACCAGTGCCTCGGTGTACAGGGTGAAGCTCGACTCTCCGAAAGATCGCACGAGGTTCAGTATCAGCAACTCAAATTGTAGAGTGATGTTCCAGTACTTAAACTGTGGGATCATGGTTTCTTTCTTACTTACTTACTAAGTGGAAAAGGAATCAGCCTCTTCTCCCTCCTTAACGGACTCGATTTACTTCCTGTATGCCCGTTTCTGAAGAATGAACAAACTTGCTGCAGTTACTTGGTGCGCGTACCTGCTGCGCGTAATGGGTGCACAGTTGACAAGCGACTCCGCTCTTCCTGCCGTTGTGATCTCAGCTTGTGATAAAACTTCAACCCATCCACTGCCAGCGAGCCAGATCCCGATAGCTTTTAGCGCCGCCTGCTCGATGTGAAGTCCACCAAGCATAACCACCAGATTATCCTCCCCTGCACTGTCCTTCTGAGCCCACTGAACAGTTTTCGCTAAAGCAAAGAGTGGCTGGTCGCAAGCAATAACCACAGTTTGCCCCGGGTTTACATACTCTACGGCTTTGCTAATAACAGTTATGGCGTGACT
Source organism: Siderastrea siderea (assembly GCA_964030785.1). Lineage (NCBI taxonomy): Eukaryota > Metazoa > Cnidaria > Anthozoa > Scleractinia > Rhizangiidae > Siderastrea > Siderastrea siderea. The sequence goes on along the minus strand of OZ034969.1, from coordinate 48,347,723 downwards.
TATCATCGCCACGGAATGAGCACAATCCGAAAAGAGAGGCAGTAGTGAGCTTGTACACTTAGGGGTTACCTGTGTCTGTCTCTCAGCGTGAAACGCAGACCACGAAAGTACTTCAGCTTTTTTATTTCGGACTTTGCTTTGATCGTTAATTGTCCTCTCTCTAACTATAGCCGCATTCACGCCTCTAGTGTCCGTCTCGGTCTTTCCAGCTGTGTAGATCTTGTTGATATCCTCTAACCATTCGACTTCTTTGCTGATTGCATCAGCAATGGTACTCTTATTACCGATCATCATGGACTCTGAGACTGGGCTTACAGAAGGCTTGCCGCTCTTCGATACAACAGCTGGAACACTGCTGTAGCTTGCAGGCAAAGGATTGACGCACTTTTCAGGCGACGACTCCCGCAAAATAATTTGTCCCATGTCATGGCCTTCCTCAGTGGTACTAGGGTGTTAAATGAGAGAAATGCTTGTGCCATGGAAAGATCCTGTTGCTGTTGTGGACGAAGGGTTGTGGTCTATGTTGTCCACAACGGCAGTAGTAAAAATCTGTCCACGTAGTTTAGGAGGGCATACCGTTCCATTCTCTTCATAACGTTCACACACAGCATTGGCAAGGTCTGATGACAGGCGCAGTACCCTGTCATATGACACAGATAAACCTAAAGCGGAAAGTTTCTCTACTAATTCCTTTCTTCTTGTTTTAACGTGCATCAGTACACCTAAGTATAAAGGTAAGGGTGTTTCCTGATTTCTACTATGCCTAACAGACCCATCAGTAGATCTCCGCCCATGCTTTATTCTGTTGAACTTTATAAGCTGCGCTATAGAGAGAGCAGCTTCCTGATTTCCCTGTTCGTGAGATTGCTCATGGGTGCCTACGAGAATCATCTTGACTAATGTTAGCAAGGAGAGCGATACAGAGCGTTGTTGGCATGCTTGGGAAAATGTCCCATTGAACAGGTCACTATTGTTGAACATATCGTCCCTCACAATTTCGGCCGCCCGTCCAAGAGACATTATTTTACTCTCCTGCTCTCTTTCAAGACTCTCTGACAGTACTTGCGCGATACTGTTTTCAAACACCAGCAACACCTCCCTCCCCTTCGCGTATGCACTCAGTCCTGGGATGCTAGCGAGAATTTTGTCTTTAAATCGCGTTGAGTGTACAGACTGATCCTGTGTCGGTGCGCCTAGTTCCTGTAACCTTGTCAAATATTCGCTCTTGACATCGGACAGTTTTAACACCTTACAGTCAGAGGTACACATTTTGCAGTCCTCTAACTTACGTACGATCTCAGAAAAAGCTACTCTTTACGGCGTTGATTCCTCTACCTGGTTCACGACGGGCTTTTGTCTATTACGCGCATATAGTGCAACTAAGCATTGTTTATGGTACTGACTTTTCAGTGCTACCATGTCCCCAGCACTAAGTTTCCCTATTTACCTCCATGGCAACAGCTCGAACACGAGAATCTAGCTCCATTGTGCTTGCCCGAGATAACGGGTTCCCCTCAGTGGCTGCTCCCCCGCAAAAGAAACAGACTTCTTGTCCTACAGACGCACTAGGGAGGTCAGATCTTGTGCGCTTTCCACTCTCATCGGGTTGCTGCAATACGTTTCTTTCAGCTGGCTTTCTTTTCCTCTCGAGCCTCTTCAATTTGGTTGCGTTGTACTTAACGCGGCATGACTTATGCCAAGAAGCATTATGCTTCAAAAGTGCCTCAGCAATCCCCTCCCCTTCATCCAGCTTCGCTAAGTCAAGCTGAAGTTCTCCAGCCTCATAAAAACTCTCCAAATCCTTTTGAAGTGTGATGTATCCAGCACCACGGTTGCTCTGTTTCGAGTTTACTGGGCATTCCCTCTTCTCGCTTGTGTTTTCTTGGCAAAACACGCATTTGCTCCAGTCAACGCTCCTGGACACTGATGCATTTTAGCTTGATTCCTCCATATTTGGCCTACATCACGGCTCAGCTCTACCAGATGGTCACAAAAAATGCGGCTTACAATTTTCTCTTTCGAAAATAATACTGAGAAAATAATATTGCCGAAACACGCGCAATGGAAGACAATGACACTAGGCACGCAAGCAAGGAAAAACTTTCTATTCAAATTTGGCACGCTTAATTAGAGCACTAAAGTTAGTATTGTTCTGTATGAATGACTCATTAATACAACAAAATTTATTATTGTTGAAAGTAAATGTTAAAACTATTACGAAAGTTTTACTTTTTTCGTGAAAATTATAGTGTCGTTTCCGAGCAACTGAAAAAGGACCAGCTATCTTCGCGGGGGGTCTCAGCAAGGCAAAACGTCTACGCCGTTTATGCGCCATACGGTGAAAACTGAGAGTGGTTCTATAGCAGAAGTGAGTCACCTCGCGTATTTCTATAGATCTGCAAAATATGACATGAGTAACAAAAATGACACAATTTTCCAGCTATGCCGCCGGACTATAACTGTACATTTTCTGGATTAGGCCACCAAAACGTACCCCAGGTATCGACATTATTAATCACTGAGTTTGATACCCTTAGTTTTCTTTGGTCCATGTGCATTCATGTTCCAATTTATATTGTGTATGGTCCATTACCGTATTTACTCGATTAAACGCCGCCCTCGAATAAACGCCGCCCTCGATTAAACGCCACAGATGGAAGCAAAATTACCAATAAAGGACGCCCTCGAATAAACGCTGCACCCAATCAGAAGAATGCGGCATTTATTCGAGGATTATAAGAAAAAAAATAACAAGAACGGTAAAACTCGGTAATCTACACATGAACGTTGTACATATCACAAGCCAGACAATTATAATTCTATCTCAGTAAAAAAGCGAGACATTGGAACTTTAAACATGTTTCTGTTTTACATAGTATTTACGAATGATTTTCCGTAATTATTATCAGTCATTTAAGAAAAATGATTTTGAAATAAACGCCGCCCTCGAATAAACGCCGCCCTTGAATAAACGCCGCATCGGAAACGCTAAAAATTTAATAAACGTCGCGGCGTTTAATCGAGTAAATACGGTATATGATAGGTATAAACTGACAACTCTTAATACAGTTGGTTGCCCTAGATGCATTGTCAGGAACAGGCACGGAAAGGGAAGTGAAAAGGGGAGAAATTATTCGGCTAATTTCATGTGAGGCTGTCCCCCCCCCACCTCTTGTTGAACTAGCCCCCCCCCCCCCCCCCCACTTTAAAATAGGCCGCGCGGGGTAACGTGTTCAGTTAATATTCGTTCATCACCGAAGATCATAAGAAATGATCGAAGCACACCAATCAGTGGTGAGATGCTCAAGGAATCCCTTCGCATGGAGAAGCAAAATGCTCAGGAGGATATAGCTTGCGAACGCAGACGTATTTCCGGCTGTCGTTTCTCTCCGCACTTTCGGCGGAGAGAAACGAATAATAATGATAATGATGATGATGATGATGACAACAACAACAACAACTACATGTAACAAATAAGCAAAAAAGCATCAACAACACGAGATGTCTCGGTCCGTTGGACGGTTGCTATCCGGGCTGGTAGAAACACGCATTCAACTATTTTTTCTCTCTAGCAAGAGATGGACTCGTCTATGGTTGTAATCAAATTTAACCTGAGAATGCAGAGACTATTCGCAATATTTTGCGATTGTAAAGAGGACGGCCCAAATACATTCTTTTCTCAGTTTACTCAACTGAAATTCAGTAACCTTGATGTATGGAGTAAAGATTCGCGGATGATTTTTTAGCTGGAGTTTATTTTCGCGGGAACAAATTTTCGCAGATTGATGGAAATTGCGCGAAAATTAGATGCTGTGAAAATTTCACGCCACACGGAGTCCCTTTGTGTGGCCGTGTTGTTGTAGGTACTGGTCCCTGCATCTAGAGTCCCCCCATATGTGCCGATTTCAGTGAAGAAGGCCGCGAATAATTAAAAAAAAAGCCTTACAAAGTGACGCTAAAATATATCAAGATCAAGGATTGTCAAGACAATACTTTAATTCAGGAACAAGATAAAATAGCTATTTACAATAATACTACTACGTGTAACTATTGAAATACTCTTTAAACTAGTGTGAACTTAGTTTCACATTTTCATAGCTTCTAGAAAATGGATTCAAATTTCATTTTTAGCTAGGGCACAATAGAATAAACCCTAATTCAATAATATTTGAACATCTTTGAACCTACAGCAAACTTATAGTAACGTAGTATGTTATTTACATTCTTAACATAAAGCCATTTTCCATCAAGCTTTTGTTGCTTGCATTCTAGTCTGATATGTAAGCTGTCACAACTCAGCTTTTCCCAGTCACAAAAGACTAGCCTGAGAAAACAGCCGACGTCTCGCGAGGTTGCCACTTGAGCCCTCGCAAAACGACGTCTGAGTAACGAGCGCAGAAATTCCAGACTGATGACGTGCCACTACCCAGATCTAGGTAGAGCTTCTTATTGGTTGAAACGCGAGGGAATTTCATTTCAACCAAAAAGACGGGAAAAGCTGAGGCCAGAGGCTTTAGTTTACCTTGACAACCTTACACCCCTAGCGGAGAAGGGTAAAAAGAAAATTAAAAGAAAGGAAGACGACATAAACGATGCCTCTCGCGACCTCTCCTTACTATTCCTTGAATTGTACATCGTCATGTACGTGTAGATCAGCAAAAACGTAATTTCATTAATTATGTTGGCAAAATTTAGTCAGGAAATTGCCTTAAGGTCACTCAAGTGACCGAGAAGAAGTAAGTCAAGGTTATTTCTTGTGTAGAAGTGAAAATGTCCGTCATCCCAAACTTTCAACAACATGCACGGTTGCTGGTTTGTCTGGATTTGTCATCATCCCATCAATTTAAGGCATCAGAACTCTGAAAACAAATTTGAATGACAACTGCCATGCATTGTGTTTTCCTCTTACAGTCCTACACGCCGTATACGTTTTTGATGGCTTCCGTTTCAAATGACCAATAAAATCGATGAATTGTGTAAGGAGAAGTCACAACTCCACCTCTCGCAGTTCTGTCATTGTAATTGACCTGTAAACTGAAAACCATGCAAAGTTGTCAAATACCTTGTACAAGAGGCAACGGTATGGAAAGCAGCATTGTAAATATTTGACACTGAATCAGAAGAGTGCAAACAGGTCTGCAGTGGAACCATTACCGATATCACGAGCCATATTCTTCAGCCTAGTCACAGTAAAAATGTAATAATTCGGTAAATTGTGATCGTTCAGGTGAGTGTAGTCCTGAGAAGGACTGTTTGAGGTGACACTGACTGACGTTTCGACAACCTGAGCGGAAGTCATCATCAGAGTCAAGGGCTCTGATGATGACTTCCGCTCAGGTTGTCGAAACGTCAGTCAGTGTCACCTCAAACAGTCCTTCTCAGGACTACACTCACCCGGACGATCACAATTTACCGAATTATGATATGACTCTTGGGTCAAACCATTTACAGTGAAATGTAAGGAAAAGAACCCCGATGTAACGAACCCCCGTTATAACGAACACATTTTGTCAGTCCCTTGGCTATTCGTCATATTAGGGGCTCCACTGTATTTGACTTAGCCTGAATTGCACAGAGACAGCCAACATTTCAGACTAGACACATCCCTCGAAGCTAATTCAAAGCCCCAAAAGTACTATTCAGAATGTAATAAAAAAATCAGAAAATATATGTACAATTTATAACAACCAAGTAATTTGTAATTCTAAATAACAAGTAGCTTGAATACAGAATGCTGAGTCATTTTTGCCTAATTTTTACAGAGCTAATGTTGCCCTTCAATCAATTATATCTGGTTAAATTCTACAATAAATAGATCATTGATGTACGAAAAGTATCTTGAAGGTAAAACTCCACCCATAGGGCTAATGAATTCATAAGTAAAAATAAGACAATATAAATCTCTTTCATTCCCTGAATCAAGTCTCTAGTCATTTCAATGTTACCAAGTTGAGATTTTAGAAACAATTTGAGACAAAGATTGTGCTTTAGCGTGATTAGGATGTACGGGAGGAAAGACACTTAAAGAACTGTAAGTTGACTAAGACTGTTTAGATTCTGAAGCACTATTCTTTCTTGCCATTCTTTTTGTCATTTTCATTTTGCATGCGTGCAATCAACTTCTTTTCATTGCCATTTTGCATGCACACAACGACCTTGAGAGCGTAGTTAAGTCGCTTAGCCAAGCTTCTGGAGCAGCCATATTTTTCAATGTTCTTCAATGGGAATGTTCGGAATCTCTTGGTCTCATCAATGTACGTCACAGCACCCATCAGGGGACAAATGATAATCTTGGTATGGCACTTGAAGAAGTTGATCTACAGAGAAACAACAATGCACATATTATTCAAACCAGTATTGTGACTGATTAAAGACATCTGGTTTAAATGAACCATATTTGTTTTCTCAGGGTGGAAAGGGACCTGATATGCAGTGGCAAGGATATCACTTGAAATAGTAATTGCACGTGATAACATTCCTCTGCACAAGACTGCTTTGCAAGCTTTCTACAATTTCAACAGTGAGAATTTGATTATGGCCTTTTGAAAAGGTGTAGCGAAGTAAAATTTTCCGGGCTCCCTCGAAACTTAAGGCGAAGTAATGTGGGCAACATGTTTGTGTAGCAACGTTGCATTTCAAGCTCTCCTTGCGACCACTCTCGTAAGTGACCACTGAGCTCTAGTTACGACCAGCATTGTGAAACCCCGTTTGACTTGTGACTTAAACTCTGTAATGAAAAGCTCCCGTAAGCGACCGCAACCACTTTTCTGAATTACCAACGAGCTTTTCCTTTGCTTTTAAGTTCTCGTAAGTGACCACTCAGTTAACCGTTTCACTCTCAAGAGTGCCTAAAATCAAAATTAAAGACGAATCCCAAATTTCATTTGTAAAATACTGAAATATAAAAAGTGTCATGTGAAAGTACTGCTGAAGAGGTTTCATTTGAATGGTAACACCATAGGATTTCATCCACAGACTCAGATGTCAGAATCTTCTGAATGTCTCTATAACTGACTCTGGGAGTGAAAGGGTTAACACTTTAATAAAAGCACTCGGTTCTCGTTCATATTTAGAATAATACATAACACAAGTGCTAATGGTTCTTTGACTTGTACCTAATGTGGACCTCTTCTGTGATAGGCAATAAATAACTATTCAATAATATTACTACAAAACTATTAGTAACTATTAACACATACCAGGCTTTACGCGAAAAGCTCTTCTAAGCGACCACTCTCTACTGTTTCATCATGTGGTTGCTTACGAGAGCCCATTCTCGTAAGAGACCAGCTCTAGTTGGGACCACTTTTCTGAATTCCCGAGGTGGTCGTTTATGAGAGCTTCGACTGTATTACCATTCAGTGCACAACAGATTTTTGTGTTGCAGAAAGTAGACACCACTTCTATGTCTTGCAACAAAAAAATTTTGTTGTGTGTAGGCAGTCTGCACATGCAACAAATTGCAAGAAAATGTTGCCAGTATTACTTAGCTTTTAGCCTGTGCAACTACATCAGCAGTCGTGATAAAAGTTTATTACTGCCACAGGGCACCCAAATGCTGTATTATCTATATCATAATGATTTAATAAAAATACTGTTATTTACCTGTGCTGAGTCGTTTTCGAAAGGATTTCAATCAGAGCGGAGACAGTTTACCGCTGCGGTTTCAAATGTCTTCTTGTTTGGCATGTCATAGGACGCGACAATTACGTCTCAATTTTCTATCATTACTAACTATTAACTCTCATGGAAACCGGCGAGGTATTAAAACCGTCTCCGCTATGATTCAAATCCCTTTAAAACGACTCATAAAGGCACAGGAACACAGGTAAATAACAATATTTTTATTAAATGATTATGATATAGTTAATACAGCATTTGGGTTCCCTAAGTTAAGCATGACATCCTTAATTTCGAAAAACTTGGGGAAAGGAACAAGGGAATACTCTTACTCTGTTCCAGCCACAATTTAACCCTTTAAGCCCTAAAAGTGATGAAATTGAAATTTCTCTTCACATATTCAATATTTGCTCAAACATTCAAGTGATCAGAATAAAGGAATGATCACAAAGGATAAGATGTCTTGATATTTAGACAAATTGTCCTTATGCATCAGTCAATTCCAGCAGTGCCCATCCCCCACAGTACGACTAATCGTTGAAGAAATACAGAGAACTAAGACTTAGTTGAGACCAGAAACTCATAAGGACTTGAATCAACTCCTTATGAGTTTCTGTTGAGACTTAATTTGGCCTGATTTAGCTTTGATTAGAATGAAGGTATGCCCAAAACCTAAGAAATCAACTTATTTTTTTACCTGTACTGCAGGGCATTTGAACAGCTCATTTGTCCCCGCCGTGGGGCATTTGCCAGTTTGTTTTCAAAAAATCCTAATGCTCGGGGGTCGGCCTGGGGGGGAGGGGATGGGCACTGCTGGAAATGACTGATACATTACTAGTTCGCTACAAAATGTATGGAGAACAGTAAGGAGAATATGCATTTTTATACCAGGCCTTAAAGGGTTAAGAAAGAAAACCTACATGGTTCCTGGAGACTCCAAGTTAAAAATTGGCTTTTTGTTAAGCTAATCAGATGCCAAGTCTTACCTGTAGGGTTCCGTTAGTCAGATGAAGAACAATACCATCTGCTGTACGGAACCATTGTTTTAAGAAAGGTAACCTTCCTGATTCATCTTCTCTTGCAGTTTTAGTGCCTGCACCAGCCTGTGGCAAATAAAATGACGATGTCATAAATAAAATGCACAACATAGAGCCAGCTTTGTTTTTTGAGCTCAGAACCCCTTCTAATGTTGACACCATACATATCATTCACATGTTCTATCAACTAAACTACTTCCTCACTGGGCCAGCCATATGCCAACCAATATGGCTGGCAACATGACAAAAACTTCACCCTTGGTGCATCAGTTAAGTCAATTTCACAATGATTCTCGCAATGACATTTAAAAAATGCAGTTGTAGGATTTACAGCATAACCTTTACAATATCCCCTACAATAACACACTTTGTGTGGACGCCCTGTGGTCACATGTTATCAACGATACCTTCAGTAAGTGATCATTCATGTAGCTGAGGAAGTAATTGAGCAGAGTAACTTTCTTTTCAAGGTGCCCTGGATAGCCCTTCATCGTGTGAAAGCATTCTGTCCCATCAGCTTCAATGTACTGCATATTTCTATAGAAAGGAAAAAAATTCTTGTTCAAACAAGATACCACACTAGACTCCCAAGTGAAAAAATGAAAAATTGTTCAAGAAAGCCAATAGTAACTACATTACAACTGAGCAACTTCATCTGAGAAAAACAGGTTTGAATTTGAGATAGCAAGGGATTCAAATTAGCTGGGGTTTTGAGTAAGCCAGCTTGGCCTACAAAGTGTATAATATGCCACATATTATGTGGCCATCAGAACAAGTGGTTATTTCATGAGAAAGTAGAGAAAGAAATTCTTCTTTCCTCACTCAAAAAAATCAAATCCTTGTAAAACTCAGGATTTTCATTAAAGACCATACAACATGTAACACCTTTGATGTCTGAGCATGCTGATTTAAAAACCTTCCAGTACATGTACGTACAGGTGAACTCAGCTGCTGTGGGGTAATCAGCTTTTGTTTGCCAAAGGCGTGTGTGTACACAATACTGCGATATGTCACCCAAAATTAGTGAAAGTCCTCAAACTTGCAAATTACACTGTAATATGCACTGAACTGTTGGTACTTGGACAAATTTTTTGAATACTACCATTTTCGTTCAACCCTGAAGCGTGACGATTTTTCGCGTATGTTTACGTTTTAAACGTAACGGTTTTGTCTGGTTACGTGTCACTTTAGGCAATGAAACCTTGTCGGTTATGTCGCGAAACTGACAAGGTTCTTGGCGCCATTCGAACATGTTTTGTTCACGTGCTCTGAGACTTTTCAGGTTTTCCGTGCACTTGAGCATGTTTTGTTCACGTGCTTTGAAACTTTATGGTCCGCGAAACGGCCAACATTGAAATTTGTTGTGCTCCAAACTGCACCAACTCCTCGGTGATTTGGGAAAGGGAGATAGATCAGTAGTGGACTTTCAATACTTCGATGAGTTCAAGGTCATCTTCCCGTAATTTTTCAGATGTCAGGCCTCTTTAGGCTTTGCTAATTTTTGCATTTCGTCGCAGTATCTGTGCCATACAGATTTTGTGGTGTTTACGGTCACGCAACTCGTTCGCAAATTGTCTAAAACTCCGCGGAATTTTACCCGTAACTTGTTCACCCCCTTCACTCAGTCCCTCACTGATATAAAAAAAACATTCTGTCAATGATGGAGCATTTTAAATCTTGATCTAAAGCGACTTCTGGACGGTAACTCCTTCCAAACTTGTTAACTTTTCTCATCTCCTTCAATGCCAAAAAGAAAGACTTTCATGCAGCAAAACCTGAAAAGTCTCAGAGCACGTGAACAAAACATGTTCGAATGGCGCCAAGAACCTTGTCAGTTTCACGACATAACCGACAAGGTTTCATTGCCTAAAGTGACACGTAACCAGACAAAACCGTTACGTTTAAAACGTAAACATACGCAAAAAAATTGTCACGCTTCAGGGTTGAACGAAAATGGTAGTACATTTTTTCAGCTTTTCAACATCTTTTTGATGGTTTCCATTTTATCTGACCAATCAAATCCACAAGCAATGAGAAGAGAAGTTACATCACAAACATGAAACTTGACAACTCAGCTTCTCAAAGATTTTTTATCACCTTATGATGATGGTGATGATGATGATGATGACGACGATTATTAATTATTATTTCACATCAAATGTTATGAGGTACTTACTCTCCATCCTGGTAAAGAATTAGTCTTGTTTGGTCATTGAAAAGAACACCAACACTGTTGTCGCTCAGTTGATAACCAAGACCATACTTGTCTGAATAATCCACCCATTTACCAACCCAGTAAACTGGAACAGATGCTGGGTCTTCTGCATCATCTGAGGGAGAGAATTCCATTAACATTCCATCTCAGGAGCACAAAATTACTTCTGCTTGAAAGTTCACATTTCACAATTGCCATCCAGTTAAGACATGGCGCCAACACTTACCTTCGTTACTGTTTGACCTGACAGGTTTGGATTCCAGACATGCCGCAAGCTGGCTGTGAAGCTGGGAGAGGTAACAGTCTTGAGGGACTTCTGTGGAACAAAGTAGCAAAATACAACCAGGATTTAAGAGCATCTTTTTGATGATGGCAGATCTTAAGCTTCCTAAAAGTAATGCACTGCTCCCACCACAAAAGTTGCTTTCAGTTGCAGCCCCATCGGCCTGCTAATTGCAAAAGAAAAGGAGCCATTAAGTTTAGAGCTCTGTGGCACACAGTCATACCTTCCTGATCTTCATCTTTTAACTCCTCAGCAATAGCTTCACCAGGTTGTATCAATTTACTTTCTCCTCCACAAACTCTTACACCAAGAGACCTTCTCTTGCTAACTTTCTCCAAAAATTCTGCCTTGTCTCTCCTGCTTCCAGTAGTTTGTTGTTCTTGTGTGTTCAATTCATTAAGCGGCTTCCTGGATACACCAAGAAGGTGGGCAGAAGAAGTTGTCGCGAACCTGGGTGCCATTGTCAAACTGCTGATTGGGAGATGGTTGGGAGTGAATCCTTTAAAGAAGTCATCTTCAAGAACCTGTTGTAGATTTGGCCTTGTTGTGGGGTCAGGTCTCAAAAGTTTTATGATTAAAAGTTGTGCAGAGTGGGAGACTTTGGAAGGAATGTAGTATTCATTTCTTTTGATACGTTTGTAAGTGTCTTGTAAACTCTGAGTTTCAAAAGGTGGCTTGCCAACCAAAAGGGTAAACCTGAAAAAAAAAATTTACAACAAACACAAGTTTATCATGGTACTTGGAGTCCAGTCATCGAAGGCCCACACAGCTAGAGCTTAACACGGATTCTGCAATAACCAACTACGACAACGACAAAAGTTGGGTTTCTAATCTATCAAGGTCTCACTAGCATTGTACATCAGGATTCCTTTGCTCACAGTTTGCTAGCATAGTAAGGCCCAATAAAACAGTTTCAACATTTGCTTCAACATTCTATCAACATTAAATTTTGTTGAACAAAGTGTCGACCAGAGGCCATTTGTAGTGTTTCAATGCAGTCTTAACTGAATGTTTCAAAAAATGTTGAAAGCTGTTGCTGAAACCAGTTTAATGTGGCTGAAATTAAGTTTTGGCAAAGTTAAATGCAAGCGGGCAGGTGGACGTCCAGCGGACGTGATCTGAGGGGTGGCCCCTGCCTAATTTAACACTGCTTCAAGTGAGGAGCATTGCGTGACTAATAAAGTCTGCATGGGAGACTGGCAGGGTCTCCTCCCTGCTAAAATCAGGTTCCTGAGGAAGTTCAGCATGAAATAGGTGGGAAATAATTTACTATCCTAATAGGAGTCAGACAAAAGTGCAGTTGCCTGCAGGCACAATTGAAGGGCTGCTTGAACAATTTTTAAATGCTGAGCAAATGTTGATACTAACAGAATCAATTTTGGATTGATTCCGTATTATTAGGTGAAAAGAGACAGTACAAGGTGTGGAACAAAGTTTTTTGTTACTGTAAAGAGACACGATAACAAAAGAGACTGAGTCTGATGTGATAGACTTTTAGACCCTTTCCTGTAAGGTCTTTGTAATGAATTGAATAGCCCCTGCGCGGGAGGTGAAAAGGTCAATTTGCTCAGCCCATATGCTTTCCAACAGCCTTAGGCCAAATATTTTCTTGTTGGGCTCTCTCATTCAGTTAATAATTAAAAATGCTACCAGTAACTTACAAGATGCATCCTAATGACCAGACATCCACTTCAAAACTATGTCCTTTCTTGTTTAGGACTTCAGGAGCAATATAATTAGGAGTGCCACAGAGAGTTCTAGAAAATAAAGAACACGACACATGAATCAGCAAAGAGCAGTGAGTATAGGAGAAGGTTAGTTTTCAAACATGCACCAACGCATCTTCATCAAAAACAAAGTAAGTTTTCACATGGAAACATGCATGCAGAACACAGTCAGGGCTAATGTTGCTTCTGTTCTGATTGTTGGACTCTTGAGAATTTGTCTTAAACAAAAGCCTAATATCTAAATATTGCACAAAAGTCATATATTTCAACATTTTTAAATCTCATGTAAAGTGCTTTCACTTATAAGTGATGTCTTATTATAAATGGTGTTGTTTAATAACTGGTATTGCAGAATATCATTTTATTTGTGTGTATAATGCAACCCAATGTAAAAAAAATCAGAGTACGTTAAAATCAATATTTTATTGTGTCTAATTCTTACTTTTTTCTTTCGCCATCAATCTCCACCCGTGTCGCAAGACCAAAATCACCAATTTTGATTTCCATTTCATCATTTAGGAACAAATTCCCCAGTTTGAGATCACGGTGGATGATCTTGTTGTCATGGAGATATTTACAGCCTTCTACTATCTGCTTCATAAAGTAGCGGACCTCAGGTTCTGTTAGGGCTTTTCTGCGCTTGTGAAGTTCCATCATGGACTGAAATATTTCAGTGAAAGAATGTTTTGTTCAAGTGAATGAAAAAATAAATAAATAAAAATAAATAAATAAAAACAAACCCAGTGCATTAAAGACGGTGCCTCCTAATACAAAGGCATTTTTGCACAGTTAATGACTATGCAGAAGGGCTATTTGAGTCAAAGTGAAAATTGTGGGTAGCCATGAATTTTTCAGACATAATTATCAGTATAAGGAGTCTTTTTTTCTAAAAAAGCTTTAAATTACACAACAATGTATGGTATTAATTCTTTTCAAGTTCAAGCTCAATTATCTCTGAAAAATGCATAGAACTTTACCCTCAATTTTCTTTTTGTAGTCCAACAGCCCTTGTTAAGACCAACTTTTTTTTGCATTGTCGTAAATTCGCAAAAATGCCTTTGTATTGGTGGGTACCAACCCTTTAAGCTCCAAAATCAATATGCATATTCTCCTTAGTGTTCTCCATACATTTCTTATGGTACTAGTTGGGAGAATTTGCATGAACATCAAGACATGTTTATTCTTGTGACCTGTATGTTTGATCAAGTGGGGATATTGTGAGGAGAAATTAGATGTTCAAGTCACTATTGGGGCCTAAAGGGTTTAATAGAGACCCAAGTTTCTTGGAAAAGCTCAAGGAGGCACCGTCCTTAAATCTATTAATAACAAAACTAATAGCACCAATAGACTTTGGTAGCCACTGTCCACCTACTTCAGAGAATTGTTCGTTGCTGGTTCATGTAAAAATCAAAAAGAATTATAAAATGACCACAATATAATTTTTTCACCAAAGAAGAAGAAATGTTCAACTTGCAGTCAAACAGTTTCGAATCTTTGGCCACTGGTGGTCAAAAACTTCATTGTGATTATAGTGCAAGGCTAAGGGTTTTTTTAATGAATCTCTCACACAGGGCGTCTTTTTCATATCCCTCTGGTCTTAATTCATGAACCCAGGCAAAACACATGCAAAGCCAGGTACAAGAAGAAATAATTATGACAGAAACTCACAGATGTCAAGAAGGATTATCGTTTGAGAAAACATAATGTATCATTATTTAATGTTAGAGCTGCACAGCATGAGACCAGATTGAATGGATTCGTTAGACAATTACAAACCGTCCTTCAATTAGACCAAAATTTAAATCATGAAATGTGATTTATTACTGGACAGGTACATTTTTATTTAAACTGAGTTCTGAGTTCTTTATTTCTTTTCAAAGATTTTTACAAGTTAAAATGCAAGACTGTTCCTGGTAACAAAACCAATAATAATAATAAATCATGAAAGGCAAAAAAATTATGTGGAAAAGACTGCTAAAAAATATTTAACATAGATATTTTCATTTTATTATTTATATATTTTTGGGGAGTTTTTTGTTGGGTATTACAACTGTTATAAAATCAAACAAATCTAATGTTTGGTTTTTCACTTGCTGTTTATACCAGGTGAACATGCAAATTTTAACAGATCAACAGAATTACTCTACATAAATTAAACCTGAAAGATCAAAGGATCTCACTCAAGAGTAACAAAAAATTAAAATTTAGTAAATTTCTAATTTAGTGATATTCACAGACAGGCATTTTTTGGTTCACTCTGGTGAGTGAAAATCTCAACTTAAGCTCTTTGTTTATGGATTCATTAACATCCTCTTTTTTTATTGTGCATTGTTCCTGCAATATTTATATTTCAGCTTTGTGTGATGAAGCAACAGGTGTCCGAGAGAACAGAGTTTAAGTTCCTACAAAATGAAGTTTATGAGGAAGTAATTTAACTTTCCCAGTGAGAAAGTGATCAGAAATGTCCTAAGAGCAAACAGCAACAAACTTGTAGCAAAAAACATTTAAAATTGTTATATATAAAAAAAATAAAATTAAAAACAAAGGTTTAAAACAACTAAGCTACGTGGACGTTACAATAATTGATGCATTTTCAAAACTGAAAACTTTTCTAGGCCTTTATGCGAAAATTAATTCGGCAGTTGCAACGCGGAGTAAGACTCTTTTCTCAACTTTTGTCCTACTAGATCAGGATAAAGGGCAAGGACAAGGGCTAGGGAGATTTCTATTTTTATGCTTCGTATTTAATGAATCAAGTCGATTTCCCCCTTCCATTCAACAGATTTTAATGTTTCGTCAGACGCGCGGTAATTTAATCCGGTAAAGGTCTGCAAAATCGAGATATCCACTTCTGCATAAAAACTGAAATAATTCTTCGAAAATCCGATGAATGAAACAACAACGTTTTTGCCAAGATGTTCACTGACTCACCCTGCGTCTACATAACTCCAACAGAATGTAGATGTAATCGGAGTCTTCGAAGAATCCGTGAAAGCCGACGATCTGCTTGTGCGTCTCAGAGTGAAGACCTTTTTTCTGTCCCACCGAGCGATGAATAGCGATCTCCATAGACATCTAGAAAAATACGACAAAATATCAAAATAAAGGGAGGTTAAAAAGCTCTCTGAGGAGTTTTTTTTCGCCAAGCTAACCTATTTAATATTCACCTTTTCTTTTTGATGCGGCTTCGTTAACATAGCTTTCGAGATGATCTTGCCCGCGAAAACCTCTTTCGTCTCCATGTCTGTGAGTTCGTAGCATTTTGCAAAACCACCCTACAAAAAAATTCAATGCAACTCTAGTTAAAACACTTGAACCGGCGATCAAAGATTCTTTCGGTCGAGATACTCCTAGGATTTAAATTTAAATGTCGGTTACGTTGGAGCAGTCGGTACCTTGCCAAGGAAGCGGCCGCGAAGATAACGCTTTTTTGTCATAGGATCCACAATATATTGATCCAAGTCTCTTGGAACTTTTGCATAATCCGATGCAGGCCTTTCTGCCTTATGCCTTGCGGTATATTTATCTCTGGGAGCGGGCTTAGCAGAATACATCTTCAACTCGTTCGTCTGCAATTCAAGCTCGCAATTTTATCTTTGGCGATTCCGCTGTCTGCGTACGAAGCAAACAGCTAAGATTTAAAGGAAGAACGTTTTCAGCTTTTCACCTACGACCTCGATATGCGAGAGTTGTGAAAATTCTGATCAAACGTCGCGAAGAAATGTATAAAGCCAGCAGTGTGTTCGCGTGGAAGCAATGATCTGTTCGAAGAAGCTCAACAGTTTAGAAACTCATTCAAACAAACTGCCTATGGAGCGCTAGCCAATCAGATTCCTCAATGCCCAGCAGACGCATCTTCTCAACCAATCAAATTCCAGGGTAACGCAACAAAGCAATTTACATGCATTGTGGACTGCATTGTGTCAAATCATGCGTCACACTGTAACAGGAATTTAAATCGAATTACATTTTGTTTTTTTCCTCCGAATCCGATCCCGTGGAGATGACATAAAGGAAACTGACATATTTGTTGCCTTTTTTTCTACAAGAATTGCATGCTGTTTTTATGTTTGAAACTGAAATGATTTGTTTTACTGGGTATTTATAATTTAACCTTACCAGCTGTGAAAAACATTTGTTGTTGAACAAAGAATTAATTCAATTTTGTGTGTCAAACTAACTAAAAACATTCCAAAGTAATTGAAAATAAATTATAACGAGCTATTTAAAACTTTCATTTAATTTTTATTTATCACATTTTTTCTGACTAGAAAAAGTGCTATTATATAATGTGTTCTGTTTTATAATTGCAGCTTTGAATTTTTCAACTATCCAAGAAAAACTGAATTGTTTTCAACTTAACCACAAACGAATTGCACTGCACAATGGAAGCAAACCAAGATCTGAAAAGATTTCAGCAATTTTTTGGGAATTACAGTGAGATAATAAGAGACATAAGCTTTCAGCAACATAGCAGTGTCAGTACAGCATAATAAGGAATCAACATTTTCTCTTGTTTAGGTAAAAATGATCTAAAAATGGATCTAAAAATGTCACAAGATGGCTATTGAGTCGGCCAGTCTTAAAGCAATAAAAACCGTCAAACAAAAGACAAGAGGAACTTGTTCAGCAAACTGCTTAGTAAAAGACTTACATTTGGGCTAGTTCTTCATCTGATGTCTTGTCATCAATTGGATCATTTGTTTAACCAATACCTATCAGAACTATTCCATGGGTGCTTGAATCAGGGAGCACTCATTTGTCAGTCTGAGACATCCTGCCATCTACTGAGGAGTTGGATTCCAATGGAGTTACTACAAAATCACTTCACATAATAAAACTAAAAGTAAATTCCTAATTGGCATACTGTAGTCACTAAATAATAAATCAAATGGGTAACAGTCACTAAATAATAAGTCAAAGGTGCATATTTTCATGGGGCAACTAAAGGGGGTGTCTTACCGTATTTACTCGAGTAAGCGCCGCGGCACTCTTTCAATTTTTAGTGTTTCATATGTGGCGCTTATTCGGGGGTGGCACTTATTTGAGGGCGGCACTTTTTAAAAAATCGTAATAATCACAAAAATCAATTTAAAAAATCATATTAATCGGGGGCAGTGCTTAATCGAGTAAGTACGGTATTTAACTTTTCAGGGTGTTTCACAGGATTTAATGGTGATTATACTTGATAGAATTTCAGGTCCATACACACTCTTGTGTTATGTCTTATTTGGTAATCTGTGTCAGTACACTATGAAAAATGCATAGATACCATAAATTCTCTTTGAACCCCACCTCTAATAAGCCCTCCCCCACAAATAAGTTTTCCTTTTTCTTAACAAAGTCCCGTTTTTTGTCCCCCCCCCCCCCCTTCCCCACTCATCGTTTACAACTGAAACAACAAACAATACAGTGTACACTATTACTAATCCTGACACTCACTCACATACAGTACATATGAATTTGTACCCACGTACATTGTAATTATAAGTGATGAAGAATCAGGAAGGCAACACTTTTAATTACTGATGGTTTATCTCATAACTTTTGGTGGCGGTGTACCGCCCAGTTCTCCAAACCCTAAACTTTCTTTGTGACTAAAACAAATAATTTTTCAATAATTGTTTACATTGATATTAACCACAGACTACAAGTTTGGACACAAAGGAGATAATTGGAGATCACACAATGCAAATCTGCGATATGAAAACTGGATTGCTACCCGGTTCTATAATCCCTTACCCTTTTTCTGACCAAAGTATAGAATTTTTCAATGCCCATTTTCAGACCTCATTTCTAAAAATTATCTCTACCCATTTTCAGACCTAGTCTGTAAATTCCATACCCATTTTAAGCTGACCTTCAGAGTAAAAAGGTTGAAACCCATACTCATTCTCAGAGCAAATGCAGTGATTTTGGTTGCAATTTGCCATAAGTGACTCCCTGGAACTCACCCCATGAAAAATAATGAGTCCCAGACTAAAACCAATGAGTCCCATCTATCACAAATGGCAGGCTTCAGTGAGCTTTGTATGAAGTGCGCTTTATTCCACATTTGTTATGACCTCGTTCCCAGGGTCTTCTTGACATCAAAATATGTAACCACTCGATCACAAAAACATGGCAGCATTTGGAACAGATCAAATTTATTGGTAATGCAAGTAAAGGCTTGTACTTTTTCCCTCAGAAATCACTTCTAGATATATTTTAGGGCCAACAGATATTTTCTTTTGAAGTACATGTAAGTAGTGTTATAGATTCTAAACTAGTAATAGTTGTCACTACAGCTACCCCCGCTTTTCTATAATTTTATTGAAAATAGCAAGGTAAAATAAGCACAAACAATAACAAAGTAAATTGCTGTCAAGAATTGCACAACTGAAACCGTTTTTTTCAAATGTTTATAAAAACACAACAAGGCAACAATTAAAGTTTGTTGAAAGGAGTTTGCCCAGGGAATGTCAACTGGACTTGACTACTTGCATTTCACACTTTGTATTTAGTGCATCCGTTTTGTAGTGTATCAAATTTCAACTCGCTTATGCAAATTAGTCCGTGTTTACAAAAGGTTGCGTTGCTTCTTAAACCCCACCATCACCTATGTAAAATAGACATAACAATCGACAAAAAGGTTTTTCCAGCCAAACATTTTATTCAAAAAAACAATACATTTGCTTTTAGTAGCGAAAAACTCTCGATTTTCTTGTGTGCATGGACACATGCATGTAACTTTTGCAGACACATCACGTGACTTGACGGCGATCAGTTGATCAAAATTGGAGCTGCTTTGCAGACAAAATTGCAAAAAACATAGAACTCTGGATCAAATGATCCGTTAAACAATTTTTTATTGGCAAATCAGCATTTAAAACAACATTTACCGTACTGTAGCATTTAGCCAGGTCTTGCAAAATCTACTTGACATGCGCAGTTCGCTTTATTTGCTTGTGTAAATATTACGGTTTCCCAAGACCACCTGGGAGCCTCGCTTTGTTCGAGTCGAGATTTTGTCTGGTATACAACAATAAATTCCCATGATAATGCGGGGACTTCAATTCTGCTTCTTCGGGGTTTGGCCTCTGGGCCAAAACCCTGCGGGGGCAATTACATAAATGGGGCATTTGCTCGATGATGGCACGTTCGCGTTTGTGCATCCTGAAGACAGATTACTTTGTGTCTTTTAGGATTTCTATGCATCAGAGACGCATGACGCAGGGGTAACAAAACGTTACTACTTGGGGTAGTACATACCCCAGGGATATAGCTTATACAAAGGACTACCCCCCCCCAATTCCCCAATGGCCCCTTATGGCCTGTGTGTGACTCCACCACAAGTGTGGCTGTGAAGTCTCCAGTAGTACACCCCAATGAAAGCCTTTTTTCTGAAAGGCTCCAGAATAGTAGGGTTTACGGTAAAATAAAAAAAAGCATACTTGAAAATAGAACATGTATGGGTTAGGGAGAGATAAGGCCATTTATTTTCACATTTAGTAAGTAGGAAGAGGTAAAGTCACAAAGAAGCCACAGGAAGCCCATGTGGCTGGAGCATAACCTAGTATCTGAGAGTATTGCTATTCCCCCCTGGATGGGATACTAATCCACTGCAGGGTTGCTCCCCACAGTAGGAACGCCTGAGTGCCACTGTATTTCGGATCTGAAGTCCAACACGCTAATCACAACACTACCATGCCCCCACCATTTTGCATTTGAGTTTTCATTTTCTGAGAGCCTGGAACAGACTACGCCAAGAGACACTCATGATCAAGCTTACCATCTTTTGGAATATCCAAGACATTTGGAGATTTTAACATCACGTGATCCACTTTTGACAGGTTCTAGTCTAGCTTCTGGTAGACTTGTCACCATTTTGAACTAAAAGGCCTTGAATCACCACATACAAATAATTTATACAAAAACCTCTGCATGTGCAAACCTACTGATATATCAGCCTTCTTCAACTGCAGCTTATATGTCATGTAAGACTACGTATACTGTCCCGAAACTGGATTCGAGCCCAGCCTGCCATGACAATAACCAGCGTTTTTAGGTAATGTGTTATTTACGTTACATTGTTGTGTCCCAAAATGGCGGCCGACGTTTCTCAGTTTGTAGAGAAAACAATCTCTCTTTTAAATTTAGAAAGGAAGGCCGAAATAGAAGAAACAAAATCTCTCCAGGAAAATTTAAGTCCAAAGGAACTTCAAAAGAGAGGTGTTTGTCTTTTAAAACTTCGTATTCGGAGCCGGAAAACTGGATTATACGGAAGATATCTGCTGACTTTTGAGATCAACCAGCCGGGATCCGATGGAAAACTTCCTTCACATTCGCTTACTCCAGGTAATTTCATAGTAAAAAAAAACAGGGAACATGGAGAGATTTCAAAATACCTGGCCATTTATTTACGTATCCCTGAATTGAACGCTTACGAGGCATATGAAAGTAAGACTATTTTTTTGTTCAATGAAATCCAAATAAGTGACCGTCTAGCCGGGAAGATTTGCATTTATTTGAGTGTTTCCACAGAGTTATCACTTGTGGAATTGGGGAAGAATGACAAGTGCAGGCTGTAAATTAGTTTCTTTAAAACGTTATGAGAACTAGTAAAATGGGGCGACCCTAAAACGCGGAAGGGCGGAATGACGGATGGCGGAAAATCACCCCAAATCCTAAAACGCGGAATGGCGGAAAATCACCCATAATCCTAGAAAGCGGAACCGCGGAAAATCATCCATAATCCTAAACCGCGGAACCGCGGAAAATCACGCATAATTCTAAGACGCGGAACGGCGGAAAATCACCCATGAAAATTTAGGAAATTTAATATCTGAGGAATTCGAAGGTGTTCTGACTAAAACATGAGGATCAAAGAAGAGAGATAATTATGGCAATTCCACATTTTTGAAAAGGGAGAAGAACATGTATGTTCATGGCATGCAATGCCTTGTAATTTTGAGCCAAATGATTGACTTGTAGCCTGCATAATAGGCGTTATTTTAATAACTGAGCGCGAGAGACGAGCATTCACACCATTAACGTCATTTGGCTTAGCATGACTGTTTTTCTTCACGATGAATCCCGTGAAAGCGAATAAGTGCCATCTATTTTTGTTTTCCGCGTTTTAGGATTATGGGTGATTTTCCGCCGTTCCGCGTTTTAGGATTATGGGTGATTTTCTGCCGTTCCGCGTTTTAGGATTATGGGTGATTTTCCGCCATTCCGCATTTTAGGATTATGGGTGATTTTCCGCCGTTCCATGTTTTAGGATTTGGGGTGATTTTCCGCCGTTCTGCCGTTCCGTCATTCCGTCATTCCACGTTTTAGGGTCACCCGTAAAATGTATCTTTGGAAACAGGGAAAGGTCTCCATTTTTATCAAACAAATGTTTAAAAACATTGTTTGCTTAGCGTCCTGGTATCTAGCTTTCCACCAATTGCCATTTTGTCAAAAGTTGTGAGTCCCATATTTTTCTCGAGTCTTATAAACACTGGGCCCCAGAATGCAGTTAACACTGGCTTCAAATAAACCCTGTACTCAGTTAAAGCTGGTTTCAGATAAATGTTGGACCTGGTTAATACTGGGATCAATTTATTACTAGGTTCCAATAAATGATACTCCCTAGTAATGCTGGGTTCCCATAAATGCTTGGTCTATCAGGTCTAATTTTAAACAATTGCCCCCATTATTCATTGAGGTATGCACCTTTATCTGAGGTCTAGCAATCATTTGAATGCGACATTATGTTACTGATTCTCGTTGATTATTAACTATTCGTGTTTAGGTTCATGATCCAGCATGATAAACCAGAGCAATTCCTCAGTTTCACTTATCCCACAATGCCAAAGAGGGTCTGCAAACAGAAAAATTTGGACTAGAAGATACAACATGGATTAATTTTGCTTTTATAAGGATAATTTGACAACTTAGAATGCATTTCTTTGGGAGGATGTGGATCAGGCTTTTTGATCCATTGCATTCCTTTGAGCAAATCTATTTTCAGATCAGTGATCTATCGAATCCACTCTGGACAAGGATTCATCAGATCACTGATCTGAGCAATCTGAAAATGGATCATCAGATTTATGATCCAGTACGTTCCCTTGGATGAAGGATCTGAAGTTAATCACTGTGTGTACAGTGGTTTTTGCTGTGAATGGTGCATTTCCCTCACATTTCCCACCCAGAGCTGGAATTTAATTTTAAAAATACAGTAGACATGTGGTGTCTTTGATTTAATTATAATAATCAACATTATTGATTATATTTTGCTCAGGAGATATAGTTGGTCTTGGTTGGTTGAATGCAGTAAACAAAGCTAGTGACATTGCATCTGGAATTGTCAGCCGTGTCACACAGACAGCTGTCACAGTAGCATTTGATGAAACAGCTGACAGCCTGACATTTGATGATGATGGGCCATTTAAACTTGTCAAACTGGCAAATGACATCACTCATAAAAGGATCAAAAGGTGCTGATTACAAACAAGGAACTTGAAATTCCACCTCTCACAGTTTTTGCATGGTGATTTGTCAAGATCATGCTTCTTTACTAATCTCACTTTTAAAGGCATTCAAAATAAGCAGTCATTTACTCATCCTTTTCTATAAAAAATGCTCTCTTCGTTTAAGTAAACTTGCAACTTACTGGTAACTGTGAGTTGAACATTCCCTATTAATGCATTGTATACCTTTTGGTATGTTGTGCACTAAAGAAGGGTGAGGTGTCCATTATTGCAGATTGTCATTTATATGTCTAATTAGTTTGGCAAGACAGATTTCCTGCTAGGCAGGAAATGTTTTTTTTTTTTTCAGCCCTGGTGCTGATGCTGATTAGCAACCTTATATATGTCCACACATGACAGTAAATCATCTTGTTTAAAAGAAGCTAGTGCTACAGGAGATACACAGTGGCATGTGAAAAGAGCTTGATAGTTCTTTTCAGGACTTAAAATAGCGGAGTGTACATGACCATAGCAATCCCCAGCCTCCAAAAAAGCAGCAGTTAGGGAAGGTTGATACAGCAACATGAAAGCTTTCACTTTTGAAGGTTAAAATCTGCTTTTCATCCCTGCAGTGCTCTTGATGCCTTAACAAAATACAGACAAGGACCTGCTGTTCATTTGATTGATGTCCTGTTTGGGAATCTGTCTCCTGGGCCTCCATTACAAATCAGGCCATTTACAGAAGGAGGGGAAATCCCTTGCACATTTTTCAATCCAGATCTTGATGATTCACAGAAACAAGCAGTGCAGTTTGCCCTGTGTCAGAGAGAAGTAGCCATTGTTCATGGACCTCCAGGGACGGGTAAAACTACAACAGTAGTCGAGATCATCATGCAAGCTGTCAAGAAACTAAACATGAAGGTGAGGTGTCGTAACTGGAAGAGTTTATAATATAATGCAGCACTCAAAATAATGGTCGTCCACTCATCTAAAATGAGAAAAATCACCAAAAATGAGTAGCTTTTTTCCTCCACTCGTCCTGTGGATGAGTGAACTTACTTCTTCCCTTGACAACAATGTGTCTTCCTCTCATAAGAACAAACAAACAGTGCCAAAATGAACAAGGAAATTTGGGAAAATGAAAGCAAAAAACACTGGGCATTATATTTACTCATGGCAGCTAAAGGTCTGGGTTTCACTTGTCATGAAATGCAGTGTTGGGTGCAGCATAGCGGACTCAAAGTATTTTGCATCCAGCAGGTGAACATTGTTTCAGGATTGTCTGGATTTTTATCAGTGATGTGAAACATGGCAGAATTTTGATATAGCCAGAGGTACACTTATTCAAGAATCATTGCACTTGTTTTTTGGAAACCTTCAAACACTCAAACAGGAGAGTTGGTGATATCAGATGATCAAAGACTGAATAACACGAAGAACCCTAGCACGTACAATGACACCAGGACAAACAAAAAAAAATAACTAACTAAAAAAAAAATTTTAGATAAAGGTAACCAGTGACTTTGCCCCTGGGACTAGAACATTTTCAGCCTGCTGTTCCTAAGAAACACCAAGCCCAAAGAGCACTGATAATGGCATTAACATAAGTTCATAAATTGGTAAAAGGTTGATTTGTTGAATGTTTTGTCACACTTGGTTCATAGGTATTCCCAACTGGCACTCAAATGACTATGATTTTTGAGCAAAAAACAATAACAGGAGTAAAACTACCCTCCCCTTGACAGCTATAGAAATAAAGTCCATCATAGGTGGGCAGTATAATGCCTCTCTGGTCACGCAGTCATGGTAAGGTCCATCCAGTCCACCAGATCAAACTGAACCAGTTTGCTCATTAGTGCCAAGGCTTAGACCCAGTTTCTATAGAATGAGGTAACTCAGCTTGTTTTCCCCTGCTTGGAGTAGAACAAACTTGCTGAGCCTGGAGTGTGCAAAAGACCGACCAGGGAAACTCCAAGTTAGATTATTATTGTTTGTTGTTGTTATTGAATGTAACCAACTTTTCTCAAGACTCAGTTTAACTTGGGCAGCGCTGTCAAAATGACTTGTAGTAACAGCCAACATAATACATCTGAGAAGTAGGCAGCAAGGACTGGATTTCCCTGCCTGCGTGGAGGTTCCTGAGGAAATCCAGGGTGAAGTAAGCAGCAAACAAGAAAAGCCCCAGGGGCATTAGACCCTGCTGTTTTTCTCCCACCCGTCAGGGTGCAAAATATATTACATTCACTCATTCCAGATATGAGCCCTAGTGACGTGCCAGAAGTTTGGGTTCCTTCTGTGAGTACCGGAGAACGAATGACGCAAAACAAAAGAAACAAAAGACAGAAAACAATTCAACTCCAAAATAGAACCAAATTACAATGTCTCACATACAAAAGAAGGACAATGTGCTCCGGTACCTGAAGAAAGACCCGAAGTTTGTGACAACTATTTGTTTGGCCAAGTGAAAAACCAGGAGTCTAGGGCTAGTGACCGACGGAAAAAATGAAGAAGAAGAACATGAAAGGAAAAAATGGGTAATACTAGACCCAGGCAGCAGGGTAATAAATGACTGTAGGTGGCAAAATTGCCAGCTGCTGGTGCATTTTTATGGGGCTGCTTGGGTGGGGCTTCTCAGGGAGAGGAGCTTACTTATCTTTATTAGTGCTTATGGTGCTCTGACTGAAGGGAAATATTTAACCCTTTCACTCCCAGAGTCAGTTATGGAGACTTTAAGGCGGTTCTAACTTCTGAGTCTGTGGATGAAATCCTACGGTGTGACCACTCAAATGAAACCTCGTCAGCTGTGCTTTCACATGGTACTATTTATATTTAAATTTTTTACAAAACGAAATTTGAAATTTGTCTTGAATTTTGATTTTGGGCACTCTTGGGAGTGAAAGGGTTAAGAATCAAAATTTATGACATTCAAGTTTATTGACTCAATATTTTCCAGGTATTAGCCTGTGCACCTTCAAATGTTGCTGTTGATAACTTGGTGGAGAAGCTGGTTAAAGGTAAAGTTAAGGTAAGTAACAAGTCAAATTGCCAAAGACCTGTCATGCAATATAGTTGGATACCAGGTCGTGTGTTCCTTTTCCATATTCAGCATCATAGATAATGATATATTTATCTATTTGATATTAAATTAATTTATTACTTTAATATAAATTAATTAATTTTATTATTTATTTATTTATTTATTTATTTATTTTAATTTAAGGTTGTGAGGCTTGGCCATCCTGCTCGTCTGCTCCGTGTTGTTCAGCAGCATTCCCTTGATGCTTTGTTGTCCAGTTCTGAAGGAACAGCCATTGTACGAGATGTGCGAAAAGACATTGACGAAACGTTGGTATGAATTACTTTCCTTTGATCTCACTGTTTATTTTTTTGTTTGTTCAACCTTGTGATGAAAAGGAAAATTCTTTATGTACATGCAACTTGATCAATGCCCACCTAAGTTGCTCTCACAGGCACACATTCTTTCAGAATTTTTTTCCTGATTGTTGTCGCTGATACTTTTGACAAACTGAATAGAGTTTGCACTTCTTTCATAAAGTAACAGTTAAAGCTTGTTTTGCCCTTCTCCCATTGGGGAGATAGGCCACTGACTACCTTCATCCATCCAGTGCAATTCTGGGAGTATTTTGACCACTGTTGTGTGAAATAGAGAAGTTTAATTTCCTTCTTGATATGATATAGGGTAATTCGATTTTGCAGTTTAGGCCTGTAAAGGTGAAGGGTTTAAATCTGCAGTGGGGTATAAGAATCACATATTTTGGTTTGAAATAGGGTAGGGATTTGAGCTCAGAGTGGAACACCTTCTCCCCCCACAGGATTTTCCTCTCCACCACCCCTGTGAGTAGCCACTTTCAGGTCCATCATGGTAACTCCCTGTCAGGTGTCCCTTGGCCCCCTACCCTACCCCTCTTTCCCTATAAAGTCACTCCCCCTCCTTCCTGGATAGAGAATTATACCATTGCAGACCTGTCACTTTCCACAGTCTTGTTCATGTCCACTCTAGTATCTCTTTAAGTGGGTGTCCCTCGACCCCCTACTGCTCTTTTAAGTGAATTTTATAGTTAATTTTAGGTGCTATTTAATATTTTGTGTTGTAGTGAGGGCTACAAAGTTATCAGTGTTTTTACTACTGTTGAGTGTTTGCCCTCTTTAAATAAAGCCTATTATTGTTATTACTTATTAATTTATCGCCCCTTTTTCCTAGATGGGGAACAAGACAATCGCAGATCTGTCATTTTCCACCACCTCTAGGAGAAGCCTTCTTGAGGTCCTCTAAAAATCTGTCTGCTGGTTCTCCCTTGACACCCTACTTCTTTTCCCTATTAAGTTATTCCTCCCACTTCCTGGATAGGGAAGAGCGAGTCAATGGCAGACCCATTACCTCTTTCATTAGACACCCAGCATCCAGCACATTTCCTTAACCGAGGATATATTTTGTCTTTTTCTACCAGACAAAGGTTAGAAAGTCACGAAATCCATCAGAGAAGAAACATCTAAAACAAGAAATAAGGTCTCTGCGAGAAGAGCTCAGGCAAAGAGAAGACAAGGCAATCACTGAAATCCTTACTAAAGTGGATGTTGTCTTGGCAACGAACACCAGTGCATCAGTGGATGGCCCTCTTAAACTTGTAAAGCCAGAACACTTTGATTTGGTTGTCATTGATGAGGCTGCTCAGTCACTGGAAGCTGGCTGCTGGATTCCCCTACTGCGGGCTCCAAGGTACTTGTGTGCGACAGGTTCCCCATGCCATTTTATTATGAAAGGATTATAACTGCTGAATGGGCCCTCTGGATGGCAAATTGTATAATGGGATAGTGGTGCAGCCATTCAGATTTTAATTCCATTGTTTTTAGACGTCCCACTGAACCATTTGCCATCCAGTAGAATGGATTTTCTACCATGTGATCAAGACATGCAAAGGGCCCGTTCTGTCCTAGACTCAATCCTGCAAGCAGTCTGTGCAAATTGAAAATACAGGTGCATATAGTATTATGAGTATGGCAATGCTGAATAGGGAACAGGGATCCTCTGTCGAAGGTATCCAGGGCTGTGCTCCAGCAGTGCCTGAAGCCTCAGGCTTCTAACGTTTGTCTTCAGGGGATTAGTAAAACTTGTTTTCTGCATAAAACTTATGGGCTGAGCTTGGGCTCCCTGTGATTCTTTTAAGAGCACATCTTCAGGCATCTGAGTGATGATTGAGGTGCAAGTCAGGGCAGCATGAGGTTCATGATATTGTAATACCAACAACTCCATAATACAGACACTTATTCCTTGTGCTTTGATGTCTGTATAAGAGAAATTCAACTGTATGTTGTATGCATCAACAAAGTCTGTTTGTTGAAGATCCTCTGACAGTGGTTGTATGTTACAGGTGCATTCTTGCTGGCGATCACCTCCAGTTACCCCCCACAATAATATCTAGGGATGCAGCTAAACAGGGCTTGCAAGTCACACTAATGGAGAGACTTATAAAGCTACTGGGAGATGATGCTGTACGCATGTTAACAACTCAATACCGGTAGGTAAATCAAAAGTAAAAGATTCCCAGCAGGGGGGGGGGGGGGCATGCACTTATATGGCCTATATGGGGATGCGCCACTGGATAGATTGTGGTTTTTGGCCTCTGTCCTGAGCAGAATAGTTAATTCTATATGAGTTTGTCCTAAACAGGATCTGTTCTTGTCCTTAACAGGATTGTCATCATTGAATATGGCTCATGCAGTATTTGGGACAGGGTGTAGCTTCCCTACACCCTGTGCCCCCCCCCCCCCACCCCACTCTGGGAAAAGATATTACCCATAAAGAAACAATTTTTGATCTATCTCCACAGACAGTATCAGCCATCAAATCCTCTGCCCTTAAAGTCATGGTATATTCAGAATTGATTCAAAAAAGCAAATGTCGATAGAATTGTAAATATCTTCTTGGCACTTCAACTGAGTAATAATAAAGGCAATTTACATTAAACATGACACAGATCGAGCCACCAGGCATAATTCTTGAACTCTCTTTGGACATTTATGTTTTGTAAGTTCTTGAACAGGCCACTCCAGTTCTGAGGTCTCCAAGTCCTCTGAATAGAGGTTAAAGAAGCATTTGAAGCGAAATGTTTACCAATATTAGCAGGAAATCGTTGAATACTGAAATGAACCAATACTTGATTCATTGTTCGGTTGTTTCTTTATTTGATTGTTTCTTAGATAGAATTGTTAATACTCTCCTAGCCTAGCGCTTAAACTAAGTAATAATTAAAAGAAGTGTTTTTTTACATTACACAACACAGAATGAATGAAGCAATTATGAAATGGTCATCAGAGAAACTCTACGAAGGTCGTCTACAAGCAGACAGTTCCGTTAAATCACATCTTCTAAAGGACCTGCCCGGAGTACAGGAAACAGATGAGACTTCACTCCCACTTTTGTTGATTGACACCGCTGGATGTGACGTCAGAGAGAAAGAGGTGGAGGATGAAGTGTCTAAAGGAAATGAAGGCGAGGCTGACATTGTAGCTGCGCATGTTGTAGCTCTTGTTAATGCTGGACTTCAGCCAAATGATATCGCTGTCATTGCACCTTACAATCTCCAGGTGATTGTTGTTTCCTCAACAAAAATGTTAACCACAGCACAGTGGTCAAACGAGAGCATAAAATTCAAATCTCGTTGAGTTATATCAAGAGGTTGATGAGAGCATACATGTATGAATTTATGTACGAGTTTACACGGATGAGAGCATACATGTATGAGTTTATAGTGTGAAGCGCAAAAGTGTTGGACTGTTTTTAACCCTCTAAGCCCTCACAGTGACGAAAATGAAATTCCTCTTTACATTATCTCTACTTTTTCGAACAATCGAGTGATGAGAAGAAAGCTAGTAATCACTGAGGATAAGATGTCCTGATATTGAGGCAAATTCTCCTTACTAGTTCCATGAGAGATGTATGGAGAATAAAAAGCAGAATATGCATTTTTATACCAGGGCTTAAAGTATTAACTTGAAATAAGTTTTACCACCCAATGAGAATTTAACCAGAGTTATTAGGGAACCACCCCTAAGCCATAAATGTGAACTTCGATTTAACAAAAAATACTTGAACTGTTTCTGAGTGCAAATTTATAAGTGGTCATGCCTTCTAAGTGAGTTTGTACTATGCAGAATGCAATTCATTGTGTAATAGGGCGTGTGTTATTTATCTGTTTATTTCTTTGTTTTGTTTTACCTTACTTTCTTTGTATGTTTGTGAAGGTGGAGTTGCTTAGATTGCGCCTCTCGTCAGAATACCCAGCACTGGAAATCAAATCTGTGGATGGCTTTCAGGGAAGAGAGAAGGAAGCTGTTGTTATTTCATTGGTTCGTTCAAATGAAAAAGGTAATGGCACGTCTGTTATCAAGTACTTCTAAGTTATTGGCACATTTTTGCTCCAATTGCCTTTCCATTTTTTGCCCGAGAATCCTGTGGTATGTTGATGGGTTCGATTCCCGTCAGGGACCCAGATTTCTTCCTTTGTTCCACGCACGTGCCACGCTGAGTAATACACCTTTCCTGTTTCCGATGATGACCGGGTTTAAAATTTACCGTCTCTCTTTCTTTATCGTATTATGTACACCGGATGCCTTGAACATTGCTGATTCTAGCAGTATACAGGACGGGTGTCACAATGAACCTACAGTTACATTAACCTAGCTCACCAAAAATCTTCCTATATCTTAGTTTGAAATGATGTCAACTGCGGAAATACAAACAAAATGAAGATGTGACCATCGCAGTTGTAATCGCAATTTCAGCAATTGCGAATTAAGCCCGTAAAAAAGATTTTCGGGGCTTCAAAGGGATTTGAACCCGTGGCCTCTGCGTTCGCGCTGCGGTGCTCTACCAACTGAGCTATGAATACCCATACATTGGCAGCAGGCCGATTTATTGAGTTCATCTTAACCTGTGAAAGGAATAAAACATAAAATGAAATGATGTGAACTGCGGAAATACAAATGAAATGAAGATGTGACCATCGCATCACAGGTTAAGGTGAACTCAATAAATTGGCCTACTCCCAACGTATCGGCCCTCATAGCTTAGTTGGTAGAGAGCTGCAGCGCGAACGCAGAGGCCACGGGTTTGAATCCCTTTGAAGCCCCGAAAATCTTTTTTTCTGGCTTATTTCGCAATTTGCTTAAATTGCGATAACAACTGCGATGGTCACATTCTCGTTTCATATGTTAGTTGCTTAAACATCCCACCTTTGCAAGGAGGGTCGTGGGTTGAACGCCCATCGGGGAATCAGGTTTTTTCTTTTCAGTTCAATGCTCTTGACAAACATTTACTTGCATTCTTTATAGGAGAAGTTGGTTTTCTAGCCGAACACAGACGAATTAACGTTGCCATCACACGAGCTCGGCGCCATCTTGCCGTTGTAGGTGACTCTGAGACTGTTTCGCATGACAGCTTCCTGAAATCTCTGATAGAGTACATGAGTAGTCAAGGTGACGTCAGATCGGCGCATGAGTATATCCACAAGTCACTTGCTACTCTTGACGCTTCAAATTGCAACTTTGAAAGTCCTGGAATGTTTTTAAGTGAGATCAGTAAAGATAATAAAAAGAGGAAAGGTTCAGAAGCGAAGAAAGAAAATACAAAAGAACTTGATTCGAAAGAGTCTGAAAAGAAGACAAGAAATGACAAAGACCAAATCAACTCAGCAAAAACTAGCACTGATACTAAAGTTGCAGAGCTAGAGGCGTCGTCTTCTTCTTTCGCTGGTGCCATTTCTACTGAATCTTCGTCTTACACCGAAGGCCATGCCAACGACAATTTTCAAGAGGTTCATCAATCTTTATCGTCTAATATCACCGTGTCTGCAAGGTACAGTCGTGAAAATCTTGAGAAAAAAATAGTGAATTTTACCCAAGATGGGTCAAAGTTTGAACTCCCCTTCCCGAAGACTTTGAACTCACAGCAAAGGTTTGATGTGCACAGTATTGCAGAAAAGATGGGACTCGTCCATGAAAGCAAGGGAGAAGGCAAAGATAGATATATTGTGGTCAGCAAACCGAAACCAGCGCCTAAAGGTTAGTTGCTTAGTTTATTTTCTTTCTGACGTACGTAAAAGCATAATTGGAGCTGATAGCTGATCTTGCAATTGAAGTAGACCACTGTCTCGTTTCTATGCTCAAGAGATTCTGTCGACATCGTTCGTATTCCTTGGGTTTGGGCTCTCCAAGGCTAACCCAGTAGCAAACCTTGTGTCGTGTAATTGGTTCTAACATTTGAGTCTGTTGATGAACTATGGTCCTAGAGTGTGACAACCATCAAATGAAAGCTTATGAGCAGACTTTCCCTGTGGTGCTGTTTATTATGCTGTCCAAGGTGGTTCAAACTTCTTGAGTCTGTGGATGAAATCCTGAAGTGTGACCATTCATATGAAGACTGTTGAACCGTACTGTGCTTTTGTTCTCTTTATTGTGCTGTACAAGGTGGCTTTAACTTCTGCGTTCGTGACCTTTCAAGTGAACGCTACAATCGCACGTGCTGTACAACGTAGTTTAGTGACATCCTTAGGTGTGACCATTTAAATCAAACCGGCGAGCAGTCCTATCCTCTGGTAAAATTAGTTATGTTGTACTCTGAAGGCGGTCACACCTTAAAGCCCTGGTCAAACGGTGAATGATAGCCGATGATAGTTTAGTGCGGAAAGAAGCTCTGAAATTATCATCGACTATCATGCACCGTTTGCCCAGGGCTTAAGAGTCTCTGGACAAAATCCGAAGACGTAACCTTTGTGACTATTGATCTGTATCTTTCTGTGATGCAGTTTTTGGGTTGTTTCTTCGTTTCTTCCTTTGTTTTTTGTCTGATGATTTTATTTGACTAGTACAACTTTGTTGTGCAATGTTGAGCGAGATGGCCAAATGGATTCATCCGTAGTTTTCACGTCATTCAACAGGGTGACCAAATCGCCTAACATATTGAATTCAACAGGATGACCAGGGTAACCAAACGTGCCTAACATGTTTAATTCAACAATGTTGAAATGGGTTGAGTAGAAAGGTTGAACCCGCTTGTCTGTCCTAGGCCTTAGGTTGGTTGTTTCTTGTTGTTGTTGTTGTTGTGTTGCTGTTTTTGTGGTGGTTGTTGTTAGTTTAAAAAATAAATTTCGCACCCTAGAATAAGTTCCTGGGAGCAAATTAACGTTAAATTCTCTTCTCCCTTTTGTAATTACAGATGAAGGTGATGATTCTGACCTAGTGAACACCTGTCCTTTGTGCAAGAAGCGAGTACCAAGCTGCAACCTTCAGCTTCACTCGCTGCGCTGTGAGCAACTGTTGAGATCAAAAGCCGGACAAACTGACAAAGCAGATCGCAAAGAAGAACGGACGATCCGATCATCCTCCAAACTACAGAAAACCAGCACAAAAACAAAACCGCCTTCGGAAAAACTCCCAGAGGAAGATTTTGATGACATGTTGGCTTCGTTCACCAAGTTGGACTCTCAATGTGCTTTTGACGCATGTAAACAAAGTATAAGAACGCTAGGGCAAACGTGTAAATGTTGTGAAAGGACGTACTGTTTGTCGCATCACATCCCTGAAGTTCACGGCTGTGGTGAAGCGGCCAAGATAAGAGCCAGGCAACTTGCGGCCAAGCCGAAGAGTGCTAAACCGAAGGCTTTGGACGCAACCCGTAAGGCACAGTTACAAAGAAAGCTGGACAAAAAGGTTGATGAAATGACTGAACAGAGAAAGGCTAAAAAGAAAGGAGGAGACAAAAAGTAAAGAGCAAAGAGATTGGAGGGGGATTCCTCTTCCGAGTCTCCCTAGTGAAAGTTTGGTCCAGTTTTTACACTGTACCTCTTGATAGAACAACATTTATGAACTAAAACAAATAACTTATTTAATTTTTCTATAATAAGGATGTTGTACGAAATAAAGCGAAGTTATTAGCAGCAGATCAAACTTTTAATCCCTAAATGTTTCATATTCATACCATTGTATATCAAGACAGAATACCGTGTTTTGAGACCTGAGTGTTTACCATTTACAAACAAATTCCCGAAATTGTGGTTGGGCTCTAAATGGTAGGGCTATTTTCAATTGGTTTGCCCTAACTGAAAATTTCCAAAGTAAATAGGACATCTTGAGGGGTAGTCCAAACTTCCCAAACGGACTATCCGAACGGAAAATTCTCTTCCACGTAGTTTTTTCTACCAGTTTCAGGCCCTGCGCCAATAGCTAAGCTAGTTCCAGACTCTCAATAAATTGAATTGAATTGAATTGCAGAAATAGTACACGACAATCTTTAATGGAATGTCCCATTTGTGAGGTTTTGCTTGCCATTTGCACAAACTGTGGACTCTAAATTTCTTATCAACAACTTTTTGGGGGGAAGCGGGAGGGAAGGGGTCTCGTGATTTGGTCTTGCTCAGCTCATTGTTATGACGTGCATCAATTCCAAACAGACAAAGCCATATCAGACAAAACAGACTTTTTCATCAACAGAAGTTGTTTTGCAAGATCAGTCAAGATATCGTTGGCATAAAATTTCCACCTGAACGGGAATGTTAGTTTACTAAATTGCCAAGGAATACATTAACGTCAATGACGTCATAGGCTATTGTCGATATCTCAAGAATAAAATTCTGTGACACGTCTTTAGCGGATACCCAGGGAGGAATGCATTATATTCGATGACGTCAAAGGCTATTCTCATCCAAATGTTTTAAGAGTGGACGTTTGCCTAATAACGGCACGGTTCAGTGATCTTGAATCATACGAATATGAATAGCCTTTGACATTGTTGAAAATATTGCATTCCTCGTTTGGGTATCCGTTAAAGAGATTCCATAGCATTTTATTCTTGAGATACCGACAATAGCCTGTGACGTCATTGACGTTCATGCATTCCTTGGCAAATTGACGAGTAGCCTGCGTGGCAGGCGCCGAAGGGCGAGGGAAATTAGGGTAATTATTCGCAAGCGCAAACTGAGTGCAAAGTGCAAGACGCGAGTGCGGAGCAAGAGAGGAAGGAAGAGGGGCCAGGCAAAAGGAAAACACCATGAAGACAATAGCGTGGTAGCAGGTGCTCCTTTCCCTTTGCGCTCCGCGCGCGCGCTCGCGTCTCGCGCTTGCTAGTTTCCCAACTCCCTCCCCCTTAAAGCGCCTGCCACACAAGCTAATGAACGAGATTCCTTCGCAAAAAGGGGATTAACCGGTGCATACTATGCTACCGATCGGTCCAATCTTAAAGTAGCTGCCATGGACAATGTAAAACCATTCTTCTGACTTATTGAATTTAACTTTTTAATTGTGTATTTCTCATTATAGTTACGTAGTTATTATTCCTCCTCTTGGTGGACAAAAAATCCGCACGGAGTATACTTTTGGTGTCAAAGTAGCTCGCATTAAATTGGTGTGAAAATTTTATACGTCCTTACCCTTCCCGCTGAAATTAGAAATTTAAGATTTTTGCTCGATTTCAAAATTAGAAATTTAAAAAACACTGATTACGGGATTTTATTTGCTTTATCTTTAGTATTCGACGTCGTTTATTCATACAATGTATACGAGGAATGTGTAAGTCACATCCAACGAATTTTACAGGGAATTTCAAGAGAACGTCAAAAAAGAAATATTCGAGTTTTATTTGTGACTCACATGTAAACGTTTTCAAGAACATGCAAAAACAAAAGAAAAAAGTCGGTGTAACGTTCAATTCTACATTATTGTTGTTATGTGCTACATTTACCATCCATTTGGATTTCTGCCGCAGTAATTTAGATTCTTCTTCTTAGGCGGTTTCGGTCGCCATGGTTTCGGCTGAGCTGCTCGTTCGCGCTCAAGTTCAAGTTCACGTAACCGCTCATGTTCTTCCTCTAATCCACGTTTTCGAAGTTCATAGCGCAATCTGCGAATCAGACAAAGAAATCAACTAATGCAAAAACTGCGATTTTACATTAAGTTTTATTTTCGCCCTAAGTAAAACCAGCGACAAAATGGGAGATTTTATACGCTCGTCGGGACGAATTCTGAGCGCCGGCGAAATTGTCAGGTGCATGCGCTGTTGTCACTGCTTCTGCGACGGCGATTTTGATCGCCGTGACATGTCAGACATCGGCGATTAAATTCGTCGGTGATTGTGCGAAAATCGCCGGCAATCGCTGCAATGCCAGCACCCGCGAAAATCGTCAACGAACGCAGGTGATTAAGTTTGCCGCCACAAGCTTAGTAAAACCGCCTAATGCGTCATTGGCTTAAGGTGATCCGGAATCCCAGAATCTACAAAATTATTGCCTCTAAAATTAAGAATCAAGGGCTTCTTTAAAAGCAGGCTTCTAGTAAAAGCTTCGTCCAGAATCCTGGTTTCTGCGTGGGGGAATCCTAATCCGAATCCCCAGGATCCCACTGTTCTAATCCTAGGTCGTGGAATCCAGAGTGGAGCTCCTAACAGAATCTGAAATCCACACTAACAAATCCAGAATCCAAGTGCACGTTCATGAATTAGTAGTATAGCAGGGTCATTTTAGTCCCCGTTTTGGATTTGGTTGGCACGCAGCTCTAAAAAAGCTTCATAGGATTGACTAACAAAAAACAAACCAGAGATAAACAAACAAACGACAGAAACAAAGCCGCTAGTCCCGAAAACAAAAGAGCTGCATGCGTGATAACAAGGTCCAGTGAAATAAGAGGTTCTAAAGAGCTGCGTGCCAACCGTTTGGATTTTCCCTTGAATTTCCTGGATTTCTGCGTATGAAATAAGCGATCAAGGCTGACCTCATAATTTGGATTTCCTCCATGTGAAATGAGCGACCAAAGCTGGCGTCATAATTTGGGTTTACTAGATATTTTACTCGAGTGCAGAAGCGACCGCTCTTTTGTCTGAGAACAAGAAGCTACTGTTTATTGCCCACTTTTTTAAAAAAATAGTTCGTTTCAGTGGGTTGTATAAGTTTTCCGTTTCAACTTTAACCCGTTTTGGATTGTTTGGTTTTAAAGTTAACTTCCACGGGCCCATTCAGCTTGATAAAAATTTTAGGCCAGGTCACCCAGGGATTTGGGTATACCCTATAAAGAGGGTCTTAATACTGGATATTCATTATTTTTTACACGAATAATATGGTATTTGGTATATCAATTGTTTTAAACAAAAGCAAGGGATAATTTTTGGTATACAGTGTTCTATTTGGATATATCAGAGAATTTATTTAAGGGCGGTGCCTCCTAATACAGAGGTATTTTTGCAAAGGTTATTACTCCAGGGAAAAGGCAGATCTTAGCAAGGGTCACTGGAATCTTAAACTTGAAAAAAGTGGGAAACCATGCATGTTTTCAGAAATAATTAAGCATTCATAATTCTAAAAACAAAAGCTCTAAAATACAAAAAATGTAATAGTATGGCATTTTCTTTCCAAATTTAAGCTCAGTTATCTCTGAAAAATGTGTGGTTATCCCACTTTTCTTTTTGGATTCTGATAGCCCTTGCTAAGATCTTCTTTTTCCACATAAACTGTTATAAGCCGCGCAAACTACCTTTGCATTAGTAGGCACATTCCTTACTCGAACCAGACCCCGAGATGTGCAGAACGTATGCGTAGTGACAAAAAGAGGCACCGTCCTTAACACAGATTGATGTACCCTAACCGCTCTTAACCCTTCCCCTCAAACCAATCCCTAGCCTCCCCCGAGCTATTTTTTAAGTTAAAAATAGGGCTCTTTTCGTTCCGACATATTTTAAGTCCTGACCAAACGACAACGAGAGTCGTGCAGAGATGACAAGAGTTCAATATTTGAGAGCGCACTAAGAGACACTAAGAGACACTAAGAGTGTATGATCTAGAGGCCAAATACGAAGTAGACTTTCAACCATTTCGGCAGTCGTTAAGAACACATCAGAGTTTCAATTTTGAACTTGCAGCTTTTGCAGCGAAAATTTGAGGGGATTCAAACTCTTCGCCGGAGAGTACACGAGAGTCGCCGGGAGTGCACAAGAGCTCTGGACAAAACGAGAGCATGAGTTTGATCTCTGAGAGTGTTCGGGGCAAGGGCTTCATACGTCAGGCGAAAGACGATCACACACGGTTCCCCAAACACCCGAACGATTCATTCTTCAGCCATTCAAGGGAAAGAGTATGCAGTCTCAGTGAAGCGGTAGTTGACAAAAATTATGGCGGTGAAGGTCAATTTTCAATATACTTTCAATATCCTTTTCAAAATACTTTTTTTTTACAATTTCAATACACTTTCAGTTGTTTTCAGTTCCTAAATCTTGTAAGGGCTCTCCCTGTACCCATTCTTCATTTTTGGCGCGTAATCTTGACGTCACTTTCGTCACCGACGCGCAACCCTTTTCGCCGTTAATCCAGTGTAAAAGCTTATTTTACTTCGCTCAATCAAACATATTTCTGAAATAAGAAACAATTTACAGCTGTTTTGACGGCATTCGATAAAGACATGCTTGTCCTGCTTGGCCATTGCATGGCTTCTTGTGTGGTCGGAGAAGTGAGCTCCAAATGTTGTCACAGAATAGCTGAGTCTTTCCCAAACGACACGAAATATGGCTCAACACACATTTGGAAAGTGGTTGTTCCGTTCGGTGAGTTGCAAACCTTTGTCGTCCTTAAACTAGAAAAATTTAAAGTACTTCACCGTTAACTCAAATAAAATGTTGTTATTGCTTATAGAATTTACCATTCTGGACTTCTTTAAGACGCCCATTAACATGGTTTTAAGCTGTTTTAAGAAAGATTATATTGTGTGCGAGTTTTACAATATCCTGTGGCAAATAAGAAGAAAGCGAGTGCTCAACTTTATGCACTATTGGGCACACTCGTGCCTTCTCAAAGAGTTTATGGCCCGGTTCGAATATAAGGTAGTGCATTTTCATATGTCATGCATTCTAATAATAATCGTTCCAATAAGCGGAATTTCTTTCTTTCCTTTTTTCCTCTTAGCAAAGACCTTAAGCGAATTTAAGCGAATTTAAGCTTAATTCTCCATTTTCCGTTTCGTAGAAGATTTATAATTTTTTTTTCATGCCCGCAGGGATGATGAGGCAAAAAACTGACTAAAACGTTGAAGCAACCAGTTTTGTTCTCTCTTTTCTGTTCAGATGACAGAGAGCATTCGTACATTTAAGGAAAAACTGAACTCGTACTTTAAAGAGGGACAGAAAAAAATTTCTCAAGGAAGTGCATAACAAACACGAAGAGAGGTTAAGAAACAAATTTTGAGTTTGTTGTTCGATGTTGAAGGATTGCGTGACACAACCGCGCGCGCATCGCACCGAATTTGCCTTATTAGGCATGTAAAGTCCTTTGTTATGTCATGAATGCGATAGTAAGCTCAGAATCAGACTGCGTTTTGAACGGACCAGTTGTGTTCACATTGCAAGCGCTCATTTTCGAAAATTCTCGATAAATTAGACGTTGAGAGTGTTAAATATGGCTGCTATCAGGCAAGGTAAATTGAGTTTAGCTCTTTTTCAGTGATCGCTTGTAATTTGTAATTGCTTTTATCTTCGGTTTGCCACTTTATTCTGAATCTTGAGCTTTTTCTCCACAGCAGCATATGAACTAGAGCCCGGTGAGGTTCCTCCATTCCCGGCTCCATACTGTCAAACGGATGAACTCGAACCAGGCGAAATCAGGCAATACGCAGTAAGTAAACATGTTTGCTTTTGTTAGTAATCAAAAGTAGTCACTGACAAATTAGGCCCATTCTCTTTTGCCTGGACCTTTTTTCTTTACTGCGCAAATGACCAAGCCATTTGCTCTACATTATTTATTTATTTATTTATTTATTTAGCTAGCTAGTTATGTTTTATTTATTTATTTACTTTTCCCTGATGGTATCATCTGGGGAGAAAAAGCTATTTTGCGTTTAGAAGCGCATCAAGAAGTGATTCAGAAAATTTAGCAAATGGCGATACCCAGCCAAAGCCTGTAGAGTTTTGATTTGAGGGACAGATGGACGGGCCAGATGATCATGGCCATCGCGTCGTCACAGACAGGCTAAGCTGGGAAGTTTAAATGGTTTACAAGCACCAAAAGATTTCCTCGGATGATCCGTCGATGAATTCGAAGCAAAGCAATGAAATGCGCAGAGCAACCTAGTAAACTGTTTATATTATTTTGACCAAAACTGCAGCATATTTTCAAACAATAAACAGCATGAAAATACGGAAAATTTCGGGATCCTTAAATCAAACATGCCATACTGTAAAGACTTGTGATGGTTTGGACGTTAATAATGGGCCGTAACATTTCCCAACTTTCCGAAAATCATCTCGTTACCGAACGGAAAAAGATCTCAACGTTTTCGCATGGCGAAGCCAAACAGCTGGCACGGATGGTACTCGCGTTGAATGATTATCAAAACTACCATCTATCAGAAAATTACCAAATTTCGGGTTATATTCAGAAAGTGTTAACAACGAGTCTTATTTACTAGAATTACACTCACTTCGACTGTTTTAAAACTACTTAACCTTTGAAAATCAAGTGAAATACGACCGATTTACTTGCCAAAAGTCTTCCTGATCGTCTGAGCTGTGAATGTTTTGATGGCAAAACTCTTTTGAAAACAAGGTGTAGGCTGGAACGAGATATGGAAGAAAATTGAGATATCTTGAATAAGTTTGACAGGACCACTGATCAGGATGGGATGTTTTACTAAAAAACCACGGTTTGGGAACGAAGTAAAACCTGTTTCCTCGGGCGTCCGCATAAATTGTGAGCTGCTTCAGAATTTTAGGTGTTTTGCAGAAAGTGTCAGTTACTAACGTTAAATGACGTGGCTAAAAATTAGATAAGTTTTATTGCCTATACCCCAGCAGTAAACGATGATTCCTGCTGCCATACTGACATTGTCGAAAGCAAAATTGCAAGTCAAGTTTAAGTTTACGCCTTCAAACATACACTTCGTAATTCGCCTTTCATTTCATTCAGCAAAACAAATGGACTGATCATTTTTTGGGTTTATCATACACCACTGTTAACAATTGGGGTAATTTAATGAAGCTCTGAGCTAATCCGTAGCCAAGTTTTGAGTTTTCCAACATCATTTCCAGCGTTATTTTTTTTTTAACTCAGCCAAGTCCTGCTTTTCTTTCGTCAAGAGTATACGACAAAAAACAAATTGAAAATTTTAATGGCATAATTTTTTTTGGAGAGGGTAATGAGTAAAAATTGAAGGAAGAATAATTTCCTTTCTCTCAGCTTCAGCCTTTACAAGTGCAAACCTCAGCTTACTCATTTCAGCCTTCACAAGTACAAGTTTTGACTCAGCCTTTTAAACCTTCACAATTGCAAGCTACAGCTTATACTTTTCAACGTTTACAAGTGCAACCATCAACTCGAACTTTGCAGCATTTACAAGTGCAACCTTCAGCTCAGACATTTCAGTCCTCGCAGTCTTCAGCAGACCTTTATCAGTGTTCAGAAGTACAATCTTCAGCACACCTTCATCAGTCTTTACAAGCACAGTCTTCAACACACCTTTATCAGTCTTCACAAGTGCAGGCTTCAGGTCACGCTTTTCAATCTTTACAAGTGCAACCATCAACTCAGACTTTGCAGCATTTACAAGTGCAACCTTCAGCTCAGACTTTTCAGTCCTCGCAGTCTTCAGCACACCTTTGTCAGTCTTCACAAGTGCAGGCTTCAGGTCATGCTTTTCAATCTTTACTAGTGCAATCTTCTGCCCAAAATTTCCAGGTTTTAGAAATGCAAAGTTCAGCAGAAACTTTCCAGTCTTCACAAGTACATGACTCACATCACCTTGGTCAGTCATCACAAGTGCAATCGTCACCTCAGACTTTTCATCCTTCACAATTGCAGGCGTCAG
The DNA here is from genome assembly GCA_964030785.1 of Siderastrea siderea. NCBI lineage: Eukaryota > Metazoa > Cnidaria > Anthozoa > Scleractinia > Rhizangiidae > Siderastrea > Siderastrea siderea. The sequence goes on along the minus strand of OZ034969.1, from coordinate 48,305,553 downwards.
CTCACCCAAACGGAGTTAGAAGAATTCAGCTGCTAAGAACGTAAGTGATGACTAGTGGTACTTACAAGGGAATTGCGAGGGTGGAGGAATGTGGGGGAGGGGGGGGGGGGGGGCTGCATGAAAAATCCTATCAAGTGATGGTAGAATTTAAGGAGAAACCCATTTTCATAAGCTTTCCAAACACAGTGTTTTCCATCGCTGGTGAGAGATTTTATGTACAAGTTTTTGGTAACTGCTATTTTCCTTCATTGTTACACAGGCAGACATGTTGGGATAACAGAGTTGCACAAGTGCAGGTTTGTGCTTCTATCCATAAGCACGTTTTATTTAAGGTTCAACAAGTTGACGGCTTTAGTTTATATACCTCCTAATTCTAATATGAGTATTCTTTTTTGTTTCTCGTTAAAGCTTAAATTTCTGTACATTTTATGAAGTACTTCCAGTTGTTTAAAGCGGTACTACGACCAAAAAAATCACTTTTATTTTTTCTTCGGAGTTCGAAACTATATGTTTACTAAACACTCCCCAAGCGAAATTTTAATCCTTAATCTTGAGAAGAAGACCGTTGATTTGAACTGCAATTTTCCGTTTTAATGGTCCGCCATTATTAAACCAGAAAGGATACAATGACGCCATTCACTCAAGAGCTGTAGAATGCAGTGTGTGAACACAGCTTACAAATTATGCAAAACACGAGTTTGAGAGTCTGAAAGCTCAAAACTCCCGTGCTGCATACTAAATAAGCCGCTTGCACACACACACTGCATTCTAAAGCTCTTGAGTGAATGATGTCATTATATCCTTGGTGTAATAATGGCGGACTATTAAATTGGAAAACTGCAGTTTAAATAAACAGTCTTCTTCTGGAAATTAAGGCTTCAAATTTCGTAAACAAAGTTTCGAAATCCGAAGAAAAAATAAAAGTGATTTTTTGATCGTAGTACCACTTTAAAAACCCTCTCTCAATTATTTAAAAACAATGCACAAACGCTACAATTAAAACATTTCGTGAGTTGCTTAGCTGAAGTATCTACAGGGTGATAAGGTGTTTGCCTTCTGTTTCAGAATTCGCAAGAGACTTTTCCCACAAGTAAACGGGAAAGTTACAAGATCAAGAAACTTGAAGGACTTTTACTGTAAGTTATATTTCTCACTTGCTAGATCGAAATAGATAATTTGCTTAAGTGTTGTTTCCTAATCTTGCTTTACATTTTACGTTAAATGACCTTTTGGGAACTCAGGAAGATAAATGTCCATTCAAAAGCAAAACCTAAGCATCTCCTTAAGACAAAAAATGACTTAAAACTTGAAGAGAAAAGATGTAACTGGCTTAAAACGCGAGGAAACGCACCTTATACATGGCTTAGTCACGCTCCTGTTAGGCCTTTACAGCTCTGACTTAAGGATTTCCCGGAACTAAAAAAGGGCTAAAGCAAATTTGAAACTAAGGCGAAGATTTAATTTCAATAAAATTGATAAAGAACTGAAAACCACATTTTTTGCAAGAGAAATTGCCAATCTTCCTTCCAAGGGGGTCAGACCTTGTCGAGAAGAGCACAAAGCTATTAAGCTTGACGCACTACACCTCTCGGCATATCAAGCAACTGGCCAGTTCTTCCGCAGTCTCATACAGGATCGTTAATATCATAGCTTCGATGTGTGCACTGATTTATCTTCCTATGCCTCAGTTTGACTGCAAGCGGTCGTTATTTTTTCTTTAAGGACTGCAGAGCTGGAATGGTGACAATGGTACTATCCGAACGACAAGCGGCAAATCCCCAATTAAAGACGGCCCTAGACTGGCTCCCGATTTTTGTGCGCACCCTCCAGTCTCCTTGCTAGAATATATAACGTCTATTTCGCAGTTAATTCTGTCATTTGGCCGGCTGGCTGCTAGCAGCAGGTTGGGTGATCTGAGTAACGCCCCGCAAAGCTGAGCTTTTGAGAAAATGATGTCTCTAGTCACTGATGATTCCGATTACTAGAAAGCAGGTGATATTGGGTGCAGGAAGCACACTTAAGCACGCATTTAAAGCTTACGACTTTCCATTTTCTCTTTGCAGAGAATGGAAAAACACCTTGAAAACTGAAAGAGAAGCATTTGCTGTGAAATTAAAGCGACAATCAAGAAAAATACAAGACTTGGAAATCAAAACCAAGTTTCAGCAGACTGAAGTATGCAACAGTAGCAATTTTACAAATAGTCTTATAATCTGATGTTCCTGAAAAAGTAAATCGAAAGTTACACAAAGCTAACTATAGTACTCTAAGTAATATTTAGAAAATCTCGCCTAATTGCTAATATCTAGGATTCTTTTAAATTGGAGATTTTTAAAAAGGGGCTTAGTTTTCAAACATTTGCTTTATTTCTGCTGAAATTTGTTTTTGATCTCCAAGATATGGAGATCTTAAACAGGTTTCAGCTCAGTGAAGGATGCGATAGCGCTAATACAAATCAAATATGACTGTGTCCTTAAAATGCAAATCAAAAGATACACAAGGCTAACTTTTACATACTTAAGTTTAAGAAACATTTTGAAAATCGCACCTATTCACTAAATCAGAAAACTTGGTTTTGATCTCCAAATCTTGGAAATAGAAAATAATTAAGTTTCAGCAGAACGAAGTATGCAATGATAGTAATACAAATTATAGTAGTTACACAAGGTGAACTAATTTGCTGTAATGAAGATTATATTTTGTACTTTAAGTAACATTTTGAAAATCGTAACTATTCAATTAATGAGGAATTTTTGCTTTATTTCTGCTGAAACTTGGTTTTGATCTCCAAATCTTGGAAATCAAAAACAAGTTTCAGCAGAATGAAGCATGCAATGATAGTAATACAAATAACAGTAGTTACTCAAGGCGGACTTATTTACTGGAATTAAGGTAGCCGTTGTACTCTAAGTAACATTTTGAAAATCGCAACCATTCAATTTATGAGAAATGTTTGCTTTATTTCTGCTGAAACTTGGTTTTGATCTCCAAATCTTGGAAATCAAAAACAAGTTTCAGCAGAATGAAGTATGCAAAAATAGCAATACAAATAACAGTAGTTACACAAGGTTGAATTTTTGTACTCTAATTAATCAGGTAAATGTTTGTACTCTACCTTAAGTAACATTTTGAATATCGTAACTATTCACTTAATCAGAGATTTTTGCTTTATTTCTGCTGAAACTTGGTTTTGATCTCCAAATCTTGGAGGTCAAAAACAAGTTTCCGCAGAATGAAGAATGCAAAAATAGCAATACAATTTAAATCTGATGTCACTAAAAAAGCAAATCGAACACTACACAAGGTCATTTATTGTACTCTAAATAATACTACTGTGAAAACTTGCCTATTCACTTACACGACTTAAGTTTAGGAAGTAACTTTCGGTATTAACCTTCACTCTAAGGAAGGTAAACGAAACACTAAGGACCAGTTGATACACAGCTTAGTGTATGTGCATGCCCTGAAGGAATGAAAACGCATTAGTTCGTAGACAGCTGAAATCGAAGATTAAAAAACAAAAGGTTGAAAATGAGGTTTTTTGACTTCATTTCTGCTGAAACTTGGTTTTGATCTCCAGATCTTGGAGACCAAAACCAGGCTTCAGCAGAATGCAGTTTGCAAAGTTGTGATACAAATGAATTTTGATAATGTTCCTATTCTAAAACGCAAAACAACGTGTCCGGCAGTCTTCGCAGTCTTCAGCACGCCTTTATCAGTCTTCACAAGTGCAGGCTTCAGGTCACACTTTTCAATCATCACAAGTGCGATCTTCCGCCAAAAGTTTACAGAAGTTTGCAAAGTTGTAGCACAAATGAATTGTGACGATGTTCTTATTCTGAAACGCAAAACAACGTTTCACAGGGTAATATTTTGAAAACCTCGCCTATTTACTTATGTCTAGTACTGTAAACTCTTTACGATTTTGAGATTTTTGCTTCATTTCTGCTGAAACTTTCCTATTTACTTAAGTTAAGGGAATTAACGTTTGAAAAGGAGGATTTGACGTTTGTGCTTTTTTTTTCTGCTAAAATTTGGTTTTGGTCTCCAAATCTTGGAGATCAAGAATGGGTTTCAGCAGAATAACGGTAATGCAAAACAACTCTGATATCCTTAAAAAAATCAAATCGAAAGTTACACAAGGCTAACTTAATACTCTAAGTGATACTTTGAAAGTCTCGCCAATTTACTTAATTAAGTCTAGCGAACTAACGTTTGAAAAGGAGGATTTTACGTTTTTGCTTTTTTTCTGCTGAAATTTGCTTTTGATCTCTAAGTCTTGGAGATCAAAAGCAGGTTTCAGCAGAATGAATATGTATTATCTTGAGCAATACAAACAGGGTCTGGAAGGGTTTTTTCGGGATCCAGGATTTGACCAAAATACGGTGCGGGATTCGGGAAAACGAAAAATATCTTGACGGGAATCGGGATTTGCCTGCTCACCGGGAAGAGGGATTTGCCAAAATTTGGGCTCGGGATGCGAGATTTTTTTGCCTGTTTGTCGGGAATGTGGGAAGTCGTCATGACCCGAATAAACGTTTTAGCAAAGAAAGCAGGGTGGTGTCTCATTTCTCATGTCTAGATATGGCGTAGATTGATGCTGGCTCTGCTCCCTTGAATACCGTAAATGATCGATTAAGCGCCGTGGCGCTTTTTTAATTTTCCCTGTTAAACGTGTGGCGCTTATTCGAGAGCGGCGCTTATTCAAGAGCAGCGCTTATTTCAACTACGGGTAAAACACTGAGGGGAATCTAGAGAGAATTCAATGAGGCGCGTACTAGGTGTACACAATTTAATATAAAAATGCAAGAAAAAGGACAAATTTGTACACCAGTTTCAAGAGTTTCCCTACATTAAAACACTAGAACTCACGAGTTAGTCATGGTCTTATTTCTCAAGCGATATGGTTTTGATATCTCTTTATATAGAGTGCCGTAACAAAGGTGGGGCGTTTATTTGTAAATACCCAAATAAGCGCCGCGACGCTTATTCGAGAGCGGCGCCTATTAAACTATTTTCGGTAAAGGTGCGGCGCTTATTCGAGAGCGGCGCTTATTCGAGTAGCGGCGCTTAATCGATCATTTACGGTAAGGCAGTCATAGAGTTTTGGTGTCGTTCTCTCTTGCGACCACAGACAAGGATTAAGGGTACTCCCCTTAAGTACCTACATATATACGGGTATGTGCCTCCCAACGGCGTCGTGATTTTGGGATACTTGATCTAGAACGGGTTATCCATTTAAGAGACGGTTCCAAGAACGAGGTATGATATTTTGAACGCAAGAAAGTTTGACCTACTTCAAAACACCAGAAATTGAGCTATTTCTAGAACGGGGTATCATTTTGAATGTAAATTCTTTCTAAAACGGGGTGCTAATTTGGAGACCAGGGCTTCACATTCCCACCCAAAACATACCCGAAACCCCATGGGGAAGTAACACGGCGATCCACAAAGAAGAATCCAATTTTCCGCTAAACGGCAAACACAAAGAGCTCTACAGATTCCAGAAGCTCTTGAAATCTTTCACTGAGTTAGGAGAAATCGCAAGGAGTAAGGTACTTGGAGAAAACCCCAAGGTCACGATTACTAGGGTGCGAAAGGCAGGCAGTGGCGTTGAGACCTTTTCCTTGAGAACACAAGATGCGTAACAGTATCTGCATCTTACATTTATTAGCTTTTGCTGAAATAATTTTTTTAAAAAATATTTTTGAGAAAGGAAAAACGGGATTCGGGATAGCGATGAAAAAAGTGCGGGATGCGGGATTCACCTGAAAAAGGAGGGGGAATGCGGGATCGTGACCCCCCCTTCCAGACCCTGTACAAATGAAATCTGATGTCAAATGTTACAAAAGGCTAACGATGATACTCTGTCTTTGCAAATTCTCAGCTTGCCTGTTTACCTCTGACTGGAGTTGTCAACTTTTTGCGTTCCTAAACTGTAAGGTTAAAAAAATCCACCAAAGACCATCTGAAACGCAATGAAAGGCTGGCGTCGTTTTCAATCGCTTTAGGAGTCTGATAGGCAAAGCTGTATCAAATTAAACGGAACACACTTTTTCAACCGAAACGCATTAGTTTTGTGTGGATGCGAATATAATGTGAAAAACTATACATAGTAATGTAGACGACGTTTTGTTTAACTTAATACAAACTGTAAACGAATTCTATTTAAAACATCCTCGTTTAGTCGGCCGCGGGGAATTAAGGCACTCAACAGCAGCTAGAAATTGTTTGACTAAAACTCCGTTTGCCTGAATTGAGAGAGAAGCGCAAACCCTATAGTGGATGTCACCCAAGTTAATCCATAGATTTGCTCAAAAAAGTTGTTGCTATTTTTTTTTACAGTTAAAAGAGCAGAAAAAAGCCCGAGCTGTGGCCGAGGATATGTAAGCATTTTTTATCCTTTAATATTGCTTTGATCCGGCCGTTACGTCCCTTTTTGTTCATCCAGCATGGTTGATTGTCCGTGCAATGCACATTATCAATGTCTTGACGTTTATTGCTTCACGTGTTAAGGTTGAAAAAAACAGACGAGGAGAAGGAGGCGCTACAAGTAACAATGCGATCTATAGAGAAGGAAGGTTGTAAAATGAATCGTCTTCTTAAGGTAAATTAATAGTTCATTGTCTGTTCTTGAAAACCGTGACCTTTCAGAGATGACAGATTAGATTTTAGTCGTGAAGCTTATAAATACATTTGCTTCCAAGCTTGATAGCACCCGATTAAATGAAACTTAGACGTGTAACAAACACTTAACAGAGTTTGAAAAGAACTTCATTTAACTAGCTAGCGCTCTGCTGAACTGCAAATTTCTATTAAAATAAAAAATGACCTACCCAACACATTAAGGTCAACTTGAATACGAAGAACCTGAAAAGGTTGAAATTGGCCCGGTGCTAATGTGCCATCTCCTACTGATCGATTTCTCACAGAGCCAGAATTAGTTTGAAGTCACATGTGTCAGTCGAAGTATCGCTCATTAATCGGTCCGTCTTTTTGCAGCAAAAGGACGCTGAACTTTCAAAAGCCAAGGAGGTCAACGAAAAAAATGCTTTTCTGTGGGAATCGAAATCAAAAGATCTTGGAAATGCCGAGGAAAGAATTAACATATTGGAGAGCGATAATTTAGCTTTGAGGAAAAAGAATGCACTCGCCGAGAGAGAACTCCAAGTGAAATACAAAGAGGTGAGAATTAGCTTTGTTAGTGGATGAACAATGCGACAATAGACGATCGATAATGGCTCTGGGCACGCGGCTTGGACAATTGACGATAAATAATAGGTGGAACTGAGTCCTGGGCCCAGTTGCATAAAGCAACTTTAGATTAAGTGGGGATTCCTGCAACCATTCCCTGTATTCCGGAGGATTTTCGTGCACGCTATTTTGGATAAATCGGCCGAAAGCAGATTAAAGAGTATAGGAAACACAATGACGGTGCGAAAAAAATCCTCCGGAAAATAGGGAACAGCTGCAGCAATTCCCACTTAATCTTACGTTTCTTTATACAACCGGGCCCTGGTCTCTACTCAGTGTTACATTTTAGTATCGTGTGCTTCATCAGCAATAGACTAACGGATTTTGTCGATGACTGACTATCACCGAATGATTCGCTGACTGGCTGCCTGACTGACTGACTGACTGACTGACTGACTGACTGACTGTCTAGCTGACTTATTGACTGACTGACTGACTGACTGTCGGGCTGACGTATTGACTGACTCACTGACTCACTGGGTGTCTGACACTAACTAACTGACACTGACGACTGTCCTGCAACCAGTCAAGTCAAGTCAAATGCTTTATTCACACTGCTTAGCGTTTTGTTTAGTATAACGTCTAAAGAACATAGTTAAAAAAATATAAACAGGATCACATACAATCAGAGGGCGTTCACACAATTAGTGTGCAACCGTCAAAATGGCAAAGCTTTTACGCCGACTGTTGATTATTTACAAAGTATTGGAAAGGGAATATTTAGCTAAATTGAATGGTCAAGTGTGCAAGTAATTATGACCGAGTGAATCACTCTAAAGCCTATCTAGTGCACGAAAAGCTGAAAAATGCGACAAATATTTATAGAAGTAATCAACTTTGCTTATTTTTCCATTTTGTCTAGTTGGAAGACCACCAACAATTGTAAGTAATATTTTGTTGCATTGGTAAAATAGATATGTAGAGGCGTTTTCGTTTGTGTCGTCTCCACTTCTAGTAGCTTTTTCCTCTTGTTGTGAATATTTTTTTTTCTTTTATCATTGTGCCCATTTAAGTATGTGTAAGCGTGCGTGTATGTGAAAATAATTTTACTCGTTTATCTGATTATGCCACAACTCCTAGTCCCCTTTGCATGCCCTTCCTCACCACTAAAGTCGGACCCTCACTCTCTGAAAGATGTTGTTAAGACCTCGGTAACAAGAGAATGCACAATATTGATTGTTTATTTATTCTATTCTCTAACAGACATGATAATGAAATGAATAAGCTGGAACATAAGGTAACTGAACATGAACTTGTTAGTAATTTACCGAATCCATTTATTCCACCAGCAATAAACGTATTTGCGGTACATTTTTGCTATGATAAGAAAGTCACTGTCAACCTTCTAGACACCTTTTTCGCATTTAGCTTTGCTGTTGGTTTGCTTGTTTTGCTGTGTAAGTGTGATCTTACTGTTGTTTTGTTGTCGTTGTTGTTACTATGGCGTTGAAGTGGTGCTGTCGTGTTATTGTCTTGTTTTTTTCTTTTGTGCGTTTAATGATATCCATCTCGATGTTTAAAAGAAGTTAGCTGCAACTGGGTTAATTGAACATGTATCGAGGATCATTTTATATATTACACTAAAATTGTTCTTTTTCGTCAAATTCAGATAACCCATTGCAAATCCTCGCACGAAAAGACCACGAAAAAGTAAGTAACAGTTATGCTTAACCCTTTAAGCCCCAATATCAATATGCATATTCTCCTTAGTGTTCTCTATACATTTCTTATGGTACCAGTTGGGAGAATTTGCACAAACATCAACACATTTTATGTTTGGTAAGTAACAGTTACGCTTAACCCTTTAAGCCCCAATATCAATATGCATATTCTCCTTAGTGTTCTCTATACATTGCTTATGGTACCAGTTGGGAGAATTTGCACAAACATCAAGGCATCTCATGTTTGGTGATCATTTCCTTTATTATCGTGACCTGTGTGTTTGAGCAAGTAGGGAAGTGCGTAAACGAGATAGAGTCTGGGTCGAAATAGTGGCGTGCTATGAGCTTTACCACCGAAAACAAAAAACGGAAGTGGTGGTGATTACTATTGACAGTTCCTCTTGCGCACAAATTTACCCTTATGGCACTGGACACTGGAAACAGAATACACGTTCAAACAGACTGCACAGAAACTTAGGTTTCTTTTTTAAGCCTCCACTTCTTTCAATTTCCACAACCTTTTCCATCAATATATATATATCCGTTAATTTTGAACCGAAATTTCCCCACAGATTTGTCGTTGTGGTGGTAATAAAGTCTTCCTCAGCCTCACGAAGTGATGGGATTGCTGAAGAGTGTTATTAAAATTAAAAGAATACTGTCCCCCTTGTTCTTGATCTATTGCCTTGTACTATTTTTTAGATTAAGAAAAGACATCAAGTCCCTTACTCAGCAGTCCGAGTTATGGAGGAGTAAATTCCGCCAAATCAAGGATGAGAAAGCTGTTATCAACGACAAATTAAAGAGATGTAGAAACAAATGCAGCCGGAGAGGCAAGATCGTTGAGGTAATAATAGCAATCGTCTGCGTCACGTTGTTAGCAAAAAGCTGCCATATATTGTAGTTTAATAGCGAAAGGCTTATCAGTTCTGCCATTTATTCGTGATTACATTAAAAGAAAATGTCGCCTATCACAGCACCCGTCATATAACATGTGAAATACGCAGCCAGTCGGAGGGCGCGTTAGATCAACAAAATTTTAGAAATTTTATTCTTACTGCAACCACTTCCCAAAATAATTGTTACATCGTTAAACGTATCGTCTCTTTTTTCTTTTGTTTAGGCTGAAAAGGCAACAAACGCTGAGATACAAACGTAAGTTGACGTCAGCTACCGTTTAAACGAATGTGTTGTATTTATTTCATTAATTTTGTAAGTGTTTTAGTAAGAAACCTCAATGCCGATTGTTTGTTTAGTAGACTGAACAGACGGTCAAGATAAGCTTGTCAAACGGTTGCTATTAAAACAAGAAAAGCCCCAGGGGGCATTAACCCCGCCGTTGTTCTCTCTGCCCTTGGGGTCCAAAATATATTACGGCCAGGTAAAAGTTGGTGATTTATCGTACCTTTTACGTGCTTGCGATGATAATATAAATCAAGACACGACTTGCCTAATCACTCTTTTTTAGCGTGCGTGGCGAAGAGCGTGATGAAATTATTATTTTGATCACCGCGCGACTCAGCCTGGCCTCGTAGCTCAGTTGGTTGAGCGACGGTGTTCTAATCCGGAGGTCGTGGGTTCGAATCCCGTCGGGGTCAAAGATTTTTCTTTTATCTTGGTTCTCATTTCTAATTTCTTACTTTTAAGGCCTGTGGTCGGGGGGAAATTATGGAGGGCAGTATTACTCACTTCTTGGCACTCATACATACATACTTTACATCATAATTACTAAGTTCATAGCGATCGCGAGTTCATGCCAGCTTTCAAACTTAAGCTCCCTAGTACATTCGTCCTTGCTCTCGTCGAAGAAATGTTAACTCCATTGAATTCCTTGTACTTTTCTACACAACTTTCCCTAAAGATTTTGGCGAAGCAAAGCAAAACTGCCAAAAAAATGCTTGCATATGACTGTTGAATTATTCAACTTGGCGAAAGCAAGGGACTTCCCCGAATCGGCTTCTGTGTTTCAGTGATGTAATGTTTAGGTGCCACGGCAAGTTAGGCGAATTTATTCCAGCTTCAAAGCTCGCTAGCACCTTCGTTCCTACTTTCATCGGACCCCGCCGTTTTTCTCCTCCTCCCAGGGAGCAAAATATATTACGGTCACTCAAGATACGAGCTCAAGTATTGTAAATTTTAAAGTTGATGATTTATCGTACCTGTGTTTGCTGCCATTTCCCCTTATGCGTCTGCTCTGCACCCTTCTCCCTGTGGTAACATGAATCCCTGATAGTATAAACCCCATCCCTCATTCCTTGGTCATCCACTTGTCCTAGCTTTCGCGAAGAAGAACGTGACGAAATATTTTGACCATAGCGTGACTCAATTAAGTCACGTTTTTTTTAAATAAACGAACTGACATGTCAGCGTAATTCTAAATAGCAAGGGCACGGAAATTTAAATAGATTTCTTGATAAAAAACTCATTCTAAAATCTAAAGGAAACTGGTAGCTATGAAAAACCGTAAAAGTCTATTTTAGGCCGTGATTCGATGAGTGATTTGGCGCAAGCAAGTTTACTTCTCCGAATCGGCTTCTGTGTTTCAGACGTAATGTTTATGTGCTACGGCACGTAGCATGAATCATTGGCTTTCAAAGCTCGCTAGCACCTTCGTCCTTGCTCTCATTGAAGAGAAGTCAACTCCATTGAATTTCTTGTACTTTTCTACACAACTTTCGCTAATGATTTTGGCGAAGCAAAGCAAAACTGCCAAAAATATGCTTGCATTTCACTGTTGAATTTTTCAACTTGGCGAAAGCAAGGGACTTCCCCGGATCACCTTTTGTGTTTCAGTGATGTAATGTTTACGTGCCAGGGCAGGTTTGGCAAATTCATGCCAGCTTCAAAGCTCGCTAGCACCTTCGTTCTTGCTTTCATCGAAGGAATTTTCATTCCATTAAATCGCTGGTAATTTTCTACACCAACTTTCATGAAAATTCTGGCGAATAAACGCTGAACGAACAAAGTTTACCGGCAAGTATTGTTTTGACCGAGCGCAGGTCTGGGGCAACTGACCACGACAAAAAAAAAAAAAAAAAAAACACAAAAAAAACGGGTATTACTAGACCCCGTCCTGACGGCGGGGTAAATAACAACCGAGCTGAAAGGCTTTCAATTCAGCTTTCAATTCAATTATGACAGCCTCTTTGCAAATTGATATTTGCATTATTAACAGTTTTGCTTTGTTTATTTCTCTACTTAGGAACATCGCAGCACTAAAGAAGGAAACGGGTTTGCTCTCACAGGAGAATGGATCACTAAAGGAAGAGGTATGTGTCTGATTCGAGACTTTATCTATTATTTTTTGCTTGACCTTTTTCGCGCCTTCCCCGAAAAAAAGGTCCTATCCTGTAGAGTCCGCGGGCTCTTCGGTCAGCGGACAGTCACCAGGCGAGACTATGCTGGAAAAATAGAAAAAATTATGGGCTGTTGGTATCGAAAAAGACAGGAACAGCATACGAACAGCTAATCAGAACGTTTTTCGATCATACCTGAAGCCTATCCCCTGACCGGAAGATCGCGGACCTGCCTTCCTGTTTTAGTCCACTGTTTGCAAGAAACTGAGTACCATTTTTTTCCATTTTTGGATGACATGGCTTGGTTGGTGAATCACATTTACCAATGTTTTTATGTTTTTCTTTATTAGTTTGGCTTGTTGTTTTTGTTTATTCTACTTTGTCACAGGATTGTGAAAACAGTTTCGTATGTTGTTGCCCTAAAACGACATTTGGTTTTGTTTGTTTTCAGATTTACAATCTTCGGCGTTACGGTGGATTTGTTGGATCCTTACGAAGAGTTAAGCGTTTTTTCAGTCGTCTGGCTGACCGCCTTTTGTCGTGATGTTAGCTGTTTAATCTTACTTCCTGGCCTATGACATGTCCTTTACGATGGAAACAAAATAATTCTGTGGATTATGTGATGTGGAAAAATTCGATACTGGAATTACTGTACATTCTTTTTTTCAATATAATATTGAATGTGACATTTATTTTATTAAAATTGAAAAAAGCGCCAATCGTTTCGTGCTTGGCTTGATTTGCCTCACTTGTCTCAGTGTCTTCAGCTCAGTTTTCAGTTGAGGTATTGAGTAAGATCGAAACCACGGATCTTCAAAAAGAGGCTCCTGGTTCACATTACTCCGGGAGTAATTAAGAGGGTAATTAAAAGGGCAAAAGGTTAGAGTAGATAAAAGTAGATGGACGCGAAAAGCGCTCGATAGCGGTGGTGAAGGCCCATGAAAGGGTAGAGTGGTAAAGCCGGAACGGGACGGGACAGGCTTTCGAGGATGGAACGTTAGCTGTTTTTATGGCCCTCAAGATAAGGGGAGGTGATAAGGGAGGTGATAAGGGGAGGTGATAAGGGTGCATGACGACGAAGGAAAGTGGGAGAGACAAGGTATGTGGTGATGATAAGATCATTACCACATAAGAAAGGAAGGAAGGAAAGAGAAAAATGCGTGATGTAGTAACGGTCGGTTAAGTTTAGACATCTCAAATAGTTAATTGTGTAGCAGACCTTAGCAGTGACAACGCTTTGGAAAAAGCATCCAGCTGGCGAGACATTGCAAACTCGGCTTTCGGGTGCCTATAAACTGTAGTTTCGTCTTAGCAGTTAGTCCTAAAATCAATTGAAAATATTTCTTCCTTAGTTAGTCATCAAATAAATATCTGATTGTTATTTATTAAAAGAATCAGTAAAACAGTTGTTGTTGGCTTGATTGGTGCTCATGCCATTCAACCCATGCAGGCTTGGTTAAAAATTGACCTCCCCTCACTACGTGTTTATCTGTTAACCTATTGTTCTCGGGTTCAGAGATGGAGAGGGACACTCTGGTGAAGTTTCGATTTGCACAGTGTCTTTCTTCCCCCAGAATACTGAAGCTACGTGTTTTTATAATCTTGTGTTACGTCCCGCTAGACTTATGCTTGATCCCCGTAAAGGAAAATATGGTGTACATACCTCTTATTCGATGGTTTTACATAAAGTACGAGCAATGAGCAAAATATCCGCGCTTATTATATGTTAAGCCATCGAATATATTATTCCACTTAACAAAATCAAGTCAATATTTCGTTTTTCCAGTCCTGCCAGTGTTTGTTTCGTCCTTCTTCGTCCAGAAAACCTGTGAAACCTGGATTCCACAGTGCAATACATAATTTTACTGTGTAATGCCGTGGCATATTTTGCGCGTTCTCATGACCTTATATGGTAAAATGGCGCAAGAGTGGAATAATAAAATTTTGTTAAGCCACGCTTGTCTTTTATCGAATCTGAGTGCCAAAAAAATGTATCGCATAGCAAAGTATAGGTTTTTAAAATTGGCAGGAGAGCAAAAAGGATAAGGCTATTAGATTTTTATCCAACCAGTGGCAGTGTTAGCTAAGAGTGGCCAAGTGGGAACTCCATTGGTCCTATTGTCTATGAGTGACGCTCATTAGTATTCCACAGCGTGTTAATGAGAATACACAGCAAAATTGTCATATTGTATGTAACTGAAGCTCGTTTCTTATGCAGGAAATCCAAATTATGACGATGGGCAAGTCTATATTGTTCCTTTTGTGTAAGAATGACGCTCATTTTATGTGCAGGAAATCCAAGTTATGACGTATGCCTTGGTCGCTCATTTCATATGCGGAAATCCAAAGGGAAATCTTGAACGAGGAATAAAACAACCCTTATATACTACCTAGGTGCCTTCTACATATCAGCTGTCAGCATGAAAAAATAACTCACACGTAAAATGCCTCCAGAAATGTCAAGTCAGCGCGTTAATACTTACTTCAGAAGGCCAATGATTTCCTTCACGTGTACAATGGTAAAGTATAACGCCATCAAGCAATAATCTGTCATCCATATGATTATCATCACATCAAATGTGTCTTGCCATGTCCAGTTTCTGATCATGACTTGGAAACTTGTCCGGTAATCTGAAAAGCACCAAAGGAAGAGAAAACGTGTCACTGTCCAAGAAGGATTCGATTGACATAAGGGAAAAAGCTAAACACCCTGTTAGTGTAGGAGAGGATCTTGTTGAAAGAAGAAAGTGGATCAAGAGTTTATTCACACTTCATGGCTACGCCAATTGACCGATCGAAGGTAGTCCATATCCCCCCCCCAAAAAAAAAGACAAGGGGTATTTGACGGATTAAAGGGGTGGACGAGCTTTAGATCCAAATCCAAATCCAAATCCAAATCCAAATATTGTGAATAGCTTCATGGTACGAGGCTGTATAAAACACATAAAGAAGAGATAGATGGACTATAAATTTAAAAATAAGATTTAAAGGTGGGTGAAAATGAATAATTCAGGTCCCAACGCTTTCAACGAAGAGAGCTCTCGCACTCACTGCGGCCTGTTGAGGTGTTCATTAATTTCCCTCAAATATTTCTTTTTAAATTTCCTTCCTGTCAGTTATGAACGTTCAACAAGTCTTTCCCCTTAAGGTGGCTCGAAAGGGTTCTTGTTTTTTCGATGCATTATATTTGGGAGTTAAAATATTTAGGTTAGAGTTGGCCAATCAGGATCAAATTTTGCCACAAAATAACGATAATATCAAAGTGTCAATTTTTTGTAGATTCCTTAAGAAATTTGTTGCCATGGCAACGCAGTTGGGTTTCGAAGTATGACCGTAAAATAGAGATATCCTGAGTTTGCTTGAAAATTTTACGGTGAAATTCCTTTAAATTTTGCATACGGCCTTTGATTCTAGTAAGCTACCTAAGGATTAAGTTAAAGAAAATTCTGTCGAAAACTTTCAGCAAAAAACACTTTTTTACGAATTTACCTTTAACTTTTCTCCCGTACGACAGAATTTTTTTAATCTCGCTTGAAAAACTCTTTGGGCATATAAGAGTTAACATGCAAAAAATCAAAGAAATTTACCGAGCGGAAGCGAAATTATGTTCTTCCTAAGTTACAAAATGTTGAGAATTTCGACACGACAAGATAGGCAATTGCGCATGCGCAGAAATTGTCACGCCACTCTCGGCACGCGGTTTTAAGTCTGTTTATTCCAGGTTTATTTCGTTGGGCATTTCTTTCGCCCTGATGACTTTCTTTACGTTTGAAAAGGTGACGTTTTGGGTGGATCGGTGCTTGTCGAAGAACATTACATCGTTTGTTTTCAAATCATTGGATCATTTGCACCAAATATAGCGGAATGTTTTCCTCCTCGTGCAGATTGATTCTATCTCAAGTGAATTCATCGGCACTTCGTTCAGAATGGCGACTAATGCTTCTTTTGCACCTTGGGAACAGAGATTGTCTTAATCCTCCTAAGACAGGCTGCTTTCTGTACTTGTTTTGATTTATCGTCTGCCTGAAGAGCCTATTTGAACTCCGTGAAAACTGAAGTTATCTCTAAATGTTTGCAAACGTTCGCTGCGTTCGTTCACAAATATCATGTTTTCGAAAGCGGTGGTGGACTTAAGCTTACTGTTTATACCACTGTACAATTATTTACATGTCAACGATTCTTAACCTAAACGAGGATTGGAAACGTATGCGATGGAGAGCAAGTACTCCTACCAAAGTGGAATGTGCTTGAAAATCTTAAAAACAACGGAGTTTCGAAAATACTGCAATCAGGCAAGGTTGTCCTTCAAACGGAGTTCAGGATTGAGCAACGCGTACATGGACACCACTTCGGGATAATATGTCTTAAAGGAGCACAAGGACAGAATTGACAAAAAGACAACATTGCCGACTATAAAAACAATACATTAAAGAAGTCCCTTATGTAGAGGTATGTATTGAAACGAGGACAAAACTACCTTTGATGATCTTAGATAAGTGTCAATGTTGTCAAGATTTCTCTGTTGATGTAACTTGTTCGATTGATTGATCAAAACTTAATTTAAAAAGAACCCCTTTGAAGGTTTGAAGAATTGTTTTCGCCCCAGGAAAAACCAGTCAAATTATCAATATTACCAGTTCGGCAGGGTAGAAACCATTTCTTTTATCCGAACATTTGGAGTATTTCGTACCAAACGAATTTACAAAGAAAGTGCGCGGTAATGTTTTGAAATTATTCTACAGGTCGGTTTTTCTTATTGCATTACGGAAAAAAAACGTATTACCACCAAACTATCGCACTATCACTTAATTAAGCAAATAAGAGAGCACCTCTTTTATCCGGAAATGTTGAGTATTTCCCAGAAAACTAACTTGAAAAAACTAACTTGTTTTTAGCGAGCCGACTGCTGATAAAAATATAGCGCACGATCAATTGTTTTGAAATTCTCTTGTACGCTTTTTAATTTTGTTTCGCAAGTAAACAGATTTACGGTGAAACTGAGATTGAAACTACCACTTCAGCAAAATAGAAAGCGAATCTTTCACCTCATTGTTTGTAATATTTTCTTTGTAGCGGCTGGTTTGTCAACATTTCGACATGAATAAGTCTGTTTATTGAGCCAAAATCTGTCTGTTTCACAAGGTATTTTTTTTCTCACTGCAAGTTTAATTTTGTTACACTGTTTTTTTCTTTTAGTTTTAAATTCTTGCCCTGTTATTTCCTGATGTGAAGACAATGAAAACCTTTTACTAATGGCTGTGTTGGTTTATCAAATTAGCAAAACTAAAACCGAAGTTTAGGAGTTTTAAAACTGAGGAAAATGAAATAAAAACTCATAAAATTGCTGCCATGGTGTTTTGATTTGTGTTTCTGTGTTTATTTTGGTGATTTAAGGCTCGTGAAAGCGATGTTTTCAAAACCCGACCGTTATTTTGAAAACATCGCTTTCGCGAGCCTTAAATCACCAAAATAAACACAGAAACACAAATTAAAACACCATGGCAGCAATTTTATGAGTTTTAATTTACTTTTCCTCAGCTTTCAAACTCCTAAATTTCGGTTTCAGTTTTGCTAATTTGATAAACCGACACAGCCATTGCAAACGCACAGCCCACCACACAGACAGAGGATGGTAAGCCTGTGGAAATACGAATCGGAGTTCGCGAAATATTTGCCCTGGCACGGAAACGGTGCCAGACTTTTTTCCTACGACCTGGACGTAGAAAAGGCTTCCGTGGTCAAAACAGCCAGTGAAAGAAACTAATGGTAAAAAGGCGACTATTCTAGGGCCTTTATACGATTTCACTGGAGATAAGAGAGTTTTGAAGTCACCGTCCTCTCTAGCGCAGTTCAGTTGCACAGCCTCTGAATATAAGCTTACTGCGCTTCATATGCGGCTGAGTTGACGATCGCGTTGATAACATTGAAGAGGACATGATTCAAGTGAATTGTCAGTTAAGTTCCAGTCGTTTTCAACCTTGCCTACACGCAGCTTTTAAAAGACCGGCGCAAAATTTTAAATCCAGACGAGAGCGCGAGGCCATTTTTGTTTGTTTGTTTTAATTTTTGAGTCTCACAGGAAAATTGGAACCCAGTCTGCGCGCGCCCAACAAAACTGTTTCGAGCCTCCTTAAGTCATTTGTCTTTCAGTTCAGTAATATCAAACACGAGCAACAAACACTTTGAAGCTTGCGATACTTACAGTTTGTCACGTTGAAGGCCTGCTCCAAAGTTTCATCTGACTCAAGCTATCGAATGGTTGCCACACCCTTGCTCGATAACTTAGTATGAAAGAAGTGTAAACCAGTTGCCGTCTGGAAGTTTTTTTTGAACAAATTTCTACTTCCTGGAGAAGAACAGATCATATCGATAATATTTCAGTAACAAATGTGAAATATATTAATACTTCGAATATTCCATAAAGAAAGACCAGTAACATATCAATAAAGAGCCATAAAAAGTAGGATTAACGTAAAAAATGTAGCAAATTACAAAATGGTAACGTGACAAGTAGGGGTCCACAAAACTGTGGTTGTATTAACAGACTGGTTCGATTAAAGGAATTTTCAAATAAAATTAACGATTGCAATCACCTTTTTGGGCTGAAGATAAAAAATTGCAATAACGAAGTGGTGGCACTGGCGCAATGGTCGAAAGACGGGGATTCCACTGTAAGGAACTGAAAAAGCGATTTAGCAATTGGTAAATAAGTGCCAGAATATTTAAAGAGAGTACCAAACTTTTAAGACTAGATCAATTTAACGGCAAACAAAAGAAACAAACGACGCGTCAGAACTAACGTTCAAAACAGCGCGCGCAGTGACGAGTGCGCTGTGACGAGTCAACATGACACCTCGTTAACGAAAAAACGCCTTGGAGTGTCAAAAACTTAGGTAATACAAACTTAGCCCTTCATCAAGGTGGGAGTAGAAAATTTCATTCTTATAGTGTCACGCTTCATCTGAGTTTTGTCTCCAGTTTACCTCGTTAACGCTATGAACACGAAAAGAAGTTGATGCTCGGGTAGAGTTGCTACAAGTCGCGCGCTCGTTCTAACCATGGAGAACGCGCGCGCGATCTACGCGCGTAAAACAAAATGGCGGCTGGTCGGTAACAATAGGCAGGTCTTTATCCCCTCTTGATTTGATGGAATGCACTAAGGCTCATCGAGCAGTTCTGGTGGAACCCGCCACGCTAATCCCAGAGACGTTTATTAGGATAGCCGTCGTTGTTTGGTGTACGGCCATTTGATTCTTGCCGTTTTGCAGTTACCATGAGGCACGTGGCATAGCTTACCTGTAAACCAGGAAGTGTCAGGTGAACGTCTCATAGCTTTCTTGCTGCGAAAATGTGTTTCCTAAGGATGTAACTATATGACATTTTCGTGAAAGATATAAAATAAACAGGTGCAAAATACCACCTGGGTAGCCATCAGTAAAGGAAAGGCCACACCATGTTTTTGAATTTAGTCTTTGTTGTCTCATAATGAGCTTAAATATCAATGTAAAAACATTTTTAGTCTATGGAAATATCTGCTCATCATAAGTCTCCTCTTTAAATACAACGCGAAACAAAAAAGGATGAACTCTTTGATTTCACTAGAAACGGACAATAATCCTTGGATGGTGCTTTTAAATTTGTCTAGTGTCAATTTTCTGTCTTCTACGCCGTGCGAGTAAGATAATTTGTTTAGGTAAAAGTGCTCATTGGTTTCAAATGTTTCCCGACGTTTCGGGTATGTCCCGTTGCACAAAAACGTTGAAGTCAAACGCGCGTATAGTGGTGAAGATGCAACATAATTATAACAATTGAAATCATAATGCGCGCAAAAGACATCACAATAGGAAAATGTGATTCTACTAAATTGCATTGTGCATGCTTTCTGCGCATCATTTTTTACGTGATTAGCGTCCGCACGAGCGCGCACACCTTAGGAAATTGGTAGGCCACTGTGACAGATTACGATTCGTACTCACGTACCATCCAAAGAACTGGGACGTTTAAAACATCCTTATAAAAATCTTCAACATCCTACCTGAAGACCCAAGGACGAAACATCTCTAATATCAAACCCATGTGCATCTATCGGAGAGATTCTAGGCTTCGATACATGCTGGTTCACAGTTTTTTCTCGTCTCGGCCCGAACACGGGCATACACCAGCCAGAACTTTTCTTTGCGGTAGACCCGAGGTGCCGAACTTGTGCCTTCACTGAAAAACGGCCATAATCCCTTCCACTAGCGGAGGTGTTCGACTAATTAAGATCAGTTCGACTGCACTGCGGCCAGTGCATTCTATGTTATCGCAAGTCATCGCTGTCATGCCATGTACATTGCTGAAGCAGGTCGCAGGCTCCCTGACTGGTTCGGCCAAAATCTTCTTCCAGTGGAGGATTTCAATCACAACTCAAGGAACTAAGGCGGTGGTTTCCCTGTGGGCGAACACTCCCTGACCATGGCGGCACCAACGACATGAGAGGGTCTGTAATCAAAGAAACCAAGGCAGGAACACAGAGAAGACAGCGCGAAGAAAGACGTCTCATCCACAAGCTGGGAACACTATCCCCGCGTGGCTTTTTTTAGCCCTCGCGCGTATCCCGTCTCCCGCTTGGTTAAAAGGAAACGGAAACGACTGCTACGCAGGCTATACGCAGGCTATACGCAGGCTATACGCAGGCTACGCGCAGGCTACGCGCAGGCTACGCGTGGCTTAAACATTGACTTTAATTTCTATTGAAAACTTTTACTATCGTGACGTTTTTGTGCGCGTGTTAAAAAAGAAAGGATGCGCAATGCTACTGGGTAGAAGCACATTGGCTTTTAAATTTCATTGAAATTTTTTACTATCGTGATGTTTTTGCGCGCGTGTTAAAATTTTCAAACTCTTTCGCACGCATTATGATTTAAACTTTTTGTTGCATCTTCACCACTATACGCGCGTTTGACTTCAACATTTTTGTGCAACGGATTTAATTCTCCCGAACCGTCTGGAAAGATTTAATAATAATAATAATACTTTATTTATATAGCCCTATTTCTATCGCTTAACAAGTTGTTTAAAGTTACACATCGATATAAAAACGTTACAATATGTATATAGTAAAATTAAGATAAAAGATCAATAAAAGAGTAAAACGCTAAAAATGACTTAAAAAGTATAAAAAGACTAGTTAGTTTACGTAGTATATTAAGTAATTCTAAAAAGATTTGATACCAATGAGCACTTAAACCTAAACAAATTATCATTCAAGATTACTAACAAATTATAAAAGGTCAATATGCACGTGTCAAGAATTCCAAAACCTTCTTTCACGGAGCAGGTTCGATCTTCCTGGTATCCAGGTTGACCTCGGATCGATAAAATGTTTTTGGGTTATCCTCTCTGGTCTTCACTTTGTAGTTTCCATAAATGCATCAATAGTAATACAAAAGGAAGCATTTATACACTATAATCCTTTATTAGTCGGGTGTTTATAGGTAGAAAATGCACAAAATCTAGGTCATAAAACCCGGCCTATAAACAAAGTCTTTAAAAAGCTTTAACTCCTTTTACACGTAACACTCACTGGGCCAGTTTTGTTTACCCCCCCCCCCCCCCTCCCACAGGCTTACCATCCTCTGTGTGTGTGGTGTGCTGTGTATTTATGACTATATCGTTTAATCAAACTAGCAGAACTAAAGGAAACATCTGGGGCATTCAAAACTGATGAAAAAGAAGTAGAACTTCATAAAATAACTGCTATGGTGTTTTGCTTTTCTTCCGTGTTTATTTTAGACGATGACAAACTCGCGGAATTCAAAATAGCAAAAGCAAAGCAAAATACCCTGGCAGTAGTTTTAAGAGTTTTCTTTTTTATTAGTTTTCAATGCCCGAAATTATTCCCATAGTTTCAGTTTGATAAACCGATACTAGTAGCCACTATAAATGCACACAACACCGCAAAAACAGAGCATGGTGAGCCTGTGAACCCGCCAAACAAAACTCAGACTCATCGATGAAAAGTTCTTCCATTATTTTTTCTTTTCTTTCTTCGCTGTTGCTGCTAAGGTTTTTTCGCCACGTGTAGAGGAAATCAGTGGCGTCACTTAGCTGATTTCGAGGTGAAGAGTTAAATGAACCTCCATGTCTGAAATGCCAATGTCATCTTCCGGCATCTGTCTGCGGCTGAGTTGGACGCATTTGATTAGGGACGGACCATTAGAAAAGTTATGGGGGTGGAGGAGGGTGAAATACAAAAAAAAAATTCATGCAAGGAAAAATTGAGAAAAAATCATGCACAGCGAGTAGCCCAGAAAAAAGTTCTTGCATACGGAAAAAAATAATCCTGCAAGGGAAATGCTAACGAGTAGTAGTCAGGGTTTAGTTAGCTGGGTCCTCTCAGTAGTTCATTTTGTTTCTGCTAAAATGTTCCCATTTAGGTTCTTTCAAAGAAACTTTAATGAGATTCTGCCCAACCGTTAATGGGAGATTCTTCTTTCTCACAAACCTACAAAAAAGCAACCTCAGCATTATTATTTTGCTTAGTACTAATGTGCCTCAACCCCCATCTCTGCGTTTTTTAAAGTAATTATATCCAATAAAAATTTCCCTTCTTTGTTTAACTTGAATGATTAATTATAATACTTTCTTGTTAAAAGGTTGAAGCGGCACAGCAAACAATGTCTTTTTGCACGCGCTCCCGTTTTCTCTCCCCAGTGCTCCCGCTCCCGTATTTTTCTTTCACTGGTGTTTACTAACAGGAGCCTCCGCGGGGGAGAGAGACACCCGCTCGTATGCCTCTTCTCGTCTGACTGTGCCTGAGCAGAAGAAGAGGCACACCTGATTAAAATAACAATTGAAGGCCTGAATGAGAATAGAATCCAGTGTTGACTGAGTGCACACAGGAGCCCATTACCCGGAGCGTCCAACTGCCATAAATTCGTGCAACAGCGTTTTTACAAGTAGGTTTATTTTAAGATAAGCTTTTCCCGCGAAAATAACTGTTTCCGATGACGTCTGCATTACATCTAAGCTACTACCTTCCCTTGTTAATCGAAATTATCGCTTGAAGTACTGTCAGAACACTCCGGTAAAGACTCCTCACTGGTCACTGGTATCCGTTATGTTTATTTCCAGCGTCGACGAGTTGTCGTAGTTTCGTACTCAGTCTACTATCAATTACGCAATCGTTTTTTGATTGGCTATTTCAACCAATTCGCGGGAAAAGCTTTTCTAAAAATAACTTTACTTGTGAAAATGCCGTTTCACAGACGCAGTATGGAAGTTGGACGCTCCGGGTAATGGGCTCCTGGTGCACACCACTGTAAAGTGTATGACTACCCCCCCTCCAACACACACAACCCCCCGCCCCCGCTTCGCAGCCGCGAGGGTCGGAAAAGTCCCATCTACCTCCCGCTAGAGTGAACATGTGACACTCTAACAGAAGAAAACATGGCGGCCTGCGATGGAGGTGAAACTGTTCGAGTTCCAACACTTGTGAGCAGTTTGAGTATGGACGTTTTGGAAAGGCTGGGCATGAAGCTCAATCCAAGACACCTTATGAAAGATTTCAGGTATCTGGCAGGCAAAATGAATTACAATTACGAGATGGTGAGGAACATCGAGTGTCAGAGAAATCCCACGAGTTTCTTGTTGAACGATTGGTTCATGACTCATGCGCGCAATGGAGAACCCAAAACTGTGACAGATTTGATCGAATTACTGAAGGACATGCAGAGGGACGATGCTGTTGATCTTCTAAAACCCGTCGAATTTACAGGTGAATGTAACTGAGAGGCATAAATAAATAATTTTGTTAGAATTCTAGTATACTCAATGAGAGCGAGTGTTTGTTGTTAATGTTGTTAAGTGTGATCACTGTGTGATCGGAAGTATCGACACGTAGTAGCTACGTTTTTGTTTTAGCAAATTCCGAATTCTCGCCTTTTTTCTTTTTGTTGTGATTTGGCAGGGCGAAAGAGAAAATAGTGCCTTTTTGTGGTTTAACCGTATTATTTTTACTCAAACAAGATGTTTTGTTTTCTAGTCTCGTTTTGAAAACGTGATGGAATTTGATTTTGCCCTTCAAAAAGCATATTTGATTCTGTAGATGATCGCCCGTCTTTTTGGTTCAGTTCGGCAATCGAACATAATCAAGCTCACAGGAAAAGCTCGTCAATCGAATGCAAATATCGGACCAATGGAACGTTCGGGTACTGAACGTTCACCAATCGAACTCAATCGAACCATAACGCAAAGTTCGATTACCGGACTACTGATTCCATTTTGTGAAGGTTCCTGTCTATTATAATACCCGGCCACTTATTTGCATCTCATTGAATTTGAATGGGTCCTTTTGTTTCTATATGCTTCGTTTTTTAAAGCGTTGAGAGATATGTAAATAAGTGGCTGGGTATTCTGAAATCGCTCCATATTTCGATCGTCAAGAGATGAAGTACGAAAAAAATTTAATTTGATTCGAAATGATTGCGTTCAGTTTATTTTGATTGGTTTGATTGGTTCAATAATTGTACTCACACAATATCAAATGTTCGATTATATTTATTTAATGTTCAAATGCTGAACTCAATCGAATGATTTTGGGTTGTTTTCTGTTCAATAATTATTTTGTTTTCCGATAGTAACGACCACCTGAAAGTAACGTCAAAACTTTGTGGCTTCTAATAAATTCCGAAAATAGTGAGCCCCCAAAACTAGTGAGTCCCCCAAAAAGTAGCGAAACCAAGTTTTTTTTTTTTAGTTACGTTGTACACATACGGAATACCTTTATTGATGGGACTACAGTTGGATTCATGCCTGATAGCTTGGCAGAGGTCCTGTAACAAGATAACTTGCCGTGTGTCCCGACAAAGCAGGAGTGCGCCTGAAGGTGTATGGGTGCAAGAAGGAGGCATCGAGATTCCTTGCTTTTATCAAATTGACGTCAAGAAGGGACTTAAAAGTCTAAGAATAGAACTCAGAGACAAACTAGTACAGCTCGTCCCCACAAGTGACAACACAGTATAGGTAATTAAATATCCAGAGCCCAACCATGTGGCGGACAAAAACATGAAACTGCACAGACAAATTCCTTCTCATTTGTTTATCATTGCTTTTGCTTTTTATCAGAGTATTGCTGTATTTATTACTTAGCTATCACTGTTACATACCTTCTGTTTAAAAAATTAAACACCATCTTTATACCATGGAATACAAATGAAATGTTGTTGTTTTTTAATATTATGTTGTTTATTTTTCATTTTGGAAAGAAAGAACTAGTGCAGCTTTGTTTCGTGGTTTTTGTTCCCTGAAATTAACGACCCCCTGAAAGTAACAAGCCCCAAAGGCTGCTAATTCCAAAGTAATGATGGTTGCTACTATCGGAACTTTACAGTAATAAGATACCCGGTACCCTAAGTAATTGTATGGAGGTTGCTGTATTGTGAGAAGACTTCAAGAAATGTATGTGGCAAGTAGATGGATTTGCATTTGGGATTAGGCAATAGCCTATGCATAGCGTGTTTGTAATCATGCTGGTGTGTCGAGAATGTTTACTTTGCGTGACTTGAAAGTGGATTTGCGTGACATGAGAGTACATGTAAGCTTTGTTCGGTTAGCCTCGTTTTGAAGTTTCGGACCTCGTGGTCAAAACGTATCGGAGACGTTTTCGCTTTTGTAAGTTTTCTGGTGACCTGTAACTGTTGAGACTTGGATGAGGAATAAATCTGTGTACTGTTGAGACTGAGCTGAGTTGATTTGGTGTATGGGGAGATCAACGAAAATATTTCCCACAGGTGGTTAAAAACTCAGACTTCCTCAATTCTGTTTAATTGCTTGTGTGGTTGCAGACCAAACTGAATTCCACTCAGTCCTATTATTACTGTGGAACGTTGATAAAATCATAAGGAAGTGCCAAGGGACTGGAGTAATTGGTTTGTTATTATTATCTTGAGGGTTCATTATATTGGGATTCTTTTTCATACATTTTACTATTACTGGGCTGAAAAATACATGTATGGTTCTTTATACTAAGAATTTCGTTATATAGAGGTTCGTTAAATGAAGGTTCCACTGTATCTCTTTTCACTTCTGGCAGCAGTTATAACAAGTTAGTTGTATTACCAGGGAAGCATTAGGCAGGATTGTTCTATATTTTATATGTATATAATTACATGTTTGTGTTTAAGTTGATGCTGTCTCACACATTTATTAGTCAGGACTACCAGTACCACCAATTTTTTAAACATTGGCACACAATGCATGCAGAGCCAATGACATTTTGTTATGCAATAGTTATGGTGAAATTTATGAGGATAACCTATGGGTGTTACACCACTGCAGTGCGGTCCCACCCGTACCCTAACTCCCTCAACCACGCCTTCCCCTTCCCACTTGCGGTTAATGTAACATGTCTTCCCCAGAGCAAGGAATCAGCAATCAGGAATCAGTTATCAATGTGACGTCTTTGGCTAAAAATATGACCAAGAGACTGTGTTCACCATTGAATGCATTAAATTTGTTCTGGAGCAGAAACACTGACTTATTCTTGCACGACTTTTGGTGGATCAATGTTTAACTCTAGTCTTAAAAGTGGAGTGCTTGAAATCAAATACATGTACGTATGTTTTGGCTTTGCTCCAAGCAAAACATGATATCAACAGAGATCTGTTTTGGCACTCCAGTGGTACTCGTTTTGTTAGTAGATGGCTGCCAGCAGTGCACACCATTTTCTTTAATCTGATTTTTGCTTTTATGCTTATGAGAATTGCCTAGGATCATTTGTCCCTGTATACCAGGGGTCCATCATTGAAAGCTAAGAGCCCTGAAGACGTGAGAGCACTAACAAAGCAAAGAATTGAATTGTACTAAGTCACTGCTTCTTTATTATCACAGTGTTGCGACCACAACCCCATGTTAACAACCTCAGTGATACACATTTACCCCACAATCTGCCCCCTGTGTCGCCTGTTGGTAATCTATTTGGAGCATATTCAACTGGAGGTGAGTTTGAGAAAGATAAGCACAGATCACACACTTGAATGATTTATCTCTTTCACTCCCCAGGGCTCAAAATAACGGCCGGTCAACGGACAATGTCCGGCCAAGATGACGATTTGTCCGGACAAAATTTTGGTTTGGTGTTCATTTTGACCGGTCACGTACACGGGTTTCAAATAAATAACCAAAAAAATAAATTTATTCGCATTATTTCTTGAAATTGTATTGTAAAATCATAAAATATCATAGCAGCTTGCAGTCACAAATTTGTAGAATACAGATGAGACGGTCATGCTCTGCAGATTTGTGAAAGCCAGGGCATTTTAGCGGTTTGCTAAATAAAACAGGAAACATCCACATCTGTAAATACGCTAAACAGACAACAATGAACATCGCATCAATCAACGTCTGCTATTAACACGCGTATGCAATTACAGTTTCAATTGTTAGGCGGGCTGAGAAAAATAGCACTCGTAAGTGGATTTAAAAAACTATATGCACCTTTAGAAAATACGAGTTCGTAGCATGTTTTTCACCAGCAAGATCATGAGAAAATAATAAAATCATTAAACGCTTTGAATGTTAAGTCAGCAATGT
Organism: Siderastrea siderea; assembly: GCA_964030785.1. Classification (NCBI taxonomy): domain Eukaryota; kingdom Metazoa; phylum Cnidaria; class Anthozoa; order Scleractinia; family Rhizangiidae; genus Siderastrea; species Siderastrea siderea. Next base: position 48,277,769 of record OZ034969.1, on the reverse strand, counting down.
CCTTCATGCCGAGCAAAGGCAAAGTTATCTCACTTGTAGCATGGGCATATGTCCTAGTACTATTTAGTGTTTGGTAGTAAAGACCAGTAAAATGCTTACAACCAAGATCGCCTCCACCCGTAAGTCGTTAACTAATGTAAAACTATGCAGAGTAACATAACATTATGGCTATTGAGCATTTTGTTTTATGTAGAGTAGAACGCAGAAGAAATGGAAATTCAAAAAGCGAGCATAATAAAATGACACTTTTAGCGATCAAAAAATTTAAGCTTATACTCTTTAACAACGAGTGTTTTAGCTTACAGGTGTATGAGGCGAAATTTTTGGCAGAATAGGCTATTGCTTCAAAGTAAATACTTAAGAGGCAATGTCCACTAAGACCGAGCGAAATCGAAAATATGTGGCACATGATGAAAAATCAAAATTCTCCGTTTTTCGCCCAGAGATACCTTATGGTAGCTCTAGAAACGTGGTGGCAATTTTTGTTTAGAAACTATTTTTAAATCTCCAAAAAATTTAAAAACCGTTACCGCACTACGTGTATCTACAAACACCCCGAATAAAAGCGAATCATACCTTCTCGTAAACTTCACTCTGTTTAATTCGCGTCATGGAAAAATCCTGTTTTGAGCCCAGAAATTTGCTGTTGAAGAGTTTACAAGTAATTTGAGTCAAATTATTCTTTTGTCGATTAATTTTCAAGGTCATGGCAGGCTGCTGAAAACCGCTAAAATTCGCTTGCTTTGAATTCTCAATTTGGCACAGTTTTTCAAGAGAAAGTTTCCCTTCCTGGTAAAACACCGAATCACTTGAAATTCAGAATTCTTGAAAGAGGAAATGCCGTTCTTAAACCAGGTTTAAAAATTAGTTTCGGGCTCTTTGTCAGCGCTGAGTACAAACGCTCTCAAAATCCCGATAATCACAACATTAACACGTCAACAATTGTCACATACCTCCGACCAAATAACCGAAAATGTGGACATTTCTTCTATTTTGGTTGGTATTCGGTTGTAATCCACAGCGGAAAGGTAATGTCTAGCTCACCTGAATATGGTATTGTCTAAATATCAGGTTCTGTGCGTACTCTTTCATAATAACCATCTTGGCGTTCGGGGTCAACATCACTGAAGCATTGCGTATTGGCAATCAACCCAAATGACTTATTTCCATCGCGCTTCCTTTTGTTAAAATCAAGAACTTTCAGGAATAAAATGATTTTGCCTTATTTGAACTTCAAAACAGTTTTCTCCTATAAGACGTCTTTTCTTGATCTGTATTCGTTGCAAAATTTCGAAACGATAATTTCTTGCCGAAAGCTTACAAGCCAGTTTAGTTTGAGTCACGCAACAAAATGTCACGCACTTGATTTTACCTGACGTCGGGTTTGACCTTGGAGGGGGAAATGCACAGGAAACAAAACGAAACAATAAAATAAGAAACAAGCAAGCAAAAAACAAACAAACAAAAACAAAGCAATGAGAACTTTGAAAACCTGTGGACCCAAGGACCGATTACCGTCAACTGCCGCTTATAAGCCCTGGGCTTATACAACTTTATATAACCTTTGGTTATAGCATTTTCCTTCTGTATAGCTCTGGCCTTGAGGAAGGGTAATTTTGTTAGCCGAAATATTGGCCTTAAATAAATCAGCCCTTTGCCGTGGTGCCAGCCTTGCATTCAGTTTTGTTCAATTATACAACTTTGTAAGGGGTTTTGGGTGGGCTTATAAACGGAGGGGCTTATATCCGGGGGGTGGGCTTATAAGTTTCGAAATGAGCCACAGCAGTGTTGATCGAAATACGTTTTTAATTTACCAGTTTTTAATTAACCTTTGAAACGTCATTATTAATCGAATTCATTGCAATTTTAACAACAAAATCGAAACTGTACCAACACGAACGTAACCGGTACGTAACAAAACAGAAGCTCAGAGTTCATCTTCGCAGTGTTCTGTGAGAGTGCTTAATATTAAGGAAACAGGGAAAACTAGAGGGCGACTTATATCCGGGGGAGCTTATAACCGGATGTATTTTTTTGGTTACAGGTAGATGGGCCTATAAATGGGGGGGGGGGGGGGGGCTTGCAAGCGGTTGGGCCTATAAGTGGCAGTTTACGGTATTTATGTATTTATCAGTATCATTAGAGGCAGTGAAGCCTTGCCAAAACCTTGCCTGTTACTAGGCCTTTGAAAAAGAAATTATTAGAAGGTCTCTATGTATTGGTCTTCAAAAATTGACCAAGACAGGAGTAAGAATGTAAAAATGTATGTTGAGTTTACTCAAGCCCAAATCAGGGGTTTGGCCAGGGGTGTCGGAACTGTCCTTTTCGTTCTTTATAAGCTTGTGAAACCATTTTATGGCAAACCTAGCGGATTACACTTTTATACATGAAACTCAAAATTAAGTTGAGTTTGAAACTCAACTCATGTTAAAACTCATCATGACAAGGAGTCCTAATGTTCAGGGCTCTTTGTCGCTTTCCGTCTGATCTTCTGAGCAGTGCAGGTGACGAAGGTGGAGAACCGTCCTTGTGACGAATGGCTAACACTCGGAACGTCAGCTTTCAATCTCTTCACGGTGGCTCAATTTACCTTATCAACTCAGTTGATAAATACAAAGTTTTGTGTTTCGCTTCCCTGCCGATGCAGCACAACAGTTTCTCTAGAAACTAACTCCCTTGTTTATCAGGTGACGGTTGTGCGTTTTTTCTCCGCCTTCTCACGGTTGAGGAGAACGAGCTCGGTTTCGCTTAGAGCACTGGTATGGACGGTAGACCATCAGATAACAGGGCCTTAGATTTCAGCGCAGGTATTGGTCTTATAGGTCCCACTGACGCCATATGCTCTTCATATACGGACGGTTTCCTTCTTTGAAAACTGTATATTCGAGAGCATGCTCACACCATCGATCTTCCGAGTGGCAATTAAAGGGCTTGCAGTGGATGACAATTAAGGATGGTTCTCCACCGGGATCTTGATATCGTGTCCGGAGTTTAGGAGGATAAATGTATCCGACTTAGTCTCCGCCGGCCTTGCGGTCGCAGGCTCCCTTCCCTCCATGGGGAGGGAAGGGAGCCAGGGGTTTGAACACCACGCCCAGCTCTGCTCCTAGTACACGTACTCCTCCACAAACTATGGTGGCCCTGCAGGCCCTGCAGTGGTAGCAGCCAGCGCTGTCTTGCCGGAAGCTGACTGTCTTCAGGGCTGGTATGGTAGTGTTAATCTGCCTAATGACGTCTGCCATCACAACGAGGAATGCACGAAAGTGGGTATGAGAAAAAAGTGTACTTACCAGAGCCCACTTGAAGGAAGACACCGATGTGCTGCAAAATAGCCTTGGACTCCGACTTTCCAATCCCACGTGCACGTTCTGCTTTTCTCACTTTCCCGTTCGAAGCATACTTAGACAGTCCTGGTAGAACTCAACGTAGAACTCAACATGACCAACGTCGATTAGTTCCCTCTGCACTATTCCCAGTTAAGAGCGATGGGCTGGTCAAATGGTCCATGTTAAGAATACTAATTAAAAATACTATTGCGCGTGCTAAAAGAAAATCAACGAAGCTCAGCTTCTGAGTAGATATCGCTGATTCCAACACTGCAAGTGTGACCCGAAAAGTCTTTTTTTGCAACTGGAACAGCAACTGCTTGTTCATATCGCTTGTGAGAGGCGCAAACGCCTGCAACTAGTTTCTGAAAAGAATAAGTGACCTCTAGTCGCAGCCGAGAACTCCAAAGAACCTACCCTTTTACGATGGCGCGATATAGGTCATATAGAGGAAGCGCTCTATAACTTCTGCGTGTTTAAAAATCTGGCGTTTTTCTTTTTTTTTTTTTTACGAAAATTCTCAGTTTTTGAACATTTACTCAAAGCCGATCCGCACTCAAGACATTTTGTCTAGTTTCCGGTACTGTTGCACCTGAAATTCTCATACGCCTGATTTCTAATAAGAAAATTATTTCCGCAAATGGCAGGCTCTCGAGGCGCCTTCTTCGACGCAACACTGGTGGCTTGCAAATAATATTGAAATCCTACACTGTGAAATTAATTAGACTGTGGGAAAAATATCCTAAAATGCATTCACACTAGGGAATATTCGTGTCTTGAAAAGTTGAACTCTGCAGTAAGATATAAAAAAAATTTATCGATGTTTGCTATTTTAGACTATGATCGGAAGCTAATACTTTCTGCTTCTAGTGAACACGTGACAATTATTTCCTCTCGCCAGAGCGTCACAAAATGTACATCTATGCAATCTGCAACTTGTTTTGCACAGGTCAGAATTGTGTGGTGAATATGTAGTATCACTCTATTTTACCGTAGTCGAAAGATATTTCAGGCATAACTTCGGCGGTGTAACATGACACCAAACAGGAGGACGGAATGTGAGTAAACAAACGCAGTTGTAGCCAAGTGCAACGCATTGAAAACTTACGATTATAGAGAAAAGTGAACTTAAAATTTTTTAGGGAACTTGTGAAAAACAAATGGATGCCTTTTTTGTTAACCTTCGATATATGCTTTAATTTAAATCATGGAAAAAAATTCAGCTATCTCTGCGGTTTGTTTTTACGTTGAGGTAGTCGGGCATCTGGGATGAAAACGGGAAACGGTCATTCCGGTCGAGTTGCTGAAACAAACGCCATCACTATTTACATCGCCTTCTATCTTGTACAATTTCTTTCATAGCTTAAGTTATTTCAGACGTCCTAATCTTTCGATTTTTTTTCCCATTTTTGCAATCCCATCACCAAAACCTATCCTGTGACTTGATAAGAACCCGTTGCGTGACAGACAAATTTAGTTAAATCAGACCATAATAACGGTGCGGGTTCTGAGATGAATGAGGAGATCACTGCAAAGTTATTTAGTTTATTCAGGGAATTAACACTAAGAGATTTTAAAAATTCATTTACCATTCGTTAAGGGGTGTGAATGTGATGGCGGAGTCGTTATTCATTAGTTGAGAGTCCATCTGGAGATACCAGGAGATAACGGCCGATTCCACGCGTCAAGATGGCCCTTGGACAGGACACCTAAAACTTGACAAAACCTGGCATTTAGACAAAATCTTATTCAAGGTGAGCTAGATATGACCTTTATCCTGTACTTTTCATCCAAATACCAAAGGAAACAAGGAAAAAATTCCAAGTTTTCGGCTATTCGGTCAGAGGCACGAGCCCGATTGTTTGTACTTGTTGACAGGTTAATATTGTGATTATCGGGATTTTGAGAGCGTTTGTACTCGGCGCTGATAAAAAGCCCGAAACTAATTTTTAAACCTGATTTTAGAATGGTATTTCGTCTTTCAAGAATTCTGAATTTCAAGTGATTTGGTGTTTTACCGGGGAGTAAAACTTTCTCTTGAAAAACTGTGCCAAATTGAGAATTTAAAGCAAGCGAATTTTAGTGATTTTCAGCAGCTCGCCATGACCTTGAAAAGTAATTCACAGATCTAAAACAGGACTCAATTAGTTCATACACACTTCAAAAGCAAACTTCCACGTTTAGAATGGGGGCTTTCTGGGGTGCGAATCAAACAGAGCGAAGTTTACGAGAAGGTATGATACACGTTTATTGCGCGTGTTTACAGGACACGTGTGGCGTAAACGTCTTAAATTTTTTTTCGGGCTTAAAAAGTTTTTTTCAAGAAAAAAATTCCACCACGTTTCTTAGATTACCATAGGGTATCTGTGAAAAATTTATGAGGGAATTTAATTTTTCATCATGTGCCGCCACTTGCTCGATGTTAGTGGACATCCCCTCTTAATATTTTGACCGGTCAAAAACGAGACATGACCGAGCAAAAATTGATTTGGCCGGTCAACATGACCGGTCAGTATCCAAAAATTATTTTGAGCCCTGCTCCCAGAGTCAGTTATTGTGACATTTGAGGTGGTTCTAACTTTTGAGTCTGTGGATGATTTCCTATGGTGTGACCATTCAAATGAAACCAATACTTTTACCAGGTACTATTCATATTCAAGTGGTTTGCAAAATGAAATTTGAAAGTTGTCTTGAATTATTATTCAAGGCACTCTTGGGAGTAAAAGGGTTAATAGTAGAACTTGGACTTAAATTCGGTTCACTCAAAAGCCATGCAGGGATCTTAAATTACCAGTCGTCAGGTCGTCCGAGATGACTACAAAGTCCTCCAACGAGTATCAAAAATCACACACTCGTCCGGCGGACGAGTAAGTTTTAGGGAGCGAAAATTTTTTCTTCAATTTCTCACTAGTTAGTGTACCTGTGTTTTGAATGTCCACCAGCCATTCGGCTATTCTGTGCTGTCAAATTCGTTTCATTGCACGTACATGTATAAGACATCTTATGCGGTACTCTCAGAAGTAAAATGTTTGCAGTCTCAATTTTTTGTTCTTGATTGCTGAAGTACTGCAGCAATATGCAAACACGTAGACTCTCACTCTTTGGCCGCATGTGAGTTGTGGCACATTGGTGATGCTGACGAGGTTATAGTAGATGATCAAGAGGAAGAGGAGGAAGAGAGCGATGCAGGTGGAGACTCGTTGCAAGGGAGAGGATTTAGATGACAATGACAGTGGTGTTAAGGATGCAAGTGACATGGACAGTGACGTTGAAGAACGCCAAATTGAAAGTTTGATCAAGAAGTACTCATAATTTAAACGTGGAAAATCAAATGTTAAACAGTGAACGTTTGACAAAGTATAGGTCTATCTTTTAAGTCCGTGTGGTTGAAATATTTGTAAAATGAAAGTGTTCACGGGAGCCTTACTGCGATGCTGCTGCAGTAACAGTGAAAATAAAATGCAACCTTTCCACTTACTTGTCATTACCTGCATCTTAATTATTACGCAGTTTTGAACGGGCAACTAAAATTTTGTCAGGGCAAGTATCTTTTCTGACATACTTGCCCAGCTGACGAGTTTGAAAAAAAGCTAATGTGGATCCCTGGCCATGCTATCTTGCACGAAATCTAATTTCTCCTGGATATGACCCTATTATACCCTAATATCTGTGCATTTAAAAGGAAGTGTATTGTGGAGTTCAGGGCAATGACTGGTAGTATAGCATATAGAGAATGCATTAACCCTTAAATCCCCAATAGTGATAAGCATCTAATTTCTCCTTACAATATCACTACTTGATCAAACATACAGGTTATGAGAATAAAGAAAATGATCAGCAAACATGAAATGTCTTGATGTCTGTGCAAATTCTCCCAACTAGTACCATAAAAAAATAAATGGAAAACACTAATAATATGCATATTGATCTTGGGGCTTAAAGGGTTAATTTACAGATCAGAGGCAGAAAACTCTGAACTAAACTCTTCTAAACCCAGCTCATGACCATGCTTTTTATTGCCGTCAATCATAATTACATCGGCAACCAACAACAGAAAAACAGAGACTGAAAAAGTTGATCAAAATTCACCAATCATGGCACATAAGCTACACCTTTTTACCCCACTGAGCTGAACTGCTAATGACCTGCTGTGATGATTGACAGCGATGAAAAGCATAACTGTTGGTTTAGTGCATCTTGAACTTCTGAGTTTGAGTTCCTAGAACTTATACTGCAGTAAATACCTGCTTGTAAGAACCTAGTGGTTTGAGAACCTGCTGGCAGAAATTTGGCATTTTAAAACCCAAAAATATAAGGACCGGTTTAGCCAAGCAAGATCAAGAAGGTTCTTATATGTGGGTTACAGTTAAATACTTTTTTATTATACAACTCTTGTTATAGAGATAACACTACATAATTATTATACATTCTGTAATCAGTTGTGTTAGGCTCATCATAATACAGTTGTGAATAAATACTGTATATTTAAGGACCAATCCCAAGTTTATTTATCTTTCTGGTAATCAACAACTATATCTCCTCCATAGAAATTAAGAACCTAATTAAGAACCTACTTAGCCTAAATTGCCAATCACTACCCCAAAATAAAAGGACCTATTTTGCCAGACTTCGAAAAATGTACTAGGTTCTTACTCGTGGGTTTTTACTGTATACGCGCCTCGTTGGTTATCTATCATTCGATATCCAGCGCGCCCTCGTAGAATAATAATAATTATTATACATTCTGTAATCAGTTGTGTTAGGCTCATCATAATACAGTTGTGAATAAATACTGTATATTTAAGGACCAATTCCAAGTTTATTTATTTTTCTCGACTGGTAATCAATAACTATATCTCCTCCATAGAAATTAAGAACCTATAATTAAGAACCTACTTAGCCTAAATTGCCAATAACTACCCCAAAATAAAAGAACCTATTTTGCCAGACTTCAAAAAATGTAGGTTCTTACTCGTGGGTTTTTACTGTATACGCGCCTCGTTGGTTATCTATCATTCGATATCCAGCGCGCCCTCGTAGAATAATAATAATTATTATACATTCTGTAATCAGTTGTGTTAGGCTCATCATAATACAGTTGTGAATAAATACTGTATATTTAGGGACCAATTCCAAGTTTATTTATTTTTCTCGACTGGTAATCAATAACTATATCTCCTCCATAGAAATTAAGAACCTAATTAAGAACCTACTTAGCCTAAATTGCCAATAACTACCCCAAAATAAAAGAACCTATTTTGCCAGACTTCAAAAAATGTAGGTTCTTACTCGTGGGTTTTTACTGTATTATCTATAACTTGTGTAATATATTATCTGTAGCTTAGTTAAAAGCTCAGTTAAGATATATTTGCAGTATCATTTAAAGATTAATAGGTGTTACCATCAAAGGGCCATAGATTGTAATTTAACCCTTTGAGGAGGCTCGCCACAGTCTTTCGCATAGAAGATAAACTTCAATTTCCTTGATACTACACCACCTTTTCAACATATGACCAAAGTTTATTTTCTCATTGGTATCCTAGCAACAGCTGTCACCATAGTAACGGTAATGGACAACCCCTCATTTTAAATAATGTCGAATATCTCGAAAGCTAGTCAGACACTTTATGACGAAACTTGAACTAATTGAACTATGTACTCAATGTACACAACTTGTATGCGAAATTAGAGAAAAATCTGTAAGAGTGTTTTCAAGCAAAACACGATTCATTTTTTACAGGCTGGTTTTGGTCATTCCTGCAATTTTCTCCAATATTTCAAGAAAGATAAAATTTAACACTTTCTCTTTTCAGTTGAAAGATCTTTTATGATAGCAAAACATTCTTAATGTACCTTGAGCTTCCTAGGTGGCTGCGATTTTAAGATATTTTTATTTAAAAACTGCTAAAATGCAGCATAAATCAGTCAAAAAGTTCATAATTTGCATAAATAGAGATATTTCTAAACTGCCCTGCTTACGGATATTTCTTTTAAATTGGTTGTCGTTAGAATAATAATTCTTTTTGATGTTCCAGTTAGTTTTAGGCTGAACAAACATTTCTGTTATTACATGTAGATAGGAAGGCTGAATCTCAGTCAAGTTTCAGTCGTTATTAACTTTCAACGAGCAACAGTTTTATTTTGTTTTTCCTGGTCTGTTTCATGGTTATTCACGTGCAATGAATATTTATACACTCTGCGCTTGTGTCCTTTCGCGTGTTTATAATTTCTCCTCCTAATAATCAAGTATTTGTCTTCTGAGCTTGTTTCTCGTTATTTTTTGGCCCCAGTGTAATGCCGTCGTGGGCGTTAACATGCATGCAATCGGTAATTAAAAATGCTAAAACGTCATTCCGTATTCAAAGACTAATGGAAGAAGTCTCCAGGAAGAAGCTCAGAAGATGAAAATTTTTTATTATATTTATGAGAAGGAATTATAAATGCATGAGAGGACACAAGCACAGCGTGTATAAATATTCATTGCACGTGAATAACCGTGAAATAGACCTGGAAAAACAAAATGAAGCTGTTGCTCATTGAAAGTTAATAACGACTGAAACCTGACCGAGATTCAGCCTTCTTATCTAATAAACAAAATGTTTATTCGGCCTAAAACTTGCTGGAACAATTCAAAAAGAATTTATTTATTATTCTAACCGCAATCAATTTAAGAAAAAAGTCTGTAAGGGCAGTTTAGAAATATTTCTATTTATGCAAATTAGGAACTTTTTGACTGATTTGTGCTGCATTTTAGCAGTTTTTAAATGTAAATATCTTAAAATCACAGCCACCTAGGAAGCTCAAGGTACATGTACATTGAGAATGTTTTGCTATTGTAAAAGACCTTTCAACTGAAAAGAGAAAGTGTTAAGTTTTATCTTTCTTGAAATATTGGAGAACATTGCAGGATTGACCAAAATCAGCCCGTAGAAAATGAATCATGATTTACTTCAAATCGCTCTTACAGATTTTTCTCTAATTTCGCATACAGGCTGTGTTGGTTGAGTAGTTCAAATAGTTCAAGTTTCATCATAAAGTGTCTGACTAGTTTTCGAGATATTCAACATTGTTTAAAATGAGGGGTTGTCCATTCCATTGCTATGGTGACAGCTGTTGCTAGGAATTCAATGAAACATCAAACTTTGGTCATATGTCAAAAAGGTGGTGTAGTATCGAGGAAATTGAAGTTTATCTTCTATGCGAAATTTTGATTTCAAAAGATACACTCCAAGGTCAAAAAAACTGTTGTGAGCCTCCTTAAACCCTAACAGTGGTGCAAGTGAAATTTCTCTTTACATTATCACAACTTGTTCAAACATTCAAGTGATGAGAATAAAGGAAGTGATCACCAAGGATAACATGTCTTGACATTTAGACAACTTCTCCCTTCGTTCCACAAGAAATGTACAGAGAACAGTAAAGAGAATATGCATTTTTATATCACGGCTTATAGGGTTAATGTACAACAGCAAACAATTACTGGGATCTTCTTTGAAAAGCTCAGCAGAGCATGCTAAGATCTCCTGTCACTGTGTATCCATAGGATGAAATACTAACATATAACTTTAATAATGATGGGCGAAATAAAGCATCCATTCAATGCTTTGCGCATGTAAATATATGATGTAATTTGTTAGTCCATTAAGTTCTCAGATTGAACAAATGGCTTCTCTTTGCTAGATTTAAAAGAAACACGCCCACCCCAGGAAAATGAGTACCTGTACAATAACAACTTGTCATCAAATGGATACCATAATAATTATGTACCAGAGGGTGCAGGTAAGTAAACTTAGCTCAAGTTGAAGAACATGCACTTACTACATTTGTACTGTATATCATCGCAGGAAATTTAATTTTTGTGATTTTTTTTTCATGAATTTCTTTACAACTTAAAAGTTTGCAATTTTTGCATTTTTGCAACACACACCAACATATGGGTTTCGTATTTTTAGTAAACTTATGAAATCCGCTTAACACAGTGTAATTATAATATTATTATTATTTTTCTGCTGTGTGCTTGGAAAGTTGGTAATTATTTTGGAAGGCAATTGATTGAGCAAAGTTTTATAGTGTTTTAGGTTCAGTAATATCATCACAGGGAGGTTGGTATGTTTGTGTAAGGGGACAGTTACATTTTCCAGTAGACAGCTACATGTATGTTTCAAGGATGGATGGTATCTTACGTTACCTATCTGTTCTTACCTTCAGTTCCCAATACTGTCAATGCTTATGGCATTCATATTGAAAATGAATTGCTTAAACATTTTCAGGATCTTACCAAGATCTAGATAGGGCCATGGTGGCCAATATCCAACAAACTAGTATGTTTTATAACATTGGAGCACCACAGGCTTCTGAACCGACACCACAAGGTACTAGTATTAATCAACACGTTACTTGTCCCAATCACATTAAGATATTTTAAGTCAGATGGAGTTTGAAGAATGTCAAAAATAACCAGCTACTAAGCAATGGAAGTTGTTTGTACCAGAAATATTAGTACGCTTTGAGCTGGAGGGCATCATTGCCTGTAAGTTCTTTAGATGGTTTTGTAATCATTCTCAGTTGATAAGTTGGTAAAGTATGATCGTCCTGGTGAGTGTATACTAGTCCTGAGAGGGACTGTTTGTGGTGACATTGACTAGCGTTTTGACAACCTGAGCAGAAGTCATCACCACTTGACTCTGGTGATGACTTCCGCTCAGGTTGTTGAAATGTCAGTCATGTACATCATCACAAACATGCAGTCCTTCTCAGGACTATACTCATGCGGACGATCATACTGTACTTTACTGACTTATGATATTGCTCGTGGGTTCAAACCATTTACAGAGTCTCAGTTTAGTCACTAATAAATATGTTAAGAAATTCATTATAACCAATATTGACTTTCATATAGATCTGCCAAATTATGACTTAAAGTAGGGTGGTAATATTTATTGATAAAGCACCATTTACAGTAAAAAACTAGTGTGGTTCTTAGCAAGATCTTCTAAGCAGATCAAAGTGATAAATTAAGGTTGCTTTTTAAATTGTTTTGCACGTTAAGTTACATCTTGATATTTTAAAGTTTTGATGATGTTTGCTTGCAGTTCGACGTCCAGCAACTGATCAGCGAAATAGTAAGTACAGAAATCAGTAGGTGCTGAAGAACTAGTTGAGACAAACGCAATTTGCGCATGCATTTTCCTGCATGGAAACACAGACAATTTTGTAGAATGCTTTCACTCCCCCCTCACTCAACGTTGTTTGTAATGACTGCCAATTTGTCAGTTTTTCTTGGTGGCAAAGCATCATTGATAAGTGGAAAAGGGGAAGAATTGTTCTTGTAAGTGATTTTTATGGTCTTAATACTTATTCTGGAGTGTCTTACAGTGCAACGAACTCAACTGGAGCCACCCGACATTTTTCTGCCAATCACAAGGCAAGTTCAGAACAAAAGAATTGGGGCTGCGGTTGCTTTCGGACCAATCACAGAAGGGGTAAATTTGAGCAGGAATCAATGCGAAGGGCAAAGCGAGTTTTCACTTCAACGTTTATTTTTATAGCAAAATGATGTTTATTTCGGTCGACGGCAAGGCAAGCAAAATCAGCAAACAGCAAGGGAAACAATTATTTACTGACTGGCGGCCGGTTATTTTGAAGACTACAACGATCAAAGCACGAAATATATTTACCGAATGACTGCCCGGATGATTGAAGACGACTGAAATGGATTCAACGCAAATTAATGTTTACCAAATGCTGGGGACGAAATGGGCTAAACATGAATGTTGACCGAATGACGGCTGGGAATGTTAAAGATTATGATTGTATTATCAGAGGACGGTGGGGAATTTTGAAGACGAAACAGACTGACAACGCACATATTTAAACTTTAATACCGAATGACAGCTGTGTCCACAACAAAATATTCTAACTTCGGTTGTAACACAAGAGAGTTGAGAAAAGCTGTAATTAAACGGAAAGGCTGAGAATAATTCTGTTCGAATTTATGTTACAGGCTAGAAACTTATTAGCCTCGAAATATTTTTGCTGATCAAGAAACTGCGTTTCGTCCACTGTCATCATGTTTTAAGTTGCAGTTCAGTGATTTCCAATTAGCGGATCACGGGAGTCTTGCATAGAAATTTTAGTCTTCGAGATATTTATTTTATTTTGTCCCTCTTTATATCCCCGTCATTCAGAAGTATTTTTGTGTTGAGTCTCTTTCATGCTCAGCATTCTCGGCTTTGTTCAACAAAACACATTTGTGTCGAATTTCATTCGTATTCAAAATTCTCTGCTGTCGTGCGGTAAAACATTTGCAGTGAGTCTGTTTCCTCTTCAAAATTACCGGCCGCCAGTCGGTAAATAATTGTTTCCCTTGCCGATTGCTTGCGTCGCGTGGACCGAAATAAACATCATTTCGCCATAAAAAGGTAAAAATATTAAGCGTTGAAGTGCACATTTGCGTAACCCTTCGCATCGATTTCTCAAACCAGAAGTAAAATTTTACCCCTACTGTGATTGGTCCGAAAGCAACCGCAACCCCGATTCTTTTGTTCTGAACTCGCCTTGTGATTGGCAGAAAAATGATGGGTGGCCCCAGTTGAATTTGTTGCACTGTAACAGTTTTGTCGAAGTTTGTAGTGGTTCAAATATCACTGCTTGATACCCCAGAGCCCTTGTCTTTAAAACGTGACAGACATTTCCCTGAAGTTGCCCAGACTTAGTTGAGTTTCCAGCCACACTAAGAAAGAGACTAAAGGTAAAACTTCCCTGTTCATAAGACAGCTAGAAGGAAAGAAACTCTTTTTTATAATCATGACCAAAATGTTTAGGCCACTAAGCTTTTTTTATTTTTTATTTGGGTAATGTATTGTTCTCTTCCCTCGCAACAATTTTGAGAGTTGGGGACAAGGTGTCTTGGACATCTTGTGCAGTTCATGGACTTCAAAATTGTTTAAGTGACGTGGGCAAGAGAGATTTGTAAGATATATTTTTATCATTTAAATAATTGATTATTTTCAAATTTTTTACAAAAATAGATTAAATGTTGTGTAGTGTCCCTAGTATATAAATTTAGTATAGTTTTAGTATATGTATTTTCTCGATTAAACGCCAGACCCCAAACAAACGCTGGGTTCAAATAAACGCCGGGTCTACAGCGCCAAGTTTTAAATAAACGCCCCCGGTGTTTATTCAGGGTACCAGCGTTTGTTTGACGTCCCGGCATTTATTTGAGATGGGTATATTAAATCAGAATTATGTGTCGTAACTGCGTACTAGCTCTCTTTCTACTGTTTTATTGGAATTTATCACCTTATTCTAAATCACTTGCACAGCAAGTTTGCTGTCAAGCAGTTGCCGATATGCTTCCTCCGTGTTACAAAGAAATGTAACGTTGAGAAGAGTTCAATCGCTGTTCCTGTTAATGATGTTTTTTGCTAAATGACTTTCCTGATTCACTGAAAGAAGAAAAAGTTTGCGACATCGTTTCACATTTGTTAATGTTTTTGGATCTTAGTAATGCACTTAGTGAATAAATGCTGGGTCCCGAATAAATGCTGGGTTCGAATAAACACCGGGTCTACGGGTCGAGTTTTAAATAAACGCCCCCAGCGTTTAATCAAGAAAATACGGTAAACGTGGAAATCCCTGTTTTAGAGGATAAATAAAAATAATAATAATCTTTATTGAGGAAACTTTTTCACTTACGTGGTTTTCGAAAAGGACCTCAAAGATTAATACTAAAAACTAAAATATCTACGTTAAATTTAAAATAAAAAATAAAAAATAAGAGGACTGAAAATATGAAATTTATAAAACACTTAAATTAAAAAATTAAAAACCTGTCGCTTAAAAATATTTACATTGGCAGAGTCTCGTATGATCTGGCTGAAAGAATTAAAATCATTTACAGCATGATAGGCAGTTCTTTGTTTTCCCCAATTCCTTCTAACGCAGGGGAGAAATGATATAATGAAACTATTTGAGAAACAGAGGGATTAAAGATTGCAATGCCAGCTGACGGGAGTATGTTACATTTAGGAGTGATGTTCAGTCTTAAACTTTACTCAATTTTCATTCCTCATTTGAACGTAATGATAGAAGCGTGACTGTATGCAGTTCAGCCTTCTTGTCCTTTTCATGTTCACTTATTTTGCCTTGATTCTTAGAGGACAAATTTGAGAGAAATTACACGAGTGTCTGTTGGTGTATGTAAGCTTGTCTAATAGGGCTGGCAAATGGTCTTTCCAAAACTTAGGGTCTTACAAAATTTTAGCTAAATTGTAAGCCTCTCACAGTCTCACTCTCGGAGTCTTGAAATTTCCGCAAAACAGTCTTGGAGTCTTGGTGTTTTTTCAACCTAGCCATCTAATAATCATGATCTCGATCTTTTTGTGAAGCTGCTAAGAGTATTGTCCTTTTAGAAGGCTACAAAATGAATCTTGAGGTTTTAAAGTGTTTACATGTAGGTAACATCTTAAGTTGTCCGAAACTGATGTGAAAGTCTTGGGCTCAAATGTGTATGTGTTAAATATTTTTGGCCCTGCATTTAGAAAACTCCAAAAGCTTGGTCTGGAAATTTAAAAATTGATAGGTTCTCAGGCTTGCACAAGAAAACAATCATCTTGCCATCTCGTAAAGTCTTGAATTTATAATTTGCCACCCCTTATAATGCTGTGATCACTGGTAGCTCGCCATCCTTGTGATTGTGCTTATGGTACCACTTGACACGCTCTGCTCTCGTGACCTGAAATTCACCTCTAAATGCATATGTCTGTTCACAGCCTCACCTCAAGGTGAAACAAATGGAACATTACCTGTACAACCAGCAAACAGACAGCCTTGGACCATCCCTGACACTCCGTCACGCCCAGGTGAGTTAACGTTTATTCCTTATTAAATGTTATTTTACACTCATTAGATCCAAGGTCATTTTGCACATTATTAAGCTTTTAATATGTTGTATAATCATTTATCTCCCAAGTTACTTTAGATGCAGATCCTGACATTTCGATGGCTTATTGCTTATCTTCATCAGGCGATTGGGTGGAGTGGTAACTCTGCAGCATTTTTTTCTTGATTGTCGACTGTGGCTGGTGTGTTTGTTGATCCCCATTCTTCTGATGAGAAGGTGTTCCCTTGATGGTTGATTCCACCCTCCTTGCTGTTGTTGTCAGGGTGAAATGTTGTCAAGATGGCTTCCTTGAATCTTCACGTGCACATGTACCAGTGAGAGTCTCTATCAATAGAACGGTTTAGTGTGGTTTCTTTGGGATGTTTTCACATACTGCATAATTTGAGAGCCTTTTACATAAAACAGTTGATAACCTTTGTGAAGGTGACAGCCAAACATCAGCTTGCATTCTTGTACTTTTTTCTTTCTTTTTGTATTTGTGTAAGCAGTGATAGTTAACCGGTCAGTTTGTTTAGAAAAATAAAGAAAACATCACTGGGCTTAAACACAGGCTAATAGTTGTAGCAGAACAAAAACTTCAAATAAACACTCGCATTGTTGGCAAATGTGAGAAAAGGCCTCTTCACGTTGATAGCACGAGAGGGCAAACACGAAAAATGGCAGGAAACTCCTGATCACGTGGTATTTTTGCTGTTCGCGTTTGCCTTAAATGTGATGCTTAATCTCTCTGTTGTAGCTGTTCCACGGTGGTCTGCTGCTGTATTGGTCTTGTGATGTTTCAATTAATAATTAAATTAATTAATACGTTACTAACATTTAAATTTTTTCTTGGTTTTATATCTACAGTGGTGTCAGACAAGGTCGCTCTGGTTATTGGAAATCAGCAGTACGAGAAGAAAGAGCTACAGGGGCTGTTCTATCCTGAAAAAGATGCTTTTGATGTGGCAAAAGCTCTTTGCAAGCTCCATTTCAAGGTAAGACCTACTGTTTTCCCCAAATAGCCTGGGAAATGGCTTGAAAATCAGCTTGTTTAGTGCTTGGTTAGTCTCACTGTCCTGTGACATGATGGCAATTTGTTGACCACAAGGTGACCAAAGATTTTTAAACTGTGAATGAATGAATGAAATTTTTAGTGTTTTTAAAATATTTTTTTTTATATTGTAATTGTTTATTGTACACAGTAAGAGTTATAGTATTTTGTATTTTTATCCTGTCAAGGTATCCTTTTTTTACGGAACGTCCTAGACAAGGATAACCTTTCGGCTGACATTTCCTTTTATGTTATTTATACATACTAAAAGTGTTGTTGTTGTTGTGATGGGTTTTAGCTTGCAGTCACCTGTTGTGTCCTCAGAAAATTGAACCCTTTAAGCCCCAGCGTCATTATACAAATTCTCCTTGTTGGTCTCCATACATTTAATTGACTACTAATTGGGAGAACTTGTTTAACCATCAAGACAATAATTCATCTCCTGTGATCATTTCCTAAATTCTCGTGACCTGTATGTCTTACACAGAAACGATGACGAGAAAATTGATGCTAATCACTATTGGGGCTTAAAGGGTTAAACTTGCCCTAAATTAAATGATATAAGTAGTATTATTATATAGACACGGAGTGTTTTAGTGGAAAATAGACTACTTGTAAAGTTCATATGAAACTACATCTGGGACTCAAGTGGTGTATTTTCCATATCCTTACTAGTGAGGATATTGATGACGTCATTTCCTGCTCTTACACCATTGTTTGTGCAAAAGTACTCTTGTCTATATAATAAAAAGAAAATTACACAGTGGCTTAAAGATATGAAGTTTATTTTCTCGTGGTGAAAAACAATATTTTACTCATTTGCTGCGCTTGTTCCTAAAAAATTGTTTTTACCACTCAAAAATAAAATTCACATCTTCGCGCCTCTGTGTAGTATCCTCTGTATATGTAAAGGGGAAACTTTTATCCCATTTCCCATCTCGTCCATTTGAGTCGCGTGCAAGTTGAAATTTATTCTTGGCACCTTTAACATTATTGATCTTGCAGTCATCAAAATTGTCATCTTGTGTTCAATTTTTTTTTTAAATCGGTGAGTGAAACTAACCAGGTATCGAATGCACTAATTTTCAGGCCCAATAAAATATGGATTTTTCCGTGTCAGTCTCGGTTTTACTTCTATGCGATAATTTTATTTTGTTCTTTGAAGGTTGTGTCATTAGTGAACTTAACCTTAAGTGAGATGAGGGTCGCTATGCTGGCATTCTGTAGGATGTTAGGTAAGATCATTTACTATCCTGTTACATAGATAGAGAAACAGAAGTAGATAGAAAGTTTATTAAAGCATCCTTAACAGCCAGTAGGCTGAATTACTATTGATCTATTTTTGTAAATAGGGCTCTAGAAATAATAAATAATAATAAATAACGGATAATTTTACAAAGTACAAGGTAGATAAATATATAAAAAATATTTTCTGTACTGTTAGTGATTATTTGTTGCGGAAAAGAATTGAACCTTAGTGTTTGATGAAGTATTTACGAAAAACTTCAATATTGTGACTTGAGATAAGTGTCTTCACCTTTTCTTTCACCATCCATGTACTCAATTTGGAGACCTACAAATCAGAAGCGCTACCAAGATCTGGGTAGTGAACGTCATCAGTATGGAATTTCTACGGTCGTTACTCAGACGTCGTTTTGCGAGGGCTCAAGTGGTGACCTCGTGAAACATTGGCTGTTTTCTCAGGCTAGCTTTATTTACAAGGTATTGGTTTTTGACAACCAGGAAAGCAAACAGAAATACTATGGCGCTCTTGTACAGTTCTTTAGCTTTCATTTGTATGGTCTGCACACTTAAGGATTTTACTCGACTAAAAAGTTAGACCCACTTTGTACACATGATAAACAGCACCACAGGAAAGCCAGGCCTAAATAGTGACCATTCAAATGAAAAGCATTGAGTAGTACTTTCTCAGGTACTGTTTTCTGTGTAACAGAAGGTGGATCTAACTTTTGAGTCTGTGAATAAAATCCTGATGTGTGACCATTCAAATGAAAGCCACTGAGCAGTACTTTCCTGTGGTGCTGTTTAATATGCTGTACAAGGTGGTTCTAACTTGTGAGTCTGTGAATAGAATCCTAAAGTGTGACCATTCAAATGAAAGCTACTGAGCAGTACTTTCCTGTGGTGCTGTTTAATATGCTGTACAAGGTGGTTCTAACTTTTGAGTCTGTGGATGAAATCCTAAAGTGTGACCATTCAAATGAAAGCTACTGAGCAGTACTTTCCTGTGGTGCTGTTTAATATGCTGTACAAGGCGGTTCTAACTTGTGAGTCTGTGAATAGAATCCTAAAGTGTGACCATTCAAATGAAAGCTACTGAGCAGTACTTTCCTGTGGTGCTGTTTATTATGCTGTACAGGGTGGTTCTAACTTTTGAGTCTGTGAATAAAATCCTGATGTGTGACCATTCAAATGAAAGCTACTGAGTAGTACTTTCGTGCAGGTTCGAGAAACCGAAGGTAAATTTCTTATAAATTTCTTCCATGGGAGGCAAGAATTGGTTCGAAATATCGAGAGTTTCAAAAAACCAAGAGTTTCAAAAAACCGAGAGTTCAAAAAATACAGGGCTGATTATTTAAAACGAAGTCTAACTTAGACCGTGATTTGAGGTAACAAATAAACCTCTACATCTATTTACAAGTGGTTATTCAGATAAGAAATAGATGTTGTAGTAGTCTGTGCTACGTGCCTGCTTGACATTTATTATGGTAAAGAAGAGTTACATATTTGGGTAAGCCAGATTGGAATCGATTTAGACCGTGGTTTTGTTAAACCTTGTCTAAGCTTTGTTTAAATAACCGGCCCACGGTGTTTGACTGAGGCAAAACCAAGGGAAATGTGCCAATATGGTGCCCAGCGAAAGAATTGAAGAGAAAGAGATCTTCAATAAATTCAGGCTATACTCTGAAGTAAATAAAGCATTAACATGAATGAACTCTCAACATTTAGGGAAGGGTGTATATGGTGTCCTCTACTATGCGGGCCATGCATATGAGGATGGTGGTGAAAACTTCCTCCTCCCAGTTGATGCGAACCTGAAATACAACCGGCAAGACAGTCTGCGTGCTCAGGAGATACTGGAAACCATGCAAGAATGTGACACAGCATTGAACTTGCTCATCATCGACTCATGTCGTATAAGGTAGGGCAAAACTCAATTAAAGGAACTTTGTCAGACTTTTTCAAGTTAAACTTTGAAAAGTCAGTCACATTGATTTCGCATTAATGAAAACCTAGAAATAATGGCCCAGTTTTGTTCAAAGACCATATACTAGTGCAGTCCTGGCCATCCTGGCCACGGAAGACCAGGATGGAAATGGATAAATAATAATAAATAAAGAAGGCTGGTTTATCTCTGATTCGTGAAAAAAAAAATCGGAACCTTAGCTCTCTTCGTCCAAGTTGTAGGGATTATTCAGATCGTCATCCTCATACATTTCACCAATCTACATGAAGCGGCACAACACACTGCAAAACAGTGTATGACAAGATACCATTCATACGAAATCCCTTAGCAACAATGCCAGATCTGTGGTTAAGGGTGTCCCCCCTTAAAAAGGTGAATTAAAAAATCTGCTAGAAACACTACACATACACACGTACACATGGTGGTCGATGTCAGGTTTTCATCCTTTTACAAGTTATGTTCGATAACATTTCTGTACCAATATTAATGTTGCTGTGAACAGGTTGCCAAATAAATGTGGATCTGTGCAGAATTGTAAGAGAGGACCAAAAGGAAACAACATTTTTGCATACTCGTGGTAAGTTTTTGTATTTCGATCAGCTGTTGTTCTAGTGGTAGTGTTGGTCAGCGGTCATGCTTAGTATTGTACGTAAGACACACGTTGTTGTAGTCGGCCATGTTGGATGTACAAGCCGTGAATAAAGGAATATCTGTTACTAGTATTGCCTTCTAGACTTGGTGTTAGAAGTGGGATTCGAACTGACGTCTCTATTCGGAGGTGTGGGTGATTTATGATAGGTTTCTCCAGAAAATTTAAGTGACAGGGAGTGTTTGCTTTTTGCAAAAGAGAATCCGGAAATGATTTCGATTGGACTGTAAATGGTAAGGCCATTTTGGTTTGCCCGATTGGAAAGTTTCCAAACTATACGGAACGTCTTTAGAATATCCAAACAGAAAATTGTTCCAGTTACTCTATTTACCAGTTCCAGGTCCTGTGCCAATAGTCAAACTAGTTCCAGACTTTCTGGTAATTAGAGTGAATTGCACAAATGGTGCATGCTAATCTCAAACAGACTTTCCCATTGGGGTGGTTTTGCTTACCATTTGCGGCACAGACCGTAGACCAACTGGTTTCCCGCTGTAAATGGTAAACAACAAGGAACAAAGCCATGTTGGTGGGAGGATATCGAATGAAGGAACCTCCTCACGCTTGGATGGTTGTGTGAATTCACCCGAGAAAACTTTGGGTCTAGTGGTATCTGTATTTCGGTACATATCTGTGTATTTAATCAGTAAAGCTGAATTGCATTACATCTGCTTAAATTGATTTCATTAGTAAAAGGGTGATTTATGTTATGATGCGCCAGAAATTTCAGATACAGGTGCACAGCCTCTTTGGTGGAGTGTATCAAATAGACGAACACAACACTTTGGATTTATCAACCGAGTTGACAAGGTAAATTGGCCACCGTAAAGAGATTGAAAGCTGACGTTGGGAGCGTTACCCTTCGTGGCAGCGAATCCAAAGCGAATACAAACGAAGGGCTAACGCTTGAAACGTCAGCTTTCAATCTCTTTACAGTGGCCAGTTTACCTTATCAACTCAGTTGATAAATCCAAAGTTTTGTGTTTCACTTCCTCACCGACGTAGCACCACAGTTTCTTTAGAAACTGTCCTCCATGTTTGTTTATTGAATAGAGGGACCTCCTTCCACTTGAGTGGTTGTGGTGAACTCACCCGAGAAAACTATGGGTTTAAATGGCATCTTTATCTGTGTATATATCTGTGTGTTTACTTGGTAAAGATGAATTGCATTGCAGTTGATGTAAATTAATATTATAGTGAAGTAGTTTTACGAATAATAAGGGCTAAATGGGTGTTTAAAAATTATATTGCAACTGATAGTGACAACAACGCACAAGCAATTTTGATGAAATGTTTGAAAACTACCTTTGGATATAATCTGTTTTACAGTCAATGAATGTTTCGAGGAGGTTTGGCTGTAGAGGTTAGGAACTTATCTAACTTTAATTGAGTCTTCCACTTACCAAAATTGTCCATAAGGGGCTGTGTACCATTCCTGACGTCATCACTTTTAATTGGAATTTATTACTCAACTGATGCAGTGGGGTAAAAACTTCAGAACATGCTTAAATGATAACTATCAGGTAAATCTGGCTGAAATTACGCCAAGAAACCTAGGAAGCTTTGCACTGTCACTTCCTGTGAAAACTTTTGTCTTTCCTCAATGTATTGGTGAAACTTCTCCATCTCGAAGACAGGCCTGCTAAAAAGTAAACAAAACTAGAGAAGAATAGAAAGAGAAAGAAAGAAGGCAGCAGAGGGGGAAAACAACAACAAAAGTTTTTCAGAATTTTGAACCTAAAAGGAAGTCGTACATTTTCGCCTGAAAATGGTAGGGACCTTCAGCCTTCATGTTGCAAATGAGATTTTTGACAATCCACTGCAAACTCCCTGGATAGCAGCCAAAAATGACGAATGTGGCATCAAAATGTAAATTTTCGGTTGGGTCTTAGGAGTCAATGGATTAATGTTCTTTATTGTATGACAGATAAGCATACGTTAGTCACATACAACTGTACGTCATATTAATGAATCAAGTCAGGGCCCACGAACCTTAGCCTGAAAAATACAGCCGACGTTTCGCGGGGTCGCCACTTGAGCCCTCGCAAAACGACGTCTGAGTAACGAGCGCAGAAATTCCATACTGATGACGTGCCACTACCCAGATCTTGGTATTGCTTCTGACTGGTTGAAAGAAAATTCCAGCCAATCAGAACTGGGTAGAGACACGTCATCAGTGTGGAATTTCTGCGCCCGTTACTCAGCCGTCGTTTTGCGAGGGCTCAAGTGGCGACCTCATGAAACGTCGACTGTTCTCTCAGGCTAACGAACCTCTGAGTTTTTGTGCTTTATTGTCCATAGCTGCTCTCAGCAGGAGGCGTACGAGGCACCGGGACAAAGAAATGGGCTTTACGCCCTGCATCTTCTACGGCACGTTCAAAGAGATGAACGCATAGAGCATATCCTGATGGATGTAGCGCGGGGTATGTTCAAGGATATTCAGATGAATGGGTCTGGAAAGAATTTAACCCTTTAAGCCCCAGTATTAACATCCATATTCTCCTCACTATTCTCCATATATTTCTTATGTTGCTAGTTGGGAGAATTTGACCAAAAATCAAGACATTCATCATTGGTGATCGTTTCCTTTATTCTCATGACTTGTATGTTTGATCAAGTTGTAATACTGTAAGGAGAAATTAGATGCTTGTCATTGTTGGGTTAAAAAAATCGGAGCTTAGGAAAATTTCTGCCTTTCAATTTTGGGCCTTTAGTTTAATTTTGTACCTGGCTCAACTCAGAAGGACTAATTTTAAAAAGTGACACATCATAATAAAAGTTAAATTTTACAACAACATTTCAAGTAATAAAGAAAGATGGTTAATTGTAAGCTTGGATAGATATAAGAAAGTGGAACATTCAATTTGTCACTAGCGTGGGACAAAGAAAACATCTGAGTACCTGACGTGAATCGAACCCATGACTTCCCGTACACCGGTATGGCGCTCTAACCACTGAGTTACTGGGAGACTCGTGGCGAGCGGAGTCATATTTACTAGGTTCGTTGTGTCACGCGTCTTACGTACCGCTAGGATAAGATTATCTCCTCACTGTTGTCAATATATTTGTTATGATACTAGTAGGGAGAATTTGTTTAAATATCATGACATCTTTGGTGATCATTTCCTATATTCTCGTGACCTGTATGTTTGATCAGTAGTGCTATTGTAAGGAGTAATTAGATGCTCGTCACTACTGAAGCTTAAAAGGTTAATTGTTATTTTGAACAGATGTCCACATGGCAAGCAACAGGAATCTTATCCAGCGGCCTTGCCATGAGTCTGATGCCGTTGCAGACTGCAGATTATCAGATCCCATACAAGACGATGCTCGGCCGGCGGAGTATGTAGAAAGGGTAAAGCTTTGGACTCGGGCGCACTGTAAGTGTACTTAACAGAGGATACTGGAAGTAGGAGGGGAGGGGTTACAGATCCCAATTCCCAGCCCAAACGTTTTTCAAACTAACAAATTGACGTCAGCTTTTTAGGCGTCTGTCCTCTTATTGATGAAACATTTCGTCATAACATTGTCAAAGTGTTGTAGATCCATTGTTTTTTATAATAACAAAAAGCCAAAACTGGTTTTCAAACGAAGGAAACAAATGCAAGAGTCAGTTGAAGATGCGACTGCCGCAGAATCTGAATTTCATCGCTGTCATTCGGAGAATCACGGACTCGTAAATTAAAACCTTAGTAAGATTAGGCCAAAAAATACAAGGAAAAAATTCGAATTGCTCAACAAACCTTTATTCCAGTGAAAACTGTTCACAAAATAATCCGCTAAAAACACGATTCACCTTAATTTCATCGACAGCACAAATTCCCGCTCACCGCTGATTTTCAGTTGTGAATCCTCAAGAAACATCCTCATCCTTTCGCCCTAAGGTTGCAATGGTTTCTTCAGTTTTCACCCATAAATTTTACGTGATTTCCTCATTGAAGACTACTAGATTTGTGGTACAATTGTCGCCTCTCCAAAGTGCAGCGCTGAAAAGTTTGACAACACTTCTGCTGATTGTGTCAGCTTTACGTGTTTCATCGGTCTGTACTCTTATTGACAACAAAAATTAGCCAATCAGTGCGCGAGAATTCGCCCAGTTATTGTACAAATCCCATTTCCCAATTCTAATTTTGTCAAAATCCTGTTCCCAGCGGCAGTTTTTCATTGGCAAAATACCAGTCCCGGTGCCTCAAATCCCATTTCCCAGTGCATTACATATTCTTATGTCATTTTCCTTTCTGTTCTCTGTATTCACGATGTGTCACCAAATACGTGCTATACATTCAGGATTGCCTGGGAAAATCACTAAACTGCCGTAAGTTATCGTAGGCATGCTGGAAGCACACAATGAACTAGCTTTCTGTCATTTTCCAGATCTGCCAGAACGAATTCAACCTATAAATAAGAATGGAATAGTCATCTCATTTGAGTGCCAGCCTATGTTTTCCAATGTCATGGACATCAAGATAATGGCACTTAACACAACCCCGGTCCCGCTGAGCGAAGTTGTCATGGAGTTGATAGCACCTCATGTAAGTTCGTGGCCACTCATTTTGTTCTCTCTGTACAACTGTATTTTTAATAGCCCTTATGCGTGTTTATGTCAGATTAGATAATTTCACCACCAAGCCTCGCTTTCAGAGTAGAAATTTGTATATTTTACCACGAACAAAATCCCAAAGCAGCAAAAATAAAAAGAACATCCACGTGCAATTTGGCAGAGGATGAGAATAATTTAGTGCAAACGAGGCTTGGTGGTGAATTTTGGGCGAGTGACGTAATCCTGCATATGGCCTGTTGAGTTATTTACGTTTATCACTAATTACCATAAAAACCTAACAGCGAGATATAAAGACAACATACGGGTTAATTTACCGATAATAATCGTCCAAACCTGTTGTCAAGTCACTTTAAATTGAGAAATAACTTTAAACAGCGAATTCTTGGACTTTCTACCGTGCGACTACATGAACCGAGGTCACACAGACAACAGTGTAAGACAACGAGCTGTTATGACAACATTCAGATAAACTCAACGCTTATAATCTCGCACAAAACTGTTAGGACACTTCAAATTAAGAGATAACTTTGACTGAAGAATTTCTTGGATTTTTTACCGTGCGACCACACGAACCGGGGGCGGACACAGACTAAAAAGTTTGAGTTTTTCTTAAATTGCCCTAACAAAAGTTGAGATCCGAAGGATGAAATGCCTATAATTCTCCTCGACCAGTTCATATACTGAAGCCCGCGATGTGTTGAGAACCTTCGATACCCATAAAAATGTGCTTCAAAATTCTGTGGATGTCCTCGATTCGTACATTTGCACTGTAAGACGTTTAAGTTTTACAACTTGTAGGTTAACAACAAAATATTATTGGAGTCAGAGGCAGTTAAATTGAGCATCAGAACTAAGTCCTCACGGCAGCTTGTTCCATCAAACAACGCAAGTTGTGGTGGCTGGTAGTTTTCCTACTGCTGTTCGTTCTCGTGATTATGAACGTGGACATTCCAGCGGTAATTTCTAACTTTCGTTTTATTCGTGTTTCAATTCATTTCCGCTTTGGTCTTAATTTGTAATGTGATAATAAACTAGCCTGAGAAAACAGCCGACGTTTCGCGAGGTCGCCACTTGAGCCCTCGCAAAACGACGTCTGAGTAACGAACGCAGAAATTCCATACTGATGACGTGTTTCTACCCAGATCTTGGTAGTGCTTCTGATTAATTGGAATTTTCTTTCAACCAATTAGAAACACTACCAAGATCTGGATAGTGAACGTCATCAGTATGAAATTTCTGCGCTCGTTACTCAGACGTCGTTTTGCGAGGGCTCAAGTGGCAGGGTGTCAGTAAAACGCGGGGTCAGGGTCGGGGTCGGGGTCCATTGTTCTTTTGTTTCGTTTTCTGTTGTCTTGCCCTAACCAAAACATAAAACCGAAAACGAAACAAAAGAACAATGGACCCCGACCCCGACCCCTGACACCCCAAGTGGCAACCTCGCGAAACGTCGGCTGTTTTCTCAGGCTAATAATAAACACGTAATCCTGAGGTAGCTTATTCCGGTCTTGAACAACCGACCCCAGGGTTATAGGTACCAATACACCAATATTGAAGAGGAGTACAATAATGGGAACTCGCCTTGGAGACCATGAGGCTCACTAATCAGTAATGTGTTGTTTAAGTTACAAAGGTACACATAGCAATTTTTCATGAAAAGGAAAATGTACCAAAATTTCCTTGCAAGTGTTTGATAAGCTAGAAGCTTATTAGCTGTTACATTTATGGCTATTGCCAAAGTGTCACTTATCTTCAGGGCGTCTTTTGTGTTCTCTCATTTGTATGTGTTTTGCCTGTGTTTGGTTTGATTTTAGCCTGTCAAGGCCAAGGTCCGTCTCCTTTCTGGTGCCATTCTTCTTGCCAATGGAGGAAAGTTACAGCAAGTTGTACAGTTGTCAAGATTACAGAAGTTATTGGTACGTGGCCTGACTGTTTTTTCAACTGTTTACCTTCTGGGAGCTCTAAAATACAGTGCCTTATTCTTACTTGTTTTCCCAGAAAGTTAAACTGGCGAAAATTGGAGAGGCAAACTCTGTGAGAGTTAAGAGTTAAATTTCGCGATTTGGTAAAAGAATCGAGTTAAAAAGAACAGTAAAAAAAAAAACAAAAAAAAAAACATTTTCAAGTTTGCAAGACGTTTCGACATGCTCATGTCATGTTCAGTTACAAATCGTCGTTACAATTTGAATTTTCAAAATATGTATAAAGAAGCACAATAGGGGTTTTAGATTACAACGATTACAATATTCTAAGAAAAGCTAGAGAAAAAAAACACAAGCAAAAAGTTGAAATCTAGAGACAGCGGAATCTAAAATCGCGAAACTTTTCTTTAAAGAACAGAATCCCAACAAGACAAGACTTAAAACAGTTTAACATGCATGTTTGTTTTCGAAAAAAAGTCATACTTCGAGGGTAAGATGACATTTCTCTGTCATAGTGGTGAGTATCATATAATCATAAATGTACCAAGGCATTTTTGTAACCCCTAAAGACTTGTTCGTGTAGAGGTACTACGCTTTTATAGCAGGGTATGAAATTTTGCGTCGCTAATTTCCGTGACAACTTTTTTTCGCGGGTCTTAGATTTCCTATTTTGTTGCAGTGGCGAAAGTCGAGAAAATTAAGTCCCGCCGGAGAAATAAGGAACAGTAAAGTAGAATATCTCCGGGCTCTAGGTATCGTAAAAACCAACAGATAAGCTGCTCCTTTGTGCCAGAAGTTTTAAATTTTCGTTCCAAATCTTGGTGTGGTTAAACTGCAAGAACACGTGGAAATGGATCCTTGAATTGTCAGACACAGAGTATTGTCCAGTTCTCTACGCTTCTAATCACACGCGTGGTGCTCTTCTTTGCGACCTTAAAGCATGCTAACCTTGTTTTTTACTTCGTAAATTGCTTGAAAAACTGGTTTTAGTGAAAATATATACCAAACAAAGTATCAGAAAACGTTTTGCAATATATTGAAGTAGGTAGACACGACAGTTATACCATGTCAAGGCTAGAATTTATATCGTTAGTCCTCGTGCTTTTTATCTCATTTGCATCACAAGCAACCTAAGCGCAGGATAAGACTAGCGCATGAACTGATTTTGTGGACGTTTTATTGGGATGGAAGTATCCATCCCAAGAAGACCTAAAATAATAAATAGCAATGAAAACAACACAGAAACGATGCTCATAATTTTTGAGCTATTTTGTCTACAAAATAGCCTCATAGTCGGCATGCAGCCTCAAGTTTGTGGGAAGGTTGGTTCTTTGGTTGGTTGGTTTTTGGGTGGACCATGGTCGGCATTCCCGATGAATGTCGAATTTTACCGAAAGGCTAGTTGTCGGGGCCGGAACAAAAATGCAGATGAGAACGCACGGAAAATTCCGCTACTAAAGCGACACGACGAAAGTGTCCGGATTTCATTTGTTTGACGTTGGATATTTATATATCAAAGAGAAATGGCTGGCTTCCTTGTGGTAGACTTCCTTAGAAAACGAATCATCAGCATAAACCTGGTTTAAACGTGAGTGGAAGGGAGTTCTAGTAAATAATTCGTGGGTTATCTGATATTTATGATGTTCGGTCTAGGAAATATTTGTCAGCTTCGTTTGTTTTGGTAGATTAGAATTGGAACAAATCCTTTGTACGCATGCGCATAACTTACGTTTGGAGTTATATGGTTCAACTTTAGAGTGTGAGAAATAACGTGACTTCTGTGCAGGGATGTCTCATAGTAAATGATGGTAAATAGATGGCAAGTAGTTTAAAGGTATAAAAAGGGCAGAATCGTGAATTTCGAACTAAAACGAATTATTGTTCGCACCATTTGGTAGGTTTTAAAATTAATGCCCATGCCACTCGATCACTAGGTCCGTCAACTGCACAAGGTCGGCAAGGAAAAAGATTGTATGGGTGGCATAAACGTTGCTCTTACGTGCGACTAGCTAAGCGCAAAGTTAGAGACGACTTCCCAGAGAAATGGGTTTCTGGTTAGGCTGCGTGGCGGTAGCGGGATTGGTTTGTACAAAGTTTGAGCGGAAAGATCAGCACGACAATCAAATCAAATCAAAACAATTATCACCGCCAATACGAAGACAAAAACGCAATAGCTCCACGCAAGATTCGTTTCACAGTTTTACAGACAAAAAAAATCGGTTATCATTTTCCAGATTAAAAAAAAAACGCATAAATTTACTCATTACCCGCTTCCTTTTAAGTTTCTCCCTTTGTTACACAACTCTAGCTGCCACGAAAGCCAATAAAAAGCGCCGCAAACGAACTTTTGACAGTCTCGTGAAAGTCTCGTGACTCGCCATTGAACTTTGTCTCATCACTTGTTTGTACGTGACAAAACACCACTTGTTTACACTAAACAGTAACCTGATCTCACGCTCAATCAACATAACACGTTCTTTACACATGAAACGACCCACACCAAACACCAGGCATAACTAATCGATGATCAATGACATCAATTGGTAATCAATGAGTAATGGATGGGTAATCAGTTGATTAGTCATTGATTATTGGCGATGATCAATGAGTAATCGATGACTAATCGAAGCCCAAAAATTTTGTGGCCTATCGATTACTCATCGATGACATCGATTACCCATTGATGTAATTGATTACCTATTGATGTTATTGATTACTCATCGATGACCCATCGATTACTCATCGACTATTATACTGCGCACAAAAGACACATTTCTTGCTTTCTTGTACCATTTTTGAGCTATTTTGTCTACAAAATAGCCTCATAGTCGGCGTGCAGCCTCAAGTTTCTGGGAAGGTTGGTTCTTTGGTTGGTTTTTGGGTGGCCAATGTTCGGCATTCCCGACGACTGTCGAATTTTACCGAAAGGCTAGTTGTCGGGGCCGGAACAAAAATGCAGATGAGAACGCACGGAAAATTCTGCTACTAAAGCGACACTACGAAAGTGTCCTGATTTCATTCGCTTGATGTTGGATATTTATATATCAAATAGAAATGGCCAGCTTCCTTGTGGTAGACTTCCTTAGAAAACGAATCGTCAGCACAAACCCGGTTTACACGTGAGCGGAAGCGAGTTCTAGTAAATAATCCTCTGTACGCATGCGCACAACTTACGTTTTGAGTTATATGGTTCAACTTTAGAGTGTGAGAAATAACATGACTTCTCTGCAGGGATGTCCCATAGTAAATGATGGTAAATAGATGGCAAATAGTTTGAAGGTATAAAATGGGCAGCATCGTGAATTTCGAACTAAAACGAATTATTGTTCGCACCTTTTGGTAGGTTTTAAAATTAATGCCCATGCCACTCGATCACTAGGTCCGTCAAAGGCACAAGGTCGACAAGGAAAAACATTGTATGGGTGGCATAAACGTTGCTCGTACGTGCGACTTGCTAAGCGCAAAGTTAGAGGTGACTTATCAGAGAAATGGGTTTCTGGTTAGGCTGCGTGGCGGTAGCGGGATTGTTTGTACAAAGTTTAAACGGAAAGATCAGCAGACAATCAAATCAAATCAAATCAAAACAATTATCACCTCCAATACGAAGACAAAAACGCAACAGCTCTACGCAAGATTCGTTTCACAGTCTTATAGACACAAACATCGGTTATCATTTTTCAGATTACGAAAAACGCACAAATTTACTCATTCCCCGCTTCCTTTTAAGTTTTACTCAACTCTAGCTGCCACGAAAGCCAATAAAAAGCGCCGAAAACGAACTTATGACAGTCTCATGAAAGTCTCGTGACTCGCCATTGAACTTTGTCTCATCACATGTTTGTACGTGACAAAACACCACTTGTTTACACAAAACAGTAATCTGATCTCACGCTCAAATCAACATAACACGTTCTTTACACGTGAAACGACCCACACTAAACATCATCACATGACTGCCTGGCCCTACGATAAAATCCCCCCCCCCGGACCTATTAAAGCACAATTTGGCCTTGAGTTGATCACGTGTACTCCACCTGATAAAATTCATGTTGTTTACCACACAGGCCAACCACTCCATTATTCTCGAATTCGCTCATTAAAAATTCCAACGATTCCTTTGCCCATTACCACCTCTCTACATAACAAAACATCCCTTAATATTATTTTCACCCAATTTTGTATCTTACTTTCACATCAAAACGCTCATCAAAACAAAATTTATTCGCTAAACACAACCACTGATTTTTGTGTAGCTTCAGCGAAGCTGAGACCACTACCGTGTGGCACCAATATTTTTGCGGGAGTTTAATTTTGTGAATGGTGATTTTTTTTGTGTGTGTTTTGCAGGACTAATCTTTGCGATTGGGGAAACTGTTTATTCTTCTTGAAATTAATTTTTGCGATTTTCCGGAAGCCGCCTTCTATTTGGAATTATAACATTCTCGTTTTTTCAGTATAAACAATCGAATGCAGGTGAACAACATGCAGATGTATAACATGTTAAATCAGTTAATCAATGGAGTACCTTGCGGAAATTATTTTTTTCCGCGGGAACTTTTTTTTGCGGATCGTGAAAAATCCGCGAAAATCATAAAATT
The DNA here is from genome assembly GCA_964030785.1 of Siderastrea siderea. NCBI lineage: Eukaryota > Metazoa > Cnidaria > Anthozoa > Scleractinia > Rhizangiidae > Siderastrea > Siderastrea siderea. Next base: position 48,245,574 of record OZ034969.1, on the reverse strand, counting down.
TGAATCCCGAAAAAATTAGTGCCACAGTCAACCACACGGTATGTCAGCACGTGCGATGTTTCTGGCTTTTTTGTCAGTTTGCTACGTGACTAGTCACGCAAGACTTGCACAAGACACACAATGGCATGATCTTTTCTAACAAGGCACGCTTATTACTCGATTTTAGCCGTGTGTTCCAAAATGTAAGTCCGTGTGAAATAATGTGGAAAATAAAACAGAGCTTACCTATATATTTGTCTGGATACGGGAGTTGCCACGTTCGTCAAGCATGATGTCACGCAAGAAGAAGACGTACGTGACTCTCAAGATCGGCTATTCTCTTCTGGTTCAAACATTACAGAATTAATTTTTGTGACAAGTTACGCTTCCTACTAGATCCAAAATATTTGTCCATGGAAAAATATTCTTTCCATTAGAAAGCCACAAAATTAAATTTCAATCCATTGAGCTGCCGAGAAACATCTGAGAATGAGCTTCAGAAAGGGCTGTTTTGTATTATTTTGTTTGTCCCATATTCACACTGTTGTCAGATATTTTACAGATTTTATCTCACTTTCTTCTTGTTTTGTCGTCATTTGAAGCCACACTTGTACGCATTAGCGTACCATCTATTGATCAACGACGCATACGAATTCGAAACCACTAATATAAACTCAAACATTGATCTTTGATCACCCTCAAATCTGTAAGAAGCCCTGGGAACGAGGTTGCACAATATCGGACACAGCTCCACTTATAAGGTAAACTCTGTCTAAAGACCAATACTCAAATAACCAACATCACAGTAGTGTACCTTGGTACACGCACGTTCATTCAATAACCATTTCCGTACCTCTCATTGACAGCTACAAAATAGCTCACGCACGCTTTGCGTGCCTATGTTTTTGAATTGTATGTTTTACTTTTCCATACAAACTATTGTATTTTGTCAAAGTGCCATTACATGTGCACAACGTGTACAGGCACAAAATGATAGCGGGCTAATATAAGCCGTGAACCGCTAATTGTGCAATTGAGCTGCAGGAGCCTCCCCCCAAAACTTACCATCCCTCCCCGATGAAAATAAAGTTCTCTACCCACCCACCCCAATCCTTTTTTGGATCTAGTACCTCACCCCTTGGCCATGACCCTTCTCCAGCAGGAGTATGTCTCACAGCTTGTCTTAAATCACTTAGGATCCACTGGAGGTGACATTTAGAATGTACTACGACATCGATGACAATACGAGAGATTGGGAGGCGCCAGTCCGCCTTGGATGTCCCTTGGTGTCATCTGTCTTTGTGCAGTGGGATTGGTGGATAACTTGCGGCAGGTTACCAGGCACAAAAAATACCCAGGTGTAAGAGATCAAGCTTGTACACGTCCTGCTTGCTACCTGTGTTCGACAGTGGACCTCTGTTCTTCAACAGGCCATTTCTGAAATATCTTTGCCTTCTTTTTCAAACCGAGGCCTAGTGCTCAGCACTTCATATGAAACTGATCTTCCATTTATATGGAAATGAAACTAGTTTTCATATGAAAGGTTGTGTACCAGGCCTCACTTTGAAAGAGAGGCTGTGTACCAGGCCTCGCTTTGAAAGAGAGGCTGTACACGAGGCCTCGCTTTGAAAGAGAGGCTGTGTACCAGGCCTCGCTTTGACTTGCATTTTGCAACTTGTTATTGCTTAGCAATTTGCGTTGCTAACGCGCAGATGTCCCTTTTCCAATGCATAGAGGAAATAGAAGTTCTTTGCATGTAAGATTATGCTTGTGTGTTTTCAAAGGTCAGCTGCCACCTTAGCGAGTTAATCCCCAATATCAGCTTGCATATTCTCCTCACTGTCTGATTTTCATTTATTTCTAATATCGACATTTTATTTTTGGAGATTATCTCCTTTATTCTCATGGCCTGTATGTTAGATCAAGCAATGACATTGTAAGGAGAAATTAGATGCTTGTCACTGTTGGGGCTTAAAGGGTAAAATCTCTGAGGAGGTAAATTATAGGAAGAATACTTATGAATCTTCTTTTTAGTAGCTGACAGAGGGAAAACGATGTGAAAAAGAACTGCTGTTCGTAGCTAGAGATATTAAGTGGGAAATGTAGGAAACAGTCTGTGACCTTTCATGTCTCTTTGTTTTCGAGATTATGAAAATGATACAGTCAGTTCACGCGTAACCAAAATTCGGTCATATTTAGATATGCTGCTTAGTTTAAAGACAATGGCCTTCATTTGAATGGCCACACTTTAAGATTACATGATCCACAGGCTCACAAAGTTAGAACCACCTTATACAGCATATTAAACAGCGCCAAAGGAAAGAACTGCTCAGTAGCTTTCATTTGAATGGTTACACTTGAGGATTTCATCCACAGACTCAAAAGTTAGAACCACCTTGTACAGCATAATAAACAGCACCACAGGAAAGTACTGCTCAGTAGCTTTCATTTGAATGGTCACACTTTAGGATTCTATTCACAGACTCACAAGTTAGAACCACCTTGTACAGCATATTAAACAGCACCACAGGAAAGAACTGCTCAGTGGCTTTCATTTGAGTATCCACACTTCAGGATTTCATCCACAGACTCGAAAGTTAGAACCACCTGATCAGCATGTTAAACAGCACCACAGCAAAGCAGAGCGCAGCTATTATTAGTGGTCGTCACGCAACACTCCTCCGGGAGTATTGCGTTACGACCACTATAACGGCTGCAGAGAAGGATTGCGCTGCTTGGTGGCTTTCACTTGATCATGAAAGGTCATATTATAGGGATTCATTTGAACAGAAATCTCTTTTGTGCCTTTGCTGTGTATCGCTTTAATTCTAAATTTTTGCTTAACACTGAAGAACAAGAAAAAGCACTACTCAGCCGCTTTCAATTCTGTGGTCACGCTATACATACAAATGGCAACATGCTTTTAACATGTTTTGCCAGTTTTTTTTTTCTGATTTATATTGAGATCTAACATTTAGGAATTTTATCCGTAGACTCGCAACTTATAACTACATTGCAGGAACATTCTAAATGATTGTGCCACTGTTTTGTTGTAATTGTTGACTGAGTGTTTCTCGTTACACTAACGTTGTCTGATTATCAAATTGAGTGAAATGTCTCAGCCTCAAAGAGGTTGTGTGACAATTTCGCTCTTAAGTCGCGCGATTTGAGCCTGAACAGGGCGGTGTTAGGACCTGTAGTACCAGCTTTTTGCTCCTGCTCGTGGCGAGGTACGCGTAGTCGGTGCGCGTGAATCGAAATAGCCGTCGGTCCTCCAGACAATTCATTGGCATTGCATTGCGCGTGATGCGCGCACCTACTCCGCGCGTACGTTTTGCAATCATCTGAACACCTTTTCGCTTTCCACGTCTACAGTGCGCGTTTTGCAATCATCTTAACACCTCTTTTGTCGAAAAGAAAACACGAGCGGCTTGGAGTAATTCTTAACACCGTCGTGTCCAGTAGCGTACGCAAGCACACAAGTGATGCTATTATGTATACATGAGGCTTAAACGCTGAGTTTATTTACAACGCTTAATTGATTGAGCAGTGAAACTTGCCTCAGTTTGTTGAGGTTCATATATATCTTAAAAAGATAACTAACTTATATGTGATGAAAAAATGTAAAAGGAAGATTATTAGAGTGTGATTTTTTTGTTAAAAAAATACTCAGAGGTAGTAAAAAGAGCTCTACGAAATCTAAATAAACTGTTGTGTTTATTAGTAATCTGTGTATTGTTGTGAGAGTGCAGTGAAACAGAAATCGAGAAGTCGAATTTTGATCACCCCGACAAAGACCGCGTCGACAAAAGGGGCTGGCGAGAGTTCAAGAAGTGCACGGCGTGAGATAGAATACGCTCGGCAGTACATGGTTTGGATCCAGGAGTTATGTAATAAGTAGGTTGTGCGTGTGTGTGTGTAGTCCTTAGAAGGACTGTTGGTGGCAGTGGCTGTCGTTTCAACAACCTGTGTTTGGAAGTCGTCATCAGAGTCAAAGTGAATTGTGTATAGCCAGTTGATGGTATTTAGTCTCTGATCATTGATCTAGTTGGTCAGTTAAAGTTGCCATGTTGTTGGTAGTAGTCGGTTGAACCGTCATATTATTAGCTATGAAGACTTTAAAAGGTGCGTGTTTAGAGCACAACTGGAGCCTTGGTAGACGAAATGGCAATTTTTCGTCAAAGGACGTCAAATACAAATTTTACACGCGGAAGTGGTTGCTCCAAACTCCAAACCCTTGAAAAAGGTTGTGCAGACCATACCAAGACAGTCCCTTCGCACGAATAATACCGCCTACGGCTCCCTGTCAGATGGGAATGGGAGGTCGTCACTTCAGAAACGAGGAGGGGCCTGGGACCAAATACAAAATATAGCGGAAATCAATTAGTTTCAAAGAAATGGTCCATCACATAACAGAGCATGCCAGAATTACAAGCCTTGTGAGGTTTGTGAATGTTTGGATGTAAAGTCACTAAACTACGAGTCTGCATATAGCAAAAATCCTATACAAACGTCTCTATTTTGAAAAGCGTGTTCCCCTAACCGCAGAACCTCTGTAAATTGACCGATCTTTGGAGGCCATTTATTCTGTTTCTAATCAACGAAATCAACCGATTGGTTCCAAACTTGGCAGGATTGCTATTTTTGAGGTGCTTCATGACACAACGGACTTAATTTTAATCAATCAATTCTGACAACTCGTTTCTAAAGTGGCCAAGATTGTGCTATGTATCACTAGCTGTTCGCTGGTGTCCATTAATACGCCTGGGTGGAAAAAGCATCATGGGAGCTTAGTGTCTTATCCACAACGGCAGAGGCCAGGCTTCATCCTTCAATCGATCGTTCCACCGAAAATCTGAGCGATAATCCCGGGGATAATGTTCTCCTCGCTCTACGTTAAATGTGAGGTTATTGGGAACAGCAAAGATGCATGAAGGTAGTCAAAGCCGTTTTCAGAAAAGAATGCTTGTTCTCGTATATGCAAGGATTGGCGTATTTTTCTAAGAATAAAAGAAATCACTTCACTTAATTTCAATATTTTAATGTCTCCTGACTGTTTATTATCACGACAAAGGCAAGCTATTCCATTTCAGATTTACTGTCAATCCCGTGTCCACTCTTGAATCTGGGACACTTTGGGCCCCGTTAAATGAACCGCTACATTCAGGCGAACTCTTTGTCCTCGGTTTCGGTTTGTTACGACTTTTTCCCCCGACAAGACGCCGACGACTTTTGTACGAGGTAATCCGCCATTGTTGTCCTTTACGAACACCCCTGAACCCGAACTTCCTCGGGCGGCGTCACACTGGTTCCATATGAGACCACTGGTCACCATAAGTGCGCGGCATTTTGTTGTCCAAAGGCTGCTGGGATCTTTATCGCCAGGGAATCCTGGAAGGAGAAAAAAGCGACGTAAACCTTTTAAGGACTGTCGGACTTATTTAATTTTTGTCTGTTTGTTTGTTTTTTTTTACTTGTTTGTTTTCCATTAGTATTTGACAATTATTAAGGTGACAACACTCCCGAGTTAGTTGAAAGTGGGATCGAATAATTGTTTTAGTATATTTAATTACAATGGGTAGTAAGCACTGAATACTTTTCGCCTTATTTTAGCAAAGCATATTGCCATAATATTGTGGTAGGCGGTCTCAACTTCCTGGTTCGTGCATCTTTTACTCCAGTTTCTCGCCCTTCTTTGTCCTCTCCCGCCTATATATATAATTAAAAACTGGACTAGGTATATTGGATTTCTAGCATTTTGATTGGCTGAACGGAGCTAGGCTATCAGCTCATATACCTGCTGCGACCAAATATGGTCAATGAACACTCAACAACAAAGTGAGCTGAAAGTTTTTTCGTCGCGAGCAACCCGGCGAGAAAAATGGACGAAAGAAATCACTTGGCAGCGAATTTAAATTAAGCAGAAATTCCAACAGCGTCACCAACAAGCATCACCAACAACATCGTCTAACACAAGTCAAAATTGTTTGAAGAAACTGTGCAGAAATAGAAATTCAAGCATTAAGCGTTGTGTTTACAATTTTAAATTTCTTTCATCGATCGTCACATCGGTCTTTGAAATTGAACAAACGGTAGGTTATATCAGGAAGGCTTTCCACTTCAAAATATCAAGACAAGACATAAAATAAAACACAGTGAATTGGGGCAGGAGCATTTAATAAAAACTATCACACATTCATGGCGAGTCGATGAGAAGATCGTGAAGCAGTCTAAACAAGTACTAGGAAAAAAGTACAGCTGCACACTACCAAGAAGGAAGGAAAGGCGAGATTTTTTCGGCTTGAACACGCAAAATTGACGCTGGTTTACCTGCACTCGTTGTAGCTCTGTGTTCCAACAGGTCCAAATGCTTAGATAGAAATCGGATGCCATGTAAACGGAGTTGAATCGCTTTTCCAGTTGTTTGAATGTTGTTTTTACCATTCCGTCCGCAACCTCTAAACCGAGAACAACTGCATTTTGCGCTTTGCGTTTAACAAACTATGATGGTGAATTCTAATGTTCCTCGCTACAGTAATCTTGCTTCCGAGATGCATAGAAATTACCTCTTCCAGTTCAAATCTGTTCCGTTTTCAGTTCGATTAAACACGCACATGATGGCTCCGTTGTGCGAACAGATTACAAACTTGTTCAGTTTCAACTCCAGCAGCTAACATGGTGAAATTGTGCAGCTTCGATCCGCTTTGGACGATGATTACAACGTTTCAGGAAAAAATCAAACATGTACCATATTTCAGAGCCAAAAATTAAAGATTTTTTTCCAAAACTTGTGCCACTTTGCTCACTTTCGAGCAGTTTTCATTGATTCATTCAGCTTTGCAACGAAACGCTGCAACACTTCGCAAGGTTTTGGCGCCTTTTTCGTTCAGTCATGTGATCGATTCCTCTTCCCTTTTTATTTCTTTTCTCATTTTTCCCGTTCTTTCTTGATCTTGTTTTTTTAATAGTGGTTAAGTTTTTAATAAAACAATTATTCTACTCGGGCTTGCTGGATATCAAATGATTATAACCAACTCGGCGCTACGCGCCTCGTTGGTTATCTATCATTCGATATCCAGCGCGCCCTCGTAGAATAATTGTTAAATATATCTACCTGGATTTTTGAAAAGGTGGCTCCTGAAGATTTGCCCGTTTTCACCGGAAAGACACCGAAACCGAGTTTTGTGACTCCGATGAGCCCCGAAACCACACGGGAGAGAAAAGAGAAGGGAGGGAAGAGAAGGGAGAAGAAAACAGGACTCCTGGCACTCATAATTTTTATATTGGCTACTTTGGAGATGGTTTCTGAACGACAAAAAAGTGCTCGCGACACACCGGCTCAGACACCTGAACTGAGCGACCGAGCGATACCGTTTTCATAAATCCAGGTAGATAGATAGATAGATAGATAGATAGATAGATAGATAGATAGATAGATAGATAGATAGATAGATAGATAGATAGATAGATAGATAGATAGATAGATAGATAGATAGATAGATAGATATAATAATAACTTCACTAGAGTTTAGGCTTCAAGAGTATACATCGTTTTATTGCGACAGTTCTGTTTCGTATGGACCAAAATTATAAGGACCACACTCATCAGGTAAGAGTCGTTAAAGTTGCCTGATGAGTGTGGTCCTTATAATTTTGGTCCATACGAAACAGAACTGTCGCAATAAAACGATGTATACTCTTGAAGCCTAAACTCCAGTGAAGTTATTGTTAATGCTCCTCAATCAAATGAGTTGAGCGCTCTACGAAATACATTCCACTCAAGAAAGAAAGAATTTATATATATATATATATTTTTGTTTGTTTGTTTTGTTTTGTTTTGTTTTGTTTTTTTTGGCGTTGCTCATTTTTTTACCCCAACTAATCTCACTGATGCCGCATGTACTTAGAACCGCGACGTTATCTTTCAGATCTTTTTACCTGTGATGGAAATCACGGAGTTTTTAGGCAAAGCCACAGACGAAACACTGACATAAGATCTATTTGGCGACCTTTTCAACTTCAGCACAGCATAATCACCAGCCAAAGCCTTTGAGATCTTCCATTCCAATGGGATGAAAGCCTTCATTGCATCGTACCAATGAAGGCGGCCATTTCGCTCCAAGAAACCGACCTGCACTGTCCTAGAGGTTACGCCATCGAGGCAATGTGCGCTCGTCAGCACGTGACGAGAGCCAATCAGAATGCCGGAACAGGACCAGGAACAGAATCCTTTGCAGGATACTTTACAAGCTGCGGAGTGCGGTACTTTCTGTGCCTTACTCGAGGGTGGAAGCTTTTTGCGTTCATCCACACCAAAAATAACTCTCTTGGCTCTCAGGCTCCGCTTTGTACCTGACCTAAATTAACGAAATGACAGGCGTGTTGAGTATTATTTATTGGTTTCCAAACACGTTGTGTCGCTACAAATTAAACGAAAGCTCAACTGGTTGGAGTGCTACGGTGGTATTGCTGAGGTCATGGGTTTGTACCCCGTTCAAGCCTAATTTTTTTCAAGTTGTTCTTTTATCAACTGCTTAAGTTGATATCTTTAACTGCGAGGGTCATCATCATTTCTTACCGACGGTGGGCCCTAATACAGAGATACTTTTAGGACTGTGGGGAAAAGACAGATCTTAGCAAGAGTTACTGGAATCTAAAAAGAAAAATGTGGGTAACCACGCATTTTTCAGAGATGATTAAGCAACCATAACTCTAAAAAAGGTTTAAAATACAAAGAATGTATGGCGTTTTCTTTCCAAATTTTAGCTCTATTATCTCTGAAAAATGCGCAGTCGCCCCCAATTTTCTTTTTGGATTCATATACCCCTTGCTAAGATCTGCTTTTTCCACATAGTCATAAATCGTGCAAATTACATTTGTATTAGTAGGCAAATTCCTTAAGAAACCCGAAGATCTCGGACCAGACCCAAGATCAGTGGCCAGAAGGTATGTGCAGTAACAAAAGGGCGCTCCATCCTTAAATTGAACAGACTTGCGACACTACAATCCTGGCCCAGAGTGTTCAAACAGCGGCGGATCATGTTTTGTTTGTTAAGATTTATCCGCTCAATCTGAGTAGTTATTTAGTAACTAGATGCCTTTTATTAAATGATACTTTATATTCCTTCATCTTTTGTTTCGCTGTAGAAGGCTTTTCGACTTAAACACGTGAACTTGAACGGGAACTTATTCAAATGACAGTGTGGTTTGAAATTGCCCTGTAATGAACTACGTACACTTGTAAAAGTCAGAGTGTGTTTGTGGTAAAAGTCGAAATGAGTGAATTTTTTCCATTTCCGCCAAAAAAAAAGGGAGAAGAAGTAAGAAAAGACATACAGCCAGCTGCACGTTCAAAATACAACTCATCAAAATACAACTAATCTAAAACAAAATAAAAGCAAAACCTTGGTGGTTCTAACTTTTGAGTCTGAGGACGAATTTTAAGGTGCAAGGATCTTTATCTTGATAAGACTTACGCACGTTTTCCTGCACTTAGCAAAACCGTAGTCCCATTATCTCCACTTTGGAAAGCTTTTTTACTTTTGAAAATCTTCGGAGGGTTTTGGTGCGTTGTCGGTCGTTTTCGATCTTTTACATGTGGACAGGGTCTTATAGTGTTTTCAGGGAAACCCATGTTCTTAAAGTAATTCGACATCCCTTTCATGTCCCAATGCAACAAGTGATCTTGAACAGGGAACTCCCTCTCTCGGAAGAACATATCTACCATGTTCGTGTGCTCCTGGGTGGCGGGCCCCCGGGTGTGGTCTGAAGGGGATGAGCTTGTTTCCCGTTTTCTTTGTTCCACGCTCGTGACATATTAAACGTTGCATTTTTTTATCATACCCGTCTTGTATCCAGCGCCCGGTTGGTCTTTTTTCTTTTGTCTGTTGATGAATGTTTACAGCGTCAGCAGTTTTCTCTACTTGTCCTCTTGCTCGTTTTATTGTTACTGTTCGCATCTCCTTGTGATTAAAATACCAAATTGTCTCATAGCTAAGGGAGAAAAGACAGTGCTGTACAATAACTAAGATTTCCATTTCACTGTTTGCGATCGCTCTCTACTATTCCTAAAATTTATTTTATCGTTCCTTTAATCCTAAAAAGCTGACTAGTATGTAGCTCTTAATTTTCCTTATCCACTTTCAACTTTTCACGTTTACGTAAGTCGTTCATACATCGTCTCTAACTTTATTTACGCACGTTAAGCCAGCTAAATTTACGCCCGTACGCACGTAAAATTTAGGCAACAGTGGAAATCAACCTTTAGGATGTTCGTTACTTCAGCATAGAAATTTTCAGAGAGCAGTAAAAACTGCATGGACCGCTTCCTATGTAGCGGTTTTCAATCGAGTGTCGAAAGGAATCGTGTTTTGCTTTGGTTTTCCTTTACTTCGTTCTGTGATTGGTTAAAAAACCTTGCGCCCCTTTCTAGACCAATCAGAAGTAAAACTCAGACCAATCGTGCCGTGTTCTAACGCGTTTTCCTGCGGTAGGCGACGGTTACATTTATTTGCCTCGAGTTCTGATTGGTTCACTAGGTAATTTCTGTTTATCGTGATTGGCTTTCACTGTCAAAAGTAATTCGCGTTTGTTTTGGTTTTGCTGAGAAGACTCAAGCCACTTTCTCGACCAATCAGAAGTCAAACCAAAACCAATAGTGACTTGCTTGCACGTGTTTTCCCGCTTTCAGCTTCGGTTCACTTTGTGGGTTACGACACAAAAATAAATGAATAAATAAATAAATAAAAAAGAAACAGCAAATCCGAAAAAGGGTCTTTTGCCATGACAACACAGGGTGGCAGCCTACAGAATCATTACTGGAACTGTACAAAACGGAAATTTCTCCAACGTTGTCCTGAAATGAATTGCAAATATCAACAATTAAGCACATTATTCTGATCATCTCCCCCCAAAAGAACTGTTATACAAATAAAATTATCGTGACTAGGTAGTGATTCGATTGGGTCTGTGCTTCAAAGGACCTTTTACAAACACACGGCAATGAAATGTTGGCTGAATTTTCGTTTTCATGTTATCAATACTTTTTTACCGGGAAAAATGCATGGAACACCACTCGTCAGATGGCAATCTAAAAAGCAAAGTATAGTTAAGTATTAAACACTACCGCTATGGACCGTGGAATAATCCTCACCTTAATTCTAAGTCTTCAGTAGTTAGGTTAAGCGAATTGGTCAGAAATTCCAATGAAAGATCAGAAGGACTCCCCAGCTGTATTGTGCGCTCCATATCACCATTTACCAATCTTGTCGTGGCCTTGTCTTCAAGCAAACTGAACTCATTTTTAAAACCTTTTTGAGCTTCGTTAAGTTCAAATCCTGACTGTCCTGTTGCCCTAAAAAAAGAAAAGGAAATTATTAATTAAATTTCCGATCATAAGTCGTGAACCGTGCACCTGTTCGAAGAAATTTTTCTTTTAGGAGGGGAGGGTATAAATACCTTTAGTGTTTGGCAAAATCGTCTGAAAGCTGCTGAAAAACTGTCCAAAAGTGTTTTATCTGGTAAATTTTTAGGTCTCAAAAAAGGCCAACAACACTCGACGGTAAAGAATAGTTAAAATCCGCGTAAGGTTTCGGAGATAAAAAATTTGAGCTTATTCGGGCACTCGCTTGAAACGTTTAATAATCTTAAGTTCTATTTTCGTCAGTTTATTGATTAGGCAAAAATGTCACTTGAACTGATAAGTTCCACGGAAAATTTTTGACTTAAGTAACTTAAAGTTTACAAAACAAAGCTAACGCAATTACCTTACCATCCGAAAAGCAAGAACCAGAGGCAGAACAACCACATTTGACCGATTTTACTCGAGGGCTCACGACTGTTCTTTGCACACGCCACTTCATAAACGCCTGATTCAAAACGCGCATGGATCCACCGGGCATTTGTTTCTCATCACGTGACGCCCTTGAATCGAGTCTGTAGCTGGGTGTCGTTTCTTACCTGTTGTCGTAACGAACCCATCATCGTTTCCCACCTACTTTTCTTAATTGAGCGATATATAAATGTTATCCTTTTTTTAAAAACTTGTTTTCGGTCGTGGAGAGATGTCAGCCCACATTGCAAACACAAACACGTGTGAACGAAGCCTAAGAAGTATAAAGAACACAATTGTGCATTCGGTCCCTGCTGCCCATTAGAGTTAGCATTCCACCCGAGGATACAAACAGAAAGGCTAAGGAGCAGAGACACAAATTTTAACCCTCTTCGTGGAAAACATTAAACAACAACCCTTTCCCTTTAATTTAACTTTTAATCATTTCGTTTTAGAATGAAACTCACACCGCATATAAAGATAGCTTATGCAAACGCAGTCTCTATTCGTACCGGAACGGAAGTCGCACCGGCGGTCTCATGGAACTATTTATATTCCCTAAACGTCCCTCAGCAAAACCTGACATATAAATTAATCAGTGAAAGCAAATTGTTTTTAGATCCTCGTTAATGGCAAACTCAAAGGATAAGGATATTAAGACTGGCAGTTAATATTTAAGTTTTGAGTTTACTGACTTCAATACATTCTCGAAAGTTTTTTCCCGTACAAGTTAAAAGAAAGTAACCGAAAAGAAATGACATGGCTTTAATTGTCTTTGCCCGAAGTTCTACCATTGTTTATCTACCCTCGCGGCAATTCTTCATCGTCGCGACATTTTTCTTAACCTCTAATGAACCCTTGGCCTGCGACATTTTAACGGCGAAAATTAGATGTTCTTTTGCATTTCTCGCAGCACCCAAACTTTGTACACCTGTCATATAATGAAGAAGCGTGCTTTTAACTTCACCATCTAATTCACCAGCTATACTCAACAAATTGACTCAACGTTTTCGTCATGTTTCCCACTTATTCTACGTCTGTTCCTTAATAATTCTGCGATTTAGACTGTACTTAAAACAACAGATTAATTCAGGCGACAGATGTTTTTTTAGTGAAATCTCTCCACGGATTATTTAAACAAAAAAGGTTAGGAGAGACAGCAAATTAATAAACTGCGTCATAGACCTTCATAGAGAAAACAACAACTATTGTCGTTACATTATCCTGTAGATTTAAGCTTTGTATCTCAGGAAAATCAAAAACAAAATTTGTAAAGACACATTTATAATAGAGTACCCCTGTTACATGTACAATGTTCACGGAGCTCTGAATAGGCCTAATTTAAATTCTTTTTCCTGTTGTGATGTGAAGATTTAATCATTTCTTTTCAGGACCGATTGGAATTCTTTTTTTCCTTTTCTTTTTCTTTTCTTTTCTAAAATGCGTTTTCAATCGTCATTTGTGTGTAACTGAAAAATACAAAAGTGATGAAACTCCATATTCAAGGCATACTGAATTATATATTGCATAGCGTCGCTAAATTAACTAAAGGGTCGCGTAACCATAAACTGGCTGCTTTTTGAATTCACTCAATTAATCATACACAAGTTAAACCTCGCCATTTCACACAAAGCGAGAGACAATATCTACTGATGTTTTGTACTGCTGTTTAAAGTTTAGATCAAAATTTACCTTGCGATTTCAAACAACAACATCATTATGAGCGCTCTCATTTTGGAAGTCGAGTCAAAGAGGGGTCTTCTCATCGCTTCAGTTCGGCTGCTAGAGAAACTGTAATCCTTTCCCGTCCAACCTTCACCTTTATACATGAACATGTCAAAACCGAACAATAAAAAAACAATTGTTTCCTTCCTAACCGGCTGTGGTTTGAGAAATTGTTTTTTAAAGAATTTTTGTCAGCCACTGATTGAGAAGTGATACCTTGCCGTATAAATAGCGGTTATCTAGTGTGAAAAATCCTAAAAATATTTTCCATTTTACAGGTTTTTTTAAAATGTATCAGCTGCCCTGTTTTCTATTTAGGGACGTTCTAGAAAAATAGTTTAGATTTCTCTCATTTACATGTAAAGGGAATTGCTTTTTTGTTAAGAAATCGCTAATGACTTGTAAATGAATAAAGGAAACTTAATCCGCTTTTACCTACACGAAATTGTTTGGAATCAACGTTTTATGAATAAAATTATTCCTCTTTCAGGTAGACTAAATAAGAACATCCTTGCGCGTTTGTCTCATGCGATCAGATTTGAGATTTTTTAAAATGTTTATTAAAGCTTAAAAGCTTATAAAAGATTATTGAAACTACCCACACTCAGTCAAAAGGGGCTCCGCTTTTCCTTTACAGTACAACCGAATTCTGTAACTGCTAGAATCTTCTACATGTCATTACTTTTAATCCAGGGGACGTAGTTTTCAAAAATTTTGGTGAGATGTTGGCCTAGATCACAGAATCATAATCCGTATTTTAGATCAAAATGTACAATTTTTCTACACTTTTCGGGAGACCTAACCACTGAAATGTATCTCGTTTTTCCCACCAAAGCGGAAACTGAATCTATAAGCTGTTTCAGGCCATGAGGAAAAACACACTATCTTCCAGACAAGAACGACTCAAAAACTGAGCCGCTTATTTTTTGGAAAAACATATCACCTCTTTAGGGAATACCCCACCCGCCTTCAAAGATTAATTGTTTTGTTTGATCGACGAGAGAAAAGATCCCTACGACACGTTATGGTGCCATCGAGAATTGGGTAGAATGTTTTCTATTTACTTTAGGCAACTGAAACACCGAAAAATAGACCAAATCGAATTTTCTTCTAAATTTAGTTTGTTTTGTGTGAAATAACAAAGGGAAACTGCACTTTAAAATTAGCACAAATCTTAAATCTTAGAGTTAAGATTTGTATAGAATTGAAAAATGAGCGGAAAACACCATAGAGACCGCTCTTCATGTAAACTGAGTAATCTATACATTAACTAGCCAACTACATCGCAAAGCGAGTAACTGTGGTAACACGCATTTAATTAAGGGGTCAATATCCCTGATTTTTATGAAGCAGGATGTGATTTAACATAGATATAAAAAAGGGATGCATAAATGTTATTTTTGTTTTACACACCACCAGACAGTCCGCCCCGATGCGATAGGACTTTAGGTTGTCAGCGCACTGTTTGGGTGTCCATCTACTTTTAAATTCTGATGCTAGTGGAGCTTTGTTACCAACTTGTAGAAGTAATTTAAAAAGCCCAAAAACCAGTTAATATTGATTGAAACCCAAAATAATGGTCCAGTTTTATTTAAAACCACTCTACTAATGCATTAAAACTGTAGATAAATGCCTTTGGCCTCGGATGGTCAGGATGGAAACAGATTGGAACTTAAAAAAAAAAAAATTCGGCGTGCTTTACTTCAAGGTTTCCTTCTTGTCAAGCAAAACCCATTATGAACTGATTATCTTTTTCTCTGTTTTCAAGAATCCAATTTATAAGACCATCGAGTAAGAAAATGCAATACTTTTAGTTTTGATTTAACCAGAATTTTCATTCAATCAGAATTTTGTGGGAAAATGCTCTTAGTCTTGATCAAACCGCAATTTCGATCCCAAGAAAATAATATCCGTAACATAGCCCCTTTAAATCACCTTTTAATCACATTTTTCTCAATATCTTTACATTTATCGACCTCTTTTCCTCTTCCTTCTTCGTCTTCTTCTTCTTCTTCTCCTTCTTCTTCTTCTCATTCTAAAAATCGCGAAAATAAATTCTGAATTAATTATGGACCCTTGCACTACAAAGCTATAAATGTATTTTTGGATTGCACCAAACATCAAAGAGATAATGAAGGAAAAGGTTGAATCCGAAGGAAATTATCCCGTTTTGGCGAAACTCCTCCTTAATTCGCATACTTTCAATTAGCCAATCAGACATTAAGGATCACTTCAGGAGGTAGCCTAGTTGGTATTTATCTTGCATGTGATTGACTGTTTCTGTGACACGATAAACATTCTAACACTGAAAACCCCTCACAAAAATGTTTTGTTAGAAAGAAGCACGTTCGATTATAACCAGTTTAAGGACAGTTTTAATTTTCTTCTCATTGCTAATATTCTACAAGTGCATCTCCTTTCCAGTGTCGCGTACTTTTTATGTGCGTACGGCCGTAAATTTAACTGGCTTTACGTATAAGTTGAACGTCGTTAAGCTTTTTATGTTTACCGCGTAAGCCGTTCATTCTTCGCTTTTTATTTTCTTTACGAGCGTAAAATTACGTTATAGTTACGTCTGTGTGCAAGTAAAATTTACGTGACAGTGAAATTACACTTTAAATGTAACTGGCTTTACATGAGTAAAATGGTAGATTTCCACTGTCGTGTAATTTCTACGTGCGTATAGGCGTAAATTTAACTGGCTTTGCGCGATAAGTTAACTGATTAGAGACAATATTTGATCCGGCTGTATAAAAGAAAAAGTCAAGTTTTTCCTTTTATCGAAGCGGTTCATACATATACATCGTGTCTAATTTTATTTACGCACGTAAAGCTAGTTTAAGTTTAGGCCCTTTGCGCACGTTAATAATTACGCTACAATAAAAAAACAATTTAAATGTAGTTCTATTCCACCCTCTTCCACACAACTAAAACCTACACATAAATGGAATACGATATCCTTTCAAAAGATTTATTTATTCACTTTTTATTTTGCTTTTACCTTTAGAAAACGGTCATTCAGTATTAAAAGAAATCAAATGAATTTAAGATTAAAATGTCCCGCAATTAGATTGCATGGTAATTTCTATTCACAAATTAAACAGAGTGGTAGAAAACACTTGGTGTTCAGTTTCTGTGTGGATGTTTTTCAAAGCCAAATTCTTTGTTTCAGTTTGATTGTATTTATTTTGTCCAAAAAAGGGAAAATGTTCAGAAGGCGAAAGGCTATCCTCGTGACGTAGCCCCTTTAAAACCTATACCCCTTGAAGGAGCGCATATCTAAATTGTTCAAGTCGAAGTCTCTTTTTTCATTAATTTCTCTCAGTGTGAGCTCAGTTAGCCATTGCCCAAGGCTACATTGGGGGAAATGGTGTCGATAACTAACTACGCCCTTGCCAAACATTTTCTAGCAGTTTATAACCAAACAAAGCAAACTGCAAATTCCTGCCCACCTAAAAAACACCCTGCATGACTAATCCAGAAATAATTTCAAGCTGTCCCTTTGTTGAGTTCAAAAGATGGAAATATGGAAAACTAACGCCTTTGAACTAGCAATTGGGATGTTTTTTTCCTTCGTAATGTTCTTTTTTAAAACGCTGCAAAAACACAAGTCGTCAAAAAGAGATAACACAAAATAATTAAGAATAATACTTAACATGAAATAGCAACAATTATACCATGGCGAGTTTCCTTCTCGCATTCTGATTGGGGCGTGATAATCTTTTAAGAAGTGGTGCTAAATTTACTAATAAAAATGAAACATGCTGGCATCCGATTTAAACACTATATTCGAATATCAAAAAGTTGTTCGTTGGCAGCTTGGCAAGTATATCCTTGTTGATCTGATTGAGAAACGGTCATGGGAGTTTTCAAAGGAAACTTTACAAGAAACCTTTTAGTTGTCCGTGTCATCTGAGGGATCCTTCTTTCATGCAGGTACCCGCGGTCGAAACTCTGCTATTCAGTTACAATAAACAAACACCAAATTCGTTTTAAATTGATTTGGTTTTTTTTTTTTGGCATCCAAAAGCTGTTGGGGAAACGCACAGTGTAAATTGTGTAAATTTGCCTGAAATTGTAAATTTTTGCCGACGATGACCTAAGTTTGGAAAAATAGAAATAGCAATTTTGATATTTTTATACCACATTCCCCTCGTTTTTATAACTAAGCTCGAAAAGCTGTAAAAAACAGAATTATCCTAATGACCTAAAATTTTCGCAGTAGAATCCTTGCGATTTTCAGGTTTGGTTTTTTTACAGTGTACTAAAAGTTCGTATTCTCTAAAACTGACTAGTGTTTTTTTTTTCTAAGCAATCCAGCTTTCCCTTGTTACGAACGTTGAAGAAATCTCCCGGGGGGGTACTCCCTTATATGGCCTTAACGGGGACGTGCGGCTTAATAGGGTAAGGTTTTTAGAGGATTTTGTCTTAAACGGGGTATCAATTTCATCAATTTTTGTCTTAAACAGGCTATCAGTACACGACCTTATGAAGTCGTTAGTGTACAGAAACCTCATTACAAGCCGAATTTTTACCAGTTTGCCAATGTACAGCATATTGAAATAAGCAACAGTCTCTAAGTAGTCCATTCTTGCCGTAAAGCGGGTATGATCAGGGGCGTAGCCAGGAGTTTTTCAGAGGTACGCACATTTTTCCAAATTCTTTAGGGAGAAATTACCACTCCCCCATTTCATTTAAGGTGGCCGAACACAGTTTTCTCGTACTTATGCATTATTCATCGTTATTTTCAAACCACTGGCAGTTGGGCGGCCAAAATTGGCAAGATGCAAGTTCAACTAAAAAAGATTATATTTTGATATGTTTTACTGGACTAATTGCCGTTGCCATGGCAACACAGCTGTTAATAAACCAGCATTAAATAATGGTTTTGATTTATTGTCAGAAAATCCCGTTGTTTGATTTTTTCCATCATTTGTCTCTGACACTGGTCTCGTGACGTTTTGACAGAGAGATTTTCTGTAATTTTGTGTTCTGCATTTTACCGTTTTCTGAACATGTCCTATGTCAGATTTCAAATTTTGTTTGCAAGCGAGTTAAGCGTGCTCTGAACTATTTTTCTACCAAAGTTCATGAAATTCTAACGAGCAATTCCGTAGAAATCAGTGCGTTTCCACTAACTGGCCATGCAGTCACAATTTTCGGTTAACTGCGCATGCGTTGCACTTGACAGGGTTCTCAATCTTTCTCGATCCATTTAAACAATCCCAGAAAGGCAGGGTATTTTCCAATAGTATTACCTTTAATACACTAAAAAACAAACGTTTTCACACATAACAAACTGTTTGATTGTTAAGACGGAAAAACACACTTACGCAATCTTGACTGAACAAAATAAAATGATCGATGTACAGGGGCCATGTTTGTTTTTCTTAAAGCTTTGTGCGCGCGCTAATTCACGTCAGCAGCACAAATCGTAGAGCGCGCGCAAACTTTGTTCAGACACCTTAATGATTGGGGTCCTCCGGTTGTTTATCAGTAGTGCAATGCAAGGAAGTAGAATCTCAGTGTTTCGCAATTGAATGTTGTTATTATTGCGCGTCACGTACTTTTTTTTCGTTGACTTATTCAACTAGTGCACAGTGTACCTATAATAAGATAGCCCTGCCTATGTTTCACTAAGTTTCATCCTTCTTACAAATGTTTTTAGGCGATCAGTGCCCAACGTTATTAAGAACCGAATACTGAGGAGCTTCTGAAACTAGGTAAAATGACCTATGGGTGTTACAAGTTGCAATGTTTATAAGCACAGGGATAGTCTTCGATCTTTCTTCCCAGCAAACTCTGAGATAACTTCCTTGTGTTTATGTACATGAAGGACCGCTAATGAAGGCAATCTCTCATCAGACACTGTGCTCCGAAGTGCCATTTGGAGCCTCTTTATGCCACTTCTACGACGCAAGTTGACACAGGATATGTCAGAAGCGTCGTCATGACTACATAAATTCCTGGATACAATTCTACATTGGTGTAGTCCAGCGTTTCGACCAAGGTTTGGAGATTGCCATCTTTACTCAGCCGCCACAGCTGACGCCACCTAGTGACCTCTCGTTTGAAATCATCGAGAGACATGTGCATGTCTTCTCCATAGTGGCTATATATGTTTCCCACCCCTTTTTCTGAAATTAAAATTGAATATCAGAAATTTATGTAAACAAGTGAAGTGAGACTCTCATTCGTACTAGCTAATGTAAAGGTGTTATCAAAAAGTACCAGGAACTAGTTGTGTGCCTGGAAGCCCTGTAAGGGTTTCACTAGCAACTCGTTGACTTCAGATATTAGGAAGATGAAACTGCTTCAACGTTGGCACGGTGTTGCCGCCTTCCTGTTCCTCTAGGAATACTTGAATCGATGTTGTATAAAGCCGAAATCTCTGTGGCCTTCTCTAGCAGCGCGTCACAGACACCCTCGTCTTCCTTGGATGCTATCACCAGATCTTATTCAGAGCTCTACACCCATTTTACCGTTATTGGCATCGTAACCCAATTTATTGTCCACGAAGCTATAGTAAGCTCTTCGGTGATTATTTTGTTAGCTACCAGGTAATTAGAAATGGAAGCAAAGTAGCTATGCTTACCTGATGGCATAGCGATGATCGGTGGGTACATTCAAACAAGTGCTGCAAAATCACAGTCGTTATGACAAAATCCCACTTGAGGATAAATGAATGCAGCCCCCCGAGCTTTCTCAGGTGGATTAAGGAATGGCTCCTCAAGAAATATCACCTTTTTTCGAAATTTTTGTAGAAGCGTTGCTATTCAAGACAAAATGGCTTATAATTGCGTAATAAGAGACAATTCAACTTTTTGGATAAATTAGTGGTTTGCCGCGATCACATGATCGGCCACGCCCTAATTTATGCAAAATTTGCAATAGTTCTATTCCAACATGATAATCAACGTTAGAACTACCCATCTTTCTTCCAAATTTCCAAATTGTGCAAAGGTAGTTTAAATTAAACGAGGTTTTCTGAAAACGTTAATTGCTACGTAACTAGTTACTGTTTTTCTCTAGTCCCAGTCCCTCTCCAAAATTAAAACGTCATAGTTTAAAGAAAGTACCTAAATTCTCAAAACCCCAATTAGTTCCCTAAACCTTTTGCCTCAAGTCATTGATACAAGGCAAACTTAATGGAAATTCGTTTTCTTAAAATATTGTAAATTTCAATCAAAATAAATTGTAAAAATTGGGCGTGGTATGTCACGTGACGTAAAAACAAAGTTCACGAAGACAAAAATTAAATACTTCAAGGAAATGCTCGACTCTGCCAAACTTTCTAATCAGTACCTTGAAAGTATTCTAAACTAGACCACCCCCCTCCAAATCTGCGGAGACCCTTTCCTTAATTCACTTGAGTTATTGTCTCCTCCTTCACTTAGCTCATTAAGCGTGTGTCTGTGCAGTAGTCTATTTCCATCTCTTTCGAAGCTACGAGAAGTTTTCACCTGGAGCGCTAGCATTAGAATTAAACTATTTAGCTTGTAATGAGATTTCGTCGTTTGTGAAAGCGCTTTGTTTTCGCTTTGTCTTCGCAGCGACAAAATGAGATCTATGATCAAACTCTTGTCGCGATGCGTGTTTGAAAGAGTATGCACTTTGGCTTGCAGTCAAAATACAGACGTTAACAAATAGGTCATAAGGCATAAAAAAAATTCGTGCCAGATAGAAACTAAAACTGTTCACAATGCCACAGCTTGAGTCGATTTCGTCAAAAAGGACACCTTTATGGGGACGTCGTTCGCTGAATACTTGGCCAAAAAGCTGCTTCCTGTTTGCTTTTTCGCCGACAAAGTTGTTGGCAACAGCTACCAGATTTAAAGCATCAGCAGTTTAAAAGGCTTGTTAAAATTCAAACATTTTGACAGCTAAGCTACGAAATTTTGGACCTGTTTTAGCTAACTATCGTAAACGTTGACGTCGTGTTTGTCAGTCGATTGGTGAGATAAATACAATTTTGTTCCTTAGACTTGTGTTACAACAGTGGGGTTAAAGCTTGCAGCAAATACACAGCAGTCGCTTATCTATTAAAGGTATTAAGACGATTTCCGCTCAACGTTCGAGCAGTAAGTGCAAAAATTAAGTTACCAAAAAAATACTTGCAGCACTTTCACATTTTGAGAACAGATAAGAAGAACTTATCGTTACTTTTGCTCCCAAGCTGACCCCGCGAGAGAAAATTGGATTTGAAGTTATCCATATTTCAATTAAAATGACGCTTCATGTCAGTTCAAAACAAAATGGCGCCCATTTTAGCATACCTTTACGAGATTTGAAATTAATTTTCTTGAGAATGCTTGAGAATTTCATCGCGGGGTCACTTGGGCAAGTGAACTAGAGTGAGATGTTTCAAATAGCATTTAAAATGTTACCGTGCTATGAGTAGTTTTTTAGTAAATATTTTTTGCACTTATTGCTCGAACGTTGAGCGGAATCCGTCTTAAGGTCTTTCACAGTCTTAAGCTCTACTAGTACTGCCAGGGTAAAGGTGATATGGGTGAAGAAAGACATTGGCGAGGAACCTGGTCGACTGTGCAGTGGGCTGGTAGATTTTTGAAGCCCACTTGCCCGATGGCTAGTAACTCAACTCAACGGTTGTAGAACCCTGCTAAAGGTTGTGAAATTATCAAGGACACTTTTATTAGCATCAGAATTCAAGACCGATTGTTGCACATTAATTTGTTTTAATTATATATTTTTTGGGACATTAATTGTAATGTTTTTTTTAACTTCTCGTCCAAAAACTCGGGAGAGGGGAGGTCGAGCCCCCTCTGCCCCTCCCCCTGTTACGGGCCTGTATTGATCGCGCTCAAGAGCAGGTACACGAAAGGCAATGAACGTCAGCATTAAAGTGATTGAGGTTTTATTCAATAATCACTCTTTTATTATTTTTATTTGTTTATTTATTTATATATTTATTTACTTTTTTGGCGTTTTTCAGGTACGCACGTGCGTACGTGCTTACAGGTAGCTACGCCCCTGATGATGTTGGGCTACATGTCTTAGAAAGGGTACCAAAAATCTGAATTTTGTCTTAAACAGGGTAGCAAAATCAGAGATTTGTGTAAACACCCGGGCCGCACCTCCCTACCCGAGCATCTGCTGTGTGCTTCCCCCCGGGAGAAATCTATGATCTTCTGAACTATTTTAAATCGCACACAGTAGGCACAGCAAATACTTACTATTTCCAAAACCAAAGTTCTGCATATCTGTAACAGCAGATCGCAGGAAAATCTTTGCAAATAAAGAAATTTGAAATTACAGGACATGAATTTATAGATATGGAAAAAATATTGCCAACATTTAACACTTAATGACTGGTCCCGAGGGAAACAGTTAATTTTGTTTCCCGAGAATCTCAATGCCCATGCCCGAGGCGGAGCCGAGGGAAACATTGAGATTCGAGGGAAACAAAATTAACTGGTTTCCCGAGGGACCAGTCATTAAGTGATTTGTTATATAGCACAACGAAGTGTTTTTGGAATCTTTCTCTTCCACAAGGCCGGCAATTTCTTGTCGCGGCAAATCAGCAAAGCGTGAAGGAGTGGCCATTGCAATACAGAACTTTGAAAAACGAGCTAGTTAAACGCTATGATCACACCACCTTCAATCATGTTCTGTTCACGTGCAACGGCGGTCTTCGGTCAACATTCGCGGGTAACATTGCATTGTTACCCTCCCTCTGACGTAATAGACTTTGCCATGTTGCCCGCTCAGAGACTTTTGGCGGGAAACAGTTTCATTGTTAGATGTCATGTGATCCCGAACTGACCAATGAGAGCGCGCGCTATTGGAGGAAAAATTCCAGCTATATAACAATCACTTTTATTGCGGCCGTGTTCCTCTAGGAATCCCATGAATCAGTGCGAGGGAATCAAGGCACGTCCTGTGACACGTACATAACGTGATTCACCGTTTTCCAAAATGGCGGACAAAGATGGACGAAATTTTCGTGCCTTTTACTACGACACTTTGGGTCT
The DNA here is from genome assembly GCA_964030785.1 of Siderastrea siderea. NCBI lineage: Eukaryota > Metazoa > Cnidaria > Anthozoa > Scleractinia > Rhizangiidae > Siderastrea > Siderastrea siderea. Next base: position 48,222,045 of record OZ034969.1, on the reverse strand, counting down.
GCGAAACGTAGAACAACGAAAAGCACTGGAGATATTGCTGAAAGATGATCCTATAGGTGATGGAGTGGTGGCAAAAACAATGATTCATCTCTCAATATTCACACTGTCCATGAAATGAAAATTGAATTAAGTAAGCTTAAGCTTTCTTATATTTTCAGATTTGGAGCGAATTTCAACATTCAGTGCACGATTCAGCTTGCCCGCAATTTACAGAACTCATGTCTGGAAGGTGATTTTAGGTGAGGATGAAGCACTTTTAATCGAAATCATATCAAATCACTCCACTGTTGTTAGCAGACTTACTATATTACTCACATGATTCCGATTGAACTCTTAACTGTACTGTTATATTATTTAGAATTCCTTTTTTTGCACCTGTCAGGTGCTTGATGAATAATGTACCAGGCAAATTGAAGCTTTAACATCCCCCCACCTGGGCATTTGAATTTTTGAAGATTGGCTTGTTCAAATTAATTCCCTCCCCTTGGAGGCCAGGCTGCATTTTATGAGGACTACGCCGATGATCTCTGGCGTGGGTTTCAGTTTTTGGCGTACAATTTCTTAGAAGATTAAGTATTCTCCAGCGTGGCATTGACACGGAATGCACCTAGGCTTGGGGTCAAAAAAGCCATTCAAATGCTTCACCAATTAGTACTGAAATACCTCTCCTCAAAGACAAATTTCGTCTTCAGTCAATCACTGAACATGCTTTTCAGAGAGAGATATGCTGTAACGACACCTTCAAACTTCTTTTTAAAGACCCTTTTGAAAGAGTTATTCACTAACAAAGATGAAATTCTATCTTGTAAATCTGTGAAACCCTGCTAAAACTAAAAAACTCATGGACAAGATGCACAGTCAAGGCAGTCAAATGGCTGGGGTATGCCCGGGGAAGGGGAGGTGATGTTGAAGGTTCAATTTGACCGGTACATAAAGAGAGGTGGAAGTATAAATTGTTTTGGAAACTCTTGGTTTATCTTTTTTCTATGCAGGCAAAAATGCCTTTTTTAGGTTGCATTCTGGGGCATTGGACTTTTTCTGGGTGTGAAAATTTGACGTCATTTGCACCTCTCATCCCTAATAAACCTGAGTACCTCCTCCCCCACCCTGGGAAGCTACAGAACATAATGGCTCAATCATTGACTGAGATTTAGTGAAGGATCAATGCTGAGCAAATTCAATGAATAAAACATTTAAGTTTTTTTCTAAACCAGGTGTCATTCCTCCTTATCGTGAAGCACATGAGTTTGTGATACAGCAGCGCTACGAACATTTTAATGACATCAAGCATACACTGAGGGTCATGAGAAAAATTAGTGATGTGGATGATGTGCCATTCCAACTATCCATGATGTATTTGCTGGAAGAGGGAGCCTTGAGGTTTGTCAAAATACCAAAGGTAAGCATTCTAATTTCTCATTGCAATAATTATCATGGAAAAATAAATGTAAAAAGCCAACGTTTCGGCGTCCCCATGACACCATTATCAAGACTAAGAAAAAATTATGCGATGCAAAATTAAGAAAGAAGTCTCTAAATAATAGTAATAATAATAATAATAATAATAGTAATAATAATAATAATAATAATAATAATAATACCATATTTTCTCGATTAAATGCCAGGGGCGTTTATTTAAAACTTGGCCTCGTAGACCCAGCGTTTATTCGATCCTGGTGTTTATTCGGGGCCCGACGTTTATTTATTAAGTGGTTTTATCAACCATTTATTTTTCATCATCAGTACTAGAGGTTCATTGAGTTAAGAACCAAATTTCAACAAAAACATTAAAAAAATGGAAACAATTTCACCATCTTCATCTTACCTCAGTGAATCTGGTTATTTAGAAAAAAAAATCAGAGACAGGAACATTTCTCTGTGAAACATGAAGGAAGTGTGTCGGAAACTGCTCGACAGCAAACGTACTGTGCAAGCAATTTAGAACAAGGTGGTGTCAAGATTCCTGCTCATTTAGTTCTGAGAAAGGCAAAATTATGAAACGATTCAAGGAACTGCAGGAGAAACGCTGGAGAAACCCTCAAGATGATCCTCGCTTGATAGACAAGCTTGCAGAAAAGTTACCATTATTTAAAAGAGATTGACACGATACCTGATGCGTCAATTTTTTTATGTTTTAGTTAGAAGTACTTATTGTAAATGGTAGTTTAAGTTTGATTCTCAGTGGATAAATTCAAATTAAATGGTAGAAACAGAACTAGTGTGCAGTGACAACACATAGACACATTGTCCTTGCTTGATAGACAAGATTGCAGAAAAGTTACCATTATTTAAAAGAGATTGACACAATACCTGATGTGTCATTTTTTTATGTTTTAGTTAGAAGTACAATTGTAAATGGTAGTTTAAGTTTGATTCTCAGTGGATAAATTCAAATTGAATGGTAGAAAGAGAACTAGTATGCAGTGACGACCCATTATCCTGATTTAATATTCCCATCTCGAATAAATGCCAAGACTTTGAATAAATAGTGGGACCCCAAAGAAATGCCGGGGGCATTTATTTCAAACCCGGCCCTGTAGACCCGGCGTTTATTCGGGGTCCGGTGTTTAATCGAGAAAATACAGTAATAATAATAATAACAATGATAATAATAATAATAATAATAATAATAATAATAATAATAATAATAATAATAATAATAATAATAATAATAATGGTGTCATGCGGACACCGAAACTTCGCCTTTTTACATTTATTTTTGCCAATTTATACTTGAGTAAATTGCTTTTGATTAATAATTATCATGAAATTTTAATTAAATATGGAAAAATCTCATATGAGTGAGTGCATGCTCTTATTGGCTCGTTAGCTAATAATGGGTTGTCATCAGAGTAGAGAAGCTGTTGAAAATCAATGGTGAAAAAAATCCTTTTTTAACAGAAAAGTTTACAAGTTGTAGTTACTAATTTTAACTAATTTTCTGTCCAAACGTGATTGGCTGAGCTACTTGCAGACCCGACCAGCATGTTGCCTTTAGCATGATATAAGAAAACAGTTGTTGTTGTTGAAAAGTTTATTATTAGCCAGGCCATTTAATAATTATTATTAAATCCAATTTGACCCCTTTTGGCCCTTTAAAGTCTGTTTAATCTGGAGAGTGGTTATTTTGATGAAGCCCTGAATTAATATATATCATATATCTTAGCCTTGCATAAATACCATCCAATTCATAGTAAGTTTTTTGGTCCTTATGCCTCTTTAGAGACTTGAAAGGAAGGCTAAAGCAATGAGAGCTGTGGTGCAAGTGTTTAGCGACATGTTTGAAGATGAGGTTGACCTGTACTGGTTGTCAACCAGATTCATGAAGTGTTTAGACCAATCAGCAACCCAGACAGAAAAATTGGTAACAGTGCTTGTTATTATGTTTAGTGTTATTGTCCAGAAGGTTGTCGAAAGAGACTGGTGTTTGTGTCATTTTAATAACAGCACTTTTCAGGACTGTGTTCTCATGGACAATTGCACTTACAGACAGGCTAGTGAGATTCATGGGTTCCAGCATTTACATATACTGTTTACTTTACAGTCAATGCACTTCACGCATGAACGCTCAACTTCAAATATTGATTAGTTCATTCTTTGATTTCATTCTTTGAAAAATTTAGTGATTCTTTGAAACCTGGATTCTATATTCGAAACATTAATTTAGTTATTCGAAATTTTTCTTGTAACATGGTAATAATAATTCAAACTTTCCAAACAGAAACTGAAAAGTTAGTTTTTGTACTGTATTACATTTATTTAGCTCAATTTTCTGGTATGTCACGCGTGATCATTTTTATTGTTTTCAAGCCTGGCGCAAAAATAATGAGAACATAAAGCCGACAAAAATTAGCCGTGAAGAGAAAATCGACAACAGTAATCCTTAGAGAGAAAATCCAAAGGAGTAACTAATTTTAACAAGGCAACTTATTCTTTGGCTGGAGGTTTCATGGCTTCATTGAAAAATCTGCATAAAATATAAAGAACAACCGCCACAATTTTATACAGGTAAACGGTGTACACAGGTTTGCACATGATCGGAACATGAGTTCAGGTTTCCTAACTCCAAATGGCAAGAAATTCACTTGGAGGCTTTTATGATCCTGATAAACCTTTGCCTTCTAATGCAAGGAATGAGTAAACCTTTGCCTTCTAATGCAAGGAACGAAATTGTCAACCTTTTCAATGCTGGATTGGGGTTGTCAGATGTTTCACGGAACACAAGAGTGACAAATTAAAAGGAGCTGTTCATAAAATCGTCCGACACTATTCAGTCCACGCAACAACTCAACCATTTTCTTGTGGAAGAAAAGATCCTTGATAACGGATGACATCCCTGGGGTGATTGATTAGCACTTCTTCCGAGTGCACCATGTTGACGATTTCTGATGTTACGTGTGAACTTTCAAAGAATCGATTTCATTAATCGAAAAAAAATCGTTATCTTTCAATCTATCTACAAGAATACGTTTATCCAATTAAAGAAAGGAATGCGCACATGAAGAATGCAATCTTCGTTCCACGATCGTTCATGCGTGAAGTGCATTGACTGTAATGTGTTTGTTTTTCTGTGGTTTGAAAAACTGGAGGAATTTTCCATTGGTGATCAAGTGTACAAATTGTGCATTTTGTATTCTGTATTTATTGAGATAGGCAGACAGGGATAACAAAGCACAACCCTTTGAAGGAGACTGGGTCTCAAAAGAACCAGAAAGATTGGGAGGGGCCTGGAAGGAGTTTGGGACCTGGATAATTATAAAAGAGTTGGCAACAGAGCTGAATAACACAATGTGCATGTTTCTTGTCACCATAAAAACTTGTTATTGGGGTTTTTACACTCTAGTTTAAAAAGCAGTTTTTTGCCTGTTGCCACCAAAACAATCATTGTCCCTAACTAAGTTTAGGGAGAGAACAATTCCAGCTGTCTTAAACACAGGGAGCCTCATTCAGAAGCCCTCCAACTGCATTTCAGCCAAGTTCTAAATTTTAGGATTCCTTCACCTAAAATAAACCAGGGCGGTCAGGAAACAATGCTTGGACAACATTATTTTGATCAGGTATCTACATTTTAGATTTTTTTGATATTTATTGTCATTTTTCATTGGCTTACTAACTACCGATCAAGTTCCATTATGAACCCATACATTTTGCCGCTAAAGTGGTCTGTTTGTGAGCCTGGGCTCTCTGTGTGTGAAAATTTTCGACCAAATTTTAAACCTAATCATAACTACAAGCTCTGTTTTTGTCATTAGAAAGTCCAACAGAAATGGGTGCTATTTTGAAAAGGTTGTATTTGGCACTTCTACCTAATTTAGACATTTTTCAGCATTGTCAGAGTTGCCAACTCTTTCTTCCCTTTCCCTGAACTCTTCTCTAGTGTTCCTCTTTCACCCCATTCTATCTCCAGGCCTGTCCTAATCCTGGTAGCTCTTCCATTTTCTCTATTTGTCTAGTATTAAAAGTTACCAGTGAAGGCGGCTGCATTCAAAGGATGCTAGAAAGTATTTTCACTCATTGCAGCTATAATGAGGGAGGCTAAGGAAATGGCATTAGTTTCGTGAAGGAAAGGTGAACCTGTGTGGAAGGGGGTGGGGGCTTATTTAGCTGTAAATAATCTCACTCAATTTGTTTGTAGGCAAAACTTATTCAGCATTATCTCCAAACTGAAGATGTCCAGCTTTACAGGCATCTGTTGAATATTGGAGCATTTGAGGTCTTGCCTCTCAAGAGGTTGGTATTCTATTCATTAGTTTACTAGATTTGACAGTTACATGTATCTGCTTTTTAAGAAGAATTAATTAAGATTAAGAAGAAGTAATTATAATTGTTAAAACTTAAGTCGTTCTTGTGGTTATTTACTTAAACATGTACATGTAAATCCTAGATGATGTCCTAGATGATATCCTAGAGTGTGATCACTTAAATGAAAGATACTGAGCAGCACTTTTCTGTAGTGTTATTTAAGATGCTGTACAAAGTGTTCTACCATTCGATCTGTGGATGAAACATTTACATGTGACAATTTAACGGAAACTATTGAGCAGTACTTTTCTGTGGTGTTCCTGAGGGGCCGGGGTGGGGGTACTCCCTTATATAAGCTAAATAGGTTTGTGCCACACCAAAGGGTATGGTTTTTGAGCTGTTTTAGTCTGAAATAGGGTATAGATTTTGACCATTTTGGTCTGAAATAGGGTAAGGTTTGTGTCATCTGGCTGGGAATTGGGTATGGTTTTTAGAAAAAGCTACTTTTTATTATTTTCTTCTCTTGAGAAGAATGTTTTGATCAATTGAAGCCCTTCTCAAATGTCTATGCAAACCAAAGGAGCTGCTGGGCAGGTCTTAAAGAGGGTATAGAATTTTGGGTCAGGCTGAAAGATGGTAGAGAAAATCACATATTTTGGTCTGAAATAGGGTTAGGGTACTAACAAAGGAGTGGGCCACACACCTCCACCCAAATTTTTAGGGAGTACCCCCCAGGGGGGTGTTATTACACTGTGTAATGTGATTCTGAAGTTGAATCTGTTAAGCTATTAAGCAGTATTTTCCTGTGGGTTTGTTAATCTGTTACAAAAGGGGTTGTAACTTTTGAATCTGTGAATTAAGTCCTATTAAAATCCTAAAAATTCTCCGGAGGCCTGGTAGGTAAACATGAATGAATGGAAGTCAAATGTATTGGCACTTCTTACCTAAAATAAACTGTCACAAAACAAGTCTTGCATGCAGTCAAAATATACCAGTGAGGAGGAAAAGAATCTACATCAAAACTGGTATGATTTGGGGGAAAATCCAGGGTGGTGGTTTATGGGGCTACAGCACCCTCAAATCCCCACCCCCCATGAGAAAATAAAAATTCTCTCAACCCCATAAAAATTTAAAGTGCAGTATATGTTTGTATTTTGAATCTCCAGGTTAAAACATTTATGGGGGATTATGGCCCTAGCCGTTACCCTAAGGGATTAGAACCAATTTACACCCCCCCCAACTTACAATCCCTCTCCCCCTAAATCCTTCCTCTCCCCACCAAATAAAATCCCAGATCAGCCCCTACATTTACGCCTTAAATTTGCACCAAAATGAAGACAAGTAATGACATTGTGCTAGTATGGATTTTGCATGGTATTAAGCAAAATTTGCACCATTGACAGCAATGGACACTCAACACAAAAACCATGCACACAACCAAATTGCTTGAGACAGGTTATAATTTCATGGTACACATTCAAAATGTGGACAAAATATGATAGTTTATATGAAGTATAGAAGAACACTTATTTGCATTTGGTGATCATGAAATTATAACCCAAAGACAGCTGTTTCATCGTTTGTACCATGGCACTCATTCAGCATGGCGTAGTCAGGTGTGTATGGTCTCATCAAAAATCATCCAATCCGTTATGGCAACTGCTGATTTTTATGAGATCCTATCTGCCTGGCTATGTCATTCTAATGATTCCTAACAAGGACAAAAGAGTTGCCCATGATTGCCTCTCCACGGTTAATGTGGACGTGTCCATGTATAAGGTTCTGCCCAAACCTGGAGATTGTGCAGTGCACCCATTGCTGTCAGTGATCCAAAATTTGCGTGGGTGGCAGGATACACTGCAAACAAAAAGCTCAAACCATCCATGTTTTGTTTGGGAACCAAAGTAGACCTGGCATAATCTAAATGTGGCCTTAAATGCTGTGTGCATGTTGTACTTTAACGATTTAAAGGTGGTTTGAGAGCGGTTTTGCAGAAGACATTCCAGATTCATGCATGGAAAGGTCAGTCAAGATAATTTATGTCAAAATACCTAGTAAAACAAGAAAATAATTTCCATAAGGACGTGGATTTGTTCATTTTGTTTTTGTAGTTTAAGGGGATTCGTTCTTTTTATTCCTGGGCCAATAATAAAATTAACGACTATGGCTAGCACACATCCTTATTATCAAGTTTTCTACACAGCCGTCATTTGGATCATCATGCAACGTTCCTCCACGAGTGGGGAGGAGCGTTGCATGATGATCAAATTAACAGCTGCCCAGGGGACTATTCTTGCATTGTCAGGATTTGCAAAAAAATCTTTGTCTTCTCATTGGTACTGAAACCATGGCTTACCTTTGGGGGTGGGGGGCTCCCACATAAGAATGGCATGGCTTACCTCTGGGGCTGGGGGACCCCCACATAAGAATGGCATGACTTACCTATGGGGCTGGGGGCTCCCATATAAGAATGACAGGGATGATGGTTGTACCTTTTAGGGGGCAAAATTTGTGGACTGGTACCGTTTAGGGTGCTGAAATCTAAAATGGCCAGCGTTAGAGTTGCTAGAGTCATGATTGAGGCGCAACATATGACGGGAACTATTTGTCACAGTGTCATGACTATAAATGACATCTCTCCATTGTTGCCCAAGAATGCATGGATTACAAATATCAACAAACACACTCTCCCAGGTCGTGTTAAAATCGCTGTTTGCGATCAATATCAATCCCATTTAGTTACAAAACAAGTGAGATATCGTGACTAGTAATGATTTTCTCTGTTTGCGGGCTCTAGAGTCAACAATAGATTTTGATTTTACTCCACACACGCTCAGTTGCAACCTACATTAAAAGGTGAAATTTCTGAACTTAGTCATTTTGAGCTTTGTCATGTTTCCTCTCTCTCACAGGATCTGGGACAAAGTAGTGTCAGGCTCCAGTAAGATTCTTGTTTTTGTCGCTGTTAGTCTTCTGTTGGTTTTCAGACATCCTTTGCTCATGGAAAAGTCATTGCAGGGTGTGGACATTTTTCTTAGTAAGGTATAAGACCAGCCACTGTTAGTTTAAAAACTATGAGCAGTTTCTTTTTCCTTGATCAGGAAATGTGAAACATCTGACGTCATCCGCAAAAAGCTCGCATTTGGAAGTCTTTGCGTTGTTCTAGACTCGTCAAACAGACAAAGGTTTTAAAGTCTATTTTTCCTAACAAAGTTCTTTCTAAATTTCTACGATGCTAAATATTGTGCATCGCACAGGACTCGTTCATCTTGCTCAAATGGAATTTCTGAAAGATAGACGTATGGTGGTGTGATCGCCACTTATGAGCATTTATGATAGGTTCTAGATACGATGCTTACTGTAGTTGAGAACTGATTCAAACGAGATGTTGTAGGTGGTCACATGACTGCCTATGGGAGATCATTGAAAAAATTGTGAAAAGGCATTTGATTAAGAACTGATTGAAAGAAGATTTTACAAAGCAATGGTATGCAGGATGGTCACATGTGAGAGATTCTAAATACAGTACTACTTTTTGGAAGCAAAGTTTGTTTTTGGAAGAAATGTTGGGAGTGTCCAAATGGGCGGGAAACATTTTTGAAAAGAATGCTAAAAAATCGCGCAAAATTTGACTGTAAAATTTCTGTAGATGCAATTTTCACTATATTCGATAAGTCAGTAGCACAAATTGCAAAAAGTACGGGGCTTCCAATCCAGCAGTAACAAAAGAATGCATCAGGTTTCGTGGGTGAAAACAGCAAAAATAAAAGCCACGTGAAGGTAGTAAATCATTAGGGTATTAGCACCGAAGTGTTGGCAGATGATGTACACTGCTTACTAGTGCACTAATACCAGTTTACTAATACCATTTTTTGTATGAACAAATAGGCAACGGAACGCAACCAAGTTGAATATTCATGAAAGAAAAATCATGCTATTTGATGGCAATAAAAAAACTGTATTTGGTTCGTATTTGCAAAATAATGAGACATTTAAGAAAAATGGAATACTCAGTTTATCATGAGCATGGGACAAAGAAAAATCTGAGTCCCCAGCAGGAATTGAACCAAAATTTTTAAGCTCAGAAAGAAATAAGAAAGATGGATGATTCAATTTGTTACAAGTGTATAGGACAAAAATTACTTTCAAAGACATATCGGATACAAATCAGATTTCATGTATTAGCAATAGACCACATGGAATTAAAGTGATCATTTTTTCCCTAACTTTTAATATCTTTTCTCTCTCCAGCCTGTCCCCAAAGACAACTTTGTAACGATTGTCAGTAAAGCCATGGAACTGTGGGAAAAACATGGTACTACAGTTATATCTGATGCTCCAACGGTACACTAAACTGTGTAGTGGTGCTAATGGTATCTCTGATCAGCATCAACAGTTCACTGTCTGGCCACTAAAGCAAATAAGACAGTGCAATCTGTGCACTGAGAGACATGAATGTGGCCACTAAAGCAATAGTACCACTGCTGCCAATGCATTCCTCTGATTTGTACAGCGTGAAGTAGCCTGGAACCTTGCGTGATCTCCAGTTAGAATACCAGTGTCTGGAAACAAGTCTTTTACGGTTGTCCATGGCCAAAGTCCAGGCAGATTTGGACACCTGGTATAAATCCGCTGGCAAATGTGTACCCCGGGCTCAGCAACACTCTCTGCCAGATCGTAAATTTTGCCATTCACTGCCAGCTGAATTCCACCAGTTTGGGTAAAAAATGTGTCTCATTTTCACCTACCTACCATGCCCACGTATGAGTTGTTTCTAGACCATGAAGGGGGCAATGTCAACTGAACTCTCAAAGGAAGAACAAGCCACACCAAGTTATTACCAAGGTTATTTTAAGGATGCAAGGAAAGAGCTTGAAAATTTCGTACTGTTAAAACAGATTCTGTTCACTAAATTAGTGGCTCTTTTGAACGAAACTGGACCACTATTTTAGGCTTCAGATAATGCAAAATTGTCTTTTGGATTTTCCAGATGATTCTAAAAATAGATGACACAGTTGCTGAAACTATGTGAAAAATTGTCCACTAAGACAACTGGAGCAACGAAGGACGAAATCTTGAGACTAAGAGAATCTCTTCCTAGACTTATGGAAATGCCCTGACAAGTTATACCGGTGTACAGTCCCAAACAGTTCTGCTTCCCAATTTCTTAACCTGGACTGTGACGATCATTGACAAAGTCAGTGGTGAATAAAAATTTGGATGAAGATATGACTCTGTGAGACATGGACCAAGTCATGCGGCAAGCCTTTTTCGCGCCGGTCCACTCCGCTCGACAAGATGAGAGGGACATCTTTCAGTCCACTTTTTTTTTTTAATGTGTCAGATATTGTTTTTAGCAGCCATTTTTAGTAGACTTTCATAGGCTATGCCTTTGCGCCCTATGTGGAAGGGTCTTTTTAAGCATTTAGACATTGTTATACTGCGCACAACAATAACAGTAAAATTAATAAAATCATTACTTATGCCCTTTTTCCACTGGGCCCTTCAATTATAATTATAATAATAAATATAAATATCCTTTTGTATTTACCCTTGGTAAGTGATGATATATGGCTAGTGGGGCCAACATTTAAACAAATATTTCAAATTGAACATGACGCTTAAAAATCCCAACTGACAGGAGGCAAACCAGTCAAGCGTGGCTCGGGTCTACCGAGAACAACTCCAGCTAGTGGACTGAGCGGGACTTGATCCTGGGACCTCCAGATTTCAGGTCTGGCACCCTAACCACTCCCTTCATGATGCCTCCTTGTTAAAGGATGTTGTTGTTGCTGTTTTTTGTTGTAGTGTTGTTAAGTGTTTCATCCAACATCAACAACATTTGTTTGAACTTTTGCCGGTATTACAACATTTAACATGAGTAGTGGCTTCATAGGATAACCATGGGGGCTAGTAGAGCCAGGCAGTTAATCATTGTTGTTGTTGTTGCCCAGTGGTACTCCCTTGTGTGGCCTATACGGGGACATGCCACTGGACAGAGTATGGTTTTTGGCCTCTCTGTCCTGTAGAGGGTGTATAAATTTGTGGGAGACTGTCCTAAACAGGATCTAAACTTGTCCTAAACAGGATCTGAACTTGTCCTAAACAGGGTCTGGTTGCATGATTGTCATCATTATATATAGCTCATACAGTACTCAGCAATCCTAAAATGGGGACGTTTGTTTGTGTAAGACAAAAGAGTGTATATTTTTGTCATTTGTCCTAAGCAGGGACCTAAAATGGAGAGTGTTGTCACAAACAAGGTTGGCATTTTAGGCTTTTTTTGTCCTAAACAAGGTCAGGCTTTCAGACCCCCAGCGGCACCCTCATACCCAAACATGGGTCAAGTGCCCCACCCCCCCCGCCCCCCCGCCCCCACCCCCAATGTTGTTGTCTCTTACCTCGAAAATTTCAATTTTTGTCGGCAGTATTCTGAGTATTGTTTTACTTTTCTCCTAGTTTTAAAGCTCGGTAGCGCTCCGTCAACTGGGTTAAACTTAAAACCAGAAATTAGAATTACAAATAACAAAGTGAATTAGAAGGTGACCTTCAGTCGCGCGGAATGATTACGAAAGACGACAAAGGTTTTAGGGACAAAACCGGAATTCTGGGAAATTGCGATTTTTTGGCGAATTAGAAAGCGAAATAACAGTGACTTTCAATCGCACGGAAAGGTCGACAAAGGTTCTTGTGACAAAACCGGAAGAAGAGAATGTTCATCGTGACCAAAGCGGAACATTACATGCGATTCGTGGAAAAACAACGGGCCTTATCATGATATGACCTATATGGAATACAAAAGGATTTCTCGTGACAATAGCGGAAGACAACAAGAGTTTTCGTGACAATTGCGGAAGACAACAAGAGTTTTCGTGACAATTGCGGAAGACAACAACGATATCGTGACCAAACCGGGAGATAACAAGGTTTTTCGTGACAAAGCCGGAATACAAACAAACCGCAGCGAGTTCCGACAACTTCAACACAAATATGAGATATTTATATTATCTTGTTTTATAGTCAAGGTGTAGGTACGTTTTTCAAAACGTAGCCTCGTGTAAGTTTCTTGCACATTATCAAATACTTTCAATGCAGTGCAGTTTAAATATTCACATTTTGGGATGGTGGGAATCTACCTTTCTGTTATGATTTTTCAGTGGACGAACGTTCAAATGAAACTTCTGAGTAGTGACTTCTTGTGGTACTGTTTCGTTATGTCCGTACAAGGCGGTTCTCATACATCGAATCTACGGATGAAACTTTTGTGTGACCATTAAAATATAAGCAACTGAAGAGGACTTTCCTGTGGCAATGTTTATTATGCTGTGCAAGGTGGTTCTAACTTTTGAATCCTAGTGCGAGTGACCATTCAAATGAATTTGGCTACTGACTGGTAGTTTCCCGTGGCATTGTTTGTTTATACGTCGTACAAGGTGGTTTTACCTTTTTGTTTCACTTGGTTTGATGTTAAAATTAAAGAAAAACTCTTTCTTCACCTGCAAAAATTTGCCGCATCATCTTAAGAAGAGCTTGTCTTATTACCGCGAGATTGTAATTTTAGTCCACTTCACCAAATTCCCCCCTTGTCTTTTTATTGCGGCGCTTTCATTGAACTTTCGCGCTTCAATGGTCCGCGTTCGTGGCTCATTATTATGCGTAAATGCACTTAACGAAAGTTACTGAGCTGTGCCCTTCTCATTACGTTTCCGAATATTTTGTAAATTGAAAATTGGGATTTCTTTCCCTGTTTGAGGCTTGCGTGTATTAGGAGTTCGCATTACATCCATAACCGGAAGTACGTTCCGACCTCCTTCAGCAAGGTTCTTGATCTGTGATCTGAATTCAGTCGATAAGAATACAGTGCAAACAAAACGTGCAACTTTTTTTGTTTATTTAAATTTGGGAAGTGCTGTTTAACGAATTCTTTTCCTTTTCCACGTGGATTTACGCAATATTCACAAGAAATGGGAGCGTCTTTTGACGCCACACTCGACTGTCACGCCCTGTTTCGCGGAAATTTTGCTTATAGCGTGACAATAATCATTTCTTTGAAATATGAAAGAATATATGAGCTCTTATTTGCATCTCTCGCTCAGCCGTAACGAAGCATCGAATAGCATTTCACTACCACAACCTGCCCAAGTTCGAAACCGATAAAATAAAGTTTCAAAAATATTTAGGAAAAACAAAAAGAGCTCAGTAGTGGTCACATTAGCTACGTGTGACAGGATTCTTTATCAATACGTGAAGATTTACACTCAGTTAAGACCTTATTACAATGCTCGACGCAAGATTTAATCAGGTCGGGTTTTACAAATGCCTTGAGGTGTATTTAGTGCTATTTATAAGCGTGCATCTACAGCTCAACAAAAAGTTCAATATTTCAGCGTGTTTCCACAGAGAAAGACGATATTCAAGGGTTATACTTGTAGCTTTATTATGTTGTTCATATTCAGTTTTATAGTGGCCACGTTCAATTTCTACGGTCAATGCATCAAATATCTCACGGCAGTCTCAACAATTGAAATGATCCATCTTTATAAATTGTTTCAAATGTCGCAGTTCCGCTTACGCATTACAGAAATTCAACCTACAAAGGTGAAAGAGATTTTCGCCTGTATATTTCATGACATCTTTTGAACATGATTTATGCTTCCTCTACCAAACAGCGTCAACGCAGGCTTAAAATCTTTAAGTTCAGTGAGCCGTTTGCAAAGGGATTAGATTAGGACTGATACGGAATGAGACAACAAATTAACGGCGGAAAGTGGGATTGAAAACGGCAAAAATTAATAATAGGACGGCTTAACCGGTCACTTGACGTACAGTAAAACCCTGCGTATAAGAACCTGGGTTTTAAGAACCTGTTAGGCTAAAATTTTCATTTTAAGCCCCCTCCACATAGGAACCTATTAAAATTTTAAGTTAGGTTCTTATCAGTGGAGTTGCTGTAAAAGTGTATAGGTAGAAACTGCTGAATTAAGATCATCATCTGATTATATTTAAAAGTAACTTGACATAACATTTCAAGCTAAAGTACCGTGTTGTCAATGTACTGTATTTGTCCCAAGATTTTCTTGGTATCAACTTTGAAATGGCATTTCAGAGAACTGACTATGAGTTTGTTTGTTATGTTTTGTTAAGGACATACCTGCACTGTACTGCCTTTAGGCATTATGGTATAAATGATTTGTATTGAATTATGAGATGATATTTATAATATATTTAAATGAAATTCATATGAAAATATAAGAACCTATTTTAAGAACCTTGGTAGTCTAAATTTGCTTTAAGTACCATTTATATAAGAACCTGTTTAGGCTAAATTAAAAAATCCAGGTTCTTATACGCGGGGTTTTACTGTAGCATTTAAGGTAGAATGTCGAATCACAATTAGCTCAAGAATGACTTTTTTGAAACGCTTCATATTTTTTATAAATCACAATTCTAGTAAATTTTCAAAAAAAAAAATAATACTAATACCGTTTTTTTATTCATCACTTATAGGGCCCTGGATGCAGAATAATTCACGCTGTAAAATATTCCAGAGTTTAGAACGTAGAATGCAACACTCAAAGAGGAATTAAGGTGGACTGAAATTAAAATGCCACGGAAATTTCAAACCGGAAAAATTGTCTATGAGTATGTATGGCAGCCTTATGCATGTTCAAGTAAGAATTGATTTGATCTCGACCCAATCAACAACCGTGTTCACATTGACTGGTTTTCACTACCGCGTCATTTAACGCGATTTCTGTGCTAGTGTAATGGTGTTGCCAAAACCTAGTGTGTCGCGGTCGGTGTGGCCAGTAAGATCAACGCTGTCAACTCTTTTATTTTTAAATACATTCCATAAAAATGTTTTTTTTTTCTTCAGATATTGAACTTAGGTCTTGAAAATGATTGAAGTCATCTGCGGGTGAACACACATGAAAGGGACGCACAAAATTGGATCGGAACCTACCAAGCTTTCCGCCATTTGTTATGTAACTGTGAACTATTCTGTAAATGAAATTGTTGGTTTTGTTAACAAGTTTGCAACTTATAATTATACAAGTACAAAGAGACAAAACACACACCCCAAAAATAGTGCGAGTGGCCCTGCCCCGTTAACTCGTGCTTTCTCAGAACAAGCAAGCGTTTATTCAACCAGTTATTTCTTAGAAAGTCTAAGTCAGTAATTGTCAAGGTGGAGGTATGCTGTACATATTAAATGAATTGTCAATGGCCAAGCCCATTATTTCAACAATACACCCTTCAAGTACGAGGAAAAAGGCAAAGTAAACGTAGTGAGTTATATTGAGTTATTTTGCACGTGAAAAGCTTGGTCACTCGTGACCATGTTGTGACTGAATGATGTCGTTCCGGTTACATGATTCCGGTGCCCGGGAGTGTCTGTTTATTAACAGTGATCATTTTTTCCCTTTTCTACTTAAAATCCACGTGCTACTCATGCCTCACTGCTGAAACTGGATTGCGAAGTTAATCTGGCATGTTAAAAATATTCCTGAAGTAGTATCGCTAAATTATTATGTGTGCATCGGGTTTACCGGCTAGACTTCCGAATTTAGGTTCATCTGCATCTTCGATATTAGCAACCGGACCGAAACACCGCAAACTATAGGAATTTTCTTTACTTTTACAGTTCTACTCGTATTTACAACATTTTCTCTTAATTCACTTTACGTCGTCTTCAAACACACTGCACGCCACTTGCGTTTGATGTAATTTTTTCACATAACAGGAAGTTGCGTGACGTCTAAGGTTACCGGAAGTACCGTTAACATGCACCGCTTTTTCCAAGAATCGTTGTGCTTTCTTAGAAGAAAAGCGAAAACAAACAAACCCAACATTCACCAAATATCCACGAATATGCTAGATTCTTAAAATAGATATGACAATAAATTAAACCTTATGCAAATTGATTCCAAGCGATTATATATAATAACGAGAGCGTGAGAAAAACATGGGGGTTTTCCCTTGATATTCAGAGTCTTTAAATAAACCCGGGGTAGTTGCTCTGGATTCATTAAATCGAAACGAGCATGGAAAGAGAACATCTTTGGCAAAATATCAACACAACAGCAATGGCTGGTGTAAATTTTGACGCATCACTTCAACAGCAAGGATTTAATCCACAATTTTTATCAAGTCTGGACAATCCTAACCTAAGCAACGAGGTAAGTTCTCCTAATTTAGCCAGGAAACGAGTTTAGGTCAGAAGGAACAGATTTGTAAAAGCTAAGCTTAAATAAAATTTATTCCATGAACAAGAGTTTCTTAAAACTTAAAGAATTAGTGAAACTTAAGAGAGAACTGAAAACACTAAAATTGTACTTTTAGTCAACGAAATGGAGTAAACAGCTAACCCTTATAATTATCGAATGTGCTACTCGCTTCCCTGGGGTAGAAGACATTTCTTCCGAGTCGAAGAGGGAAACAAACTGCACGAGGGAGCGATGAAAACAAGGTTATCTGCCACTATGCCAGAAATTGCGTTGGCGTGGTGTTGTTTAAAATGATTATTGAAGCAATTCTCGGAAGTTCGCTGTGGTTACAAGAAAACACATGTAAAACAATAGCCACGTTTAGGCATCACTGCGTTCAGTCGTTGTTGGTTGACTCAAATTTCTTACCAAAGGCAATGAGAAGACCAAGGACTTCGTATTACAGAAACGAGGCTCATTGCTATTGCGAAATGACTGCCTGGTCCGAGTGATAGTAAATTTAAGCACCCATGTTACAGACTTTCTACAGATTGCAAGTGAATTGCCTCGACGTAATGAAAGTTGACTGTGTTTTTCAATACGTTAACCCGAATTTTGAGGTCGACGGTGAACCGAGTGGTAGAGTTCTTAAATGTACTGTTTTGTTTTCTCTCTCTCTCTCTCTCTCTCTCTCTCTCTCTCTCTCTCTCTCTCTCTCTCTCTCAAATGAGTTGTCCGGAAATTTTCAAATCTCCCTCTGCCGATCTGATATAGAGTTTACATTAACTGTCCGTTCTGCAGCTGAAAATAGATTGCTCTCCAGAAAGAACGGGACGGCATATAAGTAAAGTCTGGCTCTCAAAGAAACTGCCGTACGTTATTCAAGATATAGTCAGGGTATCCGTGAGAGAAACAGGTGATTATGGAAGTTAGAGCCTTGTGAGAATATTCTTCTGTTCAGTGTTTTCTTGATTCTGTTACAATTCGCTCATTTTACTAAATTCTACTTTCTCTTCGCAGTTGTCATTCAGTTACAGCAGTTTACCAACCCAATTCGGCGCTGATCATGGCGGGCAGCCCGAAGCGCCTGATGTTAAACTGGGGCTTAAGGCAATGATAACAACAAAATACAAAGAAAATGGCACAGACATTCCAAGGGTAGAATTGAAAGAACGGGAGCCACCAAAACCGGTAAGTGCCGGAGAAATTTATTCAGTTAATTGTTGTCAGAACTGAAACTGGGGGAAAACGCCCAGAGAAAGCGTTAAGCTAGTAAACACAAGCGTGGTTATTTATCTTCTTTCTTTCTTCTTGCTTAAATGTTGTCGCGTAATAGGGCATTTATCATTTCATGTTTTCAAAAGGCTTTTTTCCTTCGTGACCACCTTCCTGCTAACTCATCTGTTCATATTATATAGATTTACGTATTTTATCAATTTTACTTTTGTTGGTGCAATTGAATATACGTTGCCTCAATTTCAACCGCTCTCTCTCTCTCTCTCTCTCTCTGCTAAAGTATGTGAATTTCTAGACATTCCTCGCGAACACGGGAGAGAAAATATAAGATAAAATACGAACGTTCACCTGTTACGTAGATAGAAAGCTGTTAAATTGAGTAATTACTGTCACAACTCAGTATTAATTTGAAGGATACACATCTTAAATGAACAGTTACTCAGCCGATATTTTGACTTTTCTGAGGTCTTTCTAATTTTTTATATTTGTTCGAAAATCCTTTTTTAAAAAAAAAATTGTAAGGAACGACCACATTCGATTAAATTATACTGGAAAACCGAAATTTAAAGTTTTTGGTTTCCTTGGCTCATATGAAAACAAATTGGTCAACTTCAAGTATTTCAGTTTTTAACTCCGTTTATAACATCCTTTCCTTTCAATCAACTCAACAATTTTCGCTTTCGGTATTTTGGGGGGAGGGGAGGGAGGAAACAAGCTTGCACCTGCTTGTAATTATATTTAGGGGAAATTGGCGTTTGTTTTGCTAAAGAAAAAAATCCCCGCACCGGAATAAAAATAGCCTTGGTTCCCGTACGTTTTCTACGTTGTAGAGACGTTTCACAACAATTCACTGATTAAATTATTTACAAAACTTTACGTCCTAAAATTTAGAATAAAAGTACAAGCAAATCATTTTGCCGGAATGCGACTAATTTTGGCTAAAATTCAGCTTACAGAGAGTTTCAATAGAACAGTCCTTGTGTAAGGGTCTGCTCAACATCTCAGTTTCGTTGGAATTTTTTAGGATCTTATCCACAGACGTAAAAGCTACAATCACCTTGTACAGCATAATACATGAAAAATCGTATTACGAGAAAGAGTCGACCTCTCAGTGCAGTTGTGTTTTCTATCCTGATAATTGCGGGTAAGCTCGGTTTTTCCTGTAATAGCTTAACAGGTTCTAGTGCTTATATTGGATGCAGTTGGCTGTAGGTGCTTTTTAAACCTTTTGGGTATGTGTTCTTTTTGAGAAAACCGTTTTAAAACATCAAATGATTGCGTTTTGTTCAATCACACAAAAACGCGGACAGTTCACACCTCCAAGTTTCCTTTCTTCGTGATAAAAGCACATGAAAAGTCATAATTTCACGATTTCCCATGATTTCATTGTATGGTTTGTATTTCCGCAGAAAGTGAAAGAAGAAAACCCTGAAGTCTTAAAAAAGAGGCGGGAACGAAACAAGATCGCTGCGACGAAATGCCGAAGGCGGAAAAGAGAACGGATTGAGAAATTAGAAAAGGTACGTTTTCTTTGATACTCTATCCTATGAAAATGGTTAAGTAGTGCATGTAATTAATCCAAAAAAAAAAATTATTTACCAAAATCAAAGAAATCGCGTCTGGGATTTGGCCACAGGCCTACCATCCTCTGTTTGTGTGGTGGGCTGTGCATTTATAATGGCTGTGTCGGTTCATCATATTAGCAAAACTAAAGCCGAAATTTAGGAGTTTTAAAACTGAGGGAAATGAGATAAAACCTCATAAAACTGCTGGCGTGGTGTTTTGATTCGTGTTTCTGTGATTATTTTGGCAATTTAAGGTTCGCGAAAGCGATGTTTTCAAAATAACGTTCGGACTCGCTCAAAAGTAGAGAAAGAGAACAAGGCATGCAACTAGGCGACCCGCAAATTACACTACCCAGTTGAACATTTCGCCAAAAAAGTCGTATTTGCCCGATTCGCTCACACAAAAAAATCTTAGCCCTCGAAAGAATAGTCTTCGAACAAAGTTTTGGCCAAATTTGAGTTAGATTCGATCGCGGATAGACCTTTGGAATCGAGCCCAGACTTTGAATACGACCGTCAATTTGCTTTCTCCCTATGATCTGCAAGAAATCCGAACTCAAAGGAATTCGAAGAATGCATTTTTCCGTTAAAATTTGAATTTATGAGCGACAAACTGCCATCCCTGGCCTCCCTACACGAAACTTTTGGTCCGTGACAAAATCTTCTCTGTGGTCACCCAAGTGGCGAGTTTGACCGACAAAGGAACCCAGTTGAAAGACACGCGATTTCTTAAATTTCCCCTGCGCGTAGACTGAGGGTCGCTGGGCACAAAAATTCAAAACAAAACAAAGTGAAAGACGCGAACTCAGGCCAGCCTAAGGCCAAGAAGAAAAAGACTGAAAGGGAAATGGGCAAACATGGTACCCATTTGTACCATTGTTTCTTCCTTTTGTGCTGTTTGTCTACCCACTGGTCTCTGACAATAGACAAAAATGTGACACATGTACGGAAACTGTATTCAACTGTGCCAGGGGGGGGGATAGAAGCGAGGCCTGGGACCGAGAAACGATGTTCTCACAACTTGCAAAGCGGTCCAGTCAAAACGTGGACAGCGGTGTTTGTCATAATAAATATTTCCGATCGACGATCAACTTATTCGAAGTAGTTGGCAAAATGTATGTGTATTTTGTCGAGGGAAAGTAAGCGGTGAGCGGCTAATCTCTCATGGAACTTACTGTCAGTTTCGTACAAGAGAATATTCGATGGAAGCGACATCGATGAAGACGCTTCTGTTTTCGCAATGTCTTGTTTGTTGCAGTAGCGAGTGGATCAGCTGCGAGCTGTACGGCAGTCACGTTTCGCTTGTTTATACTCGGAGACCAGGTTTGCGACAAACGTTTCAAAGTTGAATGCTAGAATTAGATAATTCTACGTAAATAAACTTCTCACCGAGAGAAAGCGCTTGAACTATACAGGATTTTATTTCTTGTACTCCGCGACGTAATTTTGGTCTTTGTCTATCGCTGAACTGATGCATGTGATAAATAGAAATACTGTCAATGTTTCTTTTTACATCTCATTCTGTAACGAATTGATAGCATGAGATGAGACAGTTATGGCTGTACTCGGTTTGCATGTTTTCCTCCAGCGTGGTCTAAATAAATTGCAACGGGAAATGTGCCATAAAACATCGATGGAAATAAATTCAATCAAAACCGCTATAACCTAATGCATGGAAACAATACCTACGCACAAAATACGACTTTTATTATCAATAATCCAGTTATGTGTTAACACGATCATTTCACAGTTCAGTACTTTGAACCCGATCCCAGTTTTTAACCCAGCTTCAGAAAATTCTATCTGATTCTATACAGTCGATCAGCACAGACTGGATTGATCGAAACGCTGCTGTTCTACTTTGCGACTAAAAAAGTCCGAGAGTAAACTTTTGTCTTTATAAGAAGCAAAATGCACGAAAACATGATAAAAGTGTAAAATACGATCAATTCGTCAATTACCTAAACGAAGGAACAAAACCGAACCCGCCGCCTTTGGCCGCCATAATTTTTTCCCCTTCAGCGTCCGAGTTCCGTTGGAACATGCAACATCTGCGCACGCGTAGGAGGTATATCCGCTGACTAGAACCTCATAGATTGCTTTGCAAGTTGTGAGAACATGGTTTGGATTTCATTTAAGAGAATGTATGGGAAGTTGCTTCCCCCCCCCCCCCCCCTGAACTGTGCCTTGCTTAAAGATGCATTTTATCCTCATAAATAGAACTGATTTTCGGACCGGTAAAATTCTCTGACCTCGAAAAAAAAATCAGATGGATTTATTTTCGAACAACTTTTTTTAAACGCTTACAAAATGTTTTGAGTTTTATGTATCAGGATGTTCTTTTGTTTCGCTTCAAAAAGCGTTCTCACTGGAAAATAGAAACTAGACGTTCGTGCAACTCACATACCTTTTAAGAGTTTACAACAGGTTATCATTTTTTGTGTGCTGGTTTGAAAAATCATTGAGTGCACGTTGTAGACTAGTAAACTGAACAGTTCCTTTAACAACGCTAACAATTGATCTTCTATCATGTTGCAGCGTATAAACGAAATTCGAGCCAAGATGAGACTACTGCAAGAAGAAAAAGCCCAGCTACAGAAGGAGTATCAAAGTCTCAGAGATTGTTTAATCAACCACACTTGCAAACTCCCACAGGTGTTGGTTCCTACATCGACGGACTGTACCACAGACTCCAAGTTTTTAACCTTGTATACCCAGACTTTCGGAAACTTTAATTATGACGCTTTTTGAACAATTTCCAGACGTCTAGGATGACTTAGACAAGAAGTTCTCCACTATAAAAGTTATGACCGTATCTCCTTCATTTCAGATTTTGTGTACTTACACTTCTTTCAGTTACGGTGGTTTGTTGATTGGAGTGTTCTGTTAACTACTCTGAGTAAACATACTTCAAAACATATCATCCTCAAAATCTATCACCAAAGCAGTTAAAATTATGTCTCCAAAGTTTTCAGAAAACTGTTTTTCTAAAAGTTAAGTAAATGGCTTCTGATCGGTATTTGTCGTAAATACGCCTCATTTTGTTTGTCATGTGTTTACGATTTACTTTTGATTGACAACTTGCTGTCAGACAGCCTCTTCTCCAGGGCTCAGTCTTAATCTTCCTTCCTTGGACTGAAGGAGGAAGAAAGAGGACCCTGGGAACGACCTTTTATAACTGACAGAACTTCCTGTTTAAGAAAGAAATAAAAATAATTAAGACAAAGTGACCTTTATCAAACACCCGTCACTTCTAAAGGATATTTTAAAGTTTTAAAATTTAACTTTCTAACTTACATTAAGCTTTGTTATTGATCTCTCAAGAGATGTTCAAGTTCTTTGGATTTCCAAAGGTGTCCTGACTTTTATTTAGCCAACACGGCTGCAAACTAAGCGAAACGTATAAACCTGGACTGATATAGAGTTAGTGTTGAGGACATTTACTCAGCAACTATTTAGATGTTTTCGACATTTGCAATAAAGAGTTGCGTTGGTCACGATAATAAACGTGGTCCTAACCTTATCTTAATCCGAGAGTCTGCGGCCAGCGCTAGATGCGAACAGCATTGTGAAAGCCGTTCGAATGGTCACTTAAACTCTGTAATGAAAACCTCTCGTAAGCGAGGGCTCCAGTAAGCGACCGCGACCACTTTTGTGAATTACCTGAATTACCAAAGGGCTTTTTCCTTTGCTTTTAAGTTCTCGTAAGCGACCACTCGGTCAACACTTTATTAATTAAAAGCACTCGGTTCTTCTTCAAATTTAGAGTTATGCATAACACAAGTGCTAATGGTTCTTTGACTTGTACCTACGCGGATCTCTTCTGTGATAGGCAATAAAAACTATTCGGCAATAGTATTACTACTAAATTATTAGTACCCATTAACATATGCCAAGCTTTACGCTCAAAGCTCTTATAAGCGACCACTCTCTATTGTTTCATCATGGGGTCGCTTGCGAGAGCCATTCTGCGACCGCCTTTCTGAATTCCCAAGGTGGTCGCTTACGAGAGCTTCGACTGTAGTTTTTATTATTTTTAGTGGATTTTGTCATTTCTAAATTTCGTAATATCTTGATAAAGGAATTTCCACTTTTTCGGTTTTTGTTTTCGAGAAAACTTGATGTTGCTAAAGGAGATCATAAATTTATGATCATTAATCATTAATTAACAATTTTTAGATCATTTATAAATAATTTATATTGTAAGGGTAACCGTTACGTCGAGTATTGCTCTCTGAATGTTGTGTTGTACGTAATGTATTATACGGTGGAAATAAAGTAGGTTTTAAAAAAGGAGATCGAGAACGAACTCGAACTCGAACTCTCCATGTTCGATAAAACTTATTGTCGCGAAATGGCGCCCTTGCAAAATTGGGAAATTTAGTTGTGTGATAAGCTATAAAGATATTTTAATTCACCCTATTGTAAAACACATCTTAAAAAATCCATCTTAGGAGTGATGGCCCATGCGTAAGATAACTGGGCAACCTCGTTCCCAGGGCCTTCCTAAGGGCGATGGGAACGAGGATAGATTATTATTGTTATTATTATTATTATTACATCAATGCGGGATGTATTTAGATTTGAACAGTAAAGTGAAATGATATATGATGACGTTTTTTATCAACCTCGTTCCCAGGGCTCTTTCTCCTAATCTCTCGAGAAATGAACAGAAAGGGCCCTGGAAACATGATTGGATTTTGATGACGATGATGGTGATGATAACGATGGTGAAAATGACGCCGATAATAAGCACGATGTCCACCGAGATTTTAAAAATGGGTGATTCTGCAAAACCCGTGATAAAGTCTTCTCCACAGATAACTTTTCTCACATGCATATTGTAATGTAACCCAAAGTGGAGAAGTGACAAACTCGGGCAGACACCACAAAATTGCATCAAGTCCACGTCCAATTTTACTGTGTTGTAAATGGAAAATGTTATCTCTTGAAAGGGAGTATTTGATTGGATCCAGTCTTAGCAGTCTGTCTAGTGTGAATGGGGTGTGGGGAGAGGAGTTGGTGAATCACATTTCCAGGACCATTTCCCTAATCCAAAATCCATAGCATTTTTTTTTTCAATACAACATTCCCAGCCCTAGCGCCCCAAATTCCCCTTTCCCAGTGCAAAAAAAAAATTAATAATAATAAAAAATAAAGAAATAAATAATAATAATAATAATAATAATAATAATAATAATAATAATAATAATAATACAGTGGAATCCCGATTTTTCGAACCTCCTGGGGAAAAACAAATTAGTTCGAATCATCGAGGTGTTCGAAAAATCGGGGGTAAAATTACAGTGTTTCACTGTTGAGGGGAAATCAGTTTTGGTTCGAATTATCGGGAGTTTCGAAAAACCGAGGGTTCGAGAAATCGGGATTCTACTGTAATAATAATTTCAACAAAAACGACGACAACAACAACAAACAAACAAAAAGGCTCCCCAGTTCCAATTTAACTTCTTTTGGACCTTCATCACAAACTTATCCACGTTTGATTATTTAAGAAACACTACTTGCTTTCATTTTTTTCCTCCTGTGCTTTATGTGCGACTGCTTTAGTTAAATCGCAACTTCCAAGATCACTTTAATTCATTCCTACATTCAGACTAAAACGTCGTTTCAGGACTTCTTGTCTGTTCGCTTTTGTTTGTTTGTTTGTTCGTTTGTTTCTTTACAAGAACTCCTTCCATTTGCAAGGAAAGCCCTTAAACAAATAACAGTATCGTTCACGAGACATTTTTTTTTATTATAAGTAACGATGCAATCCATACAACAAAAATTAAATTAACTACGTGAGGACCTCTTTCGGAGTCTGAGAAACGACCTTATTGTTTTAAATCTGAAACCCTTTTTACATACAAAACCACGTTTGTGAAACTCTCTCGAAGTTGTCATTTCAGTTATTTGAAAGGTAATAGGAGGAACAAAGATGCAGGATTTGCCAATGAACCCCTTATCTTCTTGACAAATCATACAATGTAATTCTGAAGTTTGAGTGTGGCCTTTCACAACAACAAACTCTGGGTGCCAGAGAAGTTTTTCGCTAGCGAACTTAGTGTCTCGCGCTGTGCGGCTCGTTGATGGGCTTCCGGCCAACGCCTGCTCCAAAAAAAGCACGCGAAAAACTTCTGTAACTAGGATAAGAAGAACGCTATTGAGCAGTTTTTTCGGCGGCACGTTTTCAGCTTGTTAAAGAAACCAAACAGTGGAAGAATCCAAAAGAAAGCTAACGACTGTGCCTTCTTCGGCGTTGGTAATGTTTTAATTTATCTAAGAAAATGTGCCGAATTCATACTCTGACACTGTTAGAAGATGAAGGGTTTGAGCGGCACAAAATAAACTGACGCGACAGGTAATCTTCAAGACCAAACAGCTCTTCAAGCGTAGTACATCAGGTTGGCTTTCTTCTTGGCATTCACCTCCATGATTCCGTCCATGTAGTCTTCATGAATCACCTCTGTGGCTTCACGGCGTAAGGCGATCATACCCTGGAGAAATTACAAGCAAAACGAGGATATAAATAAAACGTATGTTAAAAAAAAAAAACAAACAAACAAGATTAAATAACACTTACTGTTTGTGCGGAGAAGGTTAAGTCGAAGTACTAAGTCGAACTTCCACAATCAGACAACTTTGTTTGAGACATGTTCACCGAATTTTCTTAATTAAGGGGGATGATGGTTGAAGGCTAAGGAGTTTGATAAATTTTAGGGAAAACATCAAGATTTAACTGTGACTGAATACATGGACACCAAACCTAAAGTACTCTTCCGAGGGGTGGTCTATCTGGTGATATGTAATTCATGAGAACATAACTAAAAGTCCATAACCCGTTACCCTGAATTCAGTGAGCGCTTAGTCGTGAAAATTTAAGTTTTTTATTCCGCTACCGGTCCCTTCAACCAGATACTCTGGAGGTCTAACTAAATCTTCCCCACAACGGCCACCCCTCGAAAATTGCCACGTTTTTTCACAGTCCATCAAACGCCGCTTAAAACACTTACCGCTTCAACACAGACAGCCTTCAACATGGCGCCATTGTAGTCATCAGTGCATCGGGACAACTCATCAAAATTGACATCAGGGCTACAGGCAAGAAAGAACATTACGCCATTTAATTATATCTAAACAAACACAAGATAGCAAGCTTTACCTTGTTGTTATATCCTTTAACGAAATGACCCTCAGGGTGATCCTCTTTATTTCTTTGAGGTGACTTTTAAACTTTTCTAATCTGTCACTCTAGGGAAACCACCCTGCTAGGAGAGCCTTTCCTAAACTTCGCGAGAGAAAAGAAAGACTCTGCAGAAATCGAGCCAAGTCTTTTAAGTCGCCACAACCCAACCTTATGGGCTAGTCAACGCGGTTTTCTATCGTGCAACCGGTTTTTTCCCTGCACGGATTAATTATGTTGATGAGCCAAAGGTCAAAACTGAGCCCGCTGTACCAAAGCAAAATCGCGTCTAAGTGTGCAAGTTTGAGTACTGAGTTCGAATCTCTGTTTGACAAGAGTCTTTCTCAGAGTTGAGTAAATTTTATAGAATAGAACAATTAGGTCATCAGCAGTCAACAGCGATAAAATATCATTTGTCTGGATACCTTCGTATCTCTAGCCACAGGCCCAGGAGCAAGCACAAGCCTCTGAGAGGCCACAATAAACGCGATTCGGCCTGGTTTCGAAATTTTATCGTCCAAGCATCAACAAGCGCATGCTCAATTAAGTCAGTCTTTCTTTTCTTTAGCAGGATTAAGGGAACCCAGATCACTCACGGCCCAATTCTTGAATCCAAAAACCGTGAATACTACATTTACATTTAATGACCTTGCAATATCACACGAAATCAGTGCAAACTTCAAGGGTTAAAAATAAATAAATAAGTGGAAATTTAATACAAAAATAAATAGGAAATGCATAAATAACATAAAACAAAATTACCACGATGGCAACAACCATATAGAGAAGATAGAATACGAATCATTTGCGAAAACAGCCAAGTGGCTCCATCACTGTCCGTTGGTTGACATTTCCTGCAATTTGAGCTATCATTCGATGCCCACAGTACCAGAGAATTTAATTTTGCAAGTTGGACTTGATATGAAAATTGGTAAAATGATTGTGCCAAACGTTAAGCTGTTTCATAGAATTCTGTGCGGGAATAAGACGGATATAACAGGCTTTGAACAACCAGAAAAAGAAAAAATATATATTTTACTTTGAAATACCTAGCGTTTGCGACGTGACAGAATATTGGTTTCCGTGACATTTTTTTTTATCGGTCCTAGACATCTGTTCGTTTCTAAAGTGGCAAGTACAAGAACTGCTGGAGGAGCAATACTTGCATTTTGTTTATCCAGTTGCAATGGATCAACCAAATAGCTTTTAATAATCAGTTAAAAGCCAAGTGGCGGTAGCAGAGCACACAGCAATGCAGACATTGATCTTCATTTCTCTTCCATCAGAGGGCTACAGATTTACCTGACATTCATTTTCCTGGAGTGTATCTGCATGATCCGTGCCCTGGCTTCTTGGTCTGGGTTGGGCAATTCGATCTTTCTGTCCAACCGACCTGAAAAAAAAAATCAAACAAATTTTAAAAAATTTCAAAACATAAAGGACAACGAGAAATAACTACAGTTAATTCGAACAAGTAATCTGATTAACAATAGCAACAAGTCCTTCCATGACACACCTAGGTTTACTTCACCAAAACAGCAATGATTTCATTCTGCAGCAATATACAGGTAGGGCTACTCTTGAGTGGTGATAATATCTGGGTTGTTTGGTAATCCATTGGGAATCAATCAGCTTTATCCGCATACAAACAGCAGCACAGAACTTTCACACTTTCTCAGAGGGTTTGGGGTTGTCTTCTCCGACTGACCCAAACAAGGCTTAATTCAGCAATCACTTAGAAAGAAATGCCCACACTGAAGGCTAGAGAACTGGGAAAAAATCCCAGTTGTGGAGAACAGAGAGGAAAAGGAGCCTTAGTATTCTTTGTTTTAACAGGAACAATGCACCCGCCACCCTGTTTCATCTAACATGAACATAGAACTCATCCATTCCCATAAACAGTGATAACAGACTCCTCAATTCCCATTATGAGCAACACCTAACCCCTCCCTTTTCCCCTCAACTGGGATCCTAACCCCTTCCCAACAGTAAACAGGAACATTGCACTTCTCCCTTCCTGTCAACAGGAACACTGGGCCCTGCCCTTCCTATGAACACAGGAAAAAACTGCAATGTAAGAGCAAAGATCAAACCTGATCTTAGCAAAGCTGGATCAAGGATGTCCACACGATTTGTAGCAGCTACAACCTGAAAGAGAAATCCCAGGTGTCAGGTTTTATATCAGAAAGAGCACATGCCTATCTCAAAAGCTTCCTTACCCAAAAAAGTATGCCTTGGTGAACTTATTTTGCCTTTCTACAGGACCTTTCTTCTTACTATTCCACCATACAGATCCAGTGACCCAGTTTCACAGAAAACATGCTATAAGCTAATGTGCATAGAGGTGGTGGTTGGGGAAATGCCCAGCCACTGTATTGTGATGAGTACAGCTATTCATACCTTGATATCATGATGAGAACTGAATCCATCTAACTGATTAAGTAGTTCCAACATTGTTCTTTGCACCTAAAATAAAAATACAAGATAACACATAGGTAAAAATCAAATGGATGTCAAAAATAACCGTTTCAACATGGGAATAGGGAATGATAAATGGTTAGCCAGTGCTCTTCTTATCTGACAATATCTACTTGTACAACCACTTTTCACCTGAAATTGCTTGAATTTTTGGGAAACTTAACAGGTCATTGAAAAATAATTTGTTCCACCAGCAAGTTGCTTTAGACCCCACACGCAAAATCAGAGAGGTTATAACAGTAAAGGCAAGTTCAAAAATTATAGTTATTTTTGACTAAGGATTTAGGGGCTTACCTCTCTGTCTCCAGCCTTTTCACTGTCAAATCTCTGACAAATACAAAACATAATAATAAATAAAAATTAACAAACAGGATTAAAAGAAGTGACATTCATACTTTTTCAGCTGCAATATAAAGAAAGAGTTTTTAAATATCCGCAGCAATCAGTGACAGATCTGAACTATCTTTTAACCCTTTAAGCCCCAATATCAGCAGGCATATTCTCCTCACTGTTCTTCTTACATTTCTCATGGTACTAGTTGGGAGAATTTGCTTAAACATCAAGTCATCTTATCTTTGATGATCATTTCCTTGATTCTCATGAACTGCATGTTTGAACAAGTAGAGATATTGTAAGGAGAAATTAGATGCTTATCACTAGTGGGGGGTATCCCAGGCCCCTCCCCTGAATCAGCACTTGACAATTTGGGTTCCCTCCTTTTCACTCAATCCATTTTCAGATTATTTTAGATCAGTCACTTTGTATGGATTTCTGTGGTAGCTGGAACAAATATCTGAAAAAAGATCAATCTGTTTGCTTACATGGAACAAAAGTTACTTGAGTTTTCAATGACAAAATCTGCATTTAAATTTGGCCAAAAGGAACACGACCTTAGGCAGGACACCAGCTTCCCTTAGAGAACCATAACTACCATATTTATTTGCCTATAAGCCGATCTCTGCTATAAGCTGAGACCCTAAACTTGTAACACAGAATACTGGCCTAATGTTGACAAAAAAAATTCAGGAAACTCTCGGCTATAAGCTGAGACCCAAAAATTGAGCAATCTAGTGGAATAAAACACAAAATATTGCGCAAATTTCCTAGGAAACTTACAAATTCAAGTTGAAGTGAATAACAAACACAATCAAAGTGCTGACCTCTTACGATATACTTCCAAAGGTGCTGATTAATAAACATGATCGAAATGCTAACCTCTTAGGAAACCTTTCCAAAGTTGCCGTTTGAATGAATCAGTGTGTTAAGGAATTTTAATTGTCCTAATCAAAGTATAAAACTCCGTGACAAGAACAGAACTATCAACAGTTACCATAGTGTTAGTGATTTTGTCACTAACAGACAATTGTTTACCCCTTCTTCTACACTGCACTTTTGTGCCCTTAACTCCTCTGGCAAGCAAGAGGACTAGCTTAATTACACTTGGGATGAACTGACAAAAATAGAAAGCATGGGCTGGTTTCATACTTATCCTTGAATTCTGAATGCATTACATGAACATAAGATTTCCAGTAACTCAAACACATGATAACTTAATCTGATAACAGTTTCCCCTGCTTCACTAGTTACTCAACAATAATTTTACTCCTGCTAACTCCAACTTCTGCTAGCTCAAAAAGTTTAAAGTTCGTTCCTTGACGGACAAGTTATCAAGCTTTAATATTGTAGTTGATCTCCACAAGGAGTGAGCACCCTCACGCAAAGTAACAACTGAAGAATGGGAAGAATCTGCAAATTAAATTGTTAACAATAATTCCAGTAAACTATGGGTATCCAGCAGCAGAGGATTTTTACCTTTGTACCAATGGCATCCAGTTCATCGATAAAGATAATGGCCGGAGCCTTTTCCTTTGCAAGTGCAAATGCATCCCTCACTAGCTTAGCTCCATCACCAATAAACATCTACAATCAACACAAAACAAATGTTACTTTAATTAAAAAAAAAAGAATAACATAGCTTTATAGAAAGGAACAGGACAAAATTACGTATTTCTTAATCTGACCAACTTGTCATTTGAAAGCCTGACATTGTATTCAGATAGTAAGCGCAATCAGGGTGTTTGAAGATCAACTTAAAAATCCCCAACATGGTTCCCATACATGCATGCAACATGGGGCCGATCTAACCCCGGGGGAGGGGGGGGGGGGGTTCTCCAGATGTCAAGTGTCAGGGATGATCGAAGGATTTTTTAGGGTTTGAAATTTTCGATTCCAGGATTTTTTGGGTAGGAAAATTTGGCAAGGATTTTTTTTTGGTGGCTTGATTTAAGTATGGATATTTTTTGGTATTCAAAACAATCTTAAGATTCATGGTAGTGCCCGCGTAGCCTGGTCGCGTACAGTTCCACCGGGTGGTCTTGTTTAGATTTGTCATTCATAATGTTATTGTTGAGACAGAAGATGTTCTTGGGTGTCTCTAGTGTTGTCAGAATGACTACCAGATGAGGAAAAGAGAAATTCAGATGATATGATAATAAACAAACACAAACATTCAATTTCCAATGTTTTTTTTCCATGTTATATCATTTAATCCTTTCTGGAAATTTTTAAGGCTCGGAAATTCGCCATGGGATTTTTGGGGTTAACTTTTGGTCCAGCGATTTTTTGGGGTTTTGATTTTTGCCCCTATTTGATCATCCCTGACAATTGAAATCCGGAGTACCCCCCCCCCCCCCGGAGATCTAACTCTACATGAGATACAATGTGTCTGTCCAAGTAGTTGTGAACCTACATGTACTTCTGACATTGGAGACTGTCTGAAGCCTAGACTTTTCAGGCTGATTTTCACTAGTGACACAAGCATGACCAGTGAGCTCAGTCCTCAATTAAATTTATGAAATGTTCTTTCCCTCGTGTTTCTGCTTATTGTATTATGTTAATGTAGCTCTTACATATGACAAGTAAAGACACAAACATTCATAAAAGAAAGCAAAAGATAAATATGTGCTTGTGCTAATGTCAATAGGTTTCCTCTGACACTAGGCTTGTGCCCTACAAGTATGCTTATATCACTGGTAAAAATCTTTCTATGGTGACAGTTCATCTTACAAATATCTCTGATTCAACTGCTTTCATTTGAAAGACAACCCTTTAGGATGAATCCACCACGTACTGGTACATCATAATAATCACTACCACAGAAAAGTACTGCTCAGTAGCTTTTATTTGTTGAATGAATGGTCCAACACTTCAGGATTTCATCACAGAATCAGAGGTTATAGTCATAAACTGTTCATGTAGACTGTTCAATATAATATATTGAACAGTCTACATGAACAGTTTAAAGCTGCTTTAATCTGTATGATGAGACTTGAGACTTCAGGGTTTCATCTACTGATTCAAAGGTCTGAGAGTTTGGTTTCAATGAAGCAAAACACAACTTGAAGATGTAAATTAAGGTATTACCTGTACAAGTTGAGGACCAGCTAGCTTGAGAAACGTTGACTGTATAAAGAATTACAACAACAAATTAGAAACAACATTATGGGTCAGAAAAAAATATTATAATGTCAGAATTACAAGAAGCACAGTGTAAGACACAGGGACCAGTTACCTTTGTTTGTGCAGCACAAGCTCTGGCCATTAATGTTTTTCCTGTTCCAGGAGGACCATACAATAATACACCTAAAAATACACCAACAAACAGCACAATTTAATAAATGTCACCAGATCTGTCCACTGTCAGGATTACAGTGCCAGTCTGTTTAATTTCAGCTTGAATATGTGACATGAAAACACAACCTTAATAATTTAGTTATCAAAAAAGCCATGAGTGATTGTCAAACATTTGCAGTTTGCCCTTCAAGTGAACATTTTACTTGGACCGACTTAGTGGTTACTGATGAAATCGTGGCTAAGAAGTAACAACATTACGCATTAAGCATTGTAAAAACTTATAGAGTGACAATCAAAAACTGAGAGGACATTTAATTCTGTTGCTTTCTGACACCACTGTAATCACAGTAATTGTGAAGAAGAACTCCCCTCCACCGACTGTCTGCCAACTGTCAGTCAACTGTTCGCCAACAGTTGACCAACAAGTTACTGACAGATATATTTCACCTGGCAAGCTCTTACTAAATAGTTGATAAACTCTATCCAACTGACTCTATCCAAACGACTGACAGTTGGCCGACAGTCAGTTGAGGGGAACTGTTCTTCATAATTACCGTAATCACCGCAGTGATTAGCAGTGACTAGAGTAATTTTTACTGTACCTTTTGGTGGTGCAATTCCAAGGTTTTCAAACCTCTCTTTATGTGTCATAGGTAAGACAATGGCCTCTACAAGCTGCATGAGAATTAAAACAAAAGATAATTATGCACAAAAACAATCTATAACTACAGCATGCTTAAGTACTTTTGAGAGTAGAGTGAAGACTCTTTTATTTCTAAAGCCACCCCTTTTAGATCTTTGCTACCTTTTATGTCTTTATATTAGTAAATTATCATATTAGTAATGGAAAGTTTCTACAGTTGAGTAGTTTTGTTGAATGCTATTGCTTCATTAGTAGAAATGGTGCTGTAGAAATAAAGAGTATTATTATTATTATTATTATTATTAATTAATTAACCCGCCACTTCTGTACAAATAATTAATCAAAGGAATTCTCAGTGAGCTTTTCAGCCATATATGTAGGCTATTAAGGAGAGTGCCCCCTTTTGTCACTGTGCATACGTTCTGTGTATCTTGGGTCTGATGCGAGATACGTGGGTTTCTTAACAATGGTGCCTACTCATATTAGGTATTTTTGTGCAGTTTATGACTATGTGGGAAAAGCAGATCTTGGCAGGGGCTATTAGAATCCAAAACGCATCTAAAACCAAGCATTTTTCAGAGTTAATTGAGCTTAAATTTGAAAAGAAAATGCCTTGCATTATTCTGTTTTTAAGGGTTTTTTGGAATTATGGTCACTTAATTATCTTGAAAAATGCGTGGTAACCCACATTTTTTCTCTTGGATTCCACTGACCCTTGCTAAGATCTGATTTCCCTCTAAAGTCATTATAATACTTTATGGTGAATTTTATTCAATGCAACTTGTACTTAATGTGTGTGTGAACATCGAGTATCTGCATCATAACCTGCTGAAATGTGTATCTACAATATATGCTAATTAAGCTGTGGGCTGAGTATACAAAACACTGTGACACAATATGACATGCTGATTAAGCTAAAAAAAAACAATACATTGTTGCATGATACTGTATATGCTAATGCCATATGTTACAGTCATGACCTTTGCAGAAATACCTCTGTATTAGGAGGCACCATCCTTGACTAGCAGTGTCTTATATACTAAGCAGCATGGTTCTTACTTATGATTATGTCAGTGAAAAACTAAATTACGACCATCTTTTCTGTGGCACTGTTTATTATGTTACATATACTCTGTGGTTTAAAATTTTGAGTCTGTGGATGAAGTAATAAATTGAAAACACTTATTACAACATGGAAAGTAGAACACATTGTTTATGAAGTTACCTCCTGTATCTGTTGATCCAGTCCTCCTATATCACTGTACTGTTCTGTTGGTCTCTCATCCACCTCCATGGCTTTCACCCGTGAGTCGTATCTACAGTTGAACACAATCCACCATGTTTTCTACAGGTGCAGACACACGATGCATCATTGCACACAACATTGCGTCACCAAAGTTGCCCGCAATGTTGCAGATGATGTACACATGGTGAAACAGTTGTGCGTGATGTTGCAGAAGTAGGAGCTGGTTCTACTTTTGCAACAGTTGCATGCAACATTGCACGCAACAATTTCAAGGGTGGATACATGGTGCAGCCTTCAAGTTGCATGCAATGTTGCACCGTGTGTCCACGCCTTAATAAAGCAGAAACAGAACTACAACACTGTACACCTTGCAACATTATTTTCATTTTTTCTTTTCTTTTTTTTAAAGAAAGAAAACAAATATTTCAATTAATTTTCCGTGTCGAAAAATGGAAGAAAATAGAAAGAACGGACAGTCTGCACTACAGTCACACACTAGGAAAAACCTTGTACATAGAGGTCTTTCATTAAATGTTTCCTGATCTTTGAGACTGAAAATATTAGCCTGGCAAAAAAATACTGGGTGCAATAAAAATTACAAATACAAAATGTAGTGTCCTATATTAAAAAACAACAACAACAAATTCTTCAGTATGTACCAAATGGTTCTTTGGTAACCCAATGATCATTTCTATTAACAAAAGCAAAATGACTCTTTATTTTCATCAACAGTGCATGTATTTCTGAATTTCCTTCCCCCAAATCTTCCCAAAATAATTATTTTTTGTTCCTTTTATTAATTATTAATTTTGCTGTAAGTATCTCTCTGATTGGAAGTTTTAACATTGAAAGTTCAACAATTTATTTTTAATTAACAATTTCCAGTGAGGACAAATTTGAAACAATTTATTGATTTCTTTTGATCATCTCTATCTCTCTTATAGCAGAATTAAACCTTGCAAAATATGGATCATCATTTTTGTGAATTTAAACAATAGTACAAAGATGCAAGGGAAACCAAACATTGTGTTGAGATAGTGAGATTCCCAGTTACAGGAAAGAGTTTCAGTTTGAGAAAGGACAGGATTTGAGATAACGGGTATGTGAGATGGTGGGGGTCAACTGTATCTGCAAAAATTAGTGAAAAAAAATTATACGTGAAAATCACATTACTTACTCAGGTGGTAATTTTTCCAGTATTAAGTAAGAATCTTTGTTGACACCCTGAAAATATACAAAGAGATTTGTTAAAAGAATATTGGGTGCATGGAAGTAGTTAGCAGCTGAACAAGTGGCAAATAATCAAGTATTGCTGCTATCCTGCTCTTCTCCATATCTAAATCTATTTACGTGTATATGAATTTCTTGCAAATTGAAACTGGAAAATAATACCAAAGATTAAAATTAATAAAAACCAGAAGATACATGTAAACTGTACAATAAAGTAGTTAAGTCAAAATGAAACAATTCACTCCTGACAGGGCAAGGTTAAAAAATCTATCAAGCAACGATATCAATATACTGGATACACCTCTACTTCAATCACAACTAAAGGAGGTGTGAGTTTGAAGAAGTACTGTTACACTTGCAACAAGTTGGTACGACAGGGAAGGTTGAAGCACTTTTCACTCCAGAGTCTTGCCTTCAGACTCATGGGAATCTAGGGAATCCTGAGGCACAGTTTTCTTTTTCTGTTTTTCATTCTCAGCTACAAACATTATGGAAACTGTCAACCTCGAACGGCTCTCCTAAACACGAGCTATAAGAAATTGTCAGCAACAGTGAGACAAATTTGGGTATCAATATTCTTACCACCAAGTCTCCTGGAGTTAAATTTTCAGGTTCCACCAAACCAATTACAGGTAAAAAGTACGTCTAGAAGAAGAACAACAGAGGTTCATGAAGCTCAAAAATTCATAAGCCATCTTGAAAAATTGTGAACTAAAAATTAAGCAAAATTCAATTCAAGATAAAAGTAACACTTTACTTCATCACAGACAGGAGTTCACTTGAAAGAAGGCTACAACCATTGCAAGAAGTGTTGGAAAGATTACTTATTTTACCTCTCATTTAGCTTCCCTCCCCTCCCCTCCCCTCATCTCAGAGTGTTGAGTGTTGACAAAGTTTATTGACATGAGATTGGCCTGCAAAAGTCCAACATTTAAAGGGGGAAGGGAGGGGGCAACAAAACATTCATGTCAGCATTTGAAAATGTTTTCGGGCACAAACCTCTGAAATTATGTATCTCTTAACTATTTCTGGTAAAGGTTGTACCTTAACCCTATCAGCCCTGATGTGAAAATGCATATTCTCCTTACTGTTCTCTATACATATCTTATGGAACTAGTATGGAGAATTTGTCTAAAATGACAAGACATCTTATCCTTGGTGATTGTTTCCTTTATTCCCATCACTTGAATGTCTGAACAAGCACAAATGATGGAAAGAGAAATTTTATTTTTGTCACTACTAGGGCTTAAAGGTTTAAAGTGCTCATTAGGCATCCCTCGACTGGTTCTAAATGTTTGTGTTTATACATGTACATGCATGTAAACTACAGCAGTCAACTGGTATAGTGGCTGTCTAAGAACAGAAAACAAGTTAGAGAGACTGTACTGGAGCTGAGTTTGAGGAAACAATGTTATACCTGTCTTGTTGAGGTTTTTATGACTGCACATTTCCCTTTTCTCTGTGAATCCAAATCAACATTAGCACCATCTTCTTCAGCCTAAGAAAAGGTAAATTTTAAAAGAGTTCAGAAATACAGAGTAAAGGAGCCCATTCCAATGACATCATTGCAAATCTCAGCAGACCAAGAGGCAACCTACTTGCAACTACTATGCTTATATTATAATTATCATTTATATACTACTATGCCTCAGGGCTCGACACTAACACTTACCCGCTTTCCATTGGAAGGCCAATTAACTCCTTGGACAGTAAAACAATGAAAATGAACCAAAATACTTACCGATCTGGAAAGTAAATTTTGGGCTATGATGGAAAGCAAATTTTATGCCTAAAAGGCTAACGAAAAAAGTGTGTTTAAAATAAAATGATAAAATTACCGTCCCGACAATGATTTTCCGTCTTAAAAAAAGACTAACTTGCTCCATTCTCGCTTTCTCCACCATATCGGAGGATCAAGAGAGCTCCCGAGGGTCAGTATATCATGTAAGCCTGCATGTATTGTCCCGAAATAGGTAATACACCCGTCTGTGTACCCTCTATACTCTTGTACACCCCGTATACTCTAGTACACCCTGTATCCTCTTTTAGATCCTTTTAGATCCTGTATACTCTTGTATACCTCTATAGCCTTGTATAACCTCTATACTCTTGTACACCCTGTATACTCTTGTACACCCTGTATACCCTTTTATACCCTGTAGACTCTAGTACACCCTGTACACCATTGTATATTTATCATGGTTAGCAACCATGATACTGTAATCCATTTTCGAGAATAAAATTTTGAGATGGAAAGTAAAATATAAAATCTACTTTCCAAAGTGAAAAGTGGTATCAAAAGTTAGTGTCAAGCCCTGTGCTTCGTAATTAACTCTTTTCAGCCATATGTATGTGGTTTGTAGTTTCTCATTCTTCATTGTAACTCAAGATTTTAACTCTCTCACATTTAAGAGGAAACCCACATAATTTTCCCTTTCCAGGTGTTGTTCCACATTTTATAGTATCTTGAATAACAACTGTGTACAGTAATAACACATAAGGGCTGACAACATAATGTTAAGTAAACCATGGACACTTACATAGTCTTGAGGGTCTACATCAAGGAGCTGCAAAATAAAATACAAAGAGTTACTTCACCAAGCATGGGGTATTCCTCTCTATCTAATTCAGTAATATCTACATTGCGTACATGGAATTTTTGACAAAACAAATATGTCAACACAATGGCAGAAACCAAAACTCAAGCCAAAAACCTTAAAATCATAAATTGACTTTGCTTAACATGGACTACAAACTGAAAAACTTGTGATCATACGAGCTCCAGATCAAATTAGAGCAAAATTAATGTTTAGAAGCCTTTATGCTAACAAACTGATTTACTGCATAAATTTAATTTATTTAGGTTTACTCTAACAACAATTAATAATAATAATAATAATAATAATAATAAT
The DNA here is from genome assembly GCA_964030785.1 of Siderastrea siderea. Taxonomy (NCBI): domain Eukaryota; kingdom Metazoa; phylum Cnidaria; class Anthozoa; order Scleractinia; family Rhizangiidae; genus Siderastrea; species Siderastrea siderea. Next base: position 48,182,970 of record OZ034969.1, on the reverse strand, counting down.
AATACATTGCTGTATTAAGGACATTTATCGAGGGTAATTTTTAAACTTGTAGGGTATGCACATAGCTTTCCCATCGATTCTTAATAAGTGGCTTATTTTCGCTTGTTAATAGATATTCTATAAATGTATTACTAGCTCTTAAGAGCTCTAGATGGCTCAAAGGTCATGCTATGTCCCCTATGTGGCCCTTATCAGATAGCAACCGCATGTTGTAATAATAATAATTCATTGACTTATACTGTGCAATTAATTAAAAGTGCTGGGTCCCATGATTCCATGGAGCAGCAGTTGTTTCCTATTTGTTTCATGCTAATTGCTTTAAATAATTAATTTTTAGCACCATCTGAATTGGCTGCCTGTGGACTGCGGAACACTTGACCTTAGCACAACAATTTCATGTTATTTCTTATTATTCTTACCTCAATCACATTTGACACAAGGTATGGAAGTGTTTTGTTCACTTTAATTTTTTCTGCATTTTCCTGCATACAAAGAAATGTTTGTCTGTTTAATGCATTAAGCATAGCTGGAAATAACTATTCTTGGTTGGCAAGATCCCAAGATTCCATACTTTTATCAAATTATAACAAATAAAAATTGGCTAGACATACATGTCTATGTTGTGGGTTAAAATGAATTTCAGGTCAAAATGATTTCAAACTAGTTTGATTTGTATTTCCCTTTGTTTCAGTTTGATTATAATGACTATAAAACAAAGGAAATACAAATCAAACTAGTTTCAAATCATTTCAACCTACAACATCTACATTGTCTTGGACTTGATTACCCAAGACACGTTCCACTGGCATACCTGAGATTTCATGGAGCCCTTAATACATTAACAGGTGATTTTAAATCACATGGCCATGTCACAGTTTATTCATGTCAAAAGAGCCTTAACCTTTTAAACCCTGATATAAAAATGCATATTCTCCTTACTGTTCTCCATACATTTTTTGTGAAACTAATAAAGAGAATTTGTCTTAATATCAAGACATCTTATCCTTGGTGATCACTTCCTTTGTTCTTGTCAATTGAATGTTTTCAAAAATAAGTAGTAATAATGTAAAGAGAAATTCCATTCTCATCACTGTTCTGGGGGCTGCATACCATACCACTGCCACTTGGACAAAGTATTTTATTAGTTTTTGACAATTTTTGACAGCACTTTGACAGCTTTTTTCACAACTTTCACTTTGACTGTGCAATGAAAAAGTTAATTGTTAGACGAATACTTGTCCAGTTTCACGTTTGCATAGGTAACTCCTCTCATAATTCTTAGAATTGATTAAGCCTTTAAGCACCAGTAGTAACATCCATATTCTCCTCACTATTCTCCTTATATTTCTTATGTTACTAGTTAGGAGAAATTGATCAAAGATCAAGACATTTGATCATTGGTGGTCATTTCCTTTATTCTTATGACCTGTATGTTTGATCAAGTCACCATACTGTAAGGAGAAACGTAACTAGAGGCTTGTCACTATTGGGGCTTAAAGAAGTTAATCAGTTGAAATGGAAGCCATAAAAAATTATCTAAACAAATATCAAAAAGTGGAGTGGCAATGATACTTCATAATCACTGCAAAATTAGTATGAACAAACTTTTCTAGCTCTTTATACCCTCAAAGTATGATCCAATAATGATAAAGACATAAGACTACAGGTTACCTTTATTTTCTCTTTCATTGCCTGCTGTTCATGATTAATCCTCATGATTTCACTTTTCATTATCTGTTTACAAACAACAATACCAGAGATGTTGGTAAAAAAGTTTTCACATTGGACAAGTACATGTATTAAAAAGACAAATAGCAATAAGGGTATTTTATGTTTTTAGGTCAAAACCGTGCTGATATTGAAAGTGACGTGCTGGGGATGTTTTTAACAGTTATGGCCACATTCAATCAGCTTTGATGGACTAAAACTGAAATTTTACATCAATATAGAATCCATCATTCTCCAAAAAATTATAGTTTCCTTTTTTTCAAATTTTAGCATTTTTGGCAGGAAAATGATATCATTCATTTAGTGCCAAAAATTATTTTTAGCATTATAATATATTCAATAACAGTTTCTGAAAGAACGTGTCAAAAGGATCTCAGAACTGGAAAAAATTCAAAAATATGTTGAGCCAGTTAATAGTTATGGTACACTGAATTTTAATTTGTGCTATTTTTAGTGACAAAGATATTTGAAAAAAAGGAAATGACAACTTTTAGGTAGCCTGCGTGCAGACGTCTCCTATTTCCTTCCACCCGCGGAAAAGGGATGTCTGCGAAACGGCGTCGCTAATCGTGTTCCAGTATCCTGCTGTTTTTCAGGAAATATTCGTGGAAAGTGCTTTTATTGGTTGCTTGACAATAGCCACTGTTAGAAACAACTCTGATTGGCTGTCGTCGGGAAATGCTCGAGATAATGTATGCGATCTACATCTACAGCGGGGTTTTCCATTGATCAAAACATGTCCGATTGTGTGTTGTGTTTCTCGACTATTCTGAAAAACAACAACAGAAACCTTGTGAAAAGTCGCCGTGAATTTAAAGTTCAAGAAGAAATCATTTCTCTTCAGTTCATTGTACACAAAACATCGCCATATATTTGTAGACCGTGTGTGGGAAAGTTGCGAAAGTGGAGAGGTCTTTACGCCAACGTGAGAAAAATCGGGGACGAACTTTTTAGCGATTATAGTTCCAAAGCTTTCAAGGCAGGACTTACAGTAAAAAAAAAAAGATCGAGACACTAGGAAAGGACAGCGTAGGAACTTCGGTTTCTCCCGAGAAGCGAATTCTTTTGGAGGAGTCGGTAGATTGTTCGTTGAACGATCTCAGTTTGCTGGTTACGTCAACTCCTGTGAAAGCCGTTCGCAATGCTTCTGTGAGAAAATTCAGTTCCTCCTCTTAGTCCTGTTCGACCTCCGATCATGGAGCGATCAGAGGGAAACGAATCTGGCACAGAAAACAAAACTGTGTTATCATAATTTATGCAAAATTTAAAACCCGAACAGCAGAATACTGGAACACGATTAGCGACGCCGTTTCGCAGACGTCCCTTTTCCGCGGGTGGAAGGAATAGGAGACGTCTGCACGCAGGCTACTTTTACGAAAACGATGAGTTTTTATATTGATGTGAAATTTTAGTTTCACTGCATCAAAACTGGAGAAGTACTGTAGATTGACCGTAGCCAAAAATAGTGTCAAAAATTCCTAACATGAAGTTCATTTTGTTGTATATAAAATGCTCCTAAAACATCAAGCCAGGATGTTGAGTCAATTTCTCAATGGGAGAGCAAACCATAATTAGTTGTTGGTAATTTCTCACAGACAAGGGAAGAACTTGAAAAAACCAGCCCAAAATTTTCAAGTTGTGATCCATTTCCATCCTGGTTATTTGCAGCCAAACATACTTATTTATAATCTCAGATAAAATGGAGAGAAATTATCAACAAACCTGGAACATTATTTCTAAGTCTTTTTAAATATAACAGTGACTTTGGGTTTTTCAAAGGATTACTAAAAATTGCTGTCATTGTCCCTTGAACGTACAGTGGAACCTCGATTTAACAAACCTCTATATAACGAAGTCCTCAGTATAATGAACGATACTTTTCAGCCCAGTAATAGTGTAATATATGGAAAAGAACCTTAATATAACCAACCCTCAATGAAATGAACCAATTTCCCTAGTCCCTTGGCACTTCGTTAAATTGAGGTTCCAATGTACTTCTAAAAGTATGCCATGAGCTCTTACACATGAATCAACCACAAATTTAAATAGTCCAGTTTTGACTTCACCAGGACCACTAGATAAAATAAACAAAAGTTTGTATGGGGTTAGTCTCTATCTGAAGTAAAAATTATGTTCACAATTACCAGTGAGAACATAACCTACTCACAAATTTGTGTATTCTTTTATTTTAGAATTCAGCACTTTACTGCTGGTATTTGTGTATATTTTACTTCAGATTGAGACTACCCCTGTCTTGGAGAACTCGGAACCTGGACTATTGGAGCAAATATGGTGCCAAATATCACTTAGGAATTCAATGTCTAATATTCTGTAATACAGTGATTTCATTACCCTTGCGTCCTGCGTCTCTCAGGCATAGAAGTCCTAAAAGACGCACAATATATATAATGTATGGCACGCAAACTTCAGGATGCACAAACGCGAAAGTGCCACGATCAACCCAATGTCCCATGATTTGTGTAATTTAGAATCTATAACACAACTTACATCCAAAGAAAATATTGGCTGGCTCTAAAATATATCTAGAAGTAATTTCTGAGGGAAAATACAAGCCATTACTTGCATTATTAATAAATTTGATCTATTCCAAATGCCGGCATGTTTGTTTGTGATCAAGTAGTTACGTATTTTGATGTCATGAAGACCCTGGCAACGAGGTTGTACCAAATATGGAATAAAGCGCACTTCACACAAAGCTCACCGAAGCCTGCTATTTATGATAGCTAGAACTCATTGGTTTTGGTCTGGGACTCATTATTTTTCATGGGGTGAGTTCCAGGGACTCACTAATGGCAAATTGTAACAAAACCACTGGTAATACCCTTTAAACGATTCAAGCTCATTAAACACATGATATGACATATCAGCACATGTAGTGAAAGATTTGGCAGACCAAATTTGAGAACCCTTTAGGACAACTAAATTTGCTACAGCATCTACAGTATGTTGTATTTCAGCAATCTATGTTCTTTTCTGGAAGTTGTGAGATATAATTCCTTGTTTGCCCCAATGTGAGATGATGGGCAATTTATGAGTGAAAGGGCCAATTAAACACATTTTAAATCACACCATAATGCTCAAAAGTGGATAACTTTGTCAGTGGATACATTTCTATCCACTGCCAGTAGATAAAATGTGTTAATTAGCACGTTTTATCAACTGGAAAACATTTATTCACCACATATTAAGTTATCTGCTCTTTGACAAACCAGGTCAGGACGATAACAAGGCAAGGCAAAACAAATTATATGACTTTAAACACTGAAGTTATAGAGTTGCGCATTTGAGTTCATCGTGGGTGGAAAAAATTGCGTATAACACTCTAAAACCCGATTTCTTAATTAAAGGACAAAAAATTCTTATTTTTTTCCGGTAGTAAGGGCAAATTGTTTCTTATTTTTAAGTTCTTAATTTCCAAACTTTTCTTAATTTTAGCAAAATTTCTCAAAATAAGAATCCCCTAAAATAAGAAAAAACCTACAAATTTTCTTGTTTTAAACTCAGCGAAAGAGTCATGTTTACTTGATTTCAGGTCAATTCTGTTCTCAATTCAAGAAACAAAAATGTCCGCTACGATACGTGCGCTACTAGTTCTTCGATCTAAATAAAGATGTTTGGGTTCAAAAAAGATTTCACATTTATGAACGGAAAGAAAACAAATAATAAAAGTCGCTCAAATTACAAAAAAAAAAAGAAAAGAAAAGAAAAGAAAAATTAGACCTACCGACCTGACTTGAACCCGGCTCTTCAGATTTGAAGTCACCCGTGTTAACCACTCGACAAACATGCACTCGCGTGCTGGTTTCATTTAAAAATTGGTATAGATACGAACTAATACTGATCTTTAATGCCGGTAACAAAACGGCAAATGACTTCTGTTTGTTCATGTGCAATCGCATGAGGCTGACTGCTTCAAGAAAAACGAGATAATTCTCACTGTTTTCTCATGGATGACTCTTGTTTGCAAGGTTTGTAACCATTCTTGGTTTGGAGGGAGTATTGCCTTCTTTGCTGCGCGTGTTCCATCGCCAAGTCAAGCGAAGAAAGCCAGCACGTTGTTATTTTAAGACGACGATTAAGACACGATCATACTAATTCTTATAATACGAATTTTTTCTTCTTTTTGTGCCTGAGATATAAGATCAAATTTGTTCTTTAAATGAAGTTTAAAATCAAGATCACATTTCTTAATTTCGTGTCACAGTTTTGAGAAAAAATTATTCTTAAAATGAGGTTTAAAATCAAGAGCACATTTCTTAATTTTGTGTCATAGTCTTGAGAAAAAAAATATTCTTAAATTAAAGTTTAAAATCAAGGTTACATTGCCTAATTTGAGAATGTGAGAACTAAAAACAAGGAATGGTTATCTTAATTCAAAAATCCTAGTTTTAGAGTGTAACAGTTCCCCTCTATGTACATTTACAACTCAGAAAAATAACAGTTTGTTTCTGCCCTGTTTCGAATTACGAACATAAGATACTAAAAAAGTCAAGAACTTTGACGCTGCCTATAAAAGAACACCAAAAAACGTCAAGTAGACCTTACCTTTATCTCATTGTCTAGTAGTCGAGCACGACTGACAATTTCATCTGTCTGCATTCGAAGAACTTCTTCGTCCATTTCCTTCAAAAACGGGCAAAAATATGGGATTAAAACAGTACTGAATTAACCTTTAAGTTATTCTAACATTAAAAATGCTCTTAAAAGAGGGAATAAGCGGTTAAAATTACCTCGCCATCTTCCCAAATCGCTTTGTCTTCAAGCGCCGCCATGTTGTTTCGCTGAGTAAGCGTGCTCGACCCAGTCTTTCGCATCTTGAGTCGGCTAGGACCCAGTCACTTCCGCTCCAATCTCCCTCTGTAGAAGCAACATAACAAATCTCATCGGGGACGATTCTGACCAATGAAGATAAATGCATCCCTGAGAGACCAAAACAAAACAAAACAAAAAAACAAAAACAAAACAAACAAAAAACAAACAAACAAACAAACAAAAAAAAACAATGGTCAACGATAATCTATGGGCAAATAAGAAACTTTAATTATCAATCCTCTGCTGACACTATTCAGTTTTGGTTACTTGGCTTTTTCAATAACAAAGGAAACATAACATAACGAGCGGGCAAGAGGAAAAAATACATCAGCTCATCAACTTTATTCAGATTCAACTTCCTTTGTATTTCCACCTTGCATTGCTTAACCCAAAGACCCCGACGGGAACGAGGTTGGGAAAAATTTCGGGAACTTGCAGCAAAACAAGGAGATAAGAAAGAATAGGCAAGGCATTGTAGGCGAAACATGGGCAGAAATCATTAGAAAATCTCTCATGCAACATTAAGAATACTTATATGGAATAAAACTCCGTTTGGAAGGGCTCGACGAAAACGAGAATGGTGCTACAATGTTGTGCATAGTCAAGTGAGAATGGAAGCACACATTCACGCTACCACGCCATTCACCTACCACGCTACTTTTCCACGCGTTTGCGTGTTTTATATTTAGCTTCTTACTGAGGACCACGCTATGATTAGTCTTTGCAAACTGCGGGTAGAGCAGTATGCATGTAATTGTCATTAAATGTTGCTCAATAAACTTGAAACTTGAAGCTGAGTCCGAAACAACAGGGTGTGCTAAATACCCGCGGCCTTGATTCTTTTGTGGGAGTTTTATTCTGTAGTTTTTCGAACTTTCGTATTTTGGGGAAACTATTTTGTACGATTTCCAGTCCGACTCAAACATCAGAACTCGAAAGGAAACATAATCCTACCCACCTTTATTGCTAGTAACAATTATTCACCGAAGTGCAGGTAAATAGTGGTGGATGTCTGCCGAGCTGCGAAGTGGCAAAGAGAAAATCTACCACTCTTCACTGACAATGAGGTGGATGAATGTTTTGGTGCAAACCAAACCACTGAATAGGTAGAACCAAATAGTTCCTTTTTTTCTGAGAAATGAGGAAAACCTCGTGCGCGTAATCCAGAAAAATGCCGAGAGTTGAATTCCACATACTATCCCGAGTTTGAGTAGCCAATCAGAGTGAACAAAAAACACTATCCACTGGTTTGGTGTAACAACAACAACAACATCTTTTATTTACACACGGTGGGAGTAAAAGCTTGTACATCTTCAGTTAGACTATCGAGCCGTGTAACAATGATATATACCAACTGTGATTACTGACTGCCTCTACAATCTTCGAAAGGTGATAGGGTACTCACACAAAGTGAGTGGTGCAACATTAAAATCAAACAAAAGGCATGTCCCTGCCCTCTGTAAGACCTCCTTAAGGTCTACCCCGTTAAAGACCTCCGTAGGACCTGTACAGCAAATGGCAAGACACACCCATCCAGAAATCTTCATTCCTTTACAAACTCTCGCGATCTCCGAGCACCTCTCTTTTATTCCGAGAACAATAACACAGTGGAACAATTCCCTCCATCAATCCCCGACGTGGGCAATCGATAAAATCGATAATCGATAGCATTCGATAACAATCGATAAAATTAGCTGATTGTATCGGAAATCGATGAAAATCGATAAATGGAATTGTTGTGAGAAATCGATAATTATCGATTTTCAATCAGTTTATCGATTTTATCGAAAATTATTGATTTTATCGGTAACATTTTTTGTGTCGAAATATGTGAGCTTTAATAATAACGACAACCTCTATAACCAGCTCTAATATCGTGTTAAACAAAAGATTGCCGTTGCTTCCACTCAAAACGTTTTCCTTGGCGGTTGCTTAGATAGGTAAACAGCCGAGATGTCTCTTTCGCAGATACTTGGGTCGATACAGCACAGTTATCCTGCCAGCTTAATAAACCACATTTACTGAAATACAAAATACAGTTTTATTCGTGAACAAAGCCACCACAATCATTTTACCGCGATTAAACGTCTTTTAAATACAGAATCAATGTCAGAAATTAAAGACATGTACGATCGACATCCATCGATAAAATCGATAACATCGATAACAGTAATCACCAGCAGAGTTGTGAGCATCGATTTTTATCGATTGATCGATACAGCCGATAACGTTTACGTGATTGATATCGATTGTTTATCGAACGGTTTTCCGATATCGATTTTTATCGATTGCCCACGTCGGGATCAATCTTCACCGAATATTGCTCCTTAGACTCATTTAAATATCACATTAGCTGTTTAAATCACAGGCCTGTAGCCCAGTGAAAATTAACACTATTTTCCTTTATTATTATTTAGTTTTGCTGACCCCAAGCCAATAATCCTCAAAGTTGAGGGGTAGGCTTTTTGTGGTAAATGTAAATGTATGTAATACTGAAACCATTAGGTATACCGCACATGCAAGCTTGTCTTACAAAAGCAGAGGCAGTGTATCACTGAGTTACTTAAGCTTAACTGAATGGAGTACAAACTTTTGGTGAAGAATTATACTGACGACAGTTCTGTTCTGAGAGATTGATCATAAGAAATCCACAAAAACTGGATTTCATGAGAAGGTGGAAGGTAAGTGAGCAGTTATAATTATTCTGAAAAGCTTTCTATCTAAAGACAAATGTTTAATCCTCAGTAAGCAAGGAAAATCTTCCCCGTTGTCTTTAAAAACACACGACTACTGAATGAAATGTCCTTCGTGCGAGCGAGCATTGAGATGGCTCCCAGTATCCATTTCGCTCGTTATCTAACAGTTTCTATGGCAACGTCTGTGACATTTTCCACGCGCGAGCTTTGGCTGCAAGCGCGTTTTGTAAAATGGACGGTAAAATTATCGTAACATCGCACCCACGCTACGGATATTATTATGATATCAAGACTACTGATCAAATCGTTCCGGTAATTCCTGATCTCGGTGTGTCAAGGAGGAGCGTTTTTGATGAAGTGAAAACACCAGCTTACAAGTAAGTTAACACTCTAGTCTGACTCTGACCTTCGTTGTGATAACTCGATCGTCTGCGTTGCAAATACAAAGCTATTGATGGCTGTCAAAACGTGACAAAAGTTGTATGGGACGTATAGTTTCGAATAATGTTATTGCGGGTCCTGACTTTTGCATCTTAGTATCGATGAAATTAAACCCGAAATTGTAGTCATTCAAATGAAAAGGGCCGCTTAGTTAAAAATATTTTGCAAAATATATTTTGGGATTGTTTTTCAGAAACTATATTGGGAATGAACGAAATGAAAAGATAGGCATGATACTGAGATATGTTACGAAATTTTCGCAAGATTTTAGCCGTAAATAGTGAGGAAATTTTGAGGACAGAAGTGAAATTTTTTGGTCTTTTCGTAATATCGATTTTCAAACTTTATGAGCTTCCTGATATTCAAAACATTTTAACCTGCGGAAAGTGATCGCCTTGAAAACGACGATATTTTGTTTCTACATTCCTAAGGGTCGTTAAGGTCATAAATTTAGACTGCGGAGTAATCATTGGAGGTAAACTTCGAGAACAAAATAATAAAAAAATAAGTAGAAGTAATTGAGGTCTGTGGGTCTGTAGACAAATAATAAATTCAGCCCTAACTAATATTCCTAAATGAGGATATAAATATATGATGCCAAGAAAAAGATGGTGAAAACGGAAAAAAGTGCATAATTTATAGAAGGGATAAGCGAAGAGAAATCAACAGCAAAATATTTACTATTAAATTTTTGCGCTGGAGGACCTGGAGTATAATAGCTTTCATTAATCGGTTGGCAAAGTATAACTCATTTTTTTTTACAAAGGTTACGAATACAAATCAAATAATTTCTTTGATGAGTCAGACAGCGAATCCCACTATAATGACTGAATATATAGTTTAATATCATCATTCCGTAATAACTTAAAGGAGAATTTTCAACAAACACAGAAGATTTTAAGGTTCAATTTGTTCCCACTCGATCGTCACTAAGTGAACGCTTTCTCACAACAAAGATTTGCATAGCGAAATACAGTGCAAAGCGTGACTTTGGAGTTATCATATCTCTAGGGATCTCTTATAAAAAAGCCCTCGCCTTTTGTTATTTTAAATAGTTTGTTGAGCCCCAAATCAACCACTTAAAGCTCTGATTATGGTACATCAACATAATACGTTGCAAACAAAACATATGCAATTAAAGTTATTTCTTTCAGTCGTCAACCCTGTCTAGATCTGTCTCACCATTGTTTACTGAAGGGTAAATAAAGTTATGAATAAGCTTTCTTAGTTTGTTCTTTTCACAGTACATCGATAAAAACTGAAGAGCGTTCGTGATTTCATTTAATAATATTGGAAGCAATATTAGTGAAAGGTCCTTTCATTTAGCAACATTAGACGTTGCAAACTGAAACTGTTTGAAAGCCTAGCCGAAAAAAAAAATCGCGCTTGCTCGGAACAGTCGTTGTGAAGAGAGCCGAGCACAGTTTAGGACACACTACGGATACTCTTGCCTACTTTAACCTGTCCATTGACGCCTATTCTCAGGCTAGTTCAGGTTTGAACGGGTCTCTAACTCAAGGTCGCGACCAGAGATACTCAAGACGTCGCCGATGGTTGTGCAGTGGACTGGAAACGTGTGCACAGGGAACCCAGACAATGTCTTTGAAATTTGAAGGATTTGCATGGGAATATTACGAGCTTTGTATTTAAAGCAAAATATCGGGGCTAATGTTGATATTTTTCTTCAAAGTAAACGTAAACTTACCTCAGTTGTTGTGGTTTGTCGTCCTTGTAGCCGTAAATGGCGAATTTTGGTGAATATTGGCGATTTTGAAGGTTTAGCGTTCGGCGTTTACCTGAGCGTAATAAGAGAAAGAAAGAAAGTCTTTCTCTTATTACGCTCAGGTAAACGCCGAACGCTTGAGGTAAGTTTACGTTTACTTTGAAGAAAAATATCAACATTACACCCGATATTTTGCTTTAAATACAAAGCTCGTAATATTCCCATACAAATCCTTCAAATTTCAAACATATTGTCTGGGCGCCCCGTGACGTGTGCGACGGTAGAGTGACTTTATTTTGAGAATTGGTGATTCTTTTGGATTTTTGCAGCTTCCGATTTCTGAAATTTGGATAAAGTAATATTCTTCTGGTAAGAAAAATTTTCCGGTACCAGTAACTGAACTTTTTACCTCATCTAATAAAAACACCTGAATTTAATCAGGCTTGAATTGTACGAAATCCAAAACGTAACATTGTTGTTCAACCGCACCGTTTAGATTACAAAAAATAATAATAATTAATACTACGAGCAGCCCTACTGTCCGATCAGCCGGATAGTCGGGCGAAAAGAACACGAGCGAGCGAGAAAACTGTCAACAACTTGTAAAAGATACGCGCGTGTACCAGAACTGAGGAAGAACACGTGCGGCCCATTCCACGCGACAGGAGATTTTCCCGCTCACTCGCGTGTTCTTTTTCCTTGCGACCAGGCCCCTTTGATCTTCCTGGTAAAATCTTCTTCCCGATTTTTCTATATTATTCTTTTTGTTCGACTGTCCCCGAGCACGGGAAGAAGGGCTGCCCATGGTCTGCACTTGGTTGGGTCTCATTTTGCGGAACAGGCGTTTATTTTTTTAATGCGAGCCTGTTCTATCCTGCGCCTGTTCTGCGGGCTATACTACAAGTCTGGCTCACAAATAGCGGTTATTCGCCACTGATGAGAGCAAAAACTCGACCGGTGAGCCTGCATGTTCGCAAGCTTGAGTTCTTGTTTGCACGACATAAACTAGACTCAAATCATCGTCCTATCCAGCCAAGCACTCAGGCGTTCCCTTCTCGCTCACTGGACTTGGCGAAAAATTACTTGACTTCACCGAATGGCATACCGCGAGCACGAGAACGAGAGCGAGGACGTGTTCTCGGGGCGACTAACTCGGTGACGTCATGACATTTCGCGCCAAGTCGGGAGAGCGGACGGAGAACGCCTGGGTACTAGGCTGCGTCCTGTCCTTAAATATAAAAAGTTCTAACAGTAGACGCGCGAATCAGCTCACCACCAAAAAAAAAAAATCTATAACAAGCATTGAGAAAACCAGTAATTTTTTGTTCTGTTTGTTGTAAAATTACAGGAAACAACACAACGTGTTTCGCGACTACACCATTGGGCGCTCCTCCCCAGTTTGGGATGTCAGCAACGCAGCCATGAAAGTGGCACCAAACGAACGCTTGGTCCAACTTGCACAACCCAAGAAATTTCATACGGAGTACGAACCTTGTCGACCGGTGCAGACAACTGTCTCCTTAGCTGCGCAGAAAGCAGTCGCTTCAGAGAGAACTGAGAACCTCTCCATGCCCAAAAAGAGGCCCACTATAGTGGAACGTGAATGGACCATTAAGAAAGGCGCACTATCATCGCGGGCCTCGCAGCGAGTGCAAGAACTTGCCAGTGCTAAAGGGGTCCCATTGGGGTACACGCCCGACAAGGTTAAAGTTTGGGAGGTCTCAAAAGCTGCCTTAAAAGCAAAGCCCTCCAAGCGGATCGATGACCTGGCTTTGCCGACAAAACGGGAGGTAGCAACAAATTTACCGAATCCCGATGCCTTTGAGGTTAAGAAAGCTGCACAGAGGGCAAGGTGTTCGGACCGAGTGGCTGAACTTGCACAGCCGACTATCAGAGGATAGAAATATAACTTTGTGCAACGTTGGGCAAATCTTATAATTTTTCAGACTATTTATTTATTTATTTATTTATTTATTTATTTATTTATTTATTCCTCTCTCAATTACGTCACATTGCACTACTTTGTTCATTGCTAAATCGGCAACTACTCGACCAATAAAAATCTGAGTACGCATGAATTGTGCTTTTTTGTGTCAAAACATTATTGAAACTTGACCCGGGGCTTATCTTCTAACAACGCAGGGCGGTGCGAAAATCCGGAAAAACTGAACGCATCATTGAATTAAAAAACAGAACTGAAGCCTTTGGGATAACAGAAACTTATATGGTTTTTGGAATGTTCCCTTTGAAAATAAGGATCTAAAATATTCGTACTTCAGGAAAGGTATATATTCATTGTAAATATTTCATCCCATTTTACTCTTCAGTCTCGTACCAATTTTAGGGTAAAACTAGCGCGCGCATAATAAACGCAATTCCAACGTGTAGCCATAGAAACGCTACAACACATTCACACCGCCTGAAAACGCAGAAATGTCTGTGACAAATCCAAGAGATACACTGTAGAAACACTGTTAGGAGAAACCCCCGTCCATTCACACAACAATGAATACCGACACAATTCCTTGTGCTTTTAAAAACCGAGTTGAATTGAGAGCATGTGAGGAACTTCGCTCGATGAGTGAGAAATGTGCAGTGTACTGCTGGAAAAACGCCCAAAATTTACAGACATTCTACGCAGAATTACAGGAGAGCAGAGAAGATTTAAGCAGTCTTATGCACAAAATGCTAGTTACTGAGAAAGATAACTCACTCTGTTCAAGTTTTAAGAGACCACTGTGTGCGTGGCAAGTTTGTTTATCCTTGAAGCAACATGAAGGCGGTTATCAACTTGACCCCGAGGAGGAACTTCTTGCAACGAAAAGGAACATTGCTTTCGGGAAAAAAGATCACCCGTTTATGCCACCACGCTGTTATCGAAGTAACGTCATTAAAGAAAATTCAAATGAAAATGGTTGTATCGAGCGGGACATTGTGAAAAACGCGACAGCTAAAAGTGCATCATGTGTTAATACCAGCAATGGTCATTTTCAAGATGGCGGTAAACGTTCTAAAAACGTTCGGTCTGAGTCGATTTCACCGCATACCGGGTTCACGTTTTACCACTCTAACTTCACCGCCTATCACATCAAGAGCTACCGGGAACAAATTACTAATAACAGCATCAGAAAACACATTCAGTCGCGGTTAAAGGAAGACAATAAGCTCGTTTGCGAGAAGAAATTGCCGAAGAAAACCCCTGACGTTGAACGTAAAGCCATTCCAAAGCCATCGTTTACATTTTACAGATTCCGTATTTCTAGAGACAAAACCTCAGATTCTGGTCATTTGAAAGTAGGGCCTTGTCCACAAATGACTGAACAAAAAGAATTTAAAAAGGCCGACGTCAACAGGTGCAGTAAGCTTACTGCAAGTGGAAAAGAAGAAGCACAAGTAAACATTGCGCCAGCATCCGCGGAGAAAACCGCCGAACAAAAAGGAAAAGAAATCAAGTCGATTACCACATTGAAATTCCAAACTAAGTTCCTGTTGCAACGAGGAAACACCGCGACCGATGGAGGACATGCTAATGATGCGAGTAAAATAGAAATTAACCAAGGCACACTAAAAAAGGTTCAACTAAGAGTCAACAACTCTTCTGATTCACCGCGCCTCGTGTGTAAAACGGGGCGAGCAAATAAGGCAAAGGTAAGCTTTTAAAATCTGCTTCGAGGTTTTATTCTTCAATAGGGGATAAAATTTCTTATCATTGTTGTTTTTATTTCTTTTTTGTAGGCCCGACTTTTAGGAGCCTGTATGAAGCCCACGATATGTTACAAAAGCAGCTCTGAGATTTCTGTAAGTAGCATCCTTGACCTAAACTAAATCATTTTTCTCTCAAAGTTCCAAGTTCCCTTTCTGGGTGGGGGGCTTCCAGAAACAAAAATGATGAATTTTAGCCTATAACCTGGGCTAATTTCAGTAATATTAAAATGCAAATTAAATTAGACAATATAATAATAAACGAATTGAGGCTTGTCTATTCCTACATCAAAATTTTCATTTTCCATCACTTTTGTGGGAAAAAATTCCATGATTTAACAGCTAAGGATGTGAAAATTTAACACCAAGTAAGCTTACTTGCAGTTTACACGAGACTGGTTCTAAATGGTTTGTACCTTGTCCAGGTCTGTTTAAATGGGAACGGTTCTGGAATGGATCTACAAAAAGTTCTGGAACTGCTTTTTTGCAAATTCATTTTTGGAAGTTTCGGAATGGTTCTGGATCAGTCTCATGTAAACAGAAGACCACTCTGGGCCAATTTCTGGACTGGAACCAGACTGCAGCCATTTTAAACTAAGCCCTGCATGTCCTTTAAATCGCTTTATCATTTTCAACCAGTATAGCCATAGAATCATTTTGTCATTATTGCAGTTACTAGAATTCCTAAAAATAGGCGAGTGCCTCAAGTCTAAGGCACTCTTCTAAGTTTGAGTTTTACTTAGGTTCAATCTACTTCAGTCAGTTTAATTCCTTTAAAGGACTGTGCCTTATTTTGTTACCACGCATACATTCTGTGCATCTCGGGTCTGGTCTGAGATATTTACTTTCTGGAATTTTTGCACAGTTAATGACTATGTGGAAGAAGCAGATCTTAGCATGCAAGGGCTATCAGAATCCAAAAAGAAATTGGGAGTCACCATATATTTCCAGAGATAATTGAGCTCAAATTTGGAAAGAGAATGCCATACATTCTTCGTATTTTAACGTTTTTTTAGAATTGTGTTTGCTTAATCATTGTTGAAAAATGGGTGGTTACCCACATTTTTCTTTTTAGAATCCAATAACCCTTGCTAAGATCTTCTTTGCCCCATAATCATAACCTTTGCAAAAATACCTCTGTGTTAGGAGGCACCATCCTTAATGAGGCACCCATAATGGCTGGAAATCAAGCTTACATAAGTAAGCTCTATCCTACTGGTAAGCTCTTCGCCCATCCTCTTCCTCTCCACACGACCAGGCATGCATAGTTTTAATACTGGAATGTCTGATTAAATAATTACTTCTTTATTCATACACCAGAGAGTTAGATGGAAACCAACCTTTGGTGACAAGGAATTTCTTCACATAACAACCCCTAAGCCACTCATTCGCTACCAAAGCCAGACACCAAGTGACTTTGACGAATCACCAGGATTTTCTCCAGTCAAGAGTGTAGAAGTAAGCCCTGTGAGAAGCCCCGTACCTTCTGTGTCTGGCACAAGCCTTCGTAGCCAAGTGATTGATGAGATTTTAATGAAACGAGAACCTCAGGTGGTATTTCCTAAAAATAGTAACTTCCAGGCGTGTATTACCCCATCTAATTACTCAACCAGCAGCGTGGAAACACATATTAGAAACAGAAAGGTCACGTCACCTACTGGCCATGGTCAAAATACAACAGAAGAGAAAAACCAGAATGACAGCCATGTACAGAGAATAACATCCAAACCTTCTATTCCAAGAATTGGCCCTTTTATTTCTGGTTAATACAAAATTCCTATTGCATTAAGAATTGAATTATATCATTAAGAACTAAATTATTTGCATTCTATTGTATTTCTATTGCATTGATGATTTGATTTTTGTAACATTAATTTATATTTCAATAATTGCAGGGTTGTCCACAACTTTTCAAGTAGCTGGCAAAAATTTCTTAGTAGCCCGATAGTGATTATCGAGCGCTGAAGGCGATCCCTTCTAGGGGGGGCATGCCCCCCCCCCCCCCACCCAGGACATTTTTACATTTTAAGTCCCCAGAAACAGAATTTCCTTGATTCTAAGCACAAATTTCCAATACTGTCAGTTCCAAAAGTAATCGTTACTTTTCAATTTTATTTGTATAAACCCGTGCCTTCAGTGGTTTTCTACATGTAATTCCCAGAACTCAACATAAAAAACTAATAATCGTGTATCTCTGTGACAACCAGATTATTTTTAACTCAATAAACTGCATTGGGAACAACATGGAAACCAACATTTGGTTGGAAATTTCATTTTCATATATCTGCGCCAGTTAGGGAACAAATAATTTGTCTTGAAAAAAAAATATATATATATATCACAAAAGTAGCCAGCACAAACGACCCAGGTAGCCAGTTAATTCTGCTGGCTGCCGGCTGTTAGGGACAACCCTGAATTGTTAAGGCATTTAAAACAGTTTTCAATTGACTGTCAAAAGTATTTCAGAATGTCTTCGCTTCAACATATTAGAAGTAAAATCAAAATCAATAATGACATGCTGGTACATCTTTTCTCGTGTTTAGGGATGGTTACATGTATTTGTTAAAATTAATTAGTTTTGATTGCCTCGTCATGTTGTTTGTGTTATTTTGTGATGGCTAGAATGACAGTTATCATTGGTTTTACTTTTGCGAGACTTCAGTGATAACCACTCTGGTATGACTAAAGCTAATAATTTACAATGTGACTTGGACTTAAACTTAATCACTTGATTAATTATCAAATATGAAAATAAATGTCCTTAAAAGCTTAAAGCCATCTCGACTGGTTATTCTATGGATACCCAGTTTTTCCAAAACAAACGCCTGCCCCACACCTCACTGAAGGCCATTTTGAAGGCAAGGAAATGGCATTTAATTTTATAAAACATGCAATATTGTGCACATTTTCAAAGCTACAGATAATTCTTCAAGACAATAGTCATCAGGGGATTTTAAGAGGATTAGATGCATTGTTTATAATTATAATACTCAGAAGTTTTTGTTGTTGTTTTAACAGAGGGTCTATTATATTTATTAAAATAACATACCCTGTTGACTTGTATTTTGAGAGGTTTATTGTGGCCAATACAACAGAAAACAGTTTACTCACGCACATAACAAAACTAATTTTTTACATTCTTTTCCTTAAAAAAACATTTCATATTTCTGACTCAACCAATTTTTTTTGAAAAAATAGATTTATTTTGTTTTATTCCAAACTTCCAGGAACAATGTTATCTACCTATTTTCAATAAAATAATAACAATCACTGTCATAAGATAAGACTGGAAAATATTGTGTTCGAAATATTACATATGGTTCATTTTTTACTGATCAAAGTAATGTTACAATTTAGAACCATTAAGATTCCAATTATATTCACTATAACTAACTTTGATCAAACTTTCACTGTTAAGTGCTTCCAGTAAATGGTTCAATTTCTCCTGATCTTCCTTGGAAAGATGCTGGCATATCCACCTGAAAAAATAAATGTTAGAGAAAATGATCAAAAGAGAAACTCACACTCTCTAAAAAAGAGCATTCAAACAATGAATACTTCATTAACCATTTATATTTTCAGTCCTTTTTGAAAGGTATGATAAAGCTGTGAAGCTCTTCCACAGCCCACACTATAAAAAAAACATTTAAAAAAAGATTCACATTCAATGGCCGTTTTTATGCCAGAGACGTTAATGTCGTCTTAGATGTTAATATCGTCTTGAGATGACATTAACGTCTATATTTTATAAAATCGGAATATAATTCAGACGACTTTAATGTCTGATAATGTTAACGTCTTCTGTTAAGTGCAACTGAACGTCGCACTTAACAGACAAAATTGGGACACTCGATCTTAACTGGGACGAACTTAGCCCTGAAGCACCTTATCATCCCAATTTCGGTAGCTGTTTCTCCACCACGAAGAATTCCTCTGTTCATCTCCATTTCTTTCCTTCCTTTCTCTCTTGTTGGCCACAGTACACAAGCCAAGTGCTTCTTTGAAAAACTGCTTCTTTGACTGATTTTGACTTTTTAAAAACATTTGCGTTACCATGTCTTCTATTTCTCAAATACGTCGAGAACAAGATCTCAGAAGCTGCGAAGCAGTTAAGCAAAGTCTCCGTCATGTTTACATGTAGGTGGATTTGTATTTTTGCGTACTTTTAATTCATTTGCCACCGAATTTAGTTGTGTCTAGTGTCTTCCGAGAATAGAACCCAGACTTTTTGTTAGAACATCTTACCTTTTTTCTACTGTGTCATCTCGTTTAATATGTCCCGTTTTTATACCAGACGACGTTAATGTCTGAGATGTTAAATATGTCTAGACGACTTTAACATCTCTTGTGTAAAAACGGCCAATTGCTATATCTTACACTTCATGGTATAGTTTAACAAACGTTTAAAGTTCTCTCTTCCCTTTTGCAGACTGGGAGGAAAGAAAGGTTCCCCTTTTGGGTGGAGCCCCTACTGCCTCATTCCCAGGCACAATCTAGCTAATTTCGGATTGAGTATGAGATTGACTGAGTGCAAGGGAGCATAAGAAGGGTGAAGGAGAGAACTCTTGACCCTTCCCAAGGTCCTTTGTGTCAATGCTAAACCTTTCCATGTTCCAATGCGCGAGCAACTCAGCAGCCTCTTTCTGCTTTTTTCCGACACATTTGAGATGCCTTGGTACGAGGTAGGAGCCCCTGTGTATAGCCCACTACAGGAAGTACCTTGTCCCAGACCTGGCTGATAAACACTGGGGGCAGTGGACCCGAGGGCATCCCTCAGAACTTGGGGGAAGTTGTCCACAACTTCAAACCACAATCCTATTTCAGACCAAGAAATGTGATTTTTCAGACTGGGTTTCAAACCTAATCCCTAAAACATTTTTTTTTTACTCTCACGTGGCACAAACAAGCCCTAGTTTGGACCAAAATGATCCAAATTAACCAATTTTAGACCAAAACAGCTCAAAACCATACCCCATTTGGGCTGCACTTACCTTAGACATAGCTCATTTTTTAAAATTATGGAGTATTTAATAATAAATCCACATCCATTGTGACTGGATCCCCATCACACCACCTACAAGTTTCTGTTAAGGAAAGGCATCTGCCTCAGTGAGAGTTCAAGTAATATAATGTTACTTCTATGGACTTACACACCTTAAACATTCGTTGTCTGACGATCCAAAATCTGCTTTGTACCAAAGAAATATCTTTGACAAAATAACCTTGGAAAAACATACATGAAAAATATCAATAAATTAGCATCACAATAAACAATAACATGATTGTTCTCTTCTCCACAAAACTCTCTTCCTATTATTAACACACACACACAAATTGTAATCCTAATTAAAATTGTATCCTAATTTGCCTTCCATGGTGAGTCTCTAAGGAGACACGATACCCATGAAGCTCTCAACAGGACTAGGTGATGGTAAAAAAAAAATTATAAAAACTTGTGTTAGAATTTATTGTTTCTAGCAATGTTAACAAAACATCCGTCATTTTTCTCTGTTTAAGAACTATTAGACCACATTTTTCACTGAGTTTATACTAATTCCTACATTTTTGCCATTCAGTAATTAAAAAGTCCTGTCCTGAGCTTGGGTGGCCTGTGACAAGGGAAACTGAATTCTACTCCAACAGGTCCTCCAACAGTTAATTACATCAAAACTTCTAGCTATCATATGAATGGGTTAGAGGTCTAAACTAGTCTTTGGCAGTTTATTCATTATTTGCACTAGTCAATAACTTTGAGCATTGCCACAGGTCAGGAAATAGTCAGGAAAAACGAAAATTCTTCAAGGTTAGGGAAAAGTCAGGAAATTGCACTCTGAGTCACAGAAAATTGATTTCTTGAAGAGAAGTCAGGGAAAATCGAAAGTTCAACAGGATTGAACTAATCGCATTGAAGGCTGAAAGAAAAACTTCGGGTCAACCCCTGGGGCTGCAACGATACACCAATGCATCGGTGAACCACGATATTTTTCCAAACGATATGGATTAGAATAATGGACACTTTATTCGTGTTTAATTACGTTTTCGTCTAGCTTTGGTTCCGGTGTTTGATTGACATGTAATAGCTTCAGGGGGACAATAGCGCTTTATAAGATGTGGAGACATCTGTGCCAGCCATGGAATTGTTGCACGCGTAGCGAGTAGTTCGAGCGGATTTATTATGGCAAAAAAAATTTAGTTTCAACGAGTGGATTGAGAGCAATCATCTATATAAAATCGGAGACGGCGGAAGAGTTAAAGAAACAGGATTTTGACGGTGAGGAGGCACTCCAGTTGTTGGACTCAAGCGATTTGGCCGCGCTGGAGATAACCAGAGGGCAGCGTAAGCTACTGGAGAAGGCCATCCACGATTTGACCGGAGTTTCCACAAAGACGACGATGAAGGACCATCAGCAACCAATCACAACCTCATCCCTAGCAAAAGATACAGGCCTTAATAGTCTCCTTCAGCAACTTGAAACTGACGGCGGGTTGGACGCAATCATAAACGGATCCATAGAGGACCACGGAGCAGCCACACACAAAACACACGAGATGGGGGCGACGGTGCGACTTGACACGGACCCTCAGGTCTTTTTGGGCCCCAACAAACCAAAAGGTACGACAGATCCACCACTCCTTATCCCTGATTATGTCCAGTCTTATGGGTATGGGCAGGACGACTTCGAGGAGCACGAATTAACCAGCGTTCCACAACAGCGGGTTGTTGTGCGAACAGCAAGGGCAAAACCCAAGTTAGAGAAGATAACACTCGCCATGTGGGTTGGGGCTAACTCGAAAATTATGCACAAGTTGATCCAGAAAGGAACCCTGTCATCCCCTAGCGACATACAAGATTATCTCTCATACACGGTAAAGGTTTCGGAGCTGCTAGAATCATATACCCTTATTTCAGTCCTCCATTACGATGATCAGTATCGCAAATTGCAACACGAGTACAAATTTCACTGGGGAAGCGATTCTCAACACTTGCACACCAGATTTCTGAAGCGACGGGAACGACCAAACCTCTCCAATCTTACTAGTGCGTCCGGTACAGCCACTCATTCATCGTTTGTGAGCCCAACAGCCGCTCCTATCTGTAGGCAATTCAATTCAGCATTGGGATGCCAGTGGCCCAACTGTAGATTTGCCCATATTTGCATCGTGAAAGGATGTGGGAAACCCCACTCGCAAACCAAACATACACCTAGCCCTCCCTCTCCTTTGGGGAACATGTACGCACCTACTTTCTGACCACCAGATACTAAACCTACATCACCACTGAACCTGGACGTATGGACAACGGAACTAGCAAACGATTGTGATAAAGACTTTCTTTTAGAGGGAATTGAACATGGTTTTAAAGTTATTGATATTTCAAGCGACAATTTAAAGCGAGCGGAAATGCACAATTACAAGTCTGCGACGGACAATCCCTACAGGGAGAAAGTAGAAGGCCAAATCAAACACGAAATTTCTGCGGGAAACTATGTAATTACAAGTTCAAAACCGACTATTATCAGTGCGCTCGGCGCAACCCCAAAAGGAGACAGTGATGATATTCGATTGATTCACGATTGTAGTCGACCAGTGGGCGCTGGGGTTAATGCATACGCGACATGTGATCATTATGAATATGAAAGCGTTCAACGTGCAACTAAGCTGATCAAACCGGGAGCTTTTCTGGCCAAGATTGATTTAAAGAGCGCGTATAGACATGTACCCATTCATCCTTCCAATTATCACGCTACGGGCCTAAAATGGACATTCACTGGTTGCACGAAGCCAACATATTTGTTTGACACTAAGTTACCTTTTGGCGCCCGCCGCTCGCTGGGGGTCTTTCACAGGCTAACGCAATCTGTCACACGCATGATGGCGCGCAGGGGTTTTACAGTCCTCGCATATCTAGACGATTTCTTAATAATTGCAGATACCGAACAAACATGTTGGGCGGCCTTCCGAGAACTTTGTACTCTTCTTACAAACTTAGGTTTCACCATCAACTGGACCAAAGTTAATCAGCCTACGCAGTCCCTCACCTATTTAGGAATTCACATTGACAGCGTACGTAGGCAATTGACTTTGCCCGAAAGTAAACTTAGCGAAATTAAAGAAGCCTTACAGGCAGCGATCAACAAGACAAAACTGACAAAGCGCGAATTACAATGCCTGGCGGGCAGGCTTAATTTTGCAGCAAGAGTTATTTATGGCGGGAGGACTTTTCTTCGCAGATTGATTGATTCCATTAACACTCTTAAGTGACCGCATCACCATACGCGACTGACCCAGACATTGCGCAAAGATCTCTACTGGTGGATCGAATTTATGGACACCTTTAATGGTATTACTTTCTTTGTGGACTGGGAGCCACAACCACTTGATCAATTTTCTACTGATGCATGCTTAACCGGTGGTGCTGGACATTTCCATCAAGACTGGTTTTACGTTAATTGGGCGCTCGATCATCCACAGGTTCAAGAGTATCATATTAACAAACTCGAATTGTACACTGTTTTACTTTCCCTTCGGCGATGGCAGCACCAAATGCACAACAAATGGATGGTGGTTTACACCAATAATACAGTTACCTTATATGCGCTCAATAAGGGTTCAAGTCGCTGTCCTGAAACTATGGCTTGGTTGCGAGAAATGTTTTGGATCTCAGCACGCAATAATTTCCGGTTGACCGCGCGTTATGTGACATCACGTACCAATGTTGTGGCGGACACGCTCTCGCGCCTGCATGATCCTCAAAACCACTGCAAATTCCTCGACTTACTAAACACCGGCACCATTCAGTGCTATTCACCGCACTCACACGTCTCGTCTAATGCCTAGTCTGCTTTCCCTCTCCAGGACCTGCTGCAGAACAAGAATCTCTTCTAGACAAAGAACTCTGCGACTACCGCAGTCAAGCATTCGCATGGTCAACAAAAGCAACATATAAGTCCCAGCTCAGGGCATTTCTTCGGTTTTGTCTATACTTTGGCTACTCTGCAGTTCCTTGCACCTCTGCAACAGTACTCCGATACATTGCCTTCCTCGCGAGATCACTCTCACCGAACAGCATTCCAAACTACCTCAATGTCATTTGGATACTTCACCTTCAAAACGGCTTGCCTAACCCCCTTCAGGACCCATTGCTTAACTGGCGCTACCACATGATTCTACGCGGTATACAACGCGAACATGGTCAACCAACTCGACAAAAGCTTCCCATCACACCACACATTTTACGCTCTATTAAAACCCAACTCAATCTGAACTTATCTGCTGATCTAACTTTCTGGGCAGCTTGTTTGGTTGCATTCTTCAGTTTCTTTAGGAAATCGAACCTTCTCCCACCCTCAGCAGCGGGTTTCGACAAAAACTGTCACTTAAGACGGAAAGATGTTATTCTCTGCAGTTGGGGAGTTGTCCTGGTTGTTCGTTGGTCGAAGACAATTCAGTTTCGTCAAAAACGTCTATTAATTCCTCTGCCAAAACTACCCAATTCAGATCTATGTCCGTTGTCAGCCTTGCACCAAGCCTTCCAGCAAGCCTCATCCGCAGATCCCGAGGGCCCAGCGTTTATGTACGTTAAGGGAACTCAACTTTTTCCGTACACATACAGCTCATTTACAACGAAGCTAAAGAGTGCGTTAGAGAATTGCGGCTTTGCTGCCGCGCAGTATTCAGGCCACTCTTTCCGGCGAGGTGGCGCAACTTTTGCTATGAAAGCGGGCGTCCCTTATAACCTCATTCAAGCGCAAGGTGATTGGAAATCATCCGCCTACGAATGATATCTGGACAAATCCTTTGTATATAGACTGCAAACAGTCGCCACAATGGCAGCGAATATTACCTAAGCCTAGATAGTTGCGACTTCCAAATCAGACATAAGGCGTCCTGTTGATATATATATTTTTTGTTTACTTTCTGATCACACACACTTCTTTGAGTTAGTAATTTTTGATTTTCCCGGAATTAAGATTAGAATAATGGACACTTTATTCGTGTTTAATTACGTTTTCGTCTAGCTTTGGTTCCGGTGTTTGATTGACATGTAATAGCTTCAGGGGGACAATAGCGCTTTATAAGATGTGGAGACATCTGTGCCAGCCATAGAATTGTTGCACGCGTAGCGAGTAGTTCGCGCGGATTTCCCACCCTCCCTCTCCTATGGAGCATGATTGGTCTTTGTGCGCTATGTGCATGGTTAATAAAGCCCTTTACCCCCCATAACAGATGTGTTGTGTGATCTTTGAGTTAGTAATTTTTGATTTTCCCGGAATTAAAATATCGATATTTAAATAAGATATTGCGATATTACGATACAATAAAATATGCCACATCAACAAATTTGGGAGATCACTATCTTTAATATTCCTTACCCCTGCTCTACATTTAAGCCCTTGTAAGGTGATTTGATGCTGTACGTGTTATTACTGTGTTAAATTTATTATTAAAATTGGAAATAAATTATTTATAAGTAGTGTAAGTTGTTGGTGACTAGTTTTGTGCACAGTAACGTATTGTATCGTGCATCGTATCGTGGCCCTTGTATCAAGATATGTATTGTATCATGGGAAAATGTATCATTGCAGTCCTATAAACCCCATCTCTGCAATGTTCATGCCTTTGCGGAATGAACAAAGTGAGCTGTCATTATCAATAATACACTAACAATCGTCTTTAAAGGGAGGTTGCTACAGAACTGTAACTTATATTTATCTAGTCAGGAGAATTTAACTTTTATCACAGAAAAATCAGGAATTATTTTCAAAACTGGTGGCAACCATGTGACTTTGAGTCTTGAACCCCTAGACATTTTTACTGCTAGTAATTATCCAGTAGACAACCAACTAAATTCATTCTTTCAGGCTGCACTGAGGTAACTTTTGTGTGGCTTTAGCCCACTTTTTTGACCACACACATGCCCTATTAAGAACCAAAACTCTAAGAAATACTAATCTCAGTGTTTAAACCCCTAAAAGATATTACAGGAGCCGTTGTGAGTGCCCCATAGGGGTTCCTCCCAGAATAACAAGATTCCAGTCTAAACAATACTTTTACATACCTTGTTACTGTCAATGCACACTTCTTGGGAGCAAAAGCTCTCTGCTGCTGCTTGCAGGCCACGGTCCAGATTCTCTGCAGTAAACACATTGATTGCAGGACATGACTGCAAAATTGAAACATTATGCAACAGTTTTGGCTCAAAGTAATGGAAAAAATTGTTTTCTACATAATGCTATGAATTGCATTGCATGTGCATAAATTAATTTGGTTGCAGACGCAGTACAACTGGCTTACTGGATAGCAGAGATTTGGTGACTTTGCCATGACCTAGGCAGGGTATATAAGCTCACAATAGCAGAATACAAAATACATTAAAAACACTTCACAACTGATTTCTAGCAGCAAGCTAGAACATCGATGAATTTTTGCAGCACTTTATGTACAACTCTTATATGGGATGCCTACTAAAGTTGCCTTTCCCACAACAAAAGTTAGAAGCAAAATGACAATGAATTAGGAGCCCAGATTATCTAACAGTCAAGCATTGTTGCCTACAACTACAAAGAATGTTGAGTGAGTTGTACATGTACCCTGTACTGGCCCAGATACAAACAAGATGTTTTCGAGGAATCTCCCTTGCAATACATCTCCTGAGGGCATCAGATATCAACTGACTCCAAAGCATTTTTTTTGGTGAGCTATGTCCAAAATAATGTGGTCTTCTGTTATATTATTCTGAGTACATTTAAACTCTATATACTGAGTCAGTCTTTTCATTAAAATAAAATGTTTTTAACAGTATGTAAGTTTACTTCAGCGTTTGGGTTTAACACAATATAAGAAAGAGAGTTTTAACAAGGTTTACAGCACTTTGTGCATGTTTTGTAAGAGCTAATGTGATTCAGTAACTACAGTTGTTTCATGCGAGACAAGTTTGAGACTAGAAACCCTGCTGAAGTTATTGCGATCTAACAAGCACATTCTAAGCCCACTGTCAACAAATTGTGTGAGGAAATGTCTTTAACAATACCTGAAAAAGCCTGCAACATCACACCAAAACAGGTAAATGAATTAAGTTTTATCTGCATGCTTTTTCATGTCTATGAAGTGCAATAATTATTATATTTTCATTTCTTTTTTACACTGGTCTGCCTGTGCCTCTTAATAACATACACTGGTTCCATTAATCTCTAATAAGACCACTATTTTTTCAATACGTAGAAGACCTGATACCTTTGCTCCACACACTAAAGCAAAGTGTATCCTGGGATCAACATCTGTCACAGTAAACTGGAGGCGAGGATCACTTTCACCAAATAGTGGTTTCCCACCGGAGGGATGTGCTCTGTTACCTTAAACAAGAGAATCAGTGATCATGAATGTCCTCTACATATACAACACCATAAGAATTTGGGTACAAGACCCAGACTCATTCCCAGTCACTCTTGGGGAGGTTTTGATGAGAATGCATTGCATCATTTCCTTTGTCCTTCCCAGCATCCCTTGCAACCCTCATCATGACATCATCAGATATCATTTCTCTTTGAATGAGATCTAAGTAGAAACTGGGAACAAGTCTGGTACACAACAACTACCACGTGAAGCTTTGAAAGTGATGACCCAAGGAAAGTAGCAACCTCCTAAAGTAGAAGCAAAATTTGATTTAAATGTTAATTAACAAAACTCAAAAATGGCAACCCAATAAAAGTAAATAGTGACCTCACAAGTGTCTAAATGACTTTCTGATTGATGAGTTTACAATGGTGAATGAGATAACGGATATCCAGCTAAAGTACATTAACCTGTGATAAGGCTCTATTTTTGTCTTGAATTTCCAAAACAAGAGAATATCAGAGCACCTTAACATTTGGCCTGATCACAGGTTAAATGTGCCAAGGCTATTTACAGATTGGTACCTCGCAAAATTCCATGTTCAATATCATCTAGAGAAAATGTATATCCACCAATATTGTACGCAGTTCTTCTCCAGAAGTTGTTGATTTCGAGCACAGAGCTAGGTATTCCATTATCACACAATGCCAAGCTATGTATTGTGAGAGAATTATAAATATCTAGCAACAGTTAAGCGTGGTGTTGGTACTACCAAACGGACCTATGTGTTGACACAGTGCTGGTCCAATTTGGGACCAAAACTGTCAAAAATTTGTGAACTTGCTTTTTCACAAGTCCAAAAGTGAGACTGGATGTGGCCAGACAAGCAACACAGATAGCAGCTCCCATGAGAACAAAAAGGCCTACCTGGTTTGAATTTGGGATCATCGTGAATTGGAACCAGTACTGTACACGTGTGAACACAGCGTAGATGACTAATGTTAGGAAACTTGTGTGCAGTGTTTGTCAGAAGAAGTTGAACTGTATTTGGAGTGGCTCTTTAAGGACAGACTGGTGTCTTATGATCAGTACCTCCAATCCCACCCTGTTTTTTTCCCCCTACCTTGCATACCCAAACCCCCTCCCCACACCCATTCAAAAAGGAACCCTCACCCACACAAGTGGAGGGGGACAGGCCCACCTCGGGAGAAAAGGGGGCGGGAGGTGGGAGAAGAGGGGGCAGGAAGTGGGATTCCCAAGGTGGTGGGAAGTGAAAGAAATTGGGGAAAATTATGCAACTTTGTGCAATACTTTGCAATAAAAAAAATGCAAAGAGGCAGGAGCCAACAGGCCTAGGTACAGGGCGGGAACTGGGATTAAAGGGTATGGGACGGGGGAAGTTTAACCCCCTGCCCCCTTCCCCCCCTCCACACACACACACACACACACACACACACACACACACATCTACAGCCCAACAACGCTCTGTGACAGCTGTGATGCCTCAACAAAACTTGGGGCGTGTTTAAAACACGAAATGGCGAAATGATGAAATGGCTGAAATGCTTGACCAATGTTTGTTTTTTCGTTTTCTTTTGGTTTTAATTATTTCAGTTTTCCAAGAAGAAAACAACTTTTGAACTTTATATAAGCTTATATCATTTCGTCATTTCGCCATTTCGCCATTTCGTGTTTTAAACACGCCCCAAAACTTGGGTAGAAGAAGGAACACCAGTCACTGCCGATCACTCTACTGAAGTAAAAGATACTCAAAAAGAAAGCAATTTTCTCTGTCCTTTCCAGACTTCCCAGATCCACAGCTTTTAGGGATTTCGTTCTCTCCAAGTATTCCTTGAACAAGTCGCTCTCTTTCAACGCACTGTAGTCAACAGCACGCCCTTCTTCGGAGATAAAGTTTCCTTTCATCTTCAACATGAGCTTCTGAAGTTCTTTAGAAAGTTCAACAGCGGAAAGCAAGTTTTCTTGTGGGGATTCACCTGTGTTTAAAATCTGGACTTCACTTGCTGCCGCCATGTTTTGGACGAGAGTCTGTGTAGGAGGGAGACCGAGCACTAGTTTGCACTTTTGCAAGGATTTCTTCTGCCCGAACGAAAAATTCGGGAAATTTTTAGAAATGAATAAAAACCCAGAATAAAATAAATTTTATAGATTTGCCATATCTTCCATCCTTTTGCCAGTTTCGAGTCAATTAGTGGAAGACACATTTTTTTCTAGGAAGCTGACTGTTTCTTCTCGGTTCGTATCTTGAACCTGGTTGTCCTGTGGTATGCGG
Organism: Siderastrea siderea; assembly: GCA_964030785.1. Lineage (NCBI taxonomy): Eukaryota > Metazoa > Cnidaria > Anthozoa > Scleractinia > Rhizangiidae > Siderastrea > Siderastrea siderea. The sequence continues at coordinate 48,153,221 of OZ034969.1, read as the reverse complement.
AACAGACAAACAAGATGGCGACCGCCAGTGGTCCGGTTGAAGTGGATGCTGTGTTCATAAAGGCCTTGAAGCTTTTACACTCACGACATCCTGATTCTTTAGACCAGCTTCGTGCTCTTCGAGATGATGTTATTAGACAGCACAACCAGCAAGTTCCTTCGACAAAAACTACAAAGGTATGGCAAGAAAAAATTCACAACCGGAGCGAGCAGCGTTGGCAGATCATATCAATCTTCGCTTATAACAGCTTCTCTATGACTGTGTGGAAACTCGTACTAAAGCCTTGATATTGCAAACTTTCGATAGCCTATAGCCTATAAACCTTATTTGCTATTTTAAATTTAACTCTGAAACATTACCAGGTGATAATCCTACGTAACTGAGAAGGTGATCTGTATACTGATATGGGCTATTCCATTTAATATCCGCACCCCCCCGGTTGAGGAACAGTGGAATTCTTCAGGGATAAAGGATAAAAGTGGTGGAATTCTTCAGGGGTAAAGGCCAGAAGCTGTGGAATTCTTTAGGGGTAAAACACATATTAGCAGTGGAATTCTTCAGGGGTAAACAGAGATTTCATGGAATTCTTCAGGGGTAAATGCTTTTTTGTGAAATTCTTCAGGAGTAAACCCATTTCTTAAGGAAGTCTTCAGGGGGTAACACTTTTTAATGGAATTCTTTAGGGGTAAGAGGGAAAGGCCAGTCCTAAACCGGGGGGGGGGGGGTGGGGGTGGATATTAAATGGAATAGCCCATATCCAGTGGGCTGTTACATAATTTTTTAAAACTGCATGTTGCCCCCTTTCGAAGACTTTCTCTTTACCCCTGCAGAAATCCACTTTAAGTCTTTTAACCCTCAAATGTAGTGTGTTCACTATTAAAGAATCCCATTAAAACGTCTTCACCCCTGTTGGAGAAAGCTTAAAATGTGTTAACCCCTAACAAATTCCACAACTAAACTCCTTAATTTTCCTGTATATTTAACCTTACCTTTAGAGAATTCCACTTTTTCACCCTTACCATTAAAGAATTCCACTGTTCTTCCATGGGGTAGGGAGGGGTGCACATTCTTAATGTTGTAGCCCATCGGCTGTCACCAAAAATTACCAAGGGTACGTTGTACGTCTTATTCTTCCCCACAGGAAAAACCCAGGGAAGCAAAATTGGGCATTCACACCGAAAGACGACCAAGTACGATAATGTCAACAGCCGAGGTTAAAGCCAAATTATCAGAGAAAAAACATGACACGGAAACCAAGCAAGTTATTTCTGTAAAGCCAGACCAAGCCAGGAACATCATTGAAGAGGAAGCAAGTGTTGAAACGTTGGAGGTTGGTTCTAGTTTGATAGAAACTGTTGAACTAAGTTCCAGCTCCTTCATGGATCACAGTTCAGCAAAGAAAGCAAAACTGCATTTTGACGTAGAAGATGTTTTGGACGAAGGAGATTTGGAATCTCATAGGGTCTTGCAGCCTGTTGTTGATGACTTAATGATTGACTTGGGATCTGTTTGTGGCATTTGTTACAGGTTAGTTTTTGACTGTTTGCATCATACTGCTGCAAGTAACCCTGCAATGGACTAGCATCCTATCCAGGGGGGAGTAGGAATACTCTCAGTTGCTGCATGCTACAGAAAATGGGTTAAGCTCCGGCTGTGTAGGCCACCATGGCTTGTGTGCAACTGTACCTTTTTACCTTCAATATTTATAGTTTGTTCTTAAAGCTGTGATTATTTGTTCCTTTTATTCAGAGAAGAGAGTAAAATTCCAGGGAACCAACTGGTGGAATGCCATGAGTGTCATTCCCTTTATCACCAGGTAAAACAATAAATACGTTTAAAATTATTTTGCTGGTTATTTACGTATTAATTTACAATGCCTGGATGTAAACTCTACTTGGGCTTCCACGTTACAAATCGGCAACTTTAAGCAGTCTGCCACACGGCCTACATGTAATATTATCAACTCTCTTTGGGAGTCATTCAACATGGCAATTCCGATTGTTTCAATCTTTGTTGTCTATTCACTGGTAGGCAAAGATCACATGCTATGTCCTGAGAAAATAAAATGTCTTTTGATTTTTTGTAAAGACAGCCTAAATGAAATATTTTTGTTTTCTGATTGCATTCATCATTGTCAGCGATGTCTTAGTATTAATACAGTTTAGACAGTCTCATTGATCCCCACCACATAGCAGCCAGCTAGTGTTCCTTAAGTTTAATATGTTACGTTTCATCTCATTTCCATCAAAGCGCTAACTTCTGTGATTATTTTATTTTGGTCTGAGCTATGAATTACCCTCATGGACCAAGGCAAATCATACAACAAATTATGGTACTAATAACTATCATACAAGGACGTTGAGGCCATATTAATTTACAAAAGAGATTGTAAGGCCTAGAGTTATTCTTAAATTTATATTAACTGCACATAGTGGATCTATTTATCATAACAATTTAAATAAAGCAGATGAACTTAAAGGTAACAAAAAAAATGTTACAGGCCAAGTACCTTGCCATGTACAACCTGTACCCCCCACTGGTGTACAATCTTAAAATCAGGGTTTCTGATTGTTATAAAATTTTGTTGCAAGGTTTCAGTGTTATGTTCTACCAAATGAATTTATTTTAATTTATCAAAAATTGTGATCCAATTTTCTGACAAACCTAATTTCAACAAACCCATTGGTACTTATGATTTACCCTGCCTACAAATCATATTGATACTTAGATTTTTTGAATTAATAATTATTAGGTAATGACCAGTGTTTAAAAACAGAAGCCAAATGATAACACTGTCTAGGTTATTGCTTTAAAACTAGGAAATTTAATTTTAGAACAAGAATTGGATAATAATTCATTGCATTTCAGTATCCAAACTAAGCAAGAGTGTTGTTTAGCCATATTTAGCCTTTCAGTCTAAGGAGCCAGTTCAAAGTATAGGCTTTAGTAGAGATGACTTGTAACTCTCTTCCTTGCCTTGTTGTTTTACTATGTTTGTTTTTGGGCTTTGTGGGAGTCATAATCTTTGTTTTTCTATACTTATGAGATTAATTCAATGAAAGAGTTGTGTTTAAATTTTCCACTAAAATAATACTAACACTTACTAATACTTACTGCTTGGATTTGAATTGAAAAATAATCAGGCAGTAATTAGTATACTGTTCAATAAAAAAGAAACTGGAATAAGACAACAACATCAGAAGCTACTTGAAAGACTGCCAGGTAATTAACTTGATGGTGAAGTAATTGAATTATGGCCTAGCTGAAAACAATATTGTTACAATTTTCATTCAAAATGTTTCTAAGGCACTTTCTATTTAATACTAATTTATTATATTTTTCAATCAAAGCTAGCAAGACAAAAAATTGTTTACTGGCTTCCTACAGTATTGCTCTCAGTTTACTCATGCTTTGGATGTACACTTGGGATACATATTGCATTTATTTAGTCTTATCTATGATTTCCACCCTAGTACACCATCTATGATTTTCACTCCAGTACACCCTAGGGCTTACTTGCAGTAGATCTAGGAAGTCAAAATGGGAGGTATGGGTCAAATCTAGGAGCAATGGCTGTGTTGGCTGTTTATTTTCTAATTTGACATGATTTTCTTGTTGTTAGAGATGTCATGAACCACGTGTGATGGACAGTGATGTGAATGATCCCAGACATGTTTGGTATTGCGCCCAGTGTGTCAGAAGGATGAGAGAAATGGTATGACATTTATATAAATATTTTTCTGTAATTTTGTCATAAACAGTAGACTGCTGTTATCTCAAACACTTGAAAGAAATGACAAATTAATGATGTGAGAACATAGTACATTGAGATGGCCAGTTTTTAATCAATGCACAAGTTGCAGTTCTGGTATGCAAAATGAATCGGTGCTACAATGTATTTTGAAAATGGTTTTATCCAATCCATTTTCATTTTACTAAATTTTGGTTTGCTTTTGTCCATCAGATGCATTAGAGCATTGAGAACTTCAAAAATAAGCATACATATAAAAATTCAATTTTTCTGAGCTGAAAGATATCAATGGTTTTTGAGCTTTTTGAATCTAAAATAAAGAAGCAAAATTTGTGTTCCCTACAGGCAAGTAGTGCATCTCCTAAATCAAGAGCAGTAGAATCTGCTTCTTCAAGTAAATCACACTCATCTTCCAGTCGTCCCAATCCAATGGCTTCCTTTAAAAGGCCTTCCATCAGTGAAATAAAGGTACTGTAATGTTACAATTACATTTTTTTTGTGTTGGCGTAGAACGTTTGACAACTAACAATCATAAAAATGTGATAATAAATGAAAAAACAAAAAAACAACAACAACAAAAACAAACTTTTGATATCAACTGTAACTGTGTATTAAGTTATTTAACAGGAAATTTAAGCCATGCCAAAATATATTTTATTAGCTCAGTTCACTTTCAGTTTTGTTTTTATCATATTTTATTTAAATAATAATTTCTTAATAAATATTTATTGAATAGTCAAATCTTGACTTGTGTCATGTGGGTTTACATTCTAACTTTTGAGTGTGTGAAAAAAATCCTAAACTGTGACCATTCAAATAAAGCCATCAATGAACAGTACGTTTTTGTGGTGCTGTTTGTTATGCGTGAAAAGTGCTTTTAACATTTGGTTATTTGAATAAAATTCTCAAGTTTCACAGCATTTTTCTGTAGTGCTATTTGTCACACAACATGGTTCTCATTTTGGGTTTGGAATTAAGGTTACAATTCAGAAAAAACCACTGAGCAGTGCTTTCAGTAGTGATCATTGTTATGCCACACAAGGTGTTGTAACATTTGAGTCTGTGGATGAAATCTTACAGTCTGTCACCATTCAAATGAAAGATTTTCAAACTCAAATGGAAATTTCTGGAAAAGTGTCAAAATTCTACTTCATTCGTAATTTTTTTTTCAGCCTGGTCCTTCTCCCACCACGCATCAGTCATTTGCTATCCCAGCACTCAATACAAACACAGCTTCATCATCAGCAGCAGCAACAGGCAAGCCTACTACAAGCAGTGGTTCATCCTCTTCTCAGAATGTTGCCATGCAGTCTGCTCTGAAAAGACTACAGATGGTCAAGAAAAAAGCACAGCAAAGAGTGTTCAATCATCAGCAGATCCGGATTCCAAGAAGATAAACAGAAACTCAAAAAAAAATGTGTTCAACTAGCAATTAGGACAATCCTCTAGATGGTGTTCAGTCTTCGACAGTTAGAGAATAGGGCGTAGCATAAATGAAGAAAAAATTATTGTTTTCAATCATCAACAGGCTCTGAGTACTGAAGATAACTAGATACAGTTCAATGTGCAGACACAGCTCTCCAAAGCAGATGCCAAGCTGTTGTTTTTTGGATGCCAAGATGCTAAGCTGTTTACAGACATTTGTACAGCTGTGTGGCGAGAGTTGCCATCCAGCCTTTCAAATTTCTGTAACATTTTGCAACTTTTCAATGCATTGTTTGAAGGAAGTTTTTGGCACAAGTCGTGTGCTCTTTCTTGTTATAATATGTTTCTTTATTGGATGAATTTCCAAAATCGAAGACATAAAATAATGACATCAGCCTAGACCATCCATTATCAATGAGCATGTTGAACAACCTTGTGATCCAGTCTACATGTATTTTGTGATTATTTATTGAAAGATGGACCAGCTTATTTCACCCTTTCGTGGGAGTCAAACCTTGTGTCATTTAATGCAGTTCTTTGATCTCTTTATGGGTGCTGAAAAGGGGCATAGCTACCTGTACGCACGGACGCACGTTCGTACCTGAAAAAGTCAAAAATGGGTGGGGGGGGGGGGGGGGAATTGTGCATACCTCTGGAAAAATCCTGGCTATGCCCCTGCTGAAGATGTGGGACATATGACTTTTTTGAATAACTTCTTCAAAATTCCCTTCCTAAAACCAGACTTTGGGTGAGATCAGGTCAATGGCCCTCATTTTTTGATTCATTTCCCTTTCAAGTACATGGTGGATCCATAATAGTCTTAAATGGGACAGTCAATTTCCCCGAGTCTGTACCCACCCCCCGCCCTTAACACCCACTGAAGGTCACTGCAGTTCCTGAGGTGGTGTTTCATTAGCCTGAGATAGTGGGGAAAGCGTGAATTGAGAAAACGAGCACAAAAAAAAAAAACAAAGGGGCTGGGGAGACACATTTTTCCAGATCCCGCGCATCTTATTTTGGCATCCCCTTTCTAATTTTTGTGCCGTCCCAACTATCTGAGAGCCTGGAACAGGCTAGTGTTACATCAGTGAGTAATCAAAATTTTCAAATACCCCCCAAAGCTCTAAAATTTTTGCTGTGGAGCCCAAAGTACAGATCATTTCTCTACACAAAGCCTAAACAAAAATGCTGACCCTGTGTAAGTAGAGACCCAGAATAAAGACATGGAGCCCTAGAGCCTCGACTTTTACCACCTTGGAGCCCTTTGGCACCCTGAGAACACTGCAGCGCAAGTGTGACCAATCACATAAAAACTATTGTGCAGCAGCTTTTAAGCAGTTTGTTTTTCAATTTTACCTGGTGTAAATTAATTTTGGAAAACCGGATTAAAAAAATTAGTTATTTCAACAGACACTCTGAATGTGTTGTTCTATTTTTAGTTTTTTGAAATTCAATTTTTGGTTTCTGATTATGTTGTTCTACCGTGTGGCACTAAATTTTTGCAGTTCTAATTTTTGCAATTTTGTGGGTTTTTTCACAATCTGCAAAAATAAGTTCCTGCAAAATAAAATTACCACAAATTTTTTTTCCACAAAAATTTACTCCACAGTAGAAATTATATACAAAAATACTGATTTGAAGGAGAAAATGCTAATAGATAACTCGGTGGATAATACATCAAGTGCTACTCAAGTTTAATATTGTTGATCCATTAATTGTAACAGAGTGACACCGATTAATCTGTTTTACATTCGCATGTTGTTTTATCCGTTTTTTTGCATGTACTCATATGAAAAATGAAAATGTTATCAATTCTACTGATTTGAATGCGACTTCCAGGAAATCGCAAAAATTAATTCCCAGAAAGAAAAACCAGTCTTTTCCAATCGCAAAAATTAGTTCCCACAAAACACAAAAAATCGCCAATCTGCAAAATTAACCTCCCGCAAACATATAGTAGCACAGTATTTTTATTCTAGAAAATATCCATATTACCCCCCCCTCCCAACCCCTCTCTCCACGGAAGGCTTTTTTGTTTTGAATGCTTTACCATTCCAGTTTAGCTTCACACTTTCCTGAAACATTTTGGCTTTAGAGGCCCCCTTCCCCTTGGAATTTCCAACGACCTTCTATGAGTTGGGGGTATGGATATTTTCTGGATCTGCACAGTTTGGGAGATATACCACAACAGGCTAGTTCAGGCCATCTTTACCTCCCTCCACAGCCAACGTTTCAAGCACTTACAACACAGCTGATCTTAGTGCTATGTTGAGGTATGCAGGACACATCACCATCAACATAGTTAATATGACCTTGCTCGGCACGAGCATCCCACTGGCTCATTGTTAGAGCATCCAACTGGTGTATGGAAGGTCATGGGTATGATTCCCGTCGGGCACTCGGATGAGGCTATTATTATATCTTTCTCTTACAACAGACAATTTCATTGAAAAGTTTATTTGGTCACTTTATAGAACAATGTACATTTAACAAAACTTTCACTGTCATATTTATAAAAAAAATGATTGGAGACTTTTAACAATGGTTTGCTTTCACAATCCAAGTGGATACTGCCGTTACACATAAGCTCTTCAAGCATCAAAAGTAATAAAACCATTAACGTTTCCTTAGAAAGTAATACAATGTTCAAGCAGACAGTGGATTACAAGTAAATTTTTAAGAAAGAGATTATAATAACAAGAAAAAAGATCTATACACACACAAAGTTAGAGGACTGTGATAGATGGCTTTATAACTTGCTGTTTATCTACTGTAATTATTATTAAATTCTTTATCACGGTTATTGAATTTATAGCTTTCTTTTTGGTTCACACGCAAATCATCAGTGAATAAAGCTGCCAGCTTTACCTTAACTCTTTAAGCCCCAATATTCAAGTGTATATTCTCCTTAGCATTCTCCATACATTTCTTATGGTAATAGTTAAGAGAATTTGCACAAACATTGTGACATTCCATGTTTGGTGATCATTTCCTACAGGCTCGTGGCCTGTATGTTTGATCAAGTAGGGATATTGTAAGGAGAAATGAGATGCTTGTCACTATTGGGGCTTAAAGGGTTAACTGGAAAATTGGATGGCCATGTCAAGAAGTGTTGTGGCATTCAAAAGGTTTGTACAAGAATATGCCAAAAATTTCAGCACAGACTACCAAAGTGGAGAATTTAATCCTTTAAGCCCTGGTATAAAAAGGCACATTCTCCTAACTGTTCTCCATACATTTCTTATAAAACTAGTAAGGAGAATTTGTCTAAATATCAAGACATCTTATCGTTCTTGATCACTTCCTTTATTCTCATCACTTGAATGTTTGACCAAGAAGTGATAATGTAAAGAGAAATTTCATTTTCGTCACTGTTAGGGCTTAAGGGGTTTAAGGGGCCCTGTCACCTATCTTAAGAATAATTTTAGTTTAGCTGAAAGATACATTCATTGCAATCAGAGGACACCCAAAAATACTGGTTCAGTTTCATTTTAAATTATTCAACCAGTTTTCTGAAACTTTAATTACATGTGTCTGGCTCCAGATTGCTAGGACAGAAATGGATTGCAACTTGAAAATATTATGCTGATCTTTTCAATGTTTTCACTTGTTTATTAGAAAAATTGCCAGAAACTGACAACAATTTGTTCTTTCTTTGAGAAAATCATTGGATTTCTATCTCTAGACGTACTAAGAGCATTTCATGTAAGAGAAAAGGTATTCAATCACCATTTCAGTCTTTTTTATGCCGAAAACGTGAAAATCTCCGTGACAGAGGCCCTTTAATAAAGCAATTATTGTTGGATAAGAGATGATTATGACAATCTGATACTTATAAATTATATGGCCCTGGTTGGTTATTTCTCACCACGCCTAATGCACACTCCTGGATAAACAATGTTAATAACTTTTGATTAACTTTCAATCATCTTCAAACCTTAATTTTCTTCTATTTTGGAATTTTTCTAACATTCTCTAATCCCCTAAAAGCATAAAAAATCTGAAATATTTCAAGGGGACATGCACCACAAACCTACGATCATGGCATTTTTGGATTGTGTTGTCCAGAAAAAAATCCCTCCCCTCCCCACAGACGGTTTTTGGTTTGAGCCCTGCACCCCTCTGGAGATTTTAGTTTAGCTTCATATAAATTATACTTCTTTTAAAAATTTTGCCTTTTCAGACCCCCACCCCTAAGAAATTCCAATGACCTACTACTGTGTGGAAATCGTGTCAAAACATAAGAGAAACTTTCTTTTGACCTACTGTGTCCCCCTTAACACCCACTATGATGAATCATGACATGCTAGTAAAAAAAGACATTTTTTGCAACCAACAAGTTAAGGATGGTGCCTCCTAATTCAGAGGTATTTTTGCAAAGGTTATGACTATGGGGAAAAAGTAGTTCTTATCAAGGGTTATTGGAATCCAAAAAGAAAAATGTGGGTAACCACGCATTTTTCAGAGATAATTTAGCAATGATAATTCTGAAAAAGTGTTAAAAAACAAAGAATGTACGGCAATTTCTCTCCAAATTTAAGCTCAATTAGCTCTGAAAAATGCATGGTTACCCCCAATTTTCTTTTTGGATTCTGATAGCCCTTGCTACGATCTGCTTTTTCCACATAGTCACAAACCGCGCAAAAATACTTTTGTAGTAGTGGGCAAATTCCTTAAGAAACCCGAATATCCCGAGATGCGCAGAACGTATACGCAGTAACAAAAGGAGGCACCGTCCTTAAGGAACATTTGTATTTCAAACTTAGGACTATAGGAGTTTGAGGATACTTTGTGGTGTTAAAGATCAAAGTAAATACACATCATTTTCTAGAAACCTTATGTATTTGAAACAAATGAGTAAATAAATGAATCTAAAAAAATCTTCAACTAGTTTTTAAAAAGCACCCATTCTGCAGAGCACTGTCTTCGAATGGAAGTTTAAGAAAAAACACTCACATTTACATACATTGTAGCTGAACGGCTGTAATCTAGGCAGAGTGAAGCAGACGATGCTTTGTCACTCAACTACACATACAGTTTCTGCTTACCGGTAACCCTTTTAAAGCCCTGATATGAATATACATATTCTCCTAACTGTTCTCTATACATTTGGAATGGAACTTGTAAGGAGAATTTGCTTTAACATCAAAGGCATCTTAGGTTTGAAAGAGCAGTGATTACGTAAAGAGCAATGTCATTTTCGTCACTGCTGGGGCTTAAAGGGTCTGAGGGAACAACCACCTAAAATTTCATATCTCATGTGACAACTTATTAGACTTTAGAAATATGGGACAGGAATTGCTACTGATTGACCAAGATAAGTTTGGAACAGACAGGAAGCAATAATAGGCCTGAGAATTAATTATCCAGATCTGGTACCAGGAAACAAGGGTGGCCATATGCTGTGGGATTTGATGTCATTCCTCAGTGTTTTATGTGGTGAATACGGTACACAACATTGTTAAACATCATCTGTTTCAGTGGGCTGGCATTACCATCTTTCACATCAATTGCTCATATGCAGGGACAGTCAAAGTTGTTAGCAAAAGCCTATGAATGCCTCTTCTCACAGGAATGTTTCTTTGGCAAGATTTCTCACAATGGTCAGGGTTGTGTAGATAATAAAAACTAATTCACTAAACTATTCTAAACTAATTCACTAAAAAATTTGTACATGATACAATAGCTTATATGTATGACTCAGTTCTGTGAAAATATAATTAAATTTAAATGATGATGAGCTAATTATCCTGCTCATCATTAATCATGACAAAAATCTATGTCCTGTGTAATGTTCAAACATTTGTGCCTCACTAGGTGTGTTTGCAATCATGTCCCCAACTGCCGTGGCAAGACATGCTCAGAACAATAGAAAACTGAATATCCTAGACCATAAAAAAGACCTAAGGCTGCATTCATGAAACTCTCCTGACATAAGATAAATCCTGATTGTTTGTTAAGAATATTATACTAGGTTTTCATATTCCAACAATACTTAGGACAAAAGCTAGTTCCGTGACTGCAGGAATGCTTTGGGAATCCAGCCCCTTGGTTGTGAGTGTAGCAAATCCACCTGACATCACGCCTTTGGTGAGTGATCAGACATCGGAAGATGGCACCATTCCAGCCTGGGCCATCATACCTCTGTAAGGTCCCTGAATTCTCAGATACTGAAACATAACATTGACATTATTTTATCAGAGAATAAATCCTCTGAGGGTAATAATAATAATCATTATGATAATTATAATAATTTATAATTTATAATTATTATAAATTATAAATTATTATAATTATCATAATGCTTCAAAAACATTCATCATTACATTATAAGGTACGTGAACACTTCTCCCACATTTGAAAAAGTCAGCTGCTAACTTATTTAAGTAAATGCAGCATTAATAAATTAAGGAATATCATCTATTGGTATCCAATAATTCAATAAAATGAACTAGTGAGTTCCTAGGTTGGGGGATGGATGGGCTAACATGAGCAGTCACCCGACACTTCAATCTACCTGATCATTTTAGCCAACACATGATGATCTAAGGCCTTTCCCTACCCAGCAGCTGGCGGGGGCATGGAAAGCCGTAAAAATCTAGAAAAGTTCATTTTTCAAATCAGCACACTTAATCGCACTAATTTATTCTTGTTTTTCACGTTGCCGAGTTCCTACCAATAGCGTAACTCCACTGCTCTCCATATAAACCAAGTGCTACCCACAATTCCTGGATTTGCTCTTACAAACACTCGAAACATCAGCTTTCAACCTCTTTTCTGTGATCAATTTACCTTGAATATCAACTCAGTTGATAAATCCAAAGTTTTGTGTCTAACATGAGCAGGTCTGGACAAGCTGTCCAGCTGCCAAGACCTTTTGAAAAAGAATTATTTTCTAATGAAACAAAAAAGAGAGAGATTACAATACCTGAATGACTAAGGAAGGTCCACCAGCTATGACTTCAGCAGGAAAACTACTAAGGGGGCAGTTCTCTATACTCATGATCTGCAGTGCGCTGCACAGTGCAAGCTCATAGGGAAGTATTTGAAGGCTGTCATTGTCATTAAGATATAGTTGCTCTAAAGATTCCATTTTACCTGAAAGAAAAGTAGTTAACAGAGCAAATTAACTTAAACTTTTTTCCTTGGCTCAAATACCTTTGGGTGTGCAATGCATAAGAATTCAGAGTATTGGTGGTAGTGATTTTACAGTTAAAATTGTCTGCCCCCCTCCCCCCTCTGGAAAAACAGTTGAGTGAAACCACACATGAGAGGTCTGGCTAGTGGAAAATTTGTAAACAAGGCTGCCACTAGCCACTAGGCTGGTGAGCTGAAAAGCTACTCTCAAGCCCTGGACAGTACTTTTCTCCTTGTGAGTAATAGTCTCCTACACAACCATTCTTAGGCCTGTTAGTAAACATAATATTTGGCTGTTTCTCAGCTAACTTCCCAAGTTCTATAACAAAAAAAGGATATAAAGGGGTGGTATTCAACCAGCTGGTGTATCCAACTTTCAGTCCAAAGGTTGATGGTTTGAGGGGAGGGGAGGGGGGGGGAGTCTGTGCTATGATGTCATTTCCTCAAATAAGAAACTCAAGGAGGCTTGAAGGGGTTTTTAGCTGCATAACCTACACACAATGTTAACATGGATGCACACATTAACTGGTAGGTAAAAGGTAAAAAGCCTATAAAAAGTTGCACACTCGAAACATCCGAAGTGAAACGTTAACATGGATACACACGTTTACTGAGTGAAGTAAAAAGCCTGGTATAAAAAGTTGTGTGTGCAAAACATCTCAAGTAAAATTGCAGCACAAATTGTACAAAATGACAAAAAAATGTGAAGAAAATTTCAGTTTATCTATAACTCAAGTTTTGTTGAATAAATTTTTGTCAAACTGTTAGTAAAGTTAGAGAATTCAGAAGCTTTCCAAAAAAGCAATACATTAAAACTGTAGGTCAGTGACTCAGTTTTTCAAATAATTTGCAAAAACTGAACTTTAGAGCTTAATTTTGTGCAACTCTTCTGTTGCAATGGTAGCCGCTATGCAACGACATCCCAATTAGCCTATACATAACAACTGCCCAACAACAGAGATGATATTTATAGCATTCATACACGGTCACAAATACTATATTGTAATCTTTTCTTGTTTCAAAACACTATAACTATATGACTATAACAACAAATAACCCTTATGAGCCCCCTTAACACCACACTGCCTCTGTGTGCCCAGTTCTATAAATGGATACAAGCAATCTATTATGGAAACCTTATGGGTGTGACCCTGTCATGGGCTTCAATTCCACACAAGGGAGGATTTTTATGCCTTTCTTTTTTCTAACTGCCTGAATTAGCTTTCAAGCAAGCTTAATCGTCGTTTGTTATCTGTCTAAAACTGCCAAGCAAGCCAAATACAAACCACAGAGAATCATTATAATCCCATACCTATTTCATCTGGAAGTTGAGTGAGATCATTTTCACCCACACTCAGATATTGGACATTGGTCAAGTAGCTATGAAAAAAGAAGAAACAGATTGAGAGTAATATATATGATTGTGGCAGTGAACACAAAAAATTCAAAATGATCACAAAAAAATGACTGGTCAAACAAATTGAGAAATTAATTAAAAGGAAAAATTCATCCAATCATTCTAAATACAGTCGAGACTCTCCTAACCATTTTTAACCCTTTAATCCCCAATTTCAATATGCATCTTCTCCTTAGTGTTCTTCACATATCTCTTGTGGTACTAGTTGGGAGAATTTGTGCAAACATCAAGACATTTCATGTTTGGTGATCATTTCCTTTACTCTCGTGTCCTGTACGTTTGATTAAGTAGTGAAATTGTTAGGAGAAATTAGATGCTTGTCACTATTTAGGGCTTAAAGGGTTAAAGTGCTCAGGCAAATGCCATTTTTTTCCAGTTCAGGAATTACAAACTCAATGTCCATGAATGACATCTAAAGCTATTGATGAGTGTATAAGTACAAATGAAGAAAGTTATGGCTGATCTTTGAGTACATTAGGTATACCCTGAACTATAACAGTGCTTCTTTTGCAGTTCTCAATGCAATGCTTCATGTGAGATATGTCTTAAGACCCACAAGTGCTAGAGAAAAAAGTTGAAAAGTTATGGGGGTTGACAACCACATCACATTTAATCCTTTAACCCCCGATATTAACATACATATTCTTCTCACTATTCTCCTTATATTTCTCATGTTACTAGTTGGGAGAATTTGATTACAAAATCAAGACATTTGATAATTGGTGATTAATCCCTTTATTCTCATGTCCTGTATGTTTGATCAAGTAGTTAAGTAATGTGAGGAGAAATTAGATGCTTGTCACAATTGGGGCTTAAAGGGATAATGGGGGGGGGGGGGGGTAAGATTTTACCCTTTCAATAAGCAGAACTTCACAAGACCTTCTTGGTGGCAAAAATTCATAGAAAACTACAAAATATTGACCAAGGTTTGGCATAATGTACTAACTAGCACTCTTAGGGTTTAAAGGGTTAAAGAAACATCAATATGGACATCTCCATCGTAAGGACACATCCCTATCCTTTGGTGTCCGTGTTAAGGAGGTTTGTCTGTACTGGTTTTTCATTATCCTCATTATCCACTGCATTACTGTTTCACAGTAATATGGTCAGAATAGGAGGCAATTATTTTCTGCAACTTGCAACACAATGGTATTGCAAGACAAGTTGCAAATAAAACTGCAGGTGTAACACCCCCCTCTTTGCAACACGTTTTGCAACAAAAAAATTCTGCTGTGAGTTGCAGGAAAAGTAGGCTAGGTTTCTACTTTTTGCAATGTTGCGAGATAAGTTGCAGCTCGTAACATGTATTCTGCAACTTGTCATGCTAGTGAAGACCTACTACTATTATTTTCTTTGTATTACTCACCCTATTGACTTTGGAAGAGTGGTCAGGTTATTAGACTGCAAAACAAGTCGCTCTAGATTCCTCAGAGATGCTGAAAGATAAAATCAGGTTTAATTTATAACTTACAGTAACTTAACTACACTTAACATTTTAAAATGATAACTAAATGGTAAAGCATTATCAGCAGAATCCATACCAATTTCATTAGGGAGTAATTCCAGCCTGTTCTCCTCCAAATCCAGCACTCTGAGTTTCCTCAATTCTCCCAAACCACGTGGAAGTCTCTATAATATCAGATAGCAGCCAATGATACAGCTTTACACTTTGTATAGTTAAAATGCAACTTGAATTCCTGGAGTTTTTTTTTTCAAGATAGGGTAAAAGGTAATGTCATGCTTCCTGCCTAGGTGTCCAACATGGCCAGATGATTACCACCCCACCCCCCCCCCCCTGCCCCAACAGCATTCAAACATACTACATATGTGTAGTTAATTAACGTCCCTGCCATAAGTTTGCAAAGAAAAATACAGTCCAATGTGAATGGTTCACTTTAATCACAAAACTTAACACCATCTCTGAAATCTTAAGTTTTTATGTTGACTATGTGTTCAAATGAAGTAACCGTTACCCGCAAATTCTATTGGCGCAACATTTTTGGCATTGTTTTTACACAAACACCATGCTCATAATTTATTAAACGTTTTGAACTTATTCAAACTTCACGGCTCTTAAAACTTGGAAGGGACATGGCTTTTTGCATTTGACTGCTATTAAACTCCACCCCAATGAGGTTGATAAGATAGTCTATTCCTCCATACCCATTTATACCCTGTGATTGAAGGTCTAACATGAAATCCTCTACACCACCAGGTCTCTACTTTTTCCTAGGATTTTGAACACAGATATTTCAAGGCTTGGTTGTTTGTACTATTTGCCCATGCATTTGATTGGAATTTGGCAATCACCACCCATTATTTCTGTCACGGACTATAAATCCTATAATAATTCTTAAAGCTTGCCAAGTTGCTTCACTTGAAGTCACTTGCAATCCAGGAACTTCCAGGAGTACCATAGAAATGTTCAGGTGTTCCAAGGCCCTGAATGAAAATTTCAAATTTCCAGGACTTTCCCAGGAATTTTAGGAGAAGTGCAAGCTAATACGTATCTCCCTCTGAAGGCAACTCCTCTAAGAAGATGATCTCTTATTATGTTACATTTGTTTTCACAGTGCAGTCCATCAAATGAAATCAAAGCAAAAATTAGTCCAACAAGGATATTAGGAGCTTTCAAAAGTAATACAAGCTTAGTGAAATTCAGTTGGCAAACCCATCTAATCCTGCTTTTATTAAAATAAATGTTGCTTCAAATCACATGACACAATCTGATGCCCCACCCCACTTGAAACACTACTCCAGAGAAAGGAACCATGCTGTCTGAAATCAATATTTAATAACTCTAGAAAACAGAAAAACTGCAAGACAACAGTTACTGTACAACAAATAAGAACATAACTTACTCTAAGTAGATTGTTGCTAAGAATTAAAACTTCAAGATTTGTCAACCACTGGATATCCTCTGCAACATGGAAACAAGATTTACAGGTAATTAAGTAAGGCAACTCAGAAAGTTTGAACACAGGGAAGTTTCAACTAGTGAGTCTGCACATGAAACCCTTAAACCTTTCAGTCGTGATATAGAAATGTATATTCTCCTTACTGTTCTCTGTACACTTCTTATGGAACTAGTAAGGAGAATTTGTCTAAATATCAAGACAAGTTATCCTTGGTGATCACTTTCTTTGTTCTCACTACTTGAATGTTTGAACAAGTAGTGATAGTGTAAAGAGAAATTTCATTTTTGTCACTGTTAAGGCTTAAAGGGTTAACCAGAGCAAATGAAAGCCCTTGCAAAGTACTTAACCCTTAACATTTACCGATTCAAATGAACGCTCAGATTTTTTTTTCTTGTGATAGTATTTAAAATAACGAAGCTGTGCAAGGTGGTTTAAGCATTTGAGCCTGTGGATGAAATCCCCAAGTCTCATGACTCAAATGGAAGCTATTGAGCAGTACTTTCCTGTGCTACTTATGGTATAAAAGGTAATTTTGACTTTTGAGTTTGTGGATGACTCCTAAAGTGACCATTCAAATGAAAGTGACTGAGCAGTGCTATTTTGGTGCTATATATTACACTGTACGAGGCAGTTCTAACTTTTGAGTGCATGGACAAAACCCAAAAGTGTAATCATTCAAATGAAAGCTGCAAAGCAGTACTTTCTGTGGTACAGTTTATTATGCTGTACATAAGTGGTTCTAACTTTTGAGACTGTGGATGAAATCCCAAGGTGTGAACATTCAGATGAAAGCTATTGAGTAGTTATTCTCCATGTTGCTGTTATTCTATTCTGTGGATGAAACAGTTATAATAAGTGTGACCATTTAAATGTTTATTTGCTAAGTAGATATTTTGAAGTGCTCTCCTTAAGTAAAGAGTTGCATGCAGAGTTAACTCTGCTTCCATAACAAATTTCTGGTAGTTACCAGTGGAGGTTTCAAGGGTAAATTTCACAGTTATTACTTAATGAGGGGAGTGCTGTAATCAAGACTTGTAACAATGAAAGGGAAGTAAAACGCACCATTCTTAGTACTGTACAGGTTATAAAATAGTGCTTTATTATATGACATAACACTGACAGTGACGCACCTGGAAGTCTTGCCAGCTGATTTGTTCCTAAGTTTAACTCAACCAGACTCACCCAGCTACCAAAATCTATAATGCAAATTATTAAATATATACATCAATACATTACATAAACAAGGAATAAGAAATTTATAAATTCATCAATCTTTCAAGTAGTTGACAGTGGATAGTTAGTAATGCTCTATTGAATGATTTAACTCCTAATGGATAATTCTGAAAAGCACCCGATTAACTTTAATCCACAATTTACACCTCCAATTACCAGTTATTAAACAGTATTTCACACCTTCCCCACTCAGTTTAAGACTATAAGGAGTGGCAAATGGTCTTACCAAACATTAGGGTCTCACAAAATTTCACCTGAATTGTAAACATCTCGCAATATTATTTTCTTCAAACAATTCTTGGCATCTCGGGGTCTCAAATGTTAGGAAAACAGCCACAGAGTCTCGATTTTTTTTACCTTGGTATCTCAGGCTCTCAATTTTTTGGTGACACCGCCTAGAGTTTTGACTTTTTAGAAGGCTATAAAATGACTCTTGAAGTTCTGATGTGCTTGGGTAACATCTTCAAGTTCTTCAGTTGCCTGAAACTGATCTGAAAGTCTCAAGTTCAAATTTTTACGTCCTAACAAGTTTTGGACTTGCATTTGCAAAATTCTAAAAGCTTGGTCTCACACTTTGAAAATTGAAAGGGTCTCAGGCTTGCACAAGGAAATGATCATCTTGGCATCTCGCAAAGTCTCGAATTTACCATTCGCCACCTCTATTTTAGTTTGAGTCGAACAGCTGCTAGCTCTACCTAAAATAATTAACAATCAATAACACTACAAAACAAGAAATGTAATATAAGCCATTTAGGGTGTATTGGGTGAGACTAGGAACAGACTGAATGTAACTTCTCACCAAGAGGAAGGGCAGCAATCTGATTTTCCTTCATGTTAAGCTTTGTCTAGAAATGAAACACACTGTTTTAAGAAATCGGTACAGGTCAGATGATACACATCTGAGGTGCATCATAGTCAGATAGTGGTAAAAGTCAAAAATACAGCCATTACCGGTAAGTAAATGAAAAATTCATACATGTACTTACCAAAAATTTTGCTTTTGAAAATGCTCCAAAAGGAATCTTTTGTACTTTGTTGTGTTCCATTATAAATGTCTGGAAAGTCCGAAAACAACAATTTAAAAAATTTACCTTTTACACTGTACTGGCACCAGCTTGGCTGCAGGCAAACTGTGGATAGCTAAAAGGACCCTCCCTACACTGATTGAAGAAGGTGTTCACTTAATTAAGGTAGGAAAGAGACTGTTACTAAATATAGGAAGGCAGTATGGCTGAGTGGTTAGGGTGCCAGACTTGAAATCCAGAGGTCTTGGGTTCAAGTCTCCCCCTGAGCACTAGCTAGAGTTGTTCTCGGTAGCCCTGAGCTCAACTCCTCGGCCACGCTTGTAAAAAGCCAACTGTTCTGCCTCCCTGCCAGTTGGGTTCTTAAAGATATTACGTTATATTATAATTTATTTCTTTCATTGTCCCTGAAAAGCCCCTCATCGGGAGTGGTCAATTAAGTAATTATAAGTATAAGTGTGCATGACTGCTTATGGAAGGCCCCCCCCTACAGTGGGTGTCTGATCATGGAAAGTGTCCGCTATTGTGAGGTGCCCTGTTTTAGGATCGAGGTGATCAGTCATAAATGGTACTTGTCCCATACTACAAGAGGAGGAGGACACGAGTGCAAACGTGAAACTTGGCAACTCCGCATCTCACATTTCTTTCATTTAATCGTTTAAGCCCTAAGGGTGCTGAAAATGAAATTTCTCTTTACATTATCATTACTTGTTCACACATTCAAGTGATGAGAATAAATCAGGACTTAAAGGATTAAATGGTCCAGTTGAAATGGAAGAAATCAGAAAGAACTAATTAGAAACTTTTTGAGTGCAACGATATGACATACTGCACTGCAATGACAGTGCCTGCTTATGGGAGATATCTGCTTACATGGGAGGTGCCTACTAAAGGCAAGTGTCCTGTGCAGTTGTGTCCTGTCATGTGCAGTTAAGTGTCCTGTGCATCTAGAGAGTGTTCCACTGCATACCAATAAAGTTAGGAAACAAATAAAATTTACATACTTGAACAGCAGCAAACTGCTTTGGAGGCCCTGTCGGAAAGTGCTCAAAGTTGTTCCTGGACAGTGTGACATTGTTTAACATTCTTAAACAGTGAAGGAGATTGTCCTTAAAGACGAAAAGAAAAAATATCTTGGTCATTGTTATTTCAACAACCCCCTAGATATGAGCAAACACAGTTTGATATGGTTCTCTACAAACAGGCCATCAGCTGAAAGCCCAAGAACACAGCAGTCACGAAAAATTGATGGCAAAAAATGCTCCTTCTAACAGAAAATTTAAAAACATTTGTATAATCCAAGTGTAATCTACATAACAAAACAATAACTGAATCTTGTCATGCTTGAGCTCTCATAGCCATCCCTGTAAAAGGGGGGGGGGGGGGGGGCTCTCCCTATAGTGGGCTATACAGGGAGGCTCCGCCCAAGAGGGGTGCCTTTTTTAAGCTCGCAGTATATTAAAGGGTAGGGAAGGTGATTTTATGTAAGGGTCACAAAATCGGCTGCAAAATGGAGAGGATGGCAGCTAAAGCGCAGTACATGAAAGGGTGCCAAATTTTGGCAGATATAACAATGCGAAACACATAAAAGCTTGCACCCTTTGAGCAACTGAACCAGAATGACTGAAAACCTGGGAAAAATGTGGATATTATAGGAAATTCCATTGTTTTGCTTATCCTTGAGGCATAAGAAAAGGGTGCAATTGTGCTCTAGGTATATGAAAGGGGTGCAAACCATCTTGGTAAAAATTAGTATATTAAAGGGCAAGAGTTTGAACCTCTGGGCAGGACCTCCCCGTGTAAAACTTTATAGAGTACTCCCCTCCCCCTTGGGAAAGCAATGTAAATATTGTACACTCAAGTTACAGCAACTGAAGGAGAAGAATAAATTATAACAATAGAATGACAAATGAATATGCAGATGCACTTACAGGTAATACGGAGACATTGTTTCCCTCGATATTAAACTCATCAATTTTTGTACAGTTTGCTAATGAAGCTGGCACAGAAGACAACTGGTTGTACCTGAGATGGATACGGATCACAGATTAAGCCATCTCTAATAATAAGAATGAATGCCATGTTTAAGCAGCATTTCGTTCTAGTAAGAAGCATGCAATGACCATAACATCCAAAACGTCTTGTCAACCTCAGCATGAATGAAAACCAATTCCCCCAGTAACACAAGACAGCAATGAGTGATCATAGCACAAGGTTCCAGTTATGTCGAAGCAATCAGACATCACTATTAACAAATTTTCTAAGGTCAGAAATCTCAACTGGAGGGAGGCAGACCAGCTGACCATTTCACAAGCACGGTGGAGGATTCAAACTTGCGTCGTGAACAGGACTCCTACCAGACACAAGAGTCTAAAGGTTATGGCCAATTTCTGTGCATAGAACCAGAGTTTTCAAACATGATTTGCCAGCTATGAGTCACCCAAGAGGTTACTGAGAGCTGAAATCAGCCTTTCTTGGGCTCAGCCATGAAAGTGTTTGAACACAAAGACCTGAAGAGGAGATCTATTTATCTTTGACTTAAGCAAATTTTAATACCTCCATCAAGGACACGACAAAATGTCTCTTTAAAAGTGCTGGAATTATTTTGAGCATTCACAATGTATTGGCAGCAAAGTAAGATGAGCCATAAGTGGCAATGAGGACTTTAAACAGTGTTGTCACCTTGGTAACCTCTAAGGCAAATCATGATACTTAGACGAATCACAGCAGGTGAATCACGTTTGATAAATCTCGGTCTATAAAAAGCAGTGAAGTTGGGTATAGAAGAACAGCAAAGCAATGAAATCACCTGAGCCCAAGTCTTGTCATTTCTGTCAGGTTACCTATCGTATCTGGTATTTCAGGAATGTCATTGTGTTGAAGGTCAAGTGACGTCATTTGAACACAGTTTCCAATGTCTGTATACACAAGAGACCAGAATTAAATTATGCATCAAAGTGGAAACTTGTACAATGCACCACTTGTGCATCTACTGGTAGGTTATACATTTTTGCCTTGTGGTGATACATGACAATAAAAATACCGGTAGTTTAGGAAAGGGACTACTAAGGATTCCAAAGGAAACAATTATTCAAGGAACCATTGAATAGTTCATTACACAGTCCACTTTAATTGGCTCCCCAATAACAGGCTCTTGGCTCCTACACTGCAAGTAGAGAGGTCACAAAAAAAAGATAGGGAAGGAATCGAATTAACCCTTTAAGCCCTAACAGTGATGAAAATGAAATTTCTCTTAACATTATCACTACTCGTTCAAACATTCAAGTGATAAGAATAAAGAAAGTGAATACCAAGGATAAGATGTCTTGATATTTAGACAAATTCTCCTAACAATTTCCATAAGAAATGTATGGAGAACAGTAAGGAGAATATGCATTTCTACATCAGGGCTTAAAAAGTTAACACAACAGTTACTATCATGGACATCATCCGACAAAAATAATAAATTTACTGGTAATCAAATAATTATAATTTATAGTAACCTCTAGGAATACTTGTAATATTGTTGTGTGAGACATCAAGAGTGACAAGATGAACTAGTTGACCTGAAAAATGTAATATTAGATTAATACTTGTTGTAAGAATAACTATTTATGTCTTAAGACTTCCTGTCAACCTTACACCCAAAACCTCCTCCTGTCTCTTACCGGGTACTTGTCAGGAAGCTTATTTAGTTAATTAGAAAAGCATGCTTGTAAAAACAGTTTTTGCAAATGTGTGCAAATTATGTAAGATTAAATAATTGGTGCATATGTTGCAGATCAATTTTATCCTTGGTTCAATTTTTATTTTCCTTTGTTCTTTTTACGTTAATATATGATAATGAATATGAAACAAAAGAAACTAAAAATTGAACCAAAGATAAAATTGGACTACAACACATATTCAAGACAAATTATGCAAAACCACATAGATCTATCAGAATCACACAAATTTAAAGTCTTTAGTCAGTAACATGTTTGTTTGATTGTTGTTGTTTTTTCAGCCAAATTTCAAGACTCGTTCTGCATAAACAGACTGCTACTAGCAATGTTCCTCATTGCTTCAACTTGTAAACTGATGCACATTCAAGACAAATTATGCAAAATCACATAAATCTATCAGAATCACACAAATTTAGTCTTTAGTCAGTAGTATGTTTCAATTGTTTGTTTGATTGTTTTTTTCAGCCAAACTTCAAGACTTGTCCTTTATAAAGACACTCTATTCTGCATAAACTGTTACTAGCAATGTTCCTCATTGCTTCATGTTGTGAAAACCTGCACGAAGCATGGGGCCAAAGACCAGATGTGTCATTTTTTTTTGTCTTAACCTTATTAAAGAACAATGCAAAAATGTCCACTAAGCAGCTTACTCTCACCTATTACTGCTGGTAAATCTTTAATCTTGTTTTCTCTAAGGCTTAATCTTTCAAGGAGCTGGAAATCAATTGACAGAGCAAATCAATATTACCGGTAATCAAGCTGACACAAACAGTTTTCTTATCCTTTCATTTACTTATTTAAAATACTGTAAATTTTGACTTACTCTTAAGTTTCCAATTCCAGGATCCACTATAGAAAGTCTGTTAAATCTTAAGTATAGAGTTGTTAGAGACGTAAGCCGATATACCACAGGAGGTATCTGGAACAGCATAAGATCAAAATTATTATCAATATCATCACATGTTTGGCCCTTTCAATGTTTCAGGCAGGTGAGGGATCTAGGAGGCTGCAAAACAGTCTGTATTTTAGCATGAGTTTATTGAGGAAATGTCTGATTGTAATGCCAAGGTGAAGCCCTGTAAAACATAACCATGACTTAGAAGAATCACAAAGGACCCAACAGTTCTTAAGGGGGTAGTACAAGTGAATTTTTAGGAATTAGGATAAGGTTTAAGAAAGAAATAAAAGAGGGATTAAACTTTGTACACAACCGCAGATAGTCCCATCCCCACGCAAGAGCACTTGGGGTCGTTTGTGGACTGTTTTGGTATCCATCTATCAATTATTAACTTTCAATTTTAACTCACATTTAATTCTTTACAATTTTCAATTTTCTTAAAATTCATCAATTTCCCTCCCCCTTCTCTTCCTTTGCGTTCACTTTAAAATTCGCGAAAAAATTCTCCCAGCTTTATGGGAGCCCACACTATGATCCTACGACAGCATTTTTGGATTGAACGAAATCTCACTGAGATAATTAAGAAAAATGGCTAAAACATTAGGGGAAAAAGTATCTACGTATATTGCCCCCTTGACCTTGAAATCTGGGGTGCCCAGCCCCTAACCTTTTTTCCCCAGAAGACAAAAGATGGTAAATTGGAACCCCGATATAACGAACCCCTACATAACAGTACCCCGGTATGATTATTGAACGATACTTTTCAGCCCACTGATAGTAAAATGTATGGAACATAAACCTGATATAATGAACTGTGTTATAATGAACACATTTTCCCAGTTGCTTAGCTCTTTGTTATATCAGGGCTCCATTGTAGCCTGAAGTCCTCGGGCGCTGCTAGGGCACAGCCTAACATAACCATGATAATGAAAAAATGTCATTACAACTGTACCTCTTTCATCTTGTTGTGTCTCAAATCAAGTAATTTTAAGTTCTTTAGCTTCACAAGAGTATCTGTCAAGTATAAGTGCATAAACCCATATTAAGCACAATTTGTTGGCAACCTAACAGCAACAAAATCTCCTTCCAGAAGCTTTCATAAATGTCAGATCTCACCCAATTACTCAATTTGACAACACTGAACCTCCCAGGGACCAGCATCCAAGCTAGCAAAACTCTTGATTTATTGTTATTATTTTTAAGTTTATACAGACCATGATATGCAGTGCTTTCAATAGGCACCGACGGCCGACGAAAAGCATCGGCTATTTCGCTCAGAAAAGTCGGCTACTTTTTGCCCTAAATTAAAGTAATTAAAGGAAGATTGTTTCAAACCCCTAATTGCTACAGTCGGTTACTCTATTCAGATGAGCTGCCTTCTTCAAATTTTATTGAAACCCCTGATATGCTAATACACCCAACTCAGCATGACTTGAAAGAAAACTTTCAACTTGCCCTTTGGGTGTATAAAGGCACGTTTCTTGCAACTTGCCTCGCTCGCTCGCTCTTGTTGACAAAAAGCAAAGAGGACTGGCACGATTAGTTCATTGGCTGATGTCACAAAATGTTGCAACACAAGTTGCAGGAAACATTTAAACTAGGCAGAGCTTGTAAAAATCAAGAATTGCTGCAAAAAGAAGAACTGATTTCTACTTTTCGCAATGATTATGGCAAAGAAAAATGCAGAAATTTTTTAAGAGTATTTTATTAACTCTGAGTCAATTTTTTATGCAACTTCTCACACATCAAAATTGTGAGACAAGTTCCAAGAAAAATTGCCCAGTGCAACATAGCCTCATAGCTTTCAGGATGATTGAAACATGAAACCCTCTTCACCACTCCAAAATAACAACACACATGTACAAGAGTGCCTAGGAGCACTAATTATAACTGCTTGTGTGCCAGAATTCAGTTTTTGCTTATAGTTGTAGTGTCAGGAAGATGGCTTTACCACTGGGTAAGTAAGAAAGTCACTTGCCTGGCAGCAATCGTAACCCTTTAAGCCCAAGTAGCGATGAAAACGAAATTCAAGTGATGAGAATAAAGGAAGTGGTCACCAAGGATAAGATGTCTTGATATTTAAGACAAATTCTCCTTACTAGTTCCATAAGAATTGTATGGAAGACTGTCATGTTATAGGGTTTGCCAGTGAAAACAATGAATCTGATAGAATCCTGTAAAATTTCTACTACATACTAACCTGGTAAGTCTGTCAAGTTATTCTCGTTTAAAGCCAGGGTCTCTAAGTTTTTTAACATCCCAACTTCTGGGGGAAGTGTTGCTATTTTGTTGCCATACAAATAAAGTTCCTTTAGCTGTGTTAGCTGTAAAAATAACCAGGCAAATAGTAAATAACTGAGTCATCAAATTGACTAACATTATACTTTTGATGGTCAAGTAATATAATAATAATGTCATTCTAACTTCTAAAAAGCCTTCAGACAAAAAATAAGATAAAGAACTGTCCTTTATGTTAACTTTGGTCCACCGGTGAAAGATGACATGCCAGTCTCAAGCAACTGCAAGACTGTACAAAAAATAAACCAAATAATTTATAAGTAAATACCTCTTTGAGTTCCTTGGGTAGTGCTGTTACCTGAAAAAGGGCAAAGCATTATTACCATCTGGATACGGTCAACCACCAGCCTTTTCAAGGTCTGGCAGTGGACTTGGGCAAGACCCCACCCATGGAAACACTACATCAAGATAAGTAACTGCTGTATACAGTAGTGTTTACGTGCATAATGACCAAGTTATGAGCATTCAAACATGTCTCAAAATCCATACAAATGCCTCTAATTATGAGAAAGTGTTCCTCGAAATCCACAGAAACTCTACATTTTTTCCTCATTTTTGTGATCTCTAAATCCACGGCCACTATTTTATGGAAAATGAATTCAGAACTAACATATTTGCTAATTCTCAGCGTAAGAAAACTGAACCGGTGGAAGAGACATATGAATAATAATATTTATTAGTTGATTTGGCGAATGGTTTGAAGGCATGACAGCATGATTTGTGGCACAGCCAGGGCACTCTCTTGACAAAAAACAAGACTTTTGGCCAACCACTGTGAAAGGGACATGAGCCCCATAATGTATAATTATATGGATTTGGGAAGGGACACTCATTCACTGATACATTTGCATTAAGCTATGTTTGGAGACTATTATGCATCAAAACATCACCAGACTATGCAGGTTATTAATATTAACATCATGTGATGAGATTTGGGTCTCACATTGTGTCTCACTCAGATTGAGTGAGAATGCCTTGTCCCCAGTCGCTCGCAATTGCTCATCTGGGGGATATTTTAGTTAATTATTCCGTGCTCACTCGGCCTTGGAAAAGCCTGTGGAGGAGGCAGTGAGTGAGACACAAACACCGTCCTGTCCAAGCTTATTTCTTTGGTGCTGATCCCAGCTGCACAGGCACTTCTTCCTTCCCAAGACATGGCTGTATTATAAAAAAACCTGTCCATAGCAGGGAATTTTACCAGAAACTTGCCCGAGGCTAACTGAAGAAAACATATGGCACAATATGTCTTGAACAAAAATTTTATTTGCATGTTGACTACATTTAATGTAGTCAACATGCAAACAGTGAGGAAAATCTGAGCGAACACAAAAATGACCTTCAAATGTGTGGCTCAACAAAATATCCATACCCACCCGATGGATGGTTCTTAGAAATTCTGAGGGGGTGGGGGGTGGGGGTCTCAAACACCAAAAGTTTGTAAAGGGAAGTACGCATCCGAAACTGGAATTTCCAGAGGGGTGAGGGGTTCAAACGAAAAACCATCCGTGGGGGAGGAAGGACATTTTCTGGAAAAACACAATGAATAGCCCACTGGAAGAAAAGGCCTGGATTGGACTCCACTTCAACATCATCAGGGAGGGGGTGGAAGAAAGGGGAAGGGGGAGAAAGTTGATCTTTCAAGGGAGGTAAGGGGGGTGTGGGGAGACTATCTAAGGGGGGTGTGGAGAGACTATCTAAGAGGGGTGTGGGGAGACTATCTAAGGGGGGTGTGGGGAGACTATCTAAGGGGGGTGTGGGGAGACTATCTAAGGGGGGTGTGGGGAAACTATATAAGGGGGGTATGGGGAGACTATCTAAGGGGGGTGTGGGAAAACTATTTGAGGGAGACAATTATTTCATTTCCACCAAATGGGGACAATGATTTGAGCGGGTGATTAATAGAGGGATGGCTATTATTCGAGGAAAGACGGCAGTGGCGACAACTTGCAAAACGAGCTCAAAGCTTTGCTTCCACCAAATGGGGACAATGATTTGAGGGGGTGATTAATAGAGGGATGGCTATTATTCAAGGAAAGACGGCAGTGGCAACAACTTGCAAAAAGAGCTCAAAGCTTTGTTGAAGTATCTGTGCTCAAACAAGGTCTTCACAGAATGTTACCATGTGATTTATTTGTTAATCCTCTTAAAAAGTTTAATTCACTGGTAGCCTCATGGTAAAAATAAATTTGCTATCTTTCCAGTAAACTTAAGTTAATACTTGGGTTTATTTTAAAAATGCACATCCTAAATTAAATTATAACCATACAAACTTAATTTATAGTTTATAAAACGGACAGGTTGAAATATTTCGAGTCACCATAAACAGATTAAAGCATTTTCCAAAATTTAAATAAGGGACAATTTAAAAACATCAGAAGTTGGTTAGAACTATTTAAGATTAACATCTAGTCTAGACCACTTGTCTTCAACATCCTACAAAAGCTTTGATTCACCCAAGTTAATCTGAAAATGTCAATACACATACAAGCAAGGGACCTTTGAAAAATAATATTAATTAAGTTGACTTTCTTATTAAATCACAAAATCACATCACATTAACACAAGGTATTGTAAAAACTCAAAATAAATTGTAATATGGTTAGGGAGATCTTCACACCCAAAGCAAAAATATACAGACAGTCTTCCTTTCATCCATAACTCTAATCAACTACTTGTACACCTAAATATCAAAAGCAGTGATAGTCTAACAAAAGATGCACTAGTGTACTGATGATTGCAATGACATGTTGGATTTCGAATAAGCTAAACCGAATGCTTTTGGGCAGGTGATTATTAATCGGAGAAATTGAGAAAAAAAAATGAATTTCATCTTACTGTTCCTGTTGACATTCCCTACTAGCTAATTACCTTTGAAGAAAATTTAATTTTCGCGAAAACTTAAGAAATTTGTGCAATGAACACACAGCAGCTGCGATTGAGAAATTCCCCAAGGGCAAAGATATATCAAGTAAACGTGACAAGAGAAGACTCTGATCCCGGAAATCTGAATTACTCGAAATCCTGCGCGCTTAGGTCGTTGCACTAAATTTAAATAACCTACCTAATTTATGCCAGGCTATTTGCAATATACCTTGGCCAATTCTTAGCGTAATTTTCGAACACAGAGCTAGAGAACAAGATTCGGGCAATACTCAAAGTCCACTGGTTATAACTGTAAAATGGTTCACCTTCGCACAGAAATAAAACTAATTATAAACTTACCGCTGCTTTGCTGAGATCCAAGTGCGTTGAGCCTTCCTCGCGGCATTTCATGATTTCTTTGTGGATATCCTGCCGAACAAAAATTTAACAAGTAAATATTAACAACTCATGACCAAATACTTATCCAAATTATATTCATTCTCCTTCCCTCAAAGAATGCACGTAGATGCAGGGAGATACAAAAACAGGGTAATTCGACAACTTCATCTCACCAGATCAGGAGTCGATTTTTTCTTTTTGACTGCAGACTGAACTTTCTTCGCTCCTGGTAAAGCAACTTTGACTGTTTTTGCTTCCTTCTTGGAGTCCCCATCGTGATGTTTTCCATGGCCACTTTTTGAATGTGAAGCAGACGTCGTAGATGGACTTGTTGCTCCATCTTCTAGAATGCTCGTAGTATCCGACGCGTCTGTGTGATTAATGTTCGCGAGGTCTGGGGAGTCCGAGTCAGCTCTTGTTTTCGTTCCACGTCGCATAGCTTCGAAAGATATCCTTGCCCAACCTCTTCCAATTTATAAGCTTTTACCCCAGGACGGCCGCTGTTTACAGCTATAATCCGTTCATGAAAATTTCTTTGACAGAGAACCAAACGTCACTAGGCGGTCACACGAAGAAGACACTGCATGAATACTATATCTTCCAAAGCAAACTTTTCAAGGGAACTGTCAACAAGATAGTCATCGTCTCGGCCGGAAAGAAAGCTGCTCCGTATCCGCTCAGATCCTAATAAACACAAAATTGTTGTCAGAACTGCTTCTGGAAGACATGACACTTCTCAGTGGTGCTCCTCCAGAGGACTGGAGCGCAACTCACCCCAAGGACCCATATGAGGGAGGTCTCAGAAGTGAGCTCATGACAGCGAGACACGAAAAGGACCATTAGTCCATAGGGCTTCGGTGCCCCCACATCCCCGGCTGAAGTAGAGTCGAGGTGCAAGCCATAGAGAATGCATGCAGTCGAGAACTGACACTTTATTGAGTGCGTAGTTCCCTGGAAATGCAAATGCAAACCACTTGTCCAAATAGCAAGCGTTCCCGAGGTTAAAAAAATGCTGGAACAATGGAGCAAAAATTATTTTCGACACAGGAGCCCCTGCCGTCCTGTTTTCGTGGCATGGAAACTTGCTAGCCGTAAGCTAAAACACAGCCTTTACTCTAGAATCTTAACACTGTTTCTTTTGTTCTCTCTGTTTTATTTGCCTTCTTTTCCGGTTTTCACTTTGTGCATTTGTTAAAAGACACTGTCATCTATTTGAATTTTAGCTTGATTAACTTTTTGCAGGAGTCTCTGGGCTTCTGGTTTTCGAGACTTCTGTTCTTGGTCAAAAATAATTTGCTTTTTTTTAAAATCAAGAACGTCTTGTAGACCACCAAAGGAAAAGTAAGGGAAGAACAAGAACGACTTTTCAAGTTGGCATACATTTCCATTCCTGGTGCTAAAAATAACTGCAGATTTTCCCTTTTTTCTTTTCATTTCCCTCCATTTCTTTTGTTGGAGTTCACCAAATATGGCAAACCAGAATTGCGTAAGAGAGGTCCCCACATGGTTTAAATTCCGCATTCTGATTGGCTAGAGCCACGTGGGCTGAAACTTGGCAGAGTGAAACCTTGGTCCTATCGCCGGAATGCATTGTTCTTGGAAAGATTTCTAGAAGTAAAATGGATTTTTGAGAACGTTTACCCTTCACACAACGAGAGAAAAGATCACATGAAAAGAGAATGTCTCAGGGCGTGTATATAGAATGCTAGCAGTTCCCGAAGACACCGCAGAAATGAGGTTAGTTGCGTTTAAAAAATCGCTATGGACGCTGTCGCTAACTTTGTTTAGCCTACGTGTTAGAAGCGTAATAGTTTTCGACCTGAACGTAGTTTTGTTTCATCGCTATTTGCCAGATAAAATCTTTAGTAGTCTTAAAATTCAGGATTATCTTAAGCACTAGGAAAGTGTTATTGATATAATTCAATCATTTCAGATTTTATGTACAACCTCTGTAATCGACAAATTGTGTTTATTTCACGTGCATTTACAGTAGTACGTAGCTAGCGCTTTCGCTTCGTGTTTTTCTAGAGGAAGTTATCTTGTAGTTCTGTAATCAAGAGAGTCAATACTTAACCTGACTTTTGGGCTTGCTCAAATTCCACCACCTAAGTTCTTATTTGTCGGTCATCCCTTCAGTTAATTGGTAGAAAACAAAACGAAGACATGTACTATAGATACCCTTAATGATTGAAGTATATAAGTTATTCATCTAGTATAGGTGAATGCAGACATGGGGTGAACTTGGGACATTCCATTTGTGATTTATGTCCCTCCCTCCCCCCCCCCCCCCGGATGAGAAAGATTCCTACAACTTCAATTTTGTGTCAGCACTCTTTGAAAAACAGATTCCTACTCCTCTCATTTTTTGTAGGCTTCCTGCTAGTCGTGTTCTAGTGACCTTTATCCATAGGGGAGGTAGGATCATAAATGGAATGCCCCCTTGTTTGGCTTTAATAAAATCTGGCAATTGCGATCTTTAGATTGGACGACGAGTACGAGATTGAGTACAAGTATGACTTTGGAATTTCAAGCTAGTGACGTTTCCAGAGTCCTCACTCCTTTGTGTAGTTTACCAGTAAACAAGGAAACTTCAGGAATGAGATTGGTATGTGACGTAGTAATGTAAAGCCTGCAAACTGGAACTGAAAACTGGTACTCGTACTCAATCCCGTATTCTTACTCAAATCTAAAGTTCCCTAATATCTTGGATGCAACTGATAGTGTGGTTGCCGAAAAACAAGTTATGTCTTGTGTGACTTGTACGTTTCTTCTCATCTTGGGTGAGTGGTGACATCAATCATATGAAAAAAGGTCTTGTATTGTCACTGGTGGGTAGTTTTCTTAACTTTCGTTACATTTTCGTACATTTGTAGCACGTACTCAACTGGAAAATGCTTTCTGAATATACTGTGGCCTTAGAAAACCTGTGTCTGAGCAATAAGTATCATAAGGAATGTAATGGAGAACAGCGAGAATAAGCCTGTTGGTGTTTTAAGGGTTAACTGTTATATTTGGTTTATTTGTTCGGCAGACTCTGGGGTTCACCCCCTGCATTGAGCAGAGATTCATTGTTTGACGACTTTCCTCCATCCTTCCTGGAGGCTGACATAGCTGCTGAAGTTGAATGGTCAGTATCCATTTCACTTGTCAGTTACTGTACAATGTTGTTGGTAATGTTGTCTTTGCTCAGAGAAAATCATTTTATGGCCACAGCTGCTTACATTACTGTACCTGCTAACTCGCTTACATTTGTGCATAAATAAGCTGTAGTCACATTATATACTTTTGGCCAAGGGAAACTCTACCACCACAATGATTCGATGTAATAGCACTTGTTAACTTTTGGTAGCTCGAAGGAGGGTCGTTACTGGAGATGAAGAGATTATTAGGGAGGGAGCACTCATTTCTGTTTTGACAAAATAGATTGGATAATTGGGTTCACATAGTCAGAATAGCATTTGATTGTATGTATGTTAAAATTTCCGGAAAAAATTGCCCAAAATTGTACATTGTGCAAAAGTAAAATTCAAATCCCAAGGTTAAGCTAATTTTAGCCAATATTTGCCAGTCCGTGATTGCATTGTTGGCAGGTCAAGAGTTGTGTTATTGTGACAAGAATTTTGAAAGCCGCCAAAATAGAAGGACTGTTATTCACTTACAACACACATACCCAAGATTATATTTGTAGTGGAATAATAGAACCAAAAGATGCACTGGTCAAAACAGGAATTCGTTACTCTTGGGCAGATGGTGCTGTTGCAACCTAAAACGAATTTCTGTGAGCAATAGGATCCTAACCCAGGATCCTGCAGGGATTCTATAATTTATTGTTTAGGACCCTATAGGATCCTACAGGCTCCAGTTTAGGATCCAACAGGATCATTTTCAGCTTTGTGCTCATTTCTAACTGTCTGAGGGTTTTCCAACATGCAGTGAAAGATGTGATGTTATTAAAAGTTGTAAGGAAATAAATTGTTGGGGTACATGTTTCCAAGAAAAAAGTTAAACATAAAAAAGATAAACTCGTTTTTTTTTTTGTTTTGTTTTGTTTTGTAGATTTGTTCTTTATCAGAATGCTAAAAAGTAACAGTTGTTTTGTTGTTCTGTAGTGGGCAAGGAGTAGACAGAGAGGATACAGTCTACTGGTACAGTGAGTCTACTTCAACTACATCATCTGTCAATTCTTCAGAATATAACTCAGACGATAGTTTTATTGACATTGAGGATGAAGACTTAAAAAGGTCATCATTTTCTGTAAGTATACAGTGCCACTTTTAGGTTTATAAATCACCAAAAATGACTGCTACATTTCATATACACCCTTTTCGTGACTGATGATTGTAGAAAACTGTGCATCTTGTTGTTTGCCTCATGGACGTTACACTGGGTATCAATTAGAATTCAGTGGTAAGTACTGGCCTCTGGGATTGCAGTGCCTGCATGCATATAGAATGCATGAAATATGGTGTCTTTACTTGGATGTGAAATTTACACCTACTTTTACCCACATTTGAATAACATCCAGAATGCGACAAATAAGGGAAACTTCTGTTATCCATGCACATGTAGTGTGTGTATTTTGGTTTTTTGGGGGTTGGGGGGGGGGGGAAGGGTACTGTAAAAAGCATTTTGGAGTGAAAAGAACTGTTAACTAATGACAGGAAATTAGAGTGAAGTGGGCTTGAAAGCCACTGTGTTGTGATAGGACACTTTTAAGGTAAATTCTGAAACATGACACAGCATTGAAACAAGGACATGACCAAAATGAAATGGTGGCAAAAAAGAAACCTGCTGCCTTGGGGTCAATGGATGAAATTCTGTTGGGGACATGCTTACTGTCCGAAATTGTAACATAAGAAGATTTAAGATGGTTGCTGAGCATACACCCCCTAACAGGGCCTCTCCGTGACGTGAAGGAAATATGTGTGAAATAAATTAAGTGACAAAACAGTGGCCGCAACTAATGCTAAATGCCTTTCAATAAAAATAAATGGTCTGCACATGCAGACATGGAATGAACGCAAACTTGTGTGGCTGTAAATAATGTCTTATAATATTACATAGATACAAGATAGTGTGGGGTGTGAAAAACAAGTCACGATTTTTGTGACTTGTGCTAGTTACATTATGTCTTGCGTGACTTGTCACGTAGTCAAGATTCAAACAAAAACATTTGCTCTTCTTAGGCAAATACCTTTGGCTTCAAATCATGATTATGTTCTGATTTTAGCCATCAATAATATGAATGGTGAGTCTTGCGTTAGCACTGGCAGACAGTTTCACTGTGTTTTCTTAACATTCACTGCATTTGTGAACATTTGTTGTGCTCATTAATTAGAATATGTGACCAGAAAACCGCTTTCTTAACATATTGTCACCTTAGCCTGTGCAGCGTGACAACAAATTTAAATACCCAATCCAATCAAGCATGGAAAATATCACGAAACTTACAGATCGTTGTGTGACTAAGCCGCGTGTTTGTGCATGTCTGGGACAAATGCACGATGCATGTGGCAAGCCTGTATCCAAATAAAAAAATATATATATATATTTATAAATGCCAAGTGATAGCAAAGGATTGAGTTGTGCTCAAGAGCACATGTCAATAATTAACACACCTTGCAAACACTCAGAAGTCATCATTTTTGGTTTAATTGAGTTTGTCTGCTTTTCTCACTTCCAGGGTTCATATTTAAATATTGCTGAACTAGAAAGAAAATGCAGAGGTGAGAATTTGTGTTTATGGTGTGTCAGTAAATTTTGGGGTGCTCTTTAACGAATGGGCACTTAATAGGAGGTGGCACAAAAATAATTATTGTGGGCCAAGTTGGGTAGGGTATATACTGGCATTAGGCTTGAATGAAACCCACCAGTTGTATAAACCTGATGTGTAACTAGGGGCTTCAGTACTTTGTACTGAACATCAAATTTCCAAGGGAACCTATCACACATACGGTCAGAGACGGAAGGACTCTATTGTTTTTTATTGTACAATGCTGAAGTTTGAGCAAAAATTGCCAGAACAGGCGCTATGCACTGATAGGTGCCCGCTGAGGAGAGACACAATCGCCTCTTATGATTGATTACGACCAATTTGGAGCACGCCAAAATTTAGTGTTGTACTATAATGTGTATTAGGACCCACCATACAGCTAATGGTAAAAAAAATGCAATTTCCTTTTAATTCCAAATTGAGAAGTTTCATGAGAGTCTGTGCACTAGAAAAAACTGGGCATGATTTGCATCTGACATGTGTACCTCCCCCACAATTTATTAATTTTGTGTCCTTTTACCCAAGTAAGGCCAAGATCTAGGATATTTCAACAGCACTGATTGAGTTGCACGTTCTCCCCACTGTTCTCCATATATTTCTTATGATGTTACATGTGAGAATTTGATTGAACATGAAGACACATTGGCTTTGGTGATCATATTTTTATTCTCTTTACCTGTATGTTTGATCAAGTAGTGAAATTGTAAGGAGAGATTAAGTGTTTGTCTCTGTTGGGGCTTCAAAGGTGGACAGTGTTGTCTAGAAATGTAGCACCATTGTGTAATGCCACCAACACATGTTAACATTAACTCTTTAAGCCCTGATATAAAAATGCATATTCTCCTTACTGTTCTCTGCACATTTCTTATGGAACTAGTAAGGAGAATTTGTCTAAATATCAAGACATCTTATCCTTGGTGATCACTTTCTTTATTCTCATCACTTGAATGTTTGAACAAATAAATAGTGATAACGTAGCAGGGCTAAAAATTAACTTCAGTGCTTGGTCGCCACTCGGGCCAGTATCCCTGAATTCTTAGTGGCCCAGGCCAAAATAAAGAAGCCCTCAAATTTCAAAACTGAAAATTTTAAACCATTTTTACTCGAATAAACGCCTCATGGTTGTTTGAGCCCGTGTGTTTTTGAGTAGGGTGTTCGACTGAAATGCCAAAAGAAATTTGCTTGATCTTAAGTTTGTCTTGAAAGCTCACATTTGCCAATGCACTGTCGAGAAATTGGTAAAGTTGTTATAATAATAAAAACTCTGTTCGGTCTGTGTTGGGGATCATTCGTCTCGTTCTTGTTTGCTCTTTTCTTCACCTGTAGGTTCTGACTTGGTCCTTAAACTCCCAAAGAAAAACTGGACCATTATTTTCCAAATACGGACAAAATGATCTTGTCAACACCTATAAACTTCAGTATCACGATTCTCAGTTTCTTTCGATTGCTTTTGAATTCAGGTGAAAAGTAAGTCTATTACACCGAGCAGTATTGAGTGATTTTGCCGATATTCATGTTTGAAAACGTACCGCATTGAACTCTGGGTATGTCTGGATTCTCGGGACAGTAAAATCAAAATGGCGTCTACAAATCGGAGCGATCTAAAAACTCGATCACGAACGACTTTGAATTTTGCGCTTTAAAACTAAACTTCTACTACAATTGATGAACTTAGAGTCGAGGAAAGAAAAGAAAGGTACTCCAATGAAAGAACATTTTATTTTGTTATTGCTGCTCTTTTCGTACTTCTCAAATCGTAGTCGCTCTTCGGGCGATCAAACCTCAACTTTTAGTGGCCCTGGACACTTTTTAATCTCCACGGGCGACCGTGCGACCGCCAAGTTTTAACCCTGACGTAGAGAGAAATTTCATTTCCGTCACTGTTAGGGCTTAAATGGTTTAGTAGTCAATTTAATACTTTTATTTTCTTATTGTTTTTCCCAATCTCCATTTATCCTTCCCTAGAACTAAAAGCTATTGATAGCCACTCACTTAACTGGAGAAAGTGTAGAAGGAACAGTAGTCCAAAGAAGGGAGATTGCAGTAAAAGGTCTTCAAGTTCACTAGTTGATGATATTTTAAGAAGAAACAAAAACAACAAAAGCAAGACTCCCAGTTCAAAGTCAAAAAGTGAATTTACATGTCCTTGCCAAAAGTTAAAAGATTCAATGGATCTTGGTTTGTGTTGGTAAGTGCATTTAGCACAAAAATAGTTGTCATATTTTTTTGGTTATTTGTTGTTGTTTTTTTTTTTCAATTTATTTAATTGTGTTTATTTATTTATTTGAATTTGTTTAGTGTACAGTACAATGTAAATTATGGGACAACATGCTATCCAGTTATAAAATAATTAAGAAATGTTGTTTGAGCTTGCTTGTAAATGGCTTAGCCACTTCCTCTGATTTGTTACAAAAGTGGCTGTGTCATTAATGTACATGGTTCCACAATGACATTGGAGGTAAATTAATGGATTTTAAATCCCAAGCAAGTTTTCTTCAGTAAACTCGCTTGCTATGAGCTTTATCCAACACAGTTGAAATAACAATCTTATGTACATTAACTTCTCCATGTCCTTGTCGTGAATCCCGGCCAGTTGGTAGACTATAGTCTGGATCCTCAAGGTTTGACCATATTCGGGTCTACATCCTCAAAATTGGTTGGGTCATCTTTAGAAATCCTACCACTCTAAATTAAAAAGTTTTATTGAGCTCTCATACAGCAGTATTTGATTTTAAAATCTGCAGCTTTAAGGCATAATGATTTATATAGGGACTGAGTGAAACAGAATTCAGAGAAATAAGGCAACTATTTTTACAAGGAGGCCAATTTAAATTCATCAACATGATTACCCCTCAGTGCATTAAAAACGCATGTCAATCAGTCAGAACCATAGCATCGGCTGTTGCAAAGAACACCAACTAAGGCTCACCACTTCACTCGGTCTTTGGCGGGTGTGTTAAAGTAAGTAAATAATAAGTATATAAAGTAAATAAAGTTGACGGAAAGCTCAAGTATCATATTTATTTTAGGAACAAAATGACATCAAATGATCAAGTGGAGGCAGTTGAATTCCTCACAAGAGTTGCTTCTGTGACAATGGGACTCAGAGAACAAATGGACATCATTAGAATTATTAACCCTGAAGCAACTGTCCTTCCAACAGACACAGAATTTGAAATAGGTATGCAACAGTCAGAATGTCTGTGTAATTACAGCATAGCTTGCTGTGGTTATTTATGTGCATGTGTAATTTTCCTCTTACACTCTGTGGCAAATGACCAATCTCACCCTGAGTCTTCCTGTATTGTTAGAGCA
This sequence comes from Siderastrea siderea, assembly GCA_964030785.1. Classification (NCBI taxonomy): domain Eukaryota; kingdom Metazoa; phylum Cnidaria; class Anthozoa; order Scleractinia; family Rhizangiidae; genus Siderastrea; species Siderastrea siderea. Next base: position 48,115,048 of record OZ034969.1, on the reverse strand, counting down.
TCAGCCTGGGAAGCGTAGCGGTAATGTGCCTCAAGAAAAATACACAATGGTCCATATCATGATGTTGTCATGGCATGGCCCCAGTCTCTGAGAAAGAGATGGTCTTGTTCAAAACACATACAATGCCCATATTATGCATAGTCTCCTAATTAAGCAGTAAGTAGCAGTGTTTGTAAAGTTGTAAAAAGAGGAATGTCATTCCCATATGAAAGATAACTATGAGCAAAACTATTGTCATGGCAACATCACAGTATGTGGTAATTTGTGTCCTTCTCAAGGTACATTACTAGCGCCAAGTGTCAGTTACATTACTGCAACATTTCTGGAGATATTCTTGATTTTGTGATTGTCTCCATATGGTGTCCACTCATGGCATCATTAATTTTCTACTTTTTGAATTGAATATCTCTGGAACGAGAGAAGTATTACAAAAAAATAAAATACCATCCTTCTGCACTTTGAATGCCTTTTAAATAAGTTTAACTTATTTTTTACTTCATAGGTAATTAAGAAAAAACAACATGAATTTCCACCATGTGTACAGCAACATTTTTGGCAAACCGTTATTAAGAAGGCACTTTCTCATTCCCAGAGGGTGGCTTTTAATAGAGGATTGAATTTACAAGCTCGTGAGCCATCAGAGTGAAAGAGAATCAAAGTGTTTAGCACTTTAGATTCATTGCACATGTAACTTTTTTCTTACCTTGCATTTCAATGGTGTGATTCTCTTCATTCTAGATTTAGATGCATTTGACGATGCCAAATTCAGAAGAATACATAGCTACATTACAGACCATCTCTCCAGAGATTCATGTCCTCTGTGCTTAGGTAATACACTAACTTATGCACTGGCCTTATGACAAGAAATGAGGTTTGGTCTGGCAGTGAAGTAGTTCTTCCACAAGGCTAAACGTTTCTTGTTTCCTCAAAGTTTGACTTTCTGAACATCATTATTTACTGGCGAAGTTAAAAGAGGGTAATGGTGGAGCCAAAAGCATCCTTAATTGGTGTAAATGTGGAGTTGACAGTTTTATTTTTTTGAATTTCACCTTGGTTAATGGCTTGTCTGAGAAGTCGCTTGGGAAGGTTGTGACTGTATTTTATCACACGTCAGTGAGTGACATGTAATCGTTTTTGAAATATCACTTGCAGAGTTACTTCTACATAATGAAGTTCTCCTTCACCAAAGAACCCTACATGTAATCTGCTCTTTATGGGACATACAACAAATAAAATTACCAAATCTCTTGATTTGTTTCTTCCAGATTCACAATCAGAAATTTGTAGACAGAATTCTAATTTTACTCACAGAAAGCATTCTAAGGTAAGAGTTTGATCACTGTTTTTTTATTTATTTATTTTGTAGATTATGGCTCAGTTATGAAGCACTCAGATTTACGTAATAGAACTATGCACCAGATTCCATTTGCTGATCCTTTTGATGTTCTTTTGACAAAGTTGTTGTTGAGTATTAGTATCTGAATCAAGTTCTGGAGATGGTAATGAAACTCATTGGAGATTATTTTAATGTGGAAAATGTGGGTTTTATATGGATGGATAAAAACTGAAGATTTAAAAAAAACCTTAAAGCAAGGGCAAAAACCAGTGACAAACTAAACCAGCATATGACAGCTGATCCATTTCAAACTTGGGTCACAGGGTTGCAGGTTTGAGGTGAGAGCTCTCACCACTGCACGGGTGTGTTTAACAGTGTAAAAGGTCATGAACTCATAGCAGGTATGTTTTGCCCATAGAGGAAACCTAGAGGAACTCTTAGCATGAAGAGAATTTCAAGAAAATCCTCGAAACATAAAGGCTTGCTGAAGCGGGTTCATCGACAAATGATGAAAGAACAGAGAAGTGGCCTTTTTGAGAATGAAGAGGTAAGGGTCGAGTTGGTGGTAATAACAGTTCTTCTAACTCTCTTCAGATGATGGGCTTGACAACCAGCCGCATGAGCAGCCGACACCACGCCTACTGTGTTAGGACGGTGTCTCCTAATAAAGATGTATTTTTGCAAAGGTTATGACTACAGGGAAAAAGTAGATCTTAGAAAGGGGTATTGGAATCGAAAAAGAAAAATGTGGATAACCACGCATTTTTCAGAGATAATTAAGCAACCATAATTCTAAAAAAAGTGTTTAAATACAAAGAATGTTTGGCAATTTCTTTCCAAATTTAAGTTCAATTATTTTAGAAAAATGCGTGGTTACCCCCAATCTTCTTTTTGGATTCTGATAGCCCCCGCTAAGATCTGCTTTTTCCACATAGTCATAAACCGCGCAAAAATATTGTTGTATTAGAGGGCAAATTCCTAATAAAACCTAGTAAATATCCTGAGATGCGCGGTAACAAAAGGAGGCACCGTCCTTAAGCTCTGTTGTCTCTTGGGCCTATAGGCACGCAATGCGCGCAGAGCTAATGACATTTTGTTTTACAGTAAGGTGAAATCTATCATGACAACCAATGGGTTTTACACCACTGTTCGGTTTTACACCACTGTTCGGTTCCACCCTAACCCCCTCAACCCCGTCACCCCAGCAACTTAAAACCGGGTAACGAGAAGCGTGACTACAGCAGACAAATACACCAGTGTAGGTATTGTAATATCTATGCACAGACTACACTCTCTTGATTGCGCGGTGACCCAAGGTTCTTTCGATAGATCACGTCCTTTACTGATTCCCTCCATTTTTACCAAAAACAAAAAAAAATTGAACGTGCGAAATTTTATTATTTCGCTTTGTCTACTCGAATGCGGGTGTGTGGGGACCCCAATTATTTTGGCTTTCTAGCGTGAGTTGGTCATTACCTAACTGCAGCAAAAGTATTAAAAAATTCTAAACGTGGGAAGTTTTCATGCGCGAACGTCCTTAAATGAAAAGAGGCGTTCTTTTTAGTGAATCCGATGCTTACAAATTTGATGTTGCTCTCTGCAGGTAATTTCATTGAGCTCAAGAAATGAAGAGGACCCTAATGATTTAGAAGTCGACATCCTTTGTTAATTTTTCTTTCTAAATTTGAATTACCCAATAAACTTCAGTTCCAGATCTAACAAGGTGTTATTGTTACTGTTTTCTGTTGTTACTGTAGACTATCGCAAACGTTTTCTCGCGCGCGTTGGACAATATTGCATCGCGCAATACATTTCCCTCCAACTAACACTGGAATTATCAAGGGATATCGTATCCCGTCAAGTGGAGGTTCAGATCGCACGTGCTCAGTTTTTGTCCCAATAAGAAAAGATGGAATATTCAGCATGTCGAGAGTGTGGGACAAAAAAATTTAAATACCCGATGGAAATCGAACCCATGACCTTCTGTACACCGGTCTGACGCTCTAACTACTGAGCTACTGGGAGACTCTTTGGGAGCGAGGTCATATTAACTAGGTTCGTCGGGGAATTAGATTGTTTTCTTTGTCCCGCGCTCGCGATATGCTAAATAATAAATATACCATCCTAAGTACGACCCAGGTGGTTAGAGCATGGGTTAGAACATGGATTCCCGTCAAGGCGTCAGATTTTCTTCTTGTCCCACGCTCGCGACATGCTGAATATTCCATCCTAAATACAGCCAACAATATTTTCTTGGCCTTAAAAAAGGTACCGTTGAACTTGGTTAATCCGAACTCCAAAATCTGGTTATATTAACGCGGTGACCAGAAAATAAAGTGGCCTTATCAACGGGGAGGCCGTAGAGAGTTTCACTTAAGGTGGCTCGCCTAGATATTGTGGGGGGAATGTTTGTTTACGTAACGCAGAAAATTCCCCGACACACTGAAGAAAGTCACTCCTTTCCAGTACGCTGTTAACTTGTTTATTCTCTTCTTGTGCCAACCAACCAACGCGAGTAAAACGCCGTGTTACAGTAGTGAATCCAAAAACCTAGTATAATTTGCTCTCGATCGAGCACGTGTCTAGAAAAACCCTATCCAAATATTGTTATTAAGTCTAAGCACGTAATAGCTTTGGAATGTCTATCGTAAATCGCGTCACGCGTCACAAGTTTTCGCATAATGTAAACTGTGGAGTTTACGGCACCCTTCCCCTATTAAAGGGCTGATAAGCAGCTTTAATACAATTCTAATCGTCCTTTTACTCGTTCATCGCAATTCTGATCATCCGGTTCTTTGCCGCATTCTTTGTTGCTCGTCCAGGTAGCTGCCGCGGTCGAAACTCTGGCGCTTCTGGATTCAAACCTGTGTTCTGTGGCTGGGGTTGTTCGCCTATCTCCAAATCTGCAACTAGTTGAACTGGGCGTTCGACGATGTACCACTGGAGGCCCAGACAATATGTTTGAAATTTGAAGGATTTGTATAGGAATATTACGAGCGTTGCATTTAAAGCAAAATATCGGGTGTAATGTTGATATTTTTCTTCAAAGCAAACGTAAACTTACCTCAATTGTTGTGGTTTGTCGTCCTTGTAGCCGTAAATGGCGAATTTTGGTGAATATTGGCGATTTTGAAGGTTTAGCTTTCGGCGTTTACCTGAGCGTTATTACGCTCAGGTAAACGCCGATATTTAGCTCGATATTTAGCCCCCGATATTTTGCTTTAAGGTTACTCCGGACCTTCGCGGGTGTCCTCCCGTGTCCTCCGGGAAAAAAATTCGTATGCGCGCCATTTTAAAGGAAAGCATGGCAAACTATATATCATTGGAAAGCTTAATAAATGTAGATTTCGGAAAAAAGTATGAATTGCCAGTTTTTTTAATTCCACAAAAGAAAATTGCAAAAATGATCGCGAAAATGACCATGCGTCATTCCGACAAACAAATGAATTAATAGGGTACCAAAATTCGGCAGATTTCTGTGAAATTTGGCCTGAACATTCCTTAGATGTTGTGAAACAAAAGTGTGTCGGGGATTTTTCAAATTTATAATATTTCACTTGTGGCGATCTTCAATGCAATGCCCATCGCGCATTCTTTGCTGCTTGAACTTGACAGATTAATTAAAAAATAACCAGTCAGAATATCGAAAAATGCTGACACACTTTTGATTATTGATCCTTTGTGATTAACACTGTGCAGTTATTTTGCCAATGTGCTTGGATCTGATACCCTATTAATTCAATTGAATGACACATGGTCATTTTCGTGGTTGTTTGCGATTTTCTTTTGCGAAATTGAAGAAACCGGCAATTTATATTTTTTTCCGAAATCTACATTCATTGAGCTTTCCAACAATATATAGCTTGCCGTGTTTTCCTTTAAAATGGCGCGCATACGAATTTTTTTCCCCGAGGACACCCGCGAAGGTCCGGAGTAACCTTAAATACAAAGCTCGTAATATTCCCATACAAATCCTTCAAATTTCAAACAGATTGTCTGGGCCCCCTGTGGATGTACCTGTTCCCGTCCTTATCTTGAATACCCGAAGAACGCCGTCCTTTCCCTTTATCTGACTTTCAACTCTTCCAAGTTACCACTTTCCAGTGTTCTTAATGGATCGATCCTTCTGTGGGAACCTTCTTATTTGCAATTGCCAACGTCTTGGATCTCTCCTCCAAAGCGCGAAGATACTCTTTACCCATCGTTTTTCGGCACGTCTTCAAGTTACACAATCTTCTCGTGACGTCACTTGTGTTATCCAAGGTATCAAAATATTCCACTGGAAAGTTCGCAGGTTTTCCTCTGATAAGGAAGTTGGGTGTAAGTGTCTGTTGCCCAAATTCCTCACCTACATAAGTGGGGGGGGGGGGGGGGGGGGACAGGGGGGCGGGAGACCGGGAGAAAAGGGGGCGGGAGGTGTACGGGAGGCGGGAGAAGAGGGGGCGGGAAGCGGGATTCCCAAGGTGGCGGGAAGCGGGAGAAAAAGGGAAGAATTACGCAACATTGCGCAATATTTCGCAATCGAAAAATGCAAAGGGGCGGGAGCCAAAAAATACAAGGCGGGTACCGCGATTAAAGGGTACGGGAAGCGGGAGGTTTAAACCCCCCTGTCCCCCCCCCCCCCCACACACACACACACATAACGGTCTGTTGTTTGCAAAGCATTCCACATCGCGAAGGGTTTCCTCTAGTTCTGCATAAGAGAGCAATGCGCTACCAATTACCCTTGAAAGACAAGGCTTGAGGATGCAAACCATACGTTCAAAAAATCCTCCCCACCAGGGGGCTCTGGACAGGTTGAACTTCCATTGAATTCGCTGTGATGCGAGGTAGTTGTTGAAATCCTCGTCTTCTTGTAGAGTTTCAAGCCATCCTTTTGTCGCTACGAAGGGCTTCGCATTATCGCTCACGATCAATCGCGGGGCACCTCGTCCCACCACAAATTCCTTCAGTGCTCGTTTAAATTGCTCAACAGTCGTGTCTGTGCACCACCTTAGCTGAATGGCACGAGTGCAAGCACAAGTGAATAAGACGACATATGCCTTCCCGGGGTTGATCCCCTGTGTCTTGTGGTACAATGGACCAATGAAATCCACTCCAGTTGAGGAAAATGAATCAGTAAACTCTGCTCGAAATGACGGCATCCAAGTACTCAGCAACAACGTAAACGACCACACACACTGCTGGTTTGCTGGTGTCTGAAAATCCGTGTAACGACGGTTTCGTTTTGCTGTAGTCAACCACACTTCTCGGAATTGCAAGGGCTGGATGCTCCTTTAAAAAACTGATCCGCTTGTTCCACTGCTGTACAATTTCATTCTGGGAGGGGCGCATCCCACGAGATCTTCCGCAAACTAACTTCGCTTAAGATAACCTTTTTGGTGATCATAACCGGCGAAGCCAGACCGAGCATGTCATTAACACTGTTAATTGCTGCTAGCATCTTCCGCTTTGTCACTGGCTCTGTTGCACCGTAGCACGGTTTAAAATCAACAAAGATTGTATCTGTTGACTTGTCCCACTGGGTACCCGGTATTTTAGCCCTTTGATCCTCTCTGACTGATCCCTTGTTTTGAGGTGTACTTTCAAGGGAGCTACATTGCTATGCGATTTGTGTAGTGTGAATCCCCCTTCGTTCATGATCTGTGTCGCTTGCTTCCTCCTTAAACCCTGTGGGTGCTTCCACCTTATCGCTCCCGTATTGTATATCGTCAATGTAAGTGTCACCCTGCGGCGCCTTCACTGTGTCTGGAAATTCTTCCTGATATGCTGACAAGTGTTTCTGGAGAGTCGTGAATTCCGCTCCAGAGTCGGTGTCAGCATTGTTCCCGAGAATTGGTGGTTCTGTTGAACGGATGCGCTGATAATCTGCTGCTCCTAGTCGATCCAAGGATGATATGTACAGGGAGCTGAACTGCCGATCCGTCTTCATCGCTTAATTGTAGCTTACGGAGTCAAGGGTACTTCCGCTTTAAGTCCTTAATTCTTGGGTTCGGTAAAGATGTCACTGACACATCCTTCTCTGCATCGTTACAATTAACAACAAAGGTAAAACCATCCGCAACAGCAGACTCAGTGGTTAAAGAGTAAATATCCACTCTTCTTGTAACTGTTCCATACATCTGCTCAATGCACTTGTATCGTTGAGACTCCCAGCCTTGTAATCAGGTCTGAGCATACATACGAACTTCCTGTGTCAATCAAGATTCTTGTTTCCTGCCCATTGACCATTGCTCGCACTGTAGCGAGTACAGTTGAAGTATACCAAGTTGATGCGCTCAAGTTCCATTTTGATCTTTTAATCCTAGCCCACCAAACTTGTGTCTGCGAAGATTGGCAACAACACCCCTTTTTCACCGAAGTTAAAGTTCCAAAAATGACCCAAAACGTGTAAATGTACCTCCTGTGAGTGATGAGTGATTACAACTGTTCCCTTGTCACTTGTTCTTAACCGAAAATCTTGTACGATTATCCACGATTCGTCGCCTTCCGTGTTCTCGAAATCTCCAACTAGTGTCCTCGCAGGTCGCCACTTTCAGTGTGGGGAATGTTTGTTAACGTAACGCAGAAAATTACCCGACACACTGAAGAAATTCACTCCTTTCCAGTACACTGTTAACTTGTTTATTCTCTCCTTGTGCCAACTAACCAACGCGATTAAAACGCTGTGTTACAGTAGTGAATCCCAAAACAATGTCATGACGTCATACATTTTACGTATTTCCAATTTTCTCGACATGTAGACGTGAACTTTGGAAAAGACTTGATGCCCCTTGTAGGCAACATGAAGGTCTACCCGAACGGAATGCTTCCAGAAATTCTATAAAAGAATATTCCATCTTTTCTTATTTCTTCTCCGAGCTTAAAATTCACCATCTTTCTTTATCTATCACCTACAGGGCACTTCGACATTGCTGATCCTAGCAGTATGCAGGACGCGTGTCACTACGAACTCAGTGAATATGACCTACGCTCACCACGAGTCTCCCAGTAGCTCAGAGGTTAGAGCGTCCGACCGGTGTACGGAAGGTCATGGGTTCGATTCCCGTCGGGGACTCAGATTTTTTCTTTGTCCCACGCTCGCAACATGCTGAATATTCCATCTTTTCTTAAAATAGTGATAGTTACAGAGAACAAGTAACATATAATATAAACATGTGTGAGGTCTACTTAACTTATCTTGCATTAAAGTACAGGGTATTTTTCCTAGAAACCAAAAACTTTTTTACACGATATTTCTGGTTTGGGTCACTAATAAATTTTCATATGGTTTTGAATTTAATCTTTGCTGATAAAGATAGTACTTGGCGAACCAAAGACACTGATTAATTTTAACAAAATTAGGTCCACCGTACATTTTGAAAAAATGGGTTGGTTCAACTCGATTTTGCGTTGTTATTAACTTGGTCTTCAGGGGGGTTTCACTGACAAATAAATTTAATTTAAACATGCATACATAAATTTTTCCGAGTGTCTGTAAAACCCGGAACACCCCTGAACACCCCTGGAACACCCCGGAACATCCTGGAACACCCCGGAACACCCCCCTGAACACCCCCGGAACACCCCGGAACACCCTGGAACACCCCGGAACACCCCCCGGAACACCCCCAGAACATCCCCGGAACACCCCCGGAACACCCTTGATAAAAGGGCCATCTAAAAGCTCACATTTTGAGTGGTTTAACGCCCAAAATGTGAACGCTCGTGAACACTTTTTTAAACGCTCAATTTAAATTGCTCTTCGCCAGAGCGAACCCTTGAATGTAGTTTGCATGCCTAATCTATTCGTATTTCTCTTTTTTTTTTATTTTCATATGAAATGTTTTTTTTAATTAAGTATATATAAGCGTAACGAACCGGCGGGCAAATATTTTCCATGCGCCTGTGGTAATAAAACGATGATGATCGTGTGACCTCGGAATCATGACCTCATAACATTACGTGACACTCTATTATTTGGCTTTGTTATGTCATCCCCGTTTTTTGAGCGTCATAATGCAAACCTCGCACGAGAAATATCAATGCAGAATTAATAATTCAACTGTCACATTTTCATATTACTGAAAATCGTAAGTTATTGATATGAAGGACACGTGTATAATATATTTTTACCATTAAATATTGGTTCTTTCGCTGTTCTTAAAAAGCTTCGAAAATATTCCGAAGCATTCTTGAAATGCTTGGAAATCTCAGGGTGATCCGCAAAAGTTTTATGAAGAATTGGGAATTTTTCGGAGGTTTTCGGCTTAGTCAATTCGTGAGCATTCTGATCGCTGACGACTATTTTTGGTGTTCTCGGGGTGTTCCTGGCTGTTTCGAGAGTGTTCCGGGGTATTATGAGATATTTCAGGGGAGTTACGGGGTTGTTCTGGGCTGTTCCAGGGTGTTCCGGGGTTGTTCCTGGTTTTACAGACACCCCATGTTTCCTATCTTAGTGATTTCGAGGTAGTACTTGACTCATCAGTATTCTAGTTTTCTCATCAGGGCCTCTGTTTCCTCCTCCACAATCTTATTTCCCTCCTCCTCCTCCTCCTCCTCCTCCTCCTCCTCCTCCTCCTTCACCTCCACAGAGATTCCGCCGCAAAAATACGGAAATTACGGTCCCATTTAAGCTGATAAATTCACGAAAAGTAAATAAAAAGAAATTTAAGATGATAAATGATAATTGAACTCTCCCAATCAGTGCCTATTGTCAAGATTTATTTACGGTTTGGGCGGAACTCTTGGTGACTTTTCGCAGAGAAAATCAAAATGATCCACACATTTACCGTCGTTAAAATTGTGATTCCATTGTATATTCCAAAATTCACCATTTATCATTAGTACGCAGTTTTCATCCACTGAACTAGGCTCTCCTGTCTTCCATACGTCAAAGGTGAGTTGAGTGCCGTCTACCCAATTCCACACTCGAGAAGCCTTGAGGTCGGTCAAACCAATCCAGACTGTGTAAGTTGGAGGCAAGACGCTGCTTTCGACATTGTTAAGTTCCTGAGCCGTGTGAAACACCGCCAAGCTCCCGTTTCTCGCCTGGCAGCTGGCGTTAGCATCCGGCCATGATGACCCATCAGTAAAGTACTTGAGGCACTTGTTATTGACAAACATCCAATTATGCTGCACGTCACAGGGCAAAACTTTCATCAAAAGAAAACAAATAGTTTAGCTCGCGTAACTTTATTTACTTAAATTTAAATTTTTGTTGAGGAGATGGTTAACATTTGAGGTGCCAACATTCAATTATTTTGGTTTCGGTAGCCTATATCGTAACGCACCTAGCAATTTTTTTCGTCAGTTTTGGTCTGAAATTGGGTTATAGGTTTTGCCAGTTTTCTTCTCAAATTGCTAACAGATTTTGCCAGTTTGGTCTGAATTTTGGTTTCAGATTTTGTCGGTCTTGGTCTGAAATTGGGTCCAAGATTTTGTCAGTTGTGCTCTGAAACTGGGACATAGATTATGTTAGTTGAGATTGGGTCATAGATTTTGTCAGTTTTGGTCTGAAATTCGGGGTCATAGATTTTGTCAGTTTTGGTCTGAAATTCGGGGGGATAGATTTTGTCAGTTTTGTTCTTACAGTCAAAATACTCAGCGCGTTTCGCTTATTATTTAGCAATGATTTTTATTAATCGGGAACGGATCGCATTTTTGGAAACAAAATTCCATTTTTTCATTGAAGTTTGAAAACTTCCAACGGTAGACGCATTCGAAGTAACGAATGTTGATTGGGTTGTTACTTACTTATTATAAGCCAAAAGTTCACACACGAAATACGAAACCGTTGGCAGCTGTTGGTTTCAGTCGGTTTGACATTACAGGGAATTTTTCTCAATTTTTAGGACATTTCTTGTGCATTTACAACACACTTGTTTTTAAAAAATTATTCTTCACAGTTTTATAACAGCAGACTGCTTCTTCTCGTGTAAAGTACATGCGATTGATATTACGTTGAGCGAACACAAATGAGGTCAGATACGTCAAGCCGCCAACAGTCTGCTACTTCCACGTGAACATTCGCCTGATGTCAATAATAAACCAATCAGCATTCCTTATTTGGAACAAGGCTTCCGTTGGAACATTACAATATTCAATTTGAAAGGGGAATGTTGATTCCAGTAATGTAATCCGTTCCCGATTAATGAAGTCATTCCCAAATAAAAAGTGGAACGCGCTGAGTATTTCGACTGTAAATTGGTAACAGGTTTTGTAAGTTTGGTCTGATACTGGGTCACAGATTTTGTCGATCTTGGCCGGAAACTGGGTCATAGATTTGTCAGTTTTGGTTTGAAATTGGGACACAGATTGACAGGTTTGGTCTGAAACTGGGTCATGGATTTTTGCCAGTTTTAGTCTGAAACTGGGCCATAGTTTTGGTCATTTTTGGTCTGAAATTGGGTCACAAGTGTTTTCGTTTTTGATCTGAAACTGGGTCATAGATTTTGTCCGTTCTGGTCTGAAATTGGGTCATAGTTTTGGTCATGTTTGGTGTGTAATTGAGCTGAACTAAGTTAAATAAATTATCTTGATCTTGAGGTTTTGTCAGGTTTGTTCTGAAATTGGGTCACAGATTTTGTCAATTTTGGTTTGAAATTGGATGACAGATTTTGTCACTTTGGTCTGAAATTTGGGCAAAGATTTTAATCTTTTTGCAGTATCATCTATTCTTTCAAAATTCTACTCCCTTTTTTAACTGAGGAGGGTATGGTTATACGCAAAAACTATTAACACGCACATAGCCGCGATGAAAATCTGCACGCATCAACGGGGAGGCATTAGATAAAGACTTTGGATTTTATTTTTCGCATAGTTAAATAACCAGTCCAGCACTTCTACAAGCCAAAATAAAGAGGCTTTGATCATTATTTGGCTGTCTGATATTCTTTCTTATCTAGGAAATAATTAGATTAAAACATATCCTCTGAATGCAATTCTGGATAGTCCTTTGCATTTGAGTGACAATTTTCCTAAACCGGACAATACGTCCATAACTAGATTTCAAATCTGATCATGATTGGTCGTTGATGCAACTGATTTTTTAAAAATTATGATCGGAAACAAAGTCAGAAATTTTACCCGAACACAGTCGTCCATTTCCAGTGTAGCCAGACTTGCAACTACAATTGAAGTGCCCAGCGGTATTTAGACAGTCTGCATTTTGGTGACAATCATGGCTGTTGTTGCTGCATTCATCGATATCTGGATAACAAATCAGATAACAGGAGAATAATATAGAACAGGAATCAAGTAAACAACCAAGAATGAAAGTAAACTGTTTTTGTGAATAGACCGAAAATACACTAACACATCGTTAATTTCCCAAACTGGACAATACGTTGTGCCATAACTTACACTTATCATGTCCCTGACTAGACTGTTAAATCTAATCATGATCGGTTGTTAATGCACCTTAATTTTTTCAATAATGATAAGAAGCAAAGAAAGTCATAAATGTTACCTGAACAAAAGCGTCCATTTCCAGTGTAGCCAGACTTGCAACTACAATTGAAGTGCCCAGCGGTATTTAGACAGTCTGCATTTTGGTGACAATCATGGCTGCTGTTGTTACATTCATTGATATCTGGATAACAAATCCGATAACAGGGGAACAATACAGAGCAGGAATCAATTAATCAACCAAGAATGAAAGTAAACTGTTTTTATGAATAGACCGAAAATACACTTATTACTTTTATCATCGTTAATTTCCCAAACTGGACAGTACGTCGTGCCATAACTTACACTTACCATGACCCTGACTAGACTGTTAATACTAATCGTGATCGGTTGTTAATGCACCTTGCTTTTTTCAATAATGACGAGAAGCAAAGAAAGTCATAAATGTTACCTGAACAAAAGCGTCCATCTCCGGTGTAGCCAGGCTTGCAGCTGCAATTGAAGTGGCCAACGGTATTTAGACAGTTTGCATTTTGGTGACAATCATGGTTTCCTTTGAAGCATTCGTCGATGTCTGGATAACAAATTAGAAACGTTACGAATAGCACAGGACAAGAATCAATCAAAAAACCCATCCATCCATCCATCCATCCAGCCATCCATCCATCCATCCATCCATCCATCCATCCATCCATCCATTTCTTCCTTCCTTCCTCCCTTCCTTCCTTCCTTCCTTCCTTCCTTCATTATTATTTTTAGTGATAAGAGGAACTTAATAAAATGTTGGACAAAAACAATTTTATTGGAAACTGCTAAACCAAAAACATACCTACTTTCAAATAGCAAGATGAAACTTTAATGCTATATTCACCACGCTACCCGGTGAAAATAACATTTAAAGGCGCGGCTGCTAAGCTAAGTTACTCTTTTTCGTGTGTTTTTGTCAAGTTTTAGCCCCCTTTTTTACCTTTTGATGTCCACATCTCAAAATTATACTAAAACAATTATTCGCCGAAGGCTCAGTAGATATTGGCGAATATTTACTGAGTCTTCGGCGAATAATTGTTAAATATTAAATAGTAACGAAACATAAGGAATGCATCTCAGGTACAAGGACAGTTGAAACCCAGCAACAAATCAAGAAAAAGAAGCTAAGAAAGAAATATGTAGAGAATTGGACAAAAGCATATCAGAGAGGTTTAGTTCAAAGTAGTTCAAAGCAGTCAGCTTTGAACTGAAATTTGAAGCAGACGAATTTCGTATTTTACTTGATCAAGAAACTTAACGATGCTTTCCCACAAAATAGCTACACTCACAAGGTGACACAGTCCCTATAACAGTTGAATACTAAGTTATATTAGACACACGGTATTGGTATCGTGTTTTTACCTTGTTCGCAGCTTTCTCCTGTAAAGCCTAATTGACAGATGCAAAAATATTTGTTGTCATTATATCCCTTCATGCATTTCCCGTTGTTCAAGCAAGGCCTACTGCCGCAAAGGATCTGATGGAAGGAAAACACAGATTGTTAAACGTCAGAACCCCCATTATCAACGACATGAACACTACCTGGAAGGATATCACTATCAATCACCATATTTAATCACAACATTTTTAACCTTTACAACTCGTACCTCTGTACCTCTGTAAGTCCATCCGAGTCTTGGTTTTAGATCTTCTGGGTGTTTCAAGTAGTCGGCATTGCTCAGCTCACACACTTTTCTGTCTTTAACATGAGGACCAATGTTTACGGAGACACATTCCTCCTCCCAGACGCATCGCTCTTCACATTGTGTGTATATTCCAACGGTGAGATTCTTAAAGACGTGACCCTCAAGAGCATGTGCATTAACTGATGACACAAACTTAACATGTCGTTGGTAGCAGCCTACGGAAACAATCAGAGATGGTTAATAAACGGGCACTCCCTATTGTGTTGAGGGATAAGTCCACCCTGTACGAGGAATTTTTGAAGAAACTTGGTCTGCATAGTCTTCGAGAGCAACGATTAACGAAGATACTTGCCACTTTTTAAAAGTTGTTAGTCAGAAATGTCACACCAGCTAGTTTGCATGACTTACTAAGGTTGAGGGGCTCCTCGTATAATCTCAGGGGAACATAAAATTGGATCTACCAAAGGTAACTTCGACTACCTCTGATATAAAGTCGTAGAGGTATAGCGCATCAAAACTGTGGAACTGTTTACCAGATGTAACGAGGAAGGTTGACACTTATAAAACTTAAAAAAAATTCACAAATTAAAAAAATTAAAAAAATGTCTAGTTCTTTTAGAATTATCCAAACTGTAAATATTTTTAGATTTTATGCTTTACAGTTTTTAACTTTTCAACTTTGTAAGGAAGAGGGAATTCTTCACTTTTAAATTTTAATTTGTAGGTTTAACATGTGGCGTACCTGAAAACTAGTTTTGTAACTAAGAGTACTGACCACTTTAGATAAAGTCTCAAGTCTAAAGAATAGCAACAGCTCTCGTTTCATGTTCGTTAATGAGACCCTGCGGTTCCGTATTATAAGATATCAACACCAAAACCATTAAAGGGTGAAGCAAAGCTTGATGATACTTGTAACTATAACTTAACTTCCTTCGTTGCACTGCACTTCCTGTGTTGGGTGGTCACAAGAAAACAATGAGAATACTGATTGCTGTGGTAAACCTTGGGTGGTGGCAGAGCCCATCTCCCCCCCTTGCATACGGCAGCGTGCGTCCGCAGTACGAACGCCAGTCAAACTGGCTGTTGTTTCATGCGAAATGCACTGCGCATGGGCAATGAACTGGTTGTTTTTTTCCGGATCGGATCCAGTATTGTGCAGTTTGTAAGCAAAAATAAGAGTTAGCGGTGGAAGCGTAGATTCAGTTGACTATGTTGAAAAAGGCTTTTTTTCTTGTTTTACTTACACTTTTGCATTGATGCGAAAATAAATATGAAGACCGAAGGCGCCAGCGTTTGATTATTGTTATTTGTTTTTTGGCGTGAAAGAATCGGATTCGGATTCGCAAGTTTTGTATTTCACCTACCCAGAGCACCACCTCGCCGCAGCACCACAGTTTCTTTGTAAACTTAATCCCTTATTTGTTTCTCGAAAAGTCAGTTTTACACAAGACAAATAAATTTTGCGTGTTAGTTAATTTTATCCATGGTAACATTCGATGTGTATTTATATCGAATTAATAAAAACATTATCCTTACCGATCAAAATGTCTCCATCGAAAATTGCAACACGGGTTGCACGAAAAGTATTACCTACTGAAACACACACCGCCACGGATAAATTTGGCATTTCTCCGTCACTGTAGTCGGTGTTGCGTCAAGTGAAATCGACATTTACTGCTTGCAACGACTACGTGTTCATTTGCAAATGAGTAAAAACAACAACAGTTAAAATAGATAACTGTTGGGTAAGCCAAAGCCCTAGTAAAACTGGATTTTTTGAATCCAATTTCCTGCAAGCTTATGTTTACTTAGTGATGTTAGCGGGTTATTTTGTTACCTTGATGTGCTTCTCCAATGCAGTTCACCCAAATTCCACAAAGAACACACACCACCAGCAGAGCTAGCGCTGAACAGCAATATGTTGCCATACTTGAGGTAAAAAGAGTTTGCTGATGTGATGAGCTGTAGTACTGCTTAGTGTGAGAGATAGTTGAGCCTGTCTGCTGTTAGTGGTTTCACATTGCAGTCTAAGTGTATGTCAAAGGCACTTAATGAGTTACTCTACTCAAGAATCTCAAGCAGTACTCTAGAAAGAGTATTATTTTAAGCAATCACAATTTTACAGTAAGATCGGAGAGTCCTTTCATTAAGCTAAGGACTTTTTAACTTTCAACTTTCAAAGATTGCGAGTTCAAATCATATGCGTAAGCCACCTGCGATTTTCCTTGCCATCTCATGTCGACTTGAATGTGCCTTTCATCATGACGGGGGGGGGAGGGGCTGTAAAGCATGTGCGATGTACAGAAGAACAGTATATCTTTCTGCTCCCACCAAAGCACAGAATTTCAAAATGTCATTACCTTGCCGTAAGGCGGCGAAAATTGCCATTTCACTTGCCTTCTATTATTTTTTTTAACTCCTCGTTTTCAATCATCTTAATGCTACGGTTTACGGTCTAGGTATAATTATCCCTATTTATCAGTTAAATTCTCAGTCTTATGTGTTGAATTTAATGATGCACAGCGAATGACCGTGCTTTTTTCTTTTTAAAGAGGCGTCCTTAAAAGGAAGATGGATGCAATGTCAAGTGTCCTTGCGCTCAAACTTTTGTTGGATGTAAGGCGATTTTTACCAACTAGGGGCTACGCGCCTTGTTGATTATTTATCATCTCGTAAGTACATTCAAAGCTCTCCTTGCGACCACTTTCGTAAGCGACCAGCTCTATTTACGACCATCACTGTGAAACCCAGTTTGAATTTTCACTTAAACTCTCTAATTGAAAGCCCCTGTAAGCTTAAGTTCTCGTAAGCGACCACTCAGTTAACACTTAAATAAAAGCATTCACTTCCTGATCAAATTTAGAGTAATACAAAACATAAGCGCTAACGGTTCGTTGACTTGTACATACACTAACCTCTTTTGTGAAAAGCATAAAAAACTATTTAATATTGTTAATACAATACTATCTGTAACCAACACCATATTCAAAGCTTTCTGCTAAAAGCTCTCGTAAGCGACCACCCTCTATTGTTTTATTACATGGTCGCTTACAAGAGCCATGGTCGTAAGCGACCAGCTCTAGTTGCCACCACTTTTCTGAATTCCCTACGTGGTCGCTTACGAGAGCTTCGACTGTAATTGTTATTTATACCGGCTTCCAAAAAAGTGACTTTCCGTGGCCTAAATTAAGACCCGCCTTCTCGAACTGTACTGATTACAAAAATGACTGAATTACAAAAAGAAAGAAACTGGTATAATTAAAGTGAATTTTTCTTTACTTAGAGAAAGACGTCTTCGTCCATAAGAGTACCTATGTTGACCAGGTTACCAGATTGAAAGAGAAAATAATTAAATCAAAAGAGAAAACTCAAGCAATAACACAATATAAACCGATATTGTATAGCAGGCCTGTACGGACAGGTTGGTACTTTTTTGGTTATTGTTTAGTTTTGTCAGAAAAAGCAAATTTTTTCCATTTTGTGTAACTTAGTCGACCCCATACAAAAGTTTGCGAATTACCTCGGTCGTATCGCAAGATACGATAATATTCGTGCCTCTATACTGAATTTTAACAACGCTAGTTCTCTTTCGGTTTAATTCATTAATTTAATTTATGCAATTGATTAAGTTCACCCTAATTTGACAAGTGTGGTGTGTACTTGGCAGGTTATTTGGCCGGCTCCTTTGAAATGGGAAAGTTTCTGAGTAAGTTTCAAGTGTCCTCAAGATGTACTTAGACGCCCGCGTGACAAACCACGGTGTGTTCATTAAGAAAATATTACAAGTGGACAAGTGTAGAAAGCCTTATGTTTGCCTTTTAATATACCCCCTCGGGGTTGCACCCTATAGCTGCCAGTTCGGGGAGGCTCCGTCTGAAAAGGGTGCCTATTTTGTGCTTCCAGTATACGAAAGGGTTGTGATTTTAGCTGTTTTATTATTTTTAAAAGTCGCCAAAATACGCCTTACACTAAAAAGGATAGTAGCAAAATCTGAGTACAACAAGGGTTGCAAAATTTTGACAAATATCACAACGCAAAGTATACAAAAGCTTGGCGTATTGGAGCAACTAAAAGCGCAAGTTTATCAACTGTTTATAGTTTATGAGCTATAAATAATGTTCAGTTTTTGTTCTAGGTATTTGATAAGTCGAATTGAGAAATCAACGAGAAAACAGAATACACATCCAGCAAAGGGGATTACATGTCGGTTTACTGCAATCGTTGTTTCGCGGATGTAAACTTGCCTTATGACGATGGCTGGAAGCTGTCCAAGTTGGGCATAAACGCCGTAAACTGGGTAAACACAGTTGGCTTAAGACGCCAACCAAGGCATATTTTAAAGCAAAGTAAATTGACTGACTCTGGCAGAAGTTTTACACGATGTTTTGACAACAAGCGAAAAGAGAGAGCAAATTTATACTGAAGTGGCCGGCAAATGGGCAACATGTGACTTCCGGTTTTCTAAGTAAACCACAAGTAAAAGACCATAAGAACGTTACTTGTGGGGAATAGGAAAATCAACACAGAAAAACGTTCTTGCAGGGGCAAGCTTTAATACACCAGAACACCAATTTACATACAACAAGAGTCTTCTAAATATACAGAATTTATACTGTATAATATACAAAAACACTGTTTCGTCCCCACTAGCCCGCTGCTACACTATATTTACCAAACGTGGGTTAGCTCCCTTTAAGTTACCCTCCGAATCGTAATCTTTTACGGAGGGTGAACGTATAGATCAGAGAATACATAAATAATTTTCAGTACCTTTTACGCTAAAATTACTAGTCTGCAGTTTCTGCAAGAATCCAAAGTCCAATAGTTTTTGTAAGAAGAAGAAGAAGAAGAACCTTTATTGATTTATACCGCTCAGGGTAGCCCCTTCAGATGCAAAAAGTTGTCTGTTATCAATGGGAGCCCTGAGCGCAACAATGTACTAAAACTATGCATACATATGCATTACACTAACACTAATAATAATATAGATAGAAAACTATGTACAAATAAAAGATTTAGAAGCAAATGAATACGAAAAATACCATCAAGATAGTTCGTTAAAAAGAGTGCAACCATAGTTGCACCATAGTAAACACGACAACCATAGTAAACACGATTCTTGCTACGCTTTGAGTCTACAAACTTATCAAACCAGTAAAGAGCTTCAGTATAGTTCAGATTTGAGGAGAGATGTACCTGTGTTAGGAAGCGTGCAGTCCTACTTAATTTTTCATACGTTTATCAGCTGAACGTTTACGGCGGAGAAAGTTTATAGCCTTAGCATGGAAAATGTGAATGCAAGGTTTCAAGCACAGCTACCTCCTTCAAATCAGTTTTGGAAATCAGATTTTACCGGACATTGTTTAACACTGATTATTTCACATCGTATGCCATGCAAACTGTATTCCGCGCCATGCTTGCCTTACTTTGGCGGTGCGACCGTTAAACCTTCTATTCAACTGAACTTTCTGGAAAAGAGTAGCCTGCGTTGCTGGCGGTTTTGTTGGGGAGCGCGCGGGAGCGAGTGGTGAAGCGGCAAAAACGAGCGGCGAAGGGCTCAGCGAGGGAACTAGGGAGGGAATGTTCATTTAACTTTATTTAAACACGGTCACTGATTGGATTGGTTAATTGGATCCTCAAAAGCTGTCCCCAGCTGTCAAAAAAAATTCAAAATGTAACAAAGGGGCGCCAATCAAAAAGGCTGCGAATCCGGGCAGGTGGTTTTTCTCGCGGCTTGGCCGCTCGTTCGCTCGCGCACGCTCCTCAACAAAACCGCCAGCTACGCAGGCTACGAAAAGAGGCCCTTTACCCCATAGTCTTTAAGGCTCGAGCCAAACGAAGGTGGAAATTACCGAGAGAGAGCGCGTACGCGAGAGCGAGAGTCAACGAGGGACGGTTAAGAAATAGAAGCCATATGCGAGGCCGAGTATTTGAACCGTAGACCAAGCCGCCATTTTGATTCACGTGCGTGGACCGCGGCCCGAGCTTTTAAAGACCGATGGTTTCCTACTTAGCATAAGTCTGTGGTTGAGCTTAGCAAAGTGAATTTAGTTAGGCAATACATCTGCAGAACGTAGGTGACTTGAATAACCAGCGCTCTGAGTTTGCCCTCACCCTTGGCTACTAATCAGACATGCATACTAAGTAGACTACAAAACTAAGTAGAATACATGTAGAACGAACCGAGGGAACAGACCTTCTAGTAAAAGGAGACACTGCATAATATAATACTTATTAATAATTGAAATAAATAAATAAATAAATAAATAAATAAGTAAATAAATATAAAGAATAATCAATGAATAAGAGATGTATGATACAACTGAGGCACTGCTAGTCCAAAATGTCAAATCACGTGTTGTAGAGGGTACTGGGTCCTGGGGCAGGATTAACAGAGCTGTCCTAAGCCTATTGTTTCTTAACAATAGGAGGGCATCATGAATCCAACCCCTGGTCACTGCACTAAACTAGGTGCTAAATGGTCTGATTGTCACAGGCCCTTTAATGGACTACAAATGTTATTGGGGCAAACGTTTTATTATTGTTATTGGGGTAAACGTTCAATGTTAAGTACACAGCAGAGAATGGCGACTACCTTTCGACAAATTTGCAAATTCCGGTTACTGGTAGAAGAAACAAAAAATAAAGTAAAAACTGCTAACCTCGAATGACTGAAGAAGGTAGTTCATGTACGCGTTGCACTGAAAACGGACGCAAAGAGGAATATATCAAGTGATTTTATGAAATCCGGTAGAACAGGCAAACCATAATAAATTTTAGCGGCCACCTTAAATGAACACATGCACTTTGAAATAAAAAAAATAAAAAGATATCATAAACGATACATTTTCCTGCTTCAAGTGTTTTAAAGGCACGTATGAATACCTGACGTAGTTTGTTTTTATCATCATTTGCAATTGCTATTTCCCTATTCCCTCTTTCCTTTTTTCCCTGTTCTTTCTTTTTGCGACACTATTCAGTTTTCTTTTCCCAGTTTCTGTTGACCATCCTTGGAAATACGATCAACCTATTAATATGGCAAGAGTTTCGTAGTGCGTTGGTGGTCAGTATATAACGCGTTATGAAATAAAAACTTGAGCCTCGAGTTTTCATCTCATTTCATTTTGAAATTTGCACGCTTCGTCTGCCGGCGAAAAGATTACAACACTGAAGGAATTGATACATCAAAACCGACAATGACCTTCATTGTGACCCATACAACTCATATTAGAATAAAAGAAAACCCTAAAATACTCGGGTTCTGGTTCGTTTAAAATTATTTTGCTAGTTTTTAGAAACTGTAAGTATGCGTCTTTGGCTACGGATGAGCAGGACGGAAATGGACGACAAGTTGAAAAAACAGTTTATAACATCAAAGACATAGCCACTTTATTGAAATTAAGTGAACAGTAATTTTCTCTGTTATGCTGTTTTTGTTGTACTGCATTAGTGTTGTTATAACTTTTGAGTCTGCGGATGAAATGCTAAATTGCAACCGATAAAGACAGGTACTGCCGGCAGTACTTTCCTGTGGTGTGGTATGTTTATTTATTTTTGCAAACTGAAATTTGCCATCTTGTTTCTTCTTGTGCTCTTTTTGGCTCCAGTTTGAGACGAGATGTTTTTCAACAAAAAGCTTTAGTTTAGAAAACTAAATAATTTTCCGCTGGGGTGGTGATTTTTGCTAAGCCTAGAAATTGCAGGTCAAGACGAGCCGAATTTTAAGTCAACTAAGGACAAGGTTTGTCAACTAATACACATGAGTTAAGGAACACGAGTAACTGTGAGATCGTAAACTTTTTGCTGCCTCTAACTGAAAAACGAGAGGTGTCTGACATTTCAGTTGGGTTTTTGAAATTGAATTCTCCATTCCGAACCTCTAGGTAAGGAATAATTACGGATTAGCCGGCTCTCTCGGTTCCTTTTCACAAAGAAAATCATAGTATTTGTAGCAGAAGGCGTCATTAAAATTATGGTTCCAATTTATTCCGTATATGCCATTTAAGAAGCTTACGCAATTTTGGTCTGCAGCGCTTGGCTCTCCATCTCTCCATACGTTAATTGTTAGTTGAGTGCCGTCCACCCATTTCCACACTCGAGAAGTTTCAAGGTCGGTCAGCCCAATCCACACAGCGTATGTTGGAGGTAAGATATTGTTGATGACATTGTTAAGTTCCTGAATTGTGTGAAACACCACCAAGTTCCCGTTTAACGCTTGGCATTTGGCGTTAGCATCCTGCCATGGCAACTCGTCAGTTATGAGTTTGATGCACTTGTTATTGAGAAGAGTCCAATCCTCAGTCACGTCACATGGCAAAACTTTCATTTGAAAAAAAAAGAAGCAAATTATTTTAGTTTATGTCTTTTCAACATTAATTATCTTATCCTTGCTTTCCAATAATGTACAGGTTTACAGATGTTAAACACGAAATTAAACAGGACAAGCAAAACAATTGAGCTGTGACTGAAATTGAGTAGTAAATAATAGCCCGCAGGGAGATATGCTTGTTTGATGTCTTTAATGGAGACATTCAAGGCAAGTATAATAAAAAAATATTACCGTAACCTTGCGTCACTTCACATGACAAAACTTTCGTTTGAAAAACGAAGTATTTTAGCTTATGTCTTATTAACCTTAATTATCTTATCCTTGCTTTCCAAAAATGTATGACATCAGACGCAATAGCAGTTTTCATTCTTATCAAACTCGCAGAAGCAATGATTTACACCTTCCTCGCGTGCGTACCAGTTGGGGCAAGCAAACTTTCATTTATCAAGCCTCTAAGGACTGGAACAATGACATTAAAAACAGCAAATCATTGTCTTCCTTTAAGGCAAAGCTTAAAACTTTGTAAATTATGCCCTATATAATTGCTAAAGTAATTTAATATTAGTTTTATATTGTAATATCATTTTTATCTCGTTTCTTAGTTTTTAATTTTTCATTTTTATAATAATTTGCAGGGCCCCACTGAAAACCGCCAAGGCGAGTGGGCTCCCTGGATAAATATTATTATTATTATATAATTACAAATGACAAGCAAAATACTTGTGCTGTGACTGAAATTGAGTAGTAAATAATAGCCACCGCGAGAGACGAGAAACGAAAGATAACGGAAATTCCTCCGGCTGAGCTCGACAGTCTGTTATGTAATTTCTACATTACAGCGAAGAAGAAGGACAACACAGAATACGAACCTAATACAATGTCCGCTTTCTCGCGCAATATCCAGCGCTACTTGGATGATAACAGTGCAAAGATAACATCCTCAAAGAAGAAGAATTCAAAAACTCAATAGAAGTCCTTAAATCCAAGCGTCGAGAACTCAGGAAGTAGAGCAAAGGGAACAAACCAAATGCCACAGTAGCCCTGGCAAACGAAGATATTGAGCGCATCTTTGATGAGAATCAGTTCGGCATCCATGATCCTGGTGTCCTTTCACATACGATGTGGTTCTTGCTCACTCTCCACTTCGGCCACCGAGCCAGACACGAAGCAAGGCAGATGAAATTTGGCGATATCGTTTTGAGAAAAGATGAAGCGAGTGGCGAAGAGTACTTGGAATGGTCAACCGAAAGGGAGAGTAAGACCCGCCACGGAGATGAAAATGAACATCGACGATCTTTCCGTCCTAAAGCGTACGAAACAGGCGACCGAAAATATCCAGTAGCATGCTATAAAGAGTTTGTTTACAGGCGACCAAAGGAGGCCAAATCAACGGAAAGTCCTTTTTTCCTGGCTGTTCATCACCAACGAAAACCAGAAGATAGGATTTGGTTTTCAAAAAGACCGATGGGGAAAAACAAAATCGGCCAATTCCTTTCAAGCGCCACGAAAAACCTGCCATTGTCTACGAGCGGGAAATTCACCAACCACTCGGTGAGAAAAACTTGCATCAAAACGCTTCTTGATTCCGGTGTTTCGCACAACAATGTGGCGCAACTGAGTGGCCACAAGAGCCTTAGGGAAGGTACGTTTTTTCTTGGGGGGGGGGGGGGGGCTGGGGAATTTTGGTATTTTTTTCCCAAAAAAGTGTTGGCCCTCCCTTGCGTTTTAATAAAAAAACTCCTGACCCCCCACCTTTAGGTGACTGACAAAAGTGCGACCCTCCCCTCACTACTACATGGTATGTTCCATGCTGTAGAAACCTCAGAACGTTTCGCTTGTGAACGCAAAGTGTTTGAATATGAATATATCTCGATATTGAATGTGTGCACGCTGAAACAAGGAAAATGCGAACAATCACTGTGGGATATTTACGTTTTATAGCTGAAGATTGAATATGGATTATTTGAGTATTATAAAAGTTTTGAACATAAAATATCTAAGGAAAAATACACGCGCTTCTTTCTCCGACTAGCCGGCATTGCTGCTGGTTATTTTAACAGAAAGGTTTATTTGTTTAGCATGCGAAATCTGCCTCTCAAAAACAAATATTTCCTACATTTCCGACAAGGTAGGGCGCATTGTTGGATCTAATAGTAGCTATTCAGAACTAAACGACTCATGCAGGAGATCAGATAGCCAACAGCAAGAAGCTGAAGAAATGATACCTGAGTCAAGTACTTCTCGATACGGACGGAAAAGGACACGAGTCCTCTGAGAAAAACTATGTGCCATGGCATAATATACATGTAGAAATGTAACCTAGTGTCTGTAATAAAACACCAAATTAAAACAAGGTAGGTGAAAAGGAAAACTTAAACTGTAAGAAAAATGGAAAGCAACATCACAAAAGTTCTCATTAAAAAATTTTGGAAAAGATGTGTGACCCTCCCTTGAATAGCTCACATGAGGTATGGCCCTCCCCTTTTGGTACTCACTTTCACTGATGACCCTCCCCTCTGAGGCCCTAGCCCTTCCCCCCCCCCCCCCAAGAACAAACGTACCTTCCCTTAATAGTCTCGATAGTTATGCCGTAGCATCCCATCAACAGCAGCGCCAGATGTCTAAAATACACAGCGGGAAAAAAAACTCCAGGCCCAAACCAAAGGTAGAAACAGCGGAGGAAAAACCGCAAAATCAGTCAAGTGGTACCGTTGAAGAGTCCATCCAAACAAATGGCATATTTTCAGGAGCACGTATCGGTGTGATTAACATCCAGAATCTTGTCCTTCCTAAAGCCTCTGGCTCGAAACACGCTACACAAATTTCAGCTCCGAAGAAGCGTCGCCGTCATGTTATCGAATCTTCAGACGAAGAGGACTGCTGGGTTTCTTTGTAATCGACGTTCTAGGTACATTATTACATTGTTGTAAGAATTCCTTTCATATATTGTATAAAGATTTGAATGACGTTATTACATGTAGCAAAAATTAGAGCTTTTGCTTGAAAAGTTTGTCGAAAATATTGAAATATTCTGTACTTTTTAGCTTAAACTGTTGAAATACACTTTACTGACATCCTGAATGAATGGCGTGATATCATTGGCTATTTGAAAATGCGCGCGAAACTAAACAAACGCTGCCCTTCCCAAGGAAAAAAAAAGAAAGACAAAAGATTGAAAGAAAAAACGGGACGGCCATATGATAAAATGCTTATTGACTGAGTTAGGTCGGGCTGGACGGGAAAATATTTGGCTCGAGGTCATGGAGTACGGACCAAGCGCATCCCTTCCGGCACTCCCACTCAGCCAATAAGTACATAGTATCTTTAAAAGGTTTAGGATTTCATTCACAGACTCAAAAGAGTTGGATAGGCTGTGATTGCGAAAAGAAAAAGGGAATTCATGTCAGGATGATTAGGACTTTATACCCGGGCGCGACCGATACTGTGATTCGATTGTTACCTGACTTGGGAATCCGCCATCGGATGAGCAAATATGGCTCAAGGGTACAACGGGCACACTTTTTCACATGAATAACATTATGCTTTGACATAATGTTTGGTTTGAACTTTTATGCTTAATCTGCTAAAAATACACATTATTAAAAAAAAGGATAAGGTAAAAAGCAATTACTGAACGAGGCTTTGCAAACTTGTGTGACTTTTGTGGCAACAAAAAAAGTTGATTGGCGAAACGTTAACAACTCAGGATAAAATAATTAACCAAAACCGAGTCCAATAATAACTGTTTTATCATTCAACCTGTGAGTTAACAGGCCAAAAGCAAGTAACTTTAAAAGCTGTTCAAAATCAATCGTTCTTCGAACCTCAAAGTTAACTTAATTACTTGGCTCGATGTTATTCCGAAATACTTTAAAATTACAAACACTAGTTTCCTTCCTCGAGTGACCGTTCTCTTTATGCTCAATAAAACTGAATAAATCGGTTTCCGGGCTTACTTCAATGTAAGAACTTGTCAAGATTTTCTTTGTCTTGTAAGCTATTGTTTTGCTGTTGCATTATTTTTTAAAATGTCTTGTTCCCTGTCGTTTACGTTTCTGATTATTCAGGAAAATACTTGTTTCGGTTGAGCTTCGAAAAAGGACAAAACTGCGCACGAATAGAACTAGACTTTCTCCAAATCGCTCGTTCTGATTATGTAGGAGGTGCGCGTGATCCACGAACAGAAATCAAAATGACGGCTGGTTCGTTCATTTCGCAGAAGATTCATTTGCATCGCATCACGTGTTTTGCAATCATCTAAACAACGCATTTGTCTCTCCCAAAAGAGGAGTGTCTTGAAGCAAGTCTACAGCAAACATTCTTCGTAGAAGAACAGCTTTGAACGTAATGCGCACGAGAATACCACTATTCATATGCAAATATTTGTACCCACGTAATGTTTTTTCTACCAATCAAAACGCGAGACAAATTGAGTTGGATGATAACTAAGGTTAAAATGACATAAACTGAAATACCTCTTTTTTTGTTTGTTTGTTTGTTTTTATTAAAGTTTTGCCATATGACGTGACGCAGGATTGGATGCTAGCGCCAAATTCCAGGCGATGAACGGGAGATTGGTAGTGTTTCACACAATTCAGGGACTTAACAATGTCATCAACAATTTCTTACCCCCAACATACGCTGTGTGGATTGGTTTGACCGACCTTGAAACTTCTCGAGTGTGGAAATGGGTGGACGGCACTCAACTAACATTTGACGTGTGGGGAAATGGAGAGCCGTCGCTCGGAACCAAAATTTTGTAAACTTTTTGAATGGCATATGCGTAATGAAAAGGAACCATAATTTTAACGACGGCTTCTGCAACGACTACTTCGATTTTCTTTGCGAAAAGGAGCCAAGAGAGCCGGCTAATCCGTAATTATTCCTTTAACCTACAATCAGGCTCTATTGTCGTTTCGCTTGGTGAAGCTTTCAGGCGCGAAGGGCGAAACGAAAAATAGAGCCTGATACAACTCTTCTACGGATCGCCTACCTCCGACTTTTTTGATTAATTGACATTCAACAAAACAGCCAATCAAAATCTCTTCTGCTGCACGATCCTCGGTATGCAAATTTTTCACAACTGCAATTCGCAAAACGTCCCACAAATGTGGGCAAAAATACGAAAATCACAGGCTACGGTATCTTCTGGGAACTAGCGCTAAAATAGATTGCTAACTTGAAAGTACTCGTTAGGGTTAGATACATTATGCCGGCATAATGGCATTTTTTCAGCATAAAGAGGATAATAATAATAATAAAATTAATATTTCTATAACTGTAATGAGAAATTTTCACTTTCAAGCGCTTTTAGTAAGGATTTAACATATTTAAAGGCCTCGTTGCTACTTTCAAGGCCTGGTTGTACCGTTGCATCATTCTGCCAGGCTGATGATGATAAGAGAGTTCCATTGAAATAAGACATTTTGAGTGCTTTTGAGCATTATTTGTTGTTAATTGCGTGTAAAGTTGTAATTGATGCAATAAAATGTTGTGTTTCTGACTTATGGAGGTATTTTTTTTGTCTGCAGGGATGAAAAGTCCATCAAATATGACCAAGATCAGTCGAGCATAATGCTACTTCTCCAGCATAATTTTAGGCATAATGCTGTTGTTTTGAGGGTGACGCTCAAAAGCATAATGCTCAAATTTTCGAGCATAATGTATCTAACCCTACTACTTAATCGGGTAATTTAAAGGGTGGCTCTGTCTGAGCCGAAAATGAAAATTCACAATACGACGAGGTGGTCTATTCAAGTTTCAAAGCACTTTGCTCGTGCGATGAAAACATGCTGCTTGAATCCTTTCTCATTTCAGATGGCATCCGGAAATATTCTCTGCGCATTTGCACCAACTTTCTGTAGAAAATTAAGAGAAATACCCTTAGTTTCATTATTCATAATAAAGTTTTAAATAAAGCCGTTTGTAAACAAACGAGTATTCTATAATTTAATTTAGTTGCAGAAGTGGCAAATATTTGAGATTTTATCTCCAAACAGCAGCAGATTTTAAAACGAGGAAAATTTATTATGAAACTAGTCAGATACTTTGATATAAATGTCAGAGATCAATAAAGCGACATTAGTAACACTGAATGAGTAGACTGAAAATCTTTATTTCTTATAAACGAATACAGCATCTCGCTGATTGCGGCTCTCGCGCAAACATCGGTTGACTTGTTGCTCATTCTTGGCGAATTTTTATACTAGACCATCTGCTGTTCGTTTTGTTCCGTAAAACGCGGAAACAACCAGTGCTCTGTTTATAATAGCTGAAAGCTTTCAAACGAAAATTTCGAGACATGACACGATGCGATAAAACGGAATACATACTTCGCTGTTGCTGGATTTCCCTGCTCTAAGTGAGAGACAGCTTGCGTCAAACCGAATACCATTCTCTGGAGAGAGAGAGAAATAATGACATTTCTCCTAAAACGGCGAGAATTATCCTAGCGCGACATATTGCTTTACTACGATTTTCAGTTGAGTAAGGCATGAGAGAAGTTTGGTTACAAAGTTTCAACTTTCAAGTTATTATGTTGTCAAGGGCAACTTGCTCCGTTTCCAAGGGAGACTGCATGAATCGATCACATCGATTAGGGTTAGATACATTATGCTCGAAAATTTGAGCATTATGCTTTTGAGCGTCACCCTCAAAACAACAGTATTATGCCTAAAATTATGCTGGAGAAGTAGCACTATGCTCGACTGATCTTGGTTATATTTGATGCCCTTTTCCATCCCTGCAGACGAAAAAAAATACCTCCATAAGTCAGAAACACAACATTTTATTGCATCAATTACAACTTTACACGCAATTAACAACAAATAATGCTCAAAAGCACTCAAAATGTCTTATTTAAATGGAACTCTGTTATCATCATCATCAGCCTGGCATAATGATGCAACGGTACAACCAGGCCTTGAAAGTAGCAACCAGGCCTTTGAATATGTTAAATCCTTACTAAAAGCACTTGAAATTGGAAATCTCTCATTACAGTTATGGAAATATTAATTTTATTATTATTATTATTATTATTATTATTATTATTATTATTATTATTATTATCATTATTATTATTATTATTATTATTATTATTATTATTATTATTATTATTATTCTCTTTATGCTGAACAAATGCCCATTATGCCGGCATCATGCTCGATGGTCCGACTATAGCATTATGCCCAAAATTATGCCGGCATAATGTATCCAACCCTAACATCGATCAATTTTTTTGCCCGCTTTATCGCTGAATGACGTAGTCTCCCTTGGAAACGGAGCAAGTTGCCCTTGACAACATGGTAACTTGAACGTTAAAACTTTATGACCAAACTTCCCTCGTGCCTTACTCAACTAAAAATCGTAGTACATTTACCTCGGCAGACTTGTTCCTTGGCAACGGCGGTCGGTTCGAAATTGTAAGCGAGTCTCGTTGGCAATTTACTTCTGTTGACAACTCTATTGTTAAAGGACCAATCAGATTGCGAGATTCACGCGGCCAAAATTTGGCCGCCGACACAAGGTCCTGTGAGAGATTGTATCCGGCCCAATTTTAGTGAGCGACCAACGTAAGAGAATGTGAGAGCGAAGCTAAAATTCGGCCTGATAGCAGGTTATTATTCCTTTACTAGAGCCTCGGAAGTGGGGGCGCGGTGGTGTAGTGGTTAGCGCGTTGGACTTCAGATCTGAAGATCGGTGGTTCGAGGCCCACTCCTTGCTATCGTGGTGTTTCCTTGGACAAGAAACTTTACCCCACATTATCTCTCTCCACCCAGGTGTATAAATGGGTACCAGTGACATACTGCTGGGGGTAACCCTGCGATGGACTAGCAAACCCATCCAGGGGGGAGTAGCAATACTCTCAGTTGCTTCATGCTACAGAAACCAGGATAAGTTCTGGCCGTGTGGGCGTCCTTGGTTCGTGTGCCCTAGAGCCTCGGAATGAGGAAATCAATTTCAAATACCAACTGAAATGTTGGATACCTCTCGTTTTTGAGCGGTTAACAAATCCAACAATTCGGCTCGTCTTGACCTGCATTTTCTGGGCTTAGTGAACAATCACCACCGAAACTGATCATGACAATTGTTAAAAAACATCCTCGTCTCAAACGGGTGCCGAAAAGTGCACAAGTAGAAACAAGATGGCAAATTTCAGTTTGCAAAAACAAACAAACATACCACACCACAGGAAAGTACTGCCGGCAGTACCTGTCTTTATCAGTCGCAAATTAGCATTTCATCCGCAGACTCAAAAGTGCAGTATAACACAAGCTAAGTGCACCATAACAAAAAGAACACAACAGAGAAAAGTGCTGTTCACTGAATTTCAATAAAGTGGCTAAGTCTTTAATTTGAGGTTATAAAATAATTTACTATTAAAATGAAAACGAAGGACCTTTTCTCGTAGACGAAATTCTCCAACAATACCAAGAAGAAGGTCGGTTAAGTGGTTTTCTCAAAGGTAGAACAAACCATCATCAGATTTTTAGTGACTTTTCTCAGACATGAGGATAGAACTTGATGGCAAAAAAAGTGGGTGACATTTGCCTCTTATGTTCACTTTCGTCCCCAGGGCCCCAAATTTTAACCCAAAATATTCGCGAAAATGGCCAGATTTTAAGCGAAAATGACATTTGACAGCGTAATAAGTCACGTTCTTCAGATGTACGCACAGATTTAAGTGATTTAGCTATCACTCTATCTAGAAGTGTTGAAATATGTCCAAAAAGTGAAAAAAAATCCTGTAAATAGCGCTTCGAAAATGTCGTCCTCAAGCCGTGACCGGTCTTTTTGCTGCTGTGACCGAGCGGTCATTGCCGTTTAGCGGATGCATCATTCAGATTATGCGTAATCCTAATTAAGATGCACGGACAGATCTAGAAAGCATGGGATCTACTGAGTATTTTGACACCAAATTCGTATATTTTGGAACAAAAAAATCCATGTAAATCGGCGTTTGAAAAGAGGGTGTTATGCAATTGTCTGCGATTCTTCGACTTATACACCGTGTACCTTGTGTTGCGCTGAAGAAGCCGTAGCAATGACCGAGAAAAAGGGAACACAATAGAAAATACCAGGTGAAGGTAAATGATTTAGCATTTCTTTGTCCATCGTCTGTCAACAAAGTAGGTAAACAGTGATATTTCAGCACCGATATCCCGTTCATTTCACCCACATTTACCATTTTAATGAATGTCAGCTACAAGATTTACGTTTATACTGTGTGAAGGGAATCATTTCAAGTTCATTGTGGCAGTTTAGCTAACAAATAAATGGATTTTGACCAAATGTCTCGCCAATGGGGTCAGTTTTGGGGCATGCATGGTGCCCATTTCCATCCTGTTTATCCGTAGCCAAAGACACATATTTACAGTTTCTGAAAACTAGCAAAGTAATTTTAAACAAACCAGAACCAGTATATTTTTGGGTTTTCTTTGATTAAGAGGATTTTTATCTTTTTAACCCATTAGCGGCCGCGCCAGTCAAAACTGTCCGTGCATGAAGAACCACGGTCCTTGTAGGGTTTGTGAAGTCATCATTTTGACTGGCAGCAGACGTTTTTGATAACCAACTGATGCACCAGGCAAAGTGGAAGGTGTCTAAACTAGAGCGATCAGAGAAATTTGACCAGAGTTACGCACAGAAAGGCCAGAAAATTTTCCTTGTGAAATTGAAGCAAAATTTGGCCTTCGCACCAGTTGCTACCTTTTTGTTTAAAATTTCACCTTTAGCCTTTCGCTTTTAGCCTTTCCTCTAGGTTTAGGTGAAATCTTTCCAAGACAAGGAAAGACTATTAAACGGCAAACAAACAAATAAAACGAATTGAGCACCGAAAACAAGTGAACGAGACCCAAAAGTTGGTCTGGTATGGCGTTCAAAATTTTTAATTTTGCCCATACGAGGTCAAATCGGCAAAAATGCCTTCGAGATAAAAGGGAAGTTTAGTTTTCACGCTGCAAAGGACGTTTTAGACCTTTGGAGTAGAATTTGAGCAGATAGGGCTCAAAAAACCGCGTTCATAGCTTAAAATGGCAGTTCTTCAGCAAAAGGCTGTTGCAATGGGTTAAGGTTGTGACATAGTTCCTTTAAAACAATCAAAACTTTTTAGGATTTCATTTTCAGAATAAGGCTGTACCCATAAAGCACATAGAGCGATGTGTACTCTAGAAGTAGAAAACCCGGCTATTCAAAACTCGCCAAGCTTTTCTTCCAAGAGTAGAGAAATGAAGGCCATTGTCGGTTCGATGTAACAATTCTTCGTTAAAACCGGAATTTACCAATTTGAAAGTTTTAACCGGGTCTTTCAGCTGTCTACACAGCATGTCGAAAGACGGTGTGTCGAAGAATAGTCGCCTGATTCTCTATAGCCTGCGTGCAGACATCTCCTATTTCCTTCCACCCGCGGAAAAGGGACGTCTGCGAAACGGCGTCGCTAATCGTGTTCCAGTATCCCGCTGTTTTTCAGGAATTCGTGGAAAGTGCTTTTATTGGTTGCTTGACAATAGCCATTGTTAGAAACAACTCTGATTGGCTTCGTCGGGAAATGCTCGAGATAATGTATGCGATCTACATTTAGCGGGGTTTTCCATTGATCAAAACATGTCCGATTGTGTGTTGTGTTTCTCGACTATTCTGAAAAACAACGACAGAAATCTTGTGAAAAGTCGCAGTGAATTTAAAGTTCAGGAAGAAATCCTTTCTCTTCAGTTCATCGTACACGAAACATCGCCATATTTGTAGACCGTACGTGGGAAAGTTGCGAAAGCGGAGAGGTCTTTACGCCAACGTGAGAAAAATCGAGGACGAACTTTTTAGCGATTATAGTTCCAAAGCTTTCAAGGCAGGACTTACAGTAAAAAAAAGATCGAGACACTAGGAAAGGACAGCGTAGGAAATTCGGCTTCTCCCGAGAAGCGAATTCTTTTGGAGGAGTTGGTAGATCGTTCGTCGAACGATCTCAGTTCTCTGGTTACGTCAACTCCTGTGAAAGCCGTTCGCAATGCTTCTGTGAGAAAAATTCAGATTCCTCCTCTTAGTCCTGTTCGAACTCCGATCATGGAGCGATCGGAGGGAAACGATTCTGGTACAGAAAACAAAACTGTGTTATCATAATTTATGCGAAATTTAAAACCCGAACAGCAGGATACTGGAACACGATTAGCGACGCCGTTTCGCCGTGAGACGTCCCTTTTCCGCGGGTGGAAGGAAATAGGAGACGTCTGCACGCAGGCTAGATTCTCTACTGCGCACTTAACACTGAAGACGACTATAACGTAAGAAATAAAACATGCAGTTTGCCCCAATAATAATTGCAATACATTAAAAACGCGTGTTACACACTAGAACCTGTGACAATCAGACCATTTAGCATCTAGCTTAGTACAGTGACCAGGGACCGTGCCCTCTACAACAAGTAATTTCACGTTTTGTATCGCAGTTGTATCATGCATCTATTTTTCATTGATTAGTCTTTATATTTCTATTTCAATTATTAATAAGTATTATATATAATGTAGTGTCCACTTTTAGTAGAGGATCTATTCGTGAATTCAATGCTTTTGCAACAAAACAAGTCTGTGTTTTTATTTTTCTAGTAAAACTACTGCACAATATTTGAAATGTAACTTTGAAAAAGTAACTTTTAAACACTACTGTGGGCTTGTGTGCACAACCAAATTTTGTCGAAAACCGGTTTTTTTTAATTTGGCCAGCGAGTTCCGGTGTGATAACGGCGTTATCCAGAATTTGTCAGCATTGCAAAGAACTGGAATAGAGAACTACACTGAAAACAAGCCAGTATACCAGTACAAATGTACTCACCGAAATGCTGTAATGATGAAAGCTGCCATTCAGTGCAAACTATTCCGAAGAATTGTATTTGTCAGAAGACAGAAGCTCGCATAACACGCTTCCATATTTTGCTGGGCTGGCGGCAACGTTGATGGAAAAACATTTAATTTAACACATCTTAACAAGCAATGTTTCACACTTTCGACAAATGCTGTTTCAATTGTTGTGGCAAGCAAGGAGTAGAAGGGATGGTCTACAAAAAGCGCATACTTAAGCTTCGTTCCTCTCTGAACATCCGCTTTCTCGTGTGCAAAAGTGAATTGGCTAGAAATACTTAAAATAACTGGCAAAAGACCAACACTACCGACATGCCTGTTCTGTACTTAGACGACTTTAGAAAATAATGTTCTTGGATACAAAATTTCAAAATCCTGCACCACCGTCGCTTCAACTGTTATCTGTGATAGTGTTAAGATTTTTATATAACCCTCACCAGCAGAATCAAATGAAATATTTATTGGGTCAGACAGCATGAAAAGTAATTGACAAAAGCAACGTGCCGCTGTCATTTGTCCCTAAAGAGCGGCTAAAAGTTCTGAAATACAGTTTCAAACAAACAATTTTAGGTAAAGAACTGCTTAATTAGTGGACTTTATTTTGTTTCACATTAGTAGTCCCACTGTATGACTTTATCCTCAGACGCAAAACTCTAAGGCACCTTGTAGCGGAGCTCCTTTGCCGCCGAAGGCCGCGAAAGCGGAGCACCATACCTATAGAAATTTGAATATATATCCATGCGAGTCAATTTTGATGGTCATGACGTCACGCGACTGTACGACGGCGTCCCTCGCCCCATACTTCATGTAAGATGTTTGAACGGTCTCAGTAGTCACGCGCGTAAATGGCGGACTTAAGCTTTCGCCGAACTTAAATGCTAACCACCTTTTTTAAGGCTTCATGTAATATATATAGATAGGCTAGCCCAACAGCGGAGCTCCTTAAAACCCCTGCTGTATAAAGGAATCCTGCGTTGTTTTATAACTTGATACGCGGTCTTTAAATAAAGTTCTAGGGGCTAAAAGGTCTAATCGTCACAGGTTATAGGTGTAACACGTCCTTTTAATGCATTATAAATATTATTGGGGCAAACTACTCGTTTGACTTCCTACGTTATAGCCGTTTTCAGTGTTAATTGCACAGCAGAGAATGGCGAATCTTTCGACACGCCGTCTTTCGACATGCTATGTAGACAGCTGAAAGACTCGGTTAAAACTGCCAAATTGGCAAATTGTGGTAACTGGCAGAAGAAAAGAAAAATAATTACTGAAGAAGAAGACTTACGAGCTTGATTATACTGCATGTCCAAAGATAGTTGCTGTGCACGTTACACTGAAAAAGCCTGTGGATACCTATACATATAATCAAATATATGTTGAAGACTATTGTGTAGTAAAGTAGACAAAAGAGCTCTTTCTCGCAGCTACGAGTAACTGGATTGTTTGCCTCTAAAGACTGTTCTCAGCTCTCTTCTGTAATCCCCCCTAACTTGGAAGAATCACCGATTTTACAAAAATGCCACAGCTGATGACAATATAGCAGGTCAGAGAGAGGATAGCTCTATTTTAAACTTTTAACTTTGGTATAATGGGTATTAGATTTATTCACTGGTACTCCAATCTTTTGGATTGCTTTTTTACATAAGGAGTTACATAAAGCGCTAGGGCATTGGAAATTCAACGTTTTTGGGTCAGTTTTGTTATACAGGTAAAGCTTCTAGAACGCGAAGAGGAACACGTCAAGGGATTTTGTCAAAGAAAGAACAAACAATAAGTTTTTAGCGGCCAACCCAAATGAACAAGCGCACCTTGAAAGAGAAACACACAATAAACGATGCATTATACTGCTCAAAAGGTACAGTATAATAAAAATGAAAATAATAAATAAAATTGAAAAGTCTGAAGAACTTATGAAATAGCTAATTACATACATGCAGAAAAGGCTAACTAACATCTATATAAATTCATAACAGAAATGTTATAAACACTTGGTGTTTGCAGTTGCTATTCTACATTTCTTTTGGTGTTTCGTATTGTGACACTTTTAATTTTTCCCGTTTCTGGTGAACAAATTAGACCAACTCTAGTAACACGGTCAACCCCTCAATCTGAACGGAGTTTCACGGTGCGTTTTTAGCGGTAATTATACATCGTAGTGATAAATGAAAACTCGTCTCTCATTTTGTTTCATTTTGAAATTTGAAATTTAAATAAAATTGAAAAGTCTGAAGAACTTATGAAATAGCTAATTACATACATGCAGAAAAGGCTCACTAACATCTATATAAATTCATAACAGAAATGTTATAAACACTTGCATGGTGTTTGCAGTTGCTATTCTACATTTCTGTTCGTGTTTCGTATTGTGACACTTTTAATTTTTCCCGTTTCTGGTGAACAAATTAGACCAACTTTATTAACACGGTCAACCCCTCAATCTGAACAGAGTTTCATGGTCCGTTTTTAGCGGTAATTATACATCGTAGTGATAAATGAAAACTCGTCTCTCATTTTGTTTCATTTTGAAATTTGCAAGCTTCAATTGACAACGAAAAGATTATGACAAAGAATTGTGACATTAAACCGACGATGACCTTCATTACTTCATTCTTGGAAGGAAAGCTTGGCGTGTTTTGAATAGCTGGGCTATTTACAACAAGAGTACACTTCGCTTTTGGTGCTTTTTGGGTCCAGCCTCAGTCTGAGAATGAAATCCTAAATTGTGACTATTTAAAGGATCTATGTCATCCATCTATTTTTATTACAACTTAAACATATTAGAATCAAAGATAACTAAAAAAAACTGGTTCTGGCTCGTTTAAAATTATTTTGCTAGTTTTAAGAAACTGTTAGCCTGCGTAGCAGTCGTTTCCGTTTCCTTTTAGCCAAGCGAGAGAAGCGTGAGCAAAGCAAGATACGCGCGAAGGCCTGGGGAAAAAGGAGCAAAAAAATTAGAAGCGTGGCGGGGGGAGGGGGGGGGGGCGGAGAGGGGCGGGGAAGAAAAGGAAACACCTGTTGCTGACTGCAGGTAATTTACCGAAAGCCCGCAAGTGGTTTCGCTGCAACTGTCACATAAGAACCAATCGTTATTAACTTCAAATTTGCATCCGCTTATGCAAATATGGACCGTGTTAACAAAACATTACTTCCCGAACCCAATTATCGCTTAAAACAGACGGAATAATGGACAAAAAGCTTTTTCAGCCAAAAATTTATTCAAATAGACAGGACATTTGGTTTTAGAAGCAAAAAAACGTTCGATTTTCTTGCGTGCTTGCACACACGCATGTAATTAATTTTTTTCCAGGTACTTCAGGTGTATTTCATATGGCGATCGGTTGATCAAAAGTGAAGCAGTTTGAGAGCAAAATGACAAAGATTATAGAAGTCTGGATCAAACGATCAGTTAAACAATTTTTACAAAGCAAATCAACATTTAAAAACAGCATTTACCGTACTGTAGCGTTTACTCAGATCTTGTTAAATCTATTTGAAGACGGCGGTTCGATTTAAAGAGCCATTGTCACCCAAAGTGCTTTGCGCGCAAGGTAAATTTTTGATATATGAAAAATCTGCCATTTTCTTGATTGCTGTGAAGCAGTCTGATTTGTAAGTTCTTCCATCGCTGCTGTTAGCGATTTGAAAGCACTAGTGTGAATTTTGAGTTGACATTTTAATGTCGTCGTATGGATTTCATTGTATGTTTCCGAATTCTGAAGTGTTTACGCGGTGGAGAAATCTTTAGATTGCATGCCTCGTAGGGTACAGGAAAGCTGAGGCGAAGGCCGAGTCTTCCGGGCTCTGCCAAAGTTGTATGACTGAAGGAGTACGTTTTTAAGTAACGGAGGGAAAGAAAAACATCTACGGATTTCAGCAATACTACTGACAGTGCGTTTGCCGAAACAGAACTGCATTCGCTGCCGGATGAAAACAGAAGGAAAGTTAATTCAGTTCGAGGAAAGACGTATTGCGCTACCACAGAATAACAGTAGCCACGGGCCTGCTCCAAAATAATGCTTATCAGTGATCATGAGCTTGTGCTGTTTTGCTTAATTATTCCTTGTGTTCACTGTCTGTTTATGTTATATTTTCACAAAGAGTGTAAGTGGCTATTCTGTTTTTGTGTCCATCGACATCGGTCGATGCGAACGATCGAGCAATCAATCGATCAGACGCTGTAATAGATCCGTCTATACGCGTTGCCTGCCCGCGTCGAGAGCGCTCGACCGGGTGCCATAATAGCTCCATATATACGTGTTGACTACAAAGTCAGATCTAGAGTTATTTTCTCCAGTAACATATTTTCAGAGGCAACTACTGAACATATCTGCTCGCTGGAAGGCCAGCACAGCACTTTATAAAATGCGAAATTTCCTGTAAACGCAACAGCCAAATGCTAGAATCTGTTTCAAAGCAAAAACACAAGCGCGCTAAGCACTTTGGGGGACTCTGGCTCTTTAAATTTTAGAGCAAACAGTCTTTCAGTTGTCTTTTGCAAATCGAAGGAATCTCAACGGCGAAACGGAGCGCACTCACGTCTTCAAATGAAGCTTCGGGAAGAGAATTCGCTGTCAAACCCAATGATTTATTGAGTTAGCCTCTGCTATTCAGGCAGGCAGATTCTTTGGACACATTCTCTTTGACACCGACGAGGAATTGAAATATTGCCAAAACCAGTCGGTAAAACTGCCAGCACATCCTTTCCGCAGACAAAGCTCTTAATGGCAGCTTTTTGCTCCGGTTTCAAGTGAACAAACTTACCTCCCTTTGAAAGAACTTTAGAATTTCCTGCAGAGGAAATTCGAAAACAATTCTCAACTCTTCGAGAGCGGCCTCGGCTACATTTGATCTGATCTGATCTGCGTGAACCGGATGTTTTTTAGATCAATGGTTTTGATTGACGGACAATTGACCAATCGTAATACAGCATTGCCTCCCGTTCGTTGACGAACGGCTTTCGGTAAATTGCCTGCGGTCAGTAGCAGGCGTTTCCGTTCCTTCCCCGCCCCTCCTCCCGTGCTTCCTATTTTTTGCTTCTTTTCGCCCCATGCCCTCGCTCGTTTCCCGCTTGCCTCACGCTTCTCCCGCTTGGCTAAAGGAAACGGAAACGACAGCTATGCAGGCTAAACTGTTAGTATGTTTCTTTGCCTACGGGCGACCGGGATGGAAATGGATGCAATAACAATACTTGCTCAAACATTCAAGTGATGCGAATGAAGAAAGTGATCACCACTAGTGTTTACTAGTCCCATAAGAAATGTATAGAGAACAGTGAGGAGAATATGCATTTTTATATCAGGGATTAAAGGGTTAAATGAAATCTAATGAACAGTACTTTAGAAAAGTACTCACAATGATATAAAGGAAGCTATTGAGTAGTACTTTCGAAACCCTAGTATGGTATGTTTATTCATAACTTGAAAGGTAAAATTTGCCATCTTGTTTCTACTTGTGTACTTTTTTGCACTCGTTTGAGGCGAGATGTTTTTCAAAAAATTAAGTTTAGAAAACTAGTAAGTAACCGTTAGCTGGAATGGTGATTGTGGACTAAGCCCGGAAAATGCAGGTCAAGACGAACCGAATTTTACGTCAACAACAACAACAAAAACAACAAGCTTTATTTGCATGACTATAACAAAGTATTACAGAATTGCAAAAGCCACTTAAATTTAATTATTAATTACTTACTTAATTAAAATAACTAAAGAGATTACAACCATTTCTTATTTTTAACCATTCAGTACAATTCATAAGATGTGACAATAAGGTCTCATGTGATAATAGTCGTAGAAATGGGATTTTAGGTTCTATTTTAGAAAAGAACCTGTCTCTTATTGAAGAATAGCTCGGACAATCTAGTAAAAATGAGTTTCATCTCCAATTTTGTTACAGTTGCAGAGACTACATAACCTCTCATCGCGAGGTATTTTGTCGTATCTACCTGTTTCAATCCGAAGTTTATGACTGCTAATTCTCAGTTTTGCTAATGATTTTCAAGATGGGTTCTTTCTTGTTGGATCTAGTAGGCAGAAAGGCTATAATTCTTTTTGCATGTGTAATAAAAACTAGGTTTTTGCGAATGTTGAAGAGTTTGGTTCCAATAAGAGATATATTCCTTTTTCATGAGATCTACATATTATTTGATTTTAACTTCATTCAATGAATTACAATTAAAGTCACAGAAATTATAATAGTCAGTCATTTTCATGAGTCTAGAGTAAAAACTATTATGACCGTTATAATGAAGGTCAATAGACATTTTTAAAGATTGTTTGACTATAGAGCTTTCTTCCTTTTCTCGGAGGTAGTTTAAGTAATTAAGTATCTTTTTATTTATATCAATAATCAAAGGGAATTTACCTAGTTCAGCTCTACATGCAATATTGGATGCCTTGTTAGGAACTTCTAAATAACGTTTACAGAATTGTGAATGAGTTTTTTCCATTGCGGAGCTGTCCCACGACTTAAAATCTGATTTCGCAAAGGCACCCCAAACTTCACTATTGTAGGTTAAAATTGGTGAGATCATTGAGTCAAAAATTTTACATGTAAGAGAAGGTTTCAGTTTATTAAAATCAGTGTGCCGTCGTAGACCAAAGAAAGCATGAAGAGCTTTCTGTCGAAGGTGATCAAGCGAAAGTGTAAAACTTCCGGAAGATGAGATGCGAGTCCCTAGGTAGGTATAGTTTTGGACAATGTCTATTATTTCACTGCCTATGTGAAAAACATAATCACACTTTTTTGTGCATCGTTGAAAAATCATTATCTTGGAGAGTTGCATCCAAGAGTTGCAATATGAGGATAACTCGTCTAGGCAATTTTGCAAAGACGCAAAGGTTTGTCAACTAATACACATAAGCTAAGGAACTTGAGTAACTGTGAGTTGAGATTGTCAACTTCTTGCTGGCTTCTGTTAACTGAAAAAGGAGAGGTGTCCGACATTTCTGTTGATATTTGTACAAGGAATAATTACGGATTAGCCGGCTCCCCTGGTGCCTTTTCACAAAGAAAATCATAGGGAAAGGAACAGTAGTAGTTGTTAAAGTTATACTTCCATTCTAATGTATGTTTGCCATTTATAAACAATACACAATTCTGGATCGGAGTGTTCGGTTGTCCATCTCCCCACACATTAAAGGTTAGTTGAGTACCGTCCACCCATTTCCACACTCGAGAAGCTTCGAGGTCGGTCAGTCCAATCCAGACTATTTAAGATGGAGGCTAGACGCTGCTTATGACCAGAGGCCATAATCGGGAATGGAGACCGTAACTAACTGCCATTTTCAGTATTGGCGTTGGCCCCATCGAAAAAGACAAATGTGCTATTTTTAGAAAAAATTGCGCCATAGCGTGTGACACACGCGCGTGTGTGTTGCGAGGACTCCGCGCAGAGAAAAACAAACAAAATGGCGTCGGAAATTACCTTTGTTGGAGATGAATAAATTCAATTTCTGTCATCAGTGTCACTTCCTAATTTGAGGTAAGCCCTTGGGGAGAACTTTCTGGATAGTGACTCTGGATATGAGGATTATACAAGTCATTCCGATGATGGCAGTGAGAATATTTTAGAAAAATCCTGTGGCGAAGATGTGTCGGACATGTCGGACGAGGATTTCCCCGTTAGACGGAAGAAACGTTTTACGGGCAAAAATGGCGTCGAACTACGAAAAAATCAGTTGAAGGCGAATCAGGCAGAAAAAGGGAAAATACGTCTCGAATATATATTTCCTCTGAGGACGTACAGAGATTGAAGGGCAGCCGCAAAGACTGTAAAATGTTTTTCCAAGCACGTACTGAAGAAAAGTAACGCACTGATAAATCGTTGTCACTTTTTTCACTGCAAGAAAAATAGTAACATTTATTCAAATACCGAGTCAGCAAAGAAAATGTCTGTCGAGATTTCTCAGCGCATGTTTTCTGAAATAATGCCCGCCTTTACCGAAATGGCCGAAATGTTTATAATGAAGACCAAGAATAGTGAAAAGCGCGCCTTGTTTTCAATCAAATGCTCTCGTGGTGCGTTATCAATCGTCGACAAAATAGAGAACTGGAAAAACACCAAGAGAAAAAAAACTACTTCCGTCGATGAGAAGGAGAAAGATGAAGTGAAACTCCATGCTGCCCTAGCACTTAATATTACTTTCTGGGCAATTTACGAACCTAGAAGGGATACATAGCGCAGTGGATGTGGCAAGGGTTTCAACGACAGAGTGAGCTTAATTATTTTTCTCTGCCAGCAACCTGACGAGAAAAATCACTTTGTATCGAAGCAAAATTAAGAAGAAATTACGACTGAACGTCACTGAGACACAAATCTAAGTTGTTTCAGAGTGCTTGATTTCTTAGGACGAAAAGAAACGGTAGAAATAGAATTTTAAGCATTTAGCGCTTTGTTTACAATTTCTTTCATCGTCCAGTCAATCACTTGTTCTTAAAATTTCACAAACAGCAGGTTTCATACGGAAGGCTTTGACTCCGAAATATCGAGACAAGACAAAATAAAGCACAGTAAAATTGGAAGGAGGCATTTAATAAAAATTGTCACACTTTTAATGGCGAGTTAGTACAAAAATCATGCAACAGTCTGAACGACAAGCATTGAACAAATCCAGTACCAGAAAAGGCGACATTTTTTGGCTATACCACACAAAATTGACACTGGTTTACCTGTACTCGTTGTGGCTCTATCTGTGTTCCCTTGAGCAGCTCCAGACATTTAGACACAAGTCGGATGCCATGTAAAATACGTTGAATCGCTTTCACAGTTGTTTGAGTGTTATTTTTACCATTCCGTCGGCGGGCTCTAAACTAAGAAAAACTGCGTTTTGCGGTTTGCGTTTAAAAAGTAAGATGGTGAATTCTAATGTTCCTCACCTCCGTAGTCTTGTTTCCGTGAGATGCACAGTAATTATCGTTCAAGTTTAATTATTAATCCTGTCTTCAGTTCGATCAAACAAACACATGATGGCTCCGTC
The DNA here is from genome assembly GCA_964030785.1 of Siderastrea siderea. NCBI lineage: Eukaryota > Metazoa > Cnidaria > Anthozoa > Scleractinia > Rhizangiidae > Siderastrea > Siderastrea siderea. The sequence goes on along the minus strand of OZ034969.1, from coordinate 48,071,498 downwards.
ATCAGCGTTGTGCGAACGGAGCGATATCAAACCCGTTCATTTGAACTCCCGCAGCCATAACGGTGAGATCGTACAGCTTCAATCCGCTTTGAACGACGATTACAACAATTTTCAGGAAAAATCAAACACATACCACATTTCAGAGCCCATAATTGGGAGATTTTTCCCAGACCTTGTGCTTGCACGTTCACTTCGGAGCAGTTTCATTGATTCATTCAGCTCCGCAAAGAAACGTAGTCTCCTACGCAGCCGTTCTTAGGGTCGTCACGCAACGCTCCTCCCCACTAACGGCTGCTCACGCGAGCGCTACATTCCTTTCCCTCAAATTGACCAATAAGGAGAAAGGCTTCCATATCCTAGAAACCTGGTCCTAGTCCCTCTCGTTACTTGAAAACAAACATCGCTTCGTACGAGCGAGAAGGCGCCATTGCCGAATAAACAACTTTGTGGCTTACTAATTGGACTTATAGTGAGCCTTGGTAACGCTGAACTCAAGGGCGTTACGTTGGAAGAAGAACAAGTGGTACGATTTTCATTGAAAAATGAAAGGTGTTTTTTGGCTGATGTCCCACGTGTTAATTCATCTTCGGTGCACTGTAGTCGTTTGACACGTCTGCCACTCTCTGAATAAGGAGTCTTCAACTCAGTCTTTATCTCTTGGACATGTTCTTCTGCTTTTCGGTATTTCACCGAGGACTTGTAGCACTTAATGCACACTGCAACGTCTGAATTCGAGTAAACAGTTACGTCGATGTCCAATGTCTTGTTTGTAAGTCCTTGAAGGTCAACAGAGCTTGTTCCTTTACTACCAGATTTAAAAACACGAATACGTTGTTTAGAATTGACTGCAACTGAGCAGATAAAGCAATTTTTATTGCTATTTAATAACTTTTTTGGAGTCATATCCGTTTCAGATGGTTGTTATTTTGCAAGTGTGTATCTGTCATTTCTTGTTGTGTTTTGATTTCGCGACAAATATAACGAGAAATACGGATTGACGTAGCTGCTAACAATAAATGCGTTTTATTGGTTCTTAATAACAAAGGGAAAGGAATGTAGCGCTCGTGTGAGCAGCCGTTAGTGGGGAGGAGCGTTGCGTGACGACCCTAAGAACGGCTGCGTAGGAGACTACAAAGATTCGCTGCAACACTTCGCAAGGTCTTGGCGCCTTTTTCGGTCAGTCATGTGATCGCGATCGATTCTTGTTCCCTTTTATCTCGGAGTCTCTCTCTCTTTTTTCTCTTTCTTGATTTTATAGCAATTAGTGATTGCGTTTTTAATAATAAAAACAATTGTGTACTCGGGCATACCGGATATCAAATAATTATAACCATCTTGGTCATATCCAGCACGCCCTCGTTGTACGCAAATTTGCGTGTAGCCACGCGCGTTTATGACGTTGAGGGTGGCGCAATTTTTTCCAAAAATAGCACATTTGTCTTTTTCGATGGGGCCGCGTGGACCCCGCGCTTACGGTCTCCGTCCCCGATTATGGCTCCTGTTATGACCACATTGTTAAGTTCCTGAATTGTGTGAAGCACTATCAAACTCCCGTTCATCGCCTGGCATTTGACGCTAGCGTCCGGCCATTGTAACTTGTCGGATGACATGTGGCACAACATTTGGAAAAAATCTTCTAATTATTGGCTCTGAAATGTCAGGTACGTGTTTGATTTTTCCTGAAAAATTGATGGAATCATCGTTCAAAGCGCATTGAAGCTGTACGATTTCACCATATTAGCTGCGAGAAACGGAACAAGTTTGTAATCCGTTCGTACAACGGAGCCAACAAGTGCTTGTTTGATCGAACTGAAGACAGATTTGAACTTGAGCAGGTAACATCCATGCAGCTTAGAAGCAAGATTACTGCAGCGAGGAACATTAGAATTCACCATCTTACTTTGTTAAACTCGAAACACAAAACGCAGTTGTTTTCAGTTTAGAGGTTTGCGGACGGAATTGTAAAAACAACACTCAAACAACTGGAAAAGCGATTCAACTCCTTTTACATAGCATCCGATTTCTACCGGAACATTTGGAGCAGTTGGAACACAGAGCTACAACAGGTGCAAGTAGACCATTGTCAATTTGCGTTCTTCCTTCCTTTTTGACAGTTTGTTCAGTACTTCACCTATATTTGCTCATCCGATAGCGGATAACAACCAATCATTGTATCGGTAGCAATCGCGCCCCAGTATAAAGTCCTCATAATCCTGACATTAATCCTCTCTTTCTTTCCGCTATCACAACCTATACATTTGTTTTGAGTCTGTACTTACCAGTACATTCATGTGCTGTTTATGTGTCGTTCCTTGCATAGGGTAGCTCGCGTACAGCCATACTCCCTCCTATTTTTATTGAGGAGGACGTGCAACAGTGCAAATGCTACAATTAGCTGCAAAATTGTTGACACACGTTCGCCCGAAGCCCACTCTTGCATAGTCAATATTGCCTTAAACTGCGAGAAAGTCACAAATGTCCCCAAGTACCCCCTCCCCCAGACTGGGCGTACAAAGCGCAATTTTGCGTCTGCGTTTAACAGTGTCTCAAGTAGATTTGCAGATAATTGTAGCAAAAGGAAATATTGGCTTTTCCAGCGTTGAACTTGGCATGTTTAAAAGCTAAGGAGTCAAAGAAAACTTTTCTGTTGCTTACTATCTATAAGAACATTATCAACTAAAAAGAAAAGCTTACGCTCTTCGCAGTTTCGTCCTCTCCATTCTGAGGTGCAATTGCATTTGTAGTCATTCGTTTCATAAAGCGCTCGGCATGATCCACCGTGCTGACATGGAAAACTCTCACAAGGACTCTAAGAAAGAAAAATAAAGATTTCTTCTTTGATATGTGTTTTGTTGGCAGTACAATGAGTGCACATTAATTAAGAGCAGGACCAAATGAAATATTCATCTATGCATAGAACAGTTTAGCATGAATTTAACCCCTAAACGTAAGGAGTGAATTCTCTTTCATGAATTTCAAACCATCTTTGCAAAAGTTAATCCCCAAGGGCACCCAACGGTTCTTTTCGGGGAATATCTGTTCGAAAGGCCTAAAATCGCTTGAGATTTTCAGATTTAATTGCAGTGAATGCTAGAGATTTCTTCGGCGAAACATCACGTCGGACTTTGGTAACAAGAGGTCTTATTAGTTCCTCTTGTTTTCGGAGGGACAAATATGTAGTTTGGAGTGTAAAATAAGGTCAGCTAGCAATTTCGGAGAGCCATCAGCAGCTTGGATATTCGGCGGATAGAATTCTCTTTCCTAAACATTTCTGTGGCCTAAATTTTCAGCTAAAAAACCCGAACAGATTAATCTTTATTAGCTTACACAAATATGCCTTTAAACTAAGCTCTGAGGCCCCGTCCATACGTGTCTTTTTTCGTTTGAAAACGAATTTTTTCTCTCCGTTTTCAAAAAAATTCCGTCCACACGTCGCGTTTTCAAATCGTTTTCACCTTCCACACGAAAACGCTAAAACGATTCGAAAACGCTAATACTACTGACGGAGCATGTGCATGGCGCCATTTTCAGGCGTCGTTTCGCGTCTGTCCTCATTAGGAACTTGGAAATTTGCATGGAAATAGTTTAAAGATGTCGCAGTCAGGACAAAAACTGGGTAGATCTAAGGGCAAGGGCAAGGCTGACTCGTTTGTTTGGACAGATGACAAAGTGGAGCTGCCTCTTAAGGGTACAATAGAATATAAAATCTTTAAGACCTCGGAAAAGGCCGATTGGGAATCATATCAGACAAAGTACTCCGATATTGTGGGTCGTTTTCTGTAGCACAGTATCCTTCGCCATTTTGCTTTTAGGGTTGTTTTTCGCGCGGCTTTCTCGCGGGGTAGGCTGGATCCAACACTGTGACGTCATCGTTTTCAAAAAGTTCCGTTTTCACCGTCCATATGAAAACATGAAAGCGGAGTTTTCGAAAATTTTTACTCTGGACTGCGTTTTCGAAAAGTTGTGTTTTCGGCTAATCTGGACGGGGCCTGAAACAATCTAAGAAAACAAAAAAATGATTTTTGAAATATTTTGCTCAAGTTTTCTCGTTGGGTGCCCGTGAATCCCTACGATTTTTAGCGGAACTCCTTTGCGGCCGAAGACCGCAAGAGTGGAGCCCCATACCCATACTAAGAGGCGTCCTAAAAGGCATGCAGGCAATTTTTTATGGTCATTGGCAAGCGGAATGACTCGCGGGCGCGTCCGTACGTACGTCGCATTTCATGACATTCTTACATGTAGCAATTTTTGCGCAGCTGCTAGCCAAGGGCGTGCGAGGAATCGCGTAAGTCTTTTGACGCGTGTTGCACAAGCGACTCGCGTAGAGGTAAAGTAACTCTTGAAAACAGTGGATAATTTTACAGTAAAATGGTATCCGGCGGCCATAACATGATGAAAAACAGGATTCTACATTCAAGGATGTAAGGTTAGAGCAAAATCAAGCTTATAAGTCGAGCAGAAAAGTACTAATTTGCGAACAAATAATTCTGACCTAAAGCATGACCTTTGCATTTTAAAACGAATGAAGCGTATCCGTTTGCCAAACAGAATTAGAAGAACATAGCTTTCCAATTGACAGTTGTAAAACAGAATCAAAGTTATTCACAATAAAAAGGTTGAATTTACGACAAAATATGTCAAATGTGTGCAACACTGTGCAATAATCTGTAAACAAAACCAAAAGAGAATTTCTAGTAGTTTCAAAGCGAACACGCGTCTCCAATTACAAAATACAAAGCGACAAATAAAATAACAGCAATCAAAACAAACGAAAAATGCCGATAAACGACTGAATGAATTTGCCTAGCGAACTTAAAGTGAAAGCACAAATAGACAAACTAGATTTGCTTGAATCACGAAACAGAATTATAAGTCTAAGTTTATACTAAAATGATACGCTTAATAAAACTACACAGTAATTAACGAGGTCAAGTACCTAGGTTAATAACAGTAAACAAGATTAATTCTGAAGAATTTATAGGCGGCCGATGGTAACCGGTAGATATGGAGTTCCGCTTTTAGGCTTGGCTAAATCTATATATTATCCTTCAATATCATGTAATTAAACTTTTATAGCCAGGGCTCCCGTTATAACATTATTTTGTTTATAAATGCTGAAGGGATCACCCTGACTGAAATAAATAAAAGTATCTGTTCTGTATGTCCTGCCACAGTTGCCTGGACATCGTTCTATTAAGAATTAAAAAAAAAAGAGAAAAAGAGAATTAAAAAAAATTGGAAAAATAAAAAGCTATATGACCCCACTTATCGTTCCTTTTAGTTTGTTGGTATGTTAAAATTTTTAGCTTTGAATTAACTTTGGCAGCAAAATTAAATGAAATACTGGTAGGTTTAGTCAGCAGGAACTTTAATGTTACAAACAAGAAGCCGATTTCGATGGTATGAATACGAAATTAGTTTTGGGCAAACCTGACGATTCCGGATATTCCGTCGGTAAATGCATGCATTCAGTAAAATTTAGCAAATATTACCAAAGCTCTAACATGACTATACCTATTTTAGCCGCTTTAACATAAAAAAAGTGTTTCAACATAATTGGTTGCAAAACGAAAGCAAAGAAAAAATAAAACAGCAACCCGCACCACTTTCTTTTCAAATTACTAAAACATTTTTGAGTTGCTAACTTAAAATTATTTTTTACCTGCCAAATCAGATAAAATATTCATAGTTTCAGTCAACATGATACCGTAAAATCCCGATTATAAGCCCCCTGTTTAAAGGCCCATCCATGCGCAAAAAATATTCCGGTTATAAGCCGCCCCCCCCCCCCCCCCCCGATTATAAGCCCCCGCTTATAAGACCTCCTCTTCTTTTCCTCGTTGTCTACAAATATAATCACTTTACAAAACAAGTAGACTGCGGAACAATATACATTTTTTTTACTTTCTTTTCAGTTCCCATTAAAGTAACCGTTTTAACAGCCGACATGCCGGCAGGGCATAAGACAAGACTTCAACTTTATCCAACGTCAAAGGGTTTTTACATTTGTGTACCGCCGGTATTTTCCATTACGAGGACGCTCCATACAAAAAACCTCTGTGCCTCGCGTATATATACTGCTGCGTGCTTTTGGTTAGTCTCAGCTTATTTCTTATTAGCTCATTTCGAAACGTTTTTTTGATACCCCGGATATAAGCCCCCTGTTTATGAGCCCACCCAAACCCTCACGAATTTGTCTAAGCCCAGGGCATATAATCGGGATTTTACGGTATTAACCCTATTTCGCCTGGGGGGGGGGGGGCGCACATTGTGCCGGCGCTGACTTTAACGAATTATAACTTTTAAACGGCTGGACGAATAATCACCAAATCTTGTGACTTTTCCTGAAATTTATCAGAGAAATTTTCCTGTATCAATGACGTGTCTATGATGATTGACGTTTCCATGGCAACCGTCTACTTAGGAGGTGTTTTGACTATTTTTTGTCTTTTTTCAGTTTTTTCCCCTTCGTTTGAAAAAAAGAAGCCAATCCTTTACTTTTTTGTGCTTTTTTTGATTAAGCATGTTTCTTAGAACAAATTCATATATTTTTCGATGACGTCACTGTCAACTGTAGGACTGCATGCTAGGGATTCAAGATGGCGGCTCAAAATTCAAATAACTGCTTTGTGACGTCATTGTGACGACATGAAACGTCATAATCGACACGCCATAAGCCCAATCTGTTAAGCTAATGACGTGCTATAAACGTTCCAAGTTTCTTTACAAGAGCGTGAATACTTTTTGGGATCTATAGGGGGGGACCCCCCCCCCCAGGCTCAGAAACTCAAAAAAAGCCAAGGCGAAATAGGGTTAAGTGTTTGTGGGGATCACGTCACTTTCATGGTATGAATTCCAAACCAAATGTTTCATTCTTTTTCTCCAAAACAGGCCTTTCCCTCTTTTTTCTATTTTTTTCTTTCAACCAAAATTCCGACTCTCGCACCAAAACGTCAAACTAAAATGACGAACGTGTGGTCTTGCTTAAGGAACTTAAACTGACACCGGAAAAGAAATTTCTCGTTCTTCAGACCATTTTGACAGATTAAATAAGTCAGAATACCCAAAACTTCAACTTATTCATTTCTTTACAAACTTGCCCCGGCAATTCAAATTACATCCGTGAGCCCTCATTATAGTCTAGCGAGATAGTTAACCTGTTTTTCTGGAACACAGAGTGTAGGCCGACGATAAAGAATTTTAGAATTTTAGTCAACACAACTAAGAGTATGGGCACCTCGGAGACAAGCCGAAGGCCCTTAAACTAACAATTATTGTATAGAGTTTTAATCGCTGTTGAACCTTGGTTTGTAACTCCGCTTTCTATAGCAACCAGTTACCTCATCCACGTGAACGATACGTTGACCATTTTAGTTGTTGCGACGTCGTCATGTCGTATCTCTTGTAATTTTGAGGTTCAATGTGCACATTATGATTAGAAGGATTTGCATACAGTTTAATTTGTTTACGGCCGTTATAGCCTAAAGTTGTAATACATACTTAAGAAAAACGACTATCACAGGATAAACACAGTTAAATGAATCCGTAGAAAATAAACGACAACTTTGATTTTTAAACAAGACATGTTTCGATCGATTTTCGATCATTTTCAGTTGTCCTATTGGCCGTCAAACTCCGACAAATCAGTCGATAGAGTGCAGGGGTGCAACTTTAGCCAAAATTACGTACTATAATTGTAGTGGGTTTGTCACCCCCTCCTCGCCACCATGTTAACACCGTAAGATTTTGAAAATTGATGAAATTGGCAAGTCCACTGATTTTATCTCTTATTTAGTATTTCAGAATAGCACGTTTTGAAATTGATTCTTAAATATCAATTACAATTATTTTATAAGCAACGCGAGACTTGAAAGCAGCATATATTAAACAGCTGAAAAAACAACTTGGACTAAACAAACAAACCAACCAAAAAATGAATAAACCACTAACGCTATTTGAGTTCTGGGGCCCGAAAGGCCCGAAAATCCCGATATTTTTTCGGGCCCAGAAAGCTATTTTATGAGCGCAAGGTTTACCTTAAAAATTCAAATTTTGTTACTTTTTAAAGCTAAGCAGTACATCAGTACAGTTGTAAGTTGACGAAACAAGTCGAGCTTGTTTCGCGCTAAATGCTACACCACCATTCTTTAGATTTTGATTTTAAAAATAGCTCCGGGCTCGAAAAGTTACAGGGACTTTCGAGAAACGGGCCCCTGATCCGAAAATTGGTTAGCAGTACCAGTAACTTGAGACCGTGAGAAAGGTTTCTAAAATGTTTGAAATTTGAGGGTTTCTTTTCGAAGGTTTTTCTAACAATTTTGCCAGTGAATTCAATGTTTTGCAACAAAACAAATCTGTCCCTGATGTTCCTGTAGTTCGGCGAAAGCTCGGACCAATCATGAAACAAATCTGAGTTTTCATCTTTGTAGTAAAACCAATGCACAACGTTATGTAGCTTTGAAAAAGTAACTTTTATACCTTTCTATGTAACTTTTAAAAACCACTACTGTGGGCTCGTGTACACAATCAAATCTTGTCAAAAACCATTTTTCCTTTTTCCAGCGTGTTCGTGATGTAGAAGTTATCAGCATTGCAAAGAACTGAAATAGAGAACTAAAATAAAACAAACCAGCACATCCGTACAAACGTACTCACCAAAATGCTGTAATGATGAAAGCTGCCATTCAGTGCAAATTTTTCCGAATGATTGTATTTATCTGAAGACAGAAGCTCGCATAACACGCTTCCATTTTGTGCTTTGCTGGCGGCGACGTTGATGGAAAAACATTGTTGATGTTTAACACATCTTAACAGGCAGTGTTTTACGCTTTCGACAAATGCTGTTTCAATCGTCGTGGCACACAAGGAGTAGAAGGGATGGTCTAAAAAAAGCGCACACTTAAGCTTTGTCCCTCTCTGGACAGCCGCTTTCTCGTGTGCAAAAGTGAATTGGCTAGAAATGCTTAAAATAACGCAAACGACAAACACTACCGACATGCCTGTTCTGTACTTAGACGACTTTAGAAATGTTCTTGTATACAAAATTTTAAAATCATGCACCGCCCTAGCTTCAACTGTTATCTGTGATAGTGTTAAGATTTTTATATAACCCTCACCAGCAGAATCAAATGAAATATTTATTGGGTCAGACAGCATGAAAAGTAATTTACAAAGCAACGTGCCGCTGTCATTAGTTCTTAAAGAGCGGCTTAATATTCCGAAATACAGTTTCAAAACAAACAGCTCCAGAGAAAGACTGAACTGCTTAATAAGTGTACTTTATTTTGTTTGACATTAGTAGTTACTGTATGTCTTTATCCATAGATGCAAAACTCTAAGGTACCTTGTACAGCATAATAAACACCACCACCGTATTAGTGCTGCTAATGGCTTTCATTTGAATGGTCACACTTTAGGATTTCGTCCACAGACTCAAAAGTTAGAAACACCTTGTACAGCATAATAAACAGCACCACAGGAAAGTACTGCTCGATAGCTTTCATTTGAATGGCCACACTTTAGGATTTCGTCCACAGACTCAATAGTTGGAACTATCTTGTACAGCATAATAAACAGCACCACAGGAAAATACTGCTTAAGGTGTTTCGATACAGTTTTTTTGGGACCATACCTAACTTTTTGAATCGGCTCTTAGACAGTCTTCTCCTTGTCAGATCAACGTGAAATTTGCAATACTTGTTGGTTTTGGATTGAACTTTACCGTGGCTCACATTTTGTAAAAATCGATATTTCCATGACAACGATAAACAAAAATCCTCGAAAACAGTAAAATTAAAATTTTTCACGATCCAGCTTTCGCTTCGAAAAGAGAATACCAGCGTCTTAAACTGTGGTGTATGGCAAACAAAATATACAAGAACAAAAAAATTCTGTATGTTTGTTTTGAAGTAAATCACAAAAACATTTTCAACCTTAGTTTTTGCCTAGTAATAGTAAATGCACTGAAAAATAATCAACGCTTTGATGAAATGGCTAGTAAATGCTGTTAAAATGTGTCTTTTACTTACTATTTTACGCCTAGAAAGTTTTGTTGAAACTGGTGTTCGCGATCTCGAGAACGACTTGTTTTTCTAAGATCATTCGCGTAATAATTTTGTGGCAATTTTTTATTTTGAGCGCTTTTGCGAAAATCTTAAGAACGGCTCGATAGATTTTTTTTAAACATTGAACATGCGTGCTTGACGATGTGACCAATTTTAGTTTTGAGTCTTCTTAACATTGATTCACTGGAACACTTTTAGATTTAAAGTTAAGGAGGATGTATGAACCGACGGAGGAGGTTGCGTTACAATATTCACAGTTGGCAAGTAGATGCTAATATATTCAAAGTAATGCGTTATTCATTGCTTCGTGATTTTTATCTGGTTTCTTTGTTCTTTGTTGCACTGTAGATTACAACGAAAAGTAAAAATCACGGAGGAATGCATTGCACAGTACTTTGAATATATTAGCATTTACTTGCCAACTGTTTATGTGTAACGCAAGCCTTTCCGTCGGTTCATACATCCTCTTTAACGTTAAATCTAAAAGTGTTCCAGTGAATCAATGTTAATAAGACTCAAAACTAAAATTGGTCACATCGTCAAGCACGCATGTTCAATGTTTAAAAAAAATCTATCGAGCCGTTCTTAAGATTTTCGCAAAAGCGCTCAAAATAAAAAATTACCACAAAATTATTACGCGAATGATCTTAGAAAAACAAGTCGTTCTCGAGATCGCGAACACCAGTTTCAACAAAACTTTCTAGGCGTAAAATAGTAAGTAAAAGACACATTTTAACAGCATTTACTAGCCATTTCATCAAAGCGTTGATTATTTTTCAGTGCATTTACTATTACTAGGCAAAAACTAAGGTTGAAAATGTTTTTGTGATTTACTTCAAAACAAACATACAGAATTTTTTTGTTCTTGTATATTTTGTTTGCTATACACCACAGTTTAAGAAGCTGGTATTCTCTTTTCGAAGCGAAAGCTGGATCGTGAAAAATTTTAATTTTACTGTTTTCGAGGATTTTTGTTTATCGTGGTCATGGAAATATCGATTTTTACAAAATGTGAGCCACGGTAAAGTTCAATCCAAAACCAACAAGTATTGCAAATTTCACGTTGATCTGACAAGGAGAAGACTGTCTAAGAGCCGATTCAAAAAGTTAGGTATGGTCCCAAAAAAACTGTATCGAAACACCTTAAATAACTTTCAGACGAATTGTCATTCTTCATTGTCATTGTTAATTTGCATACGGCTCTCCAGAAGAGCATTTTATTAATGATGATATAACGTATTTAAATGAAGATGATGTATGTACGTATGTAGGACTTCATCCACAGCATATAAATAAACAGCACCACCGGAAAGTAGTGCTTAATAGCTTATATTTGAATAGTCCAGGGTGGTAACGCGGTATGTTTTTTCATCGCTGATCCCATGTTTGTACGCAAATTTCTGATCCTAAAGCGTGATCAATTTTCGTCCCCAGTGATCCCACAAATATGGTACAGCCTGATCTCTGATCCCTAAAAAAACTGCTGATCCCGATCCCATGGTCTGTGATCTCTGATCCCAGATCCCACCAGTTCTGATCTCTGATTCCCCCCCCCCCCCCTTCCGTTTGATCCCTGATCCCACATACTTCGTTACGAACCTGAATAGCCACTCTTCGGGATTTCATCCACAGAATCAAAAGTAGAAATCCGTTTTACAGAATAATAAACTGCACCACAGGAAAGTACTTCTTTTACAATAACTTTCAATTCCGTGGTCGCTAGCTAAAAATACTTTGGATTCAGTCGAGTCTCCCCTTACGGGCGGACGGAGATGACAACATATAGTCTCTACCTCTGTAACTGAGAGACCTCTTTATTAAATAAGGACTTTCGAGCTCTGTAACTTAGGTGTCCGTATCACAAAGATTTAACTTAAATTGGCTTAAATGGGCTTAAATTTAACCCGCCCCAACACTCACCTCCCCCCAACCCAAATCACCTCCCCCCCAAAATGATACAAAATAATAAACAAATAATAAATAGGAATAATCAGTGGCACATCTAGCATGTGATCGTCGCTAGCACGCACTTCATTAAAAATAAATAAATAAATATTCAAATAAAGACACACGGTTTTGAGTTTAAACAAGAAAGCTTATTGGGCATTTAAACCGGCCATTCCCTACGTTTCACAAATGTTAGCGCGATCCTCTATTTATACGAACCGGCGTGACGAAAAGTGTGATTGTGTGACACAATATTTTGACTATAGCGGTACTGGATGACGTAATGTTTAAACTCTGATGACTGAGCTTATCTTTCTTATCGCTTTTATTTGGGCTGAAAAACGCAAATTCACTCAAACGTTGAATGTCGATATAAATTCGTCCACAACTTAGAATCCTCACACAGGGACGACGAAGTATTTACTGTTGTGCCTAGACCTTAAATACAAACAGTGAACATAGCAGTAGAATCAAAATATAACGTTTGATAAACACGAGCTCGAGCAGATCGTCAGAGTATGGGGCACGTCAAGGCATATCTCATGACGTGATGTTTAAATCCGGTTTGCTAATGCTAACCCGGGAATCCCCTTGCAAAAGTAAACAAGCAAGCGGGGACGAAAGTCGCCCACGTCTTTGAAAGCTAACGCGCCTGTCGAGCCGCAATCGATTTCGCGCTCACTCGCTTGTTTTTCTTTTCCTTCACTATCTCTGAACGGAAAGAGAGACTGCTCGTAGCCTTTAGCGAACACCACACGCAAACCACACAAATCCGTCGATAATATTCAGATATTTTCGTTCTTTCAATGCAAAAAGACTCGTAACACTTGCCTTATTAATTGATCTCCTTATTAATGACGATTCCTTCGTATCAACTTCTCTCCTCAAATAAACACCCATCTCTCTCCGTTCACAAGAACTATCATGTACTGATGGTTGCAATCAACTAATATTGCATCATCATACTAGTACCAATTCCTTCTCTTCCTAGCCCACGCCGGCAAAACGCAACTGTCCTTTTTGTCCGCTGCGAAATACAAGTTAGCCAATCAGAAAACTTACAATCCACTTCGCACCCCCCCTCCCCCCCCATAAAACGCCAAGGGAAACTGCCTCTCACGCAGTACAATATTACACGGCTCCTATACAAAACGCAACTTTCAAAGCAAATCACATTCACAGGAGCGTGATATGCTTCTGGCATTCACAAATCCTTCTGACTCCCATATTTTTACATCCCTCAAAATGTCAATCCCAATAAAAAAACTCCTGCGCTAAAAAAATGTTCACCATAACCACTGACTAGATCAGACAACACAGCCAATTTCGCATTCAATCCTATTAGCTGCTTTACTCAATTGCGCATGTGTTATACAAGACAAATACAAAAACCCCAAACTTAACAACCCTTCGCCGTTCATATCTTAAATACTGTAAATTAAAAGACAAAAACATAGGAAGGTAACATTCAGAAGACTAATATGCGCATGCGTCTTATAAAAGACATACCACTCCTAAGTACCCGTACCACAAGCTTTACAACACTTTCTTCGTATGTCAAGCCAACTTGCTTTCAGGAAAACCGTGTTCATTTTATAAACCGGCGGTCGCCATTGCGACGGCCGGTTAAAAACATGATTTCGGATGATCTACATCCCTCTTCAGTTTCAAATGCATATAAGACCGCTAGTCGGTGTGATATAAATACAATATACAGAGAATGTTAATTACTAAATAACAACATGAATATGTATAACTGAAATACAATGCTGTTGATAACGCAAAAAACTGAAACAAGTGAAATTACCAAGGACAATGAAAATGAAAGAGATGGATTGACGTGATTGACTTGTTTGTTTCACAAGGGTTTTTCCCATCCGATGTACAAAGCCTCCTTGAGTTTGAGTTGGAAAGACGTGGAGGCGGTGTCAAGAATTAAAAAGCAATCTTCTGAACACAAAGCTTTGCATGTCTCTGACCTATTTATGTGTTGGAAGATGTGTGAATTCTTATCGGATGTTTTTAATACTCTCTGTCGACTACAATGCAACGCGCGCGTTTGTTTATGTTTTGATTCCATCTGAGAGAGAACATTTGATAAAAACGGCTAGATTTGAGCCCTTTAGCCGCCAAGAAAGGAAATGAAGGTATTCACTTCGTTAGGTGTATACGTTTTGTCAATAGAAAGAGCTAAATTTTTTGATTTATATGTCTTGCAGATGACTGTAACAAAATACGATTCATCGTAGACTGTCATTACATGTCACGCAGACAGAGAAATATCTTCAAATTGACATAGCGCATTTGGTTTTTAGTGCATCGGTTCATCAGTTCGCTCATTCATTTATGTTGAACAGCACTTATACCTTAAACATACCACGCTTTAAAATGTCTAAAGGTGTGTAGAGTAAAAGCAATTGACATTATTTTATCACTAATCAGTGGTTACAAAACCGTGATTTGTCACCCGCGGGGTTTTTTGAGTGCTCAGTCACGTCCGATCTACAGAAACATTCATTACTGTAGTCAGTTTGATATTTACTCTCATTTCAGTTCCACATAACCATAAGAATTCTGTTATTCTTCCCTATGAACTCACTGGATCGTCCAAAGTCACATTATTCTGACATGAGGTATAACTAAAACCTTTCAGTGTGGTCTCGCTTGTCGGTTGAGAGCTGTGCGAAACATCGAGTGTCCTAATGTCGCTTTTGTAACGCGAAGAATAAAACATTTTTCAAATCAACACTTCTCCAATAGTTCCCTGATAAATTTCATAGTTCCATAAGAAAATCTCTATCCATTCCACTGAAGGATTACTTGGATGAAAGCAGATTTCCGCAGCCTTCTAACGCCAACCCGAAACTTTGGGGTTTCTCCGTTTAGGCGTGCGTTGCATTGTGGTCGACAGAGAGTCTTAAAGTGTTCGCGAACACGTGTAGCAAGATGTCGGTTTGTCTCGCCGACATAGCAGGCGCTACAGCCTGCGCAAGAAAATTTGTAAACCACACGAGATCGTAATGTTTTGGGAATCGCATCTTTCACACTGAATAAGTTCTTGATCTTGTAGGGAGCAAAGACCAACTTGATTTCTAGGTTCTTGCAAAAGCGTTGGGTTAAGCGTCTAATTCTGCGCTGGGCAATACTTGAGAACGGGCCAACAAAAGGTATTTTGTAGTAGTGCGTATCAGTTTCATTTGGACTGGTTACTGTGGAAGCACGCGAAGTAGAGGCAAAGAACTAGCTAAGGTATTATTTCACAATGCTGTTCACAAGACGGGATGGAAACTGATTCTTCTCTAAAATATTACTGGGCTCCTTAATGTTGTTGTGGAATCCAGTCTAGGTGTTGTTGATTTTGTACATTGTATTTATATCACACCGACTAGCGGTCTTATTTGCATTTGAAACTGAAGATGGAAGTAGATCATCCGAAACGCGTTTTTTAAACTCAAAACCGTGTGTCTTTATTTGAAGATTATTTCTTGCGTGCTGTTATTTCGTAAATAAATAAATAAATAAATAAATAAATAAATAAATAAAGGCAAAACTCATGCCGCCTTCTACCCTCACCGTAAACAAATACATTGAACCATCTCGTCACATTAGTGCACTCACTTTTAGAAAGGATTTCATTTAAAAGCCATGTTCTGCCAACATTTTAACCGCGTTTTCGAATTTTAAAGTGCATACAAAGAAGAAAAAAAGGAGTGGAGGTTGGTGGAATTTTGGGAAATGGAGAAATATCAAGGAAAAGGGTGTTTGAAAGATATAAATTAAAATTAATGAGCTGCTAAGAACCTGAAGTGTTCCTGCGTGGCTACAGGTCAACTGTTCCCGTGCAAAATGATCTTCCCCCATCTTCGTCCTCCTTAAATTTGTCTTAAATCATATCTAATTCATACAAAATTCAAGCTATAAATCTGACTACCCCATTAAGAGACTACACGTAACGGGAATTTACGCTTTGCCAAAACTGCGCTAAAATTATGATTAAGTGCCTTCGTGTACACACTGAAAATGATAAGAAAAATAAACAAATAAGTAATAATAAATAGAAGGTGGGTCATCTTCCACTGTATTCAGATCGAACTGGTGTTTCGATACCGTTTTTTGGGGACCACATTTAACCTTTACAATCGGCTCCAAGACAGTTGCCTTGTCGGATCGACGTGAAATTTGCACCAAGTATTGGTCTTGAATCGAACTTAAAGTGTGGTAGACATTTTGTGACAATCGATATTTCCATGACAACGATAAACGAAGATCCTCGAAAAGAAATGGTGCAAATTTCACGTCGATCCGATAGAAAGACTGGCTAAATGCCTATTGTAAAACTTAGGTGTGGCCCCCCCCAAAATGTATCGAAAACACCTTTAGGAACGGCGAAAACCGGAGTACCCACAACCCACACACGAGGAAGATTCCGGGAAACGATCACGGGCCATATTGGTGGGAGGCGGGTGCTGTCACCACTGCGCCATCCCTGCTCCAACAAGAAGATATAAAATGAAATTTCGCAAGGATAACAAACCATAATAAGTTTTTAAAACGGTTTTTGCAAGACAACCACAGAACTTGAAGAAGTTGGCTCAACGCATTCAACTGGTTGTAATCCGTTTCCATCCTGTCCATCCTTGGCCAAAGACACTTTTTAGAAACTTCTCTGCACTAGCATAGCGTCTCTGAACAATACTGGGACACAATTTTTACGTTTTCATTAACGTGTTACAAAATATACGTGGAATAACACGTAATTTTCAAGGCTCGGCCTGGAGAAGGGGGGAAGGGCTACCCCCTTGGGTATAGCTTTTGAGCCGTGTTGGCCGAAAATGGGTATGGATTTTAACTAATTTGGTCTTAATGTCTGAAAGTGGGTATGGAGTTTCACACCAGGCCTGAAAAATGGGTATGGATTTTAGAGGTGAGGTCTGAAATTAATACGGGTATCGATAAATAATATTTTGCTATGAAATTATAGGGTCAGGATACCGGGTTAATTAAGCACCTTGTGTTCCTCATATTGCCACAGTATTGAGCAAATTATATCCTACATCATCAGTTTGAATCATTTTCCTTTCTATCATCTTATCCCAAGTACCAGTTTGCCATCAGACTTTTTTAGACTTTGCACTAATAGGGAAGAGGCACAAGACACTGATGGGTACTTTTAAAAGTTTAATGAATACAAAGGGTCAACATAACAAAGTCAAATCAGCTTTTTAACGGCGGTAAGCCTTGGTACTTTTGCAATTCTAGTCGCTCTACCTTGTAGCAAAAACTACTGCATTTTGCGGACTTTGGTGGGGATTCTAACTTAATACACGTTTTATGCAGGTATTCACAGTTGCTTCGATGTCTTCTCTGTATTTGTAACTGAATTGGTTGGCAGCAAAATTCACTAGAAGTTGCGACGGATTATCTCCCCGCCCGTACCTTAAAACGAATTTGAATGCAACAGAATCGACTAAAATTCGGTCACGCATTCCTGATAATTTAGCCTGTGAACGAACATCTTAATGGGGGATAGGAGGAGAGAAAAATCGGCAAGCGAAGCTAGATGAGAGCGGACTGGGGAGGGCCCAAGCCGCACATGTTCATTCTGGTTGCCGATTTTTCTTTCACCCCAACAAGAAGCCTGCTCACAAGCCATTCAATTTACACATGCTATGATTTAGTGCCAAATGCAGTTATTCATATCACAAAAATATCCCACCGAATCCATCGTCTCGGACGGCGCAAAAGAAAATTGTTAAAAAAATAATTTTATATTTCCCACACAAAAAAGAAAATAATCCTATTATTGAAAGAGACGACTTCTCTTAGAAGCCAGGCCACTCGTATCGGCAATATTTCGACTGAACTCCATTCTCGGCTGGGATTCCGCGCCTGAAAGAAACAAATGCAATAAATGAATGATTAACATTTACCGAAATTTCCTGAAATAACGCGCCCTCTGGTTGGTGGAGAAGCCGTTTTAGATGAGGTAATACGTGAAACAAGGGTTACAAGGGTACCATGTCATGTAACAATCATTTGCCTTTTTTTTACAAGGGAAACAAAGAAAATGGCCGCTTTGCGATTACATAAGCTGATGCAAACGCTCGAGGACGTTTGAGAGAATCTGAAAGTACTTACGTAAACCGTCGCCTGCGGCTGATTAGGTTTACATACATTCCTCTTGCGTTGGCAGCAGGTCATGTAAGTACGTGCGTCATTTTGTATTCCTCACTTGAATTTCGGTGAATTATTTTTGTTCGTTTAAAATTATGAGTCAACGCACAGCTAGCTAACGCTTTCCAAGTTCTAATAGCAAGAACCCATTATGCAAATTCAAGACTACGATGTAAAACGACGTCAATTTTAATTCCGCAAGAACACCGAAAACCAAAGATACCACAACAAAGTACAGCAGTTTTCAGTTGAATAACTATACTTAAGAATGTTTTTCACAGGATACCACCGTGAACAGCACAACATCCAGTGCCACAGGAAAGTACTGCTCAGTGAATGGATGAATGGTCCATCTTGGGGAACTTTAATCAGCTTACAAAATACAAGCAAGACCTAAATTTCGGTTGAAAAACTCTGTGCATGTAAAACGGTTTGGGCCCAAATTGTTTTGAAAAGTATTCGCAACACTGCTTTGCGTTTCTCAAGAAAACCAAATCGGGCCCCCAAGACTGTTTTATATGCAACAAGTTAGTCAAGAAAATTCAGTTGTTGTACGCTAAATGCTAAAATTTGCGTCACTAAGTCCGACTACGCTCATTGGCTAGTTTGTACTGTAAGAGACATGTCAAGCTCGAAGCGTCTTGGGGAGTTTATATAAGCTGCTAATAACCACTTTCAGGCCAACAATTCACCCCAGCCGATAATAACCTCTTTCCCGGCAGTACAGGGAATAAATAATATGATCTGAAGGTTTACAATGTTATATTTGTAGATAAGTTTATATACTGAGGATATTACACGGCGGTGCGAAACAATGAATATTATCTTCGCAAGTTAAGGTGTTTCGATACAGTTTTTTTGGGACCATACCTAACTTTTTGAATCGGCTCTCAGACAGTCTTCTCCTTGTCAGATCAACGTGAAATTTGCAATACTTGTTGGTTTTGGATTGAACTTTACCGTGGCTTACATTTTGTAAAAATCGATATTTCCATGACCACGATAAACAAAAATCCTCGAAAACAGTAAAATTAAAATTTTTCACGATCCAGCTTTCGCTTCGAAAAGAGAATACCAGCTTCTTAAACTGTGGTGTATAGCAAACAAAATATACAAGAACAAAAAAATTCTGTATGTTTGTTTTGAAGTAAATCACAAAAACATTTTCAACCTTAGTTTTTGCCTAGTAATAGTAAATGCACTGAAAAATAATCAACGCTTTGATGAAATGGCTAGTAAATGCTGTTAAAATGTGTCTTTTACTTACTATTTTACGCCTAGAAAGTTTTGTTGAAACTGGTGTTCGCGATCTCGAGAACGACTTGTTTTTCTAAGATCATTCGCGTAATAATTTTGTGGTAATTTTTTATTTTGAGCGCTTTTGCGAAAATCTTAAGAACGGCTCGATAGATTTTTTTTAAACATTGAACATGCGTGCTTGACGATGTGACCAATTTTAGTTTTGAGTCTTATTAACATTGATTCACTGGAACACTTTTAGATTTAACGTTAAAGAGGATGTATGAACCGACGGAAAGGCTTGCGTTACACATAAACAGTTGGCAAGTAAATGCTAATATATTCAAAGTACTGCGCAATGCATTCCTCCGTGATTTTTACTTTTCGTTGTAATCTACAGTGCAACAAAGAACAAAGAAACCAGATAAAAATCACGAAGCAATGAATAACGCATTACTTTGAATATATTAGCATCTACTTGCCAACTGTGAATATTGTAACGCAACCTCCTCCGTCGGTTCATACATCCTCTTTAACTTTAAATCTAAAAGTGTTCCAGTGAATCAATGTTAAGAAGACTCAAAACTAAAATTGGTCACATCGTCAAGCACGCATGTTCAATGTTTAAAAAAAATCTATCGAGCCGTTCTTAAGATTTTCGCAAAAGCGCTCAAAATAAAAAATTGCCACAAAATTATTACGCGAATGATCTTAGAAAAACAAGTCGTTCTCGAGATCGCGAACACCAGTTTCAACAAAACTTTCTAGGCGTAAAATAGTAAGTAAAAGACACATTTTAACAGCATTTACTAGCCATTTCATCAAAGCGTTGATTATTTTTCAGTGCATTTACTATTACTAGGCAAAAACTAAGGTTGAAAATGTTTTTGTGATTTACTTCAAAACAAACATACAGAATTTTTTTGTTCTTGTATATTTTGTTTGCCATACACCACAGTTTAAGACGCTGGTATTCTCTTTTCGAAGCGAAAGCTGGATCGTGCAAAATTTTAATTTTACTGTTTTCGAGGATTTTTGTTTATCGTTGTCATGGAAATATCGATTTTTACAAAATGTAAACCACGCTAAAGTTCAATCCAAAACCAACAAGTATTGCAAATTTCACGTTGATCTGACAAGGAGAAGACTGTCTAAGAGCCGATTCAAAAAGTTAGGTATGGTCCCAAAAAAACTGTATCGAAACACCTTAAAGACAATTGTTTTTACCACTCGAAAATAAATAATTCGTATCTTCAAGCCGCCGTGCAATTTTCTTTTTATTAAATAGACAAAAGTATTTAAACAACAGTGTAAACGCGGGAAATGACGTCATCGATATCCTCACAAGCAAGGATATGGAGAATACGCCACTCGAGTCCCAGACGTAGTTTCGTATGAACTTTACGAGTGGTCTATTTTCCACTAAAACACTCTTTTCTATATAATAAAAGTTTATATTTGCCATCGTTAGGTCTGTTATTTGTAGCATATCATCTTTCTTCGGGTAAACCTACTTAAAAGCAAAGTAAGTTCCTTTTTACAGAATTAAACTTTTGTGAAAGTTAAGTTATGTTCACTGAGCATGTTCTGTGCTGCGTGCTTTTGAACACTCTTGAGAGAGAGGAAATTAAAGCCGCTAATTTAATATTTTTTAATATTCAACACAGCCCTACTTCACCTGACATAACGGCACCGATGTTCCCACAATCTCTTGTCCGCATCTGTCAGATCCGTCACAGATTGGCTGCTCCAAAGCCTCTCACCCACAGCCAGAGCACGAGGCCTGAAATAGTAGAATCACGCCAGTTACGATCCCCTCTTTACCCCAATAAGCCTGTAACCTTGATCACGATTAAAAGCGGCAATCTGACTGATCGGAAAATGCACATAACATAACATTGCTGCGTGAATAGCATAGTTCCATCTTAAAATGTTGATAGATGTAGAAGGGGGTGGGGGGGGGGGGGAGAAGACCTTAACTACAGATCTGGCACTGTTGGTAAAGAAATTTTGTGGACAGGATTTTGTCATACGCTGTTTTGCAGCGTTTTGTGCCGCTAGATTGGTGAAATGTGTGAAGATCAACACCTGAATTTTAAAAACCAACATTGCGCGTGCCTAGCTGGTGCCAGTCCCCAACCACGCATTAAAAAGAAAAATCCCTAAAACTCGGAGGAAAGGAGGAAAAGGTTCCGATTTTTTTTCGCGAATTGGAGATAATTCAGCCTTCTAGATAATATGACGTAAGCAATTACTATTATCACAAAGAACAGAAAAATTATTGTAAGAAGTGTATTAATGCATGTACTTATGACGTCTTAACCTCTATAATAATGCAAATTTCAAGAAATCGATACGCCACGCTTTGCATCTTGATGTTCGTTAAATATTGGTACTGTTTTCAATAACCAAATCTGTATGCCGTTTGGGTTTTAGGCTTTTTTCTGTGTAGGTCACGTGACCTGCCAGATATGGTTATGACTCGAAAATCTTGAACACCTTTCCTAGAAAACAATTGTGGCCAAACAGCTTACCTGTGGAAGTTAGGGTTTCCAAGATATGACGATTAGAAACTTCCTATGGCAAACATTTAGTAGTTAAAGAGTCTGCTCTCCTAAGTTTAATCTTGTTTGATCTCCAGCTTGAAGAATGCAATTTTGTGAGTGCAGTTTTCTTTGGTACATCGTAGTCTCAATCTGATTCACGTGACTTGATTGAGACATACAAAATATATACATGTACATATATATAGTGACGCCAAACAGAAACTGCATGCCGACTAAAGACGTAAGTTAAAAGTTTGCGTTCAATAGGAACTTATGTACAACGTTGATCATCAAGCACTCACCAAGTTCTCGTTAACAAATTTGTTCCATCAACAAACTCTCCCCACATGCAGCCAGTACCACCTATAACTAATTTCTTTTGTTCATCGCTTCCTGTTGAGATTAAAATACACGCATTCTGTTGTTCTTTTCAGCCTTAGTTTCTCACCCTAAATCACCGACCAATGGATCGGATCGATGGATTGACGGACTGATCCGATCCGATTTATTGATCAATCAATCTCAGGAACTCAGGTCACAAGACTGAATGGAACAGGGCCTGTCCAAGAAAAATGGTCGGTTTCTAGCACGGTAATTTATACCGTCTCCCGAAAAAAAAAGTTTCTAAGCATGAAATAAATGAGGAGTTCATTTTTGAATTGCTTATGGGGGCCGGAAAGTTTTCGCGGCTTTCGAAAAATGCGCACCTGGCTAATTTTGAAGGCGTTGACTCAAAGCTAGGGTCCGGAAGGTCGAATTTACTGTCCTGAGATATATGGACCGGCGATAGCGAGAAACGAAGGTAAATTCCAAGAAAAGCAACCGTGTTTTATTCAATAATAATATTTTCCTTAATTATCACCCTAAATACAGCCGCCTGATGATGATGACAAAATCTTAATTCAAAGACGGTGTCACTTCATTAAAACAACAACGGTCTTCCCGATAGCAGTAACAACTAATTCAAAATTAACAAATAAAACTGCTATGTAAAAAATCCATAAACAATAGTTACAACAATAGTTACAACAATAGTTACAACAACTGCCTAAGGTTACAGCAAATAACTAATAAATTATTCGTTACTTAAAAGTCTAGTCCCTACGTGCTCTCTTCCAATTGCAGCCGAGTGCAAAAAAGGCGTAAGGACCTGGGAACAGTAGCATAATTTGATGATATCAAGAAATTCCGCTCCAAGGCGAGTGGAAGGGAAGAGAATGCCTGTGTACTGTGCTGACAAATCTGATTTAAAATGCAGTTAAAGCCTGTTTTGACTTCAAGCGGTAGTTGGTAGTGTTAACAACAGTGAATAGTGAGCTCAATTGAATTTTCTTAAGAAAGAAAATGCTATTTAGCTTGCTCAGAGTTGGAATATATTAAAACTCCCGACCAAGACTTGTTGAAGATGCTCCATTTTTTTAAAGAAAGTATTTTACTGAGATTTTCTATCTTTATCAATTTCGTGTTAAGCGCCTTCAGGTTTTTGGCAAATGTTTTATCTTGTCATTATTAAACGACAACAACAACAACTACCACGAACTCACCATTGAAATTTTGAGGATCACACTGGTAGTACTGTGCAAAACAGAAAGATCAGAAAGATAAGCGTTGGCAATAAGAAATCCTGACCAAATTTTACGATCCTGCAAATACGAAGTCACAACAAGTAAAGTTGCACAACAATACAATTATCTGGTTCTTTTTCATGCCATAAACAGTAAATATATAGTTTAAAAATTGCAAATCTGCCAAATTAACAGTGTGACAGAATATACTCCTGATACCCTGAAAATGACTGTGCTCACGTCGAGTGTCGTGTTTTGCGTTTGCTTAGTGTACTGTAAAAGGTGGTTCTAAGTTTTGAGGCTACCGATAATGGGCAAAGACCATTGAAATGAAAGCTGAACATGAGCAAAACATTATTATGCCGCTGTTTGTCTCATCTTACCAAATGACATTTCACTTTTTTGCTTTTGCACCAGCAAAAGTATTGGCAATAAAAAAATTTTACTAAGAACTTTTGTTCTTAGGCCTTCGTAGCTTGATTAAGAATAAAACACAAACAGCGGTGATAAACATGGTAAACAAAAATGCATTTGTTTACCATGTTTATCACCGCTGTTTGTGTTTTATTCTTAATTTTAATACATGTACTTTAAAAGCAAAGTTTGCAGCTATTCAGAACAACAACGAATTCACACACAAGTTAGAAATCTACATTACTTCCTACAATCCTGGCCAAAACGTTTGGGACTCTAAGCCAAATTTTTAGTAATACGTCAATAATATCTACTCCCCCTCCCCCCCTAAACAATGTTGACTGTCAAGAGTCCAACGGATATCTTGTACAGTTTGTACTTCAACACTGTTTAGGGGGAGCGGGGGAAAGAACTTTTTAAAATGCTTTTTTGGGGGTTTAAGTTATCGCCTATTTTCAAATTGATCAAGAAAAGATGAAGAAGAGGCTAAGTGTCCTTTAACCAATTGGCTAGGATTGTAGCAGTGGCCATTGTTGTCTCTGAATCTCTACCTTATGCCAGTCAAGTCCATACGAAATGTAGTTTAAGTACCAGCAGGATGATAGAATGGCCTTCAAACCCTTCCCGGTCACCTTAGCCATCTCATTTTGCCAGCCTCCTTTCCACACATTGACCACAGTGTCTGGCAGTACCTCCACATTGTTATCTACTACCTCCTGCCAGATGATGTACTCTTTATTGAGGCCACCCACGATCTTCAAGAGCCTGAAAGCACGTGTCGTACGTTATAACAAAAACAACAGTTACGCGTTATCTAAACAGAGATGACATTTACAAGGATTGCCGGGATTTCAGTTATAAAGCAAGGATAACAGTTACAAAAACCCCCATCCCAGGCCCACTGGGGAATGAGCAAGCAGCCACTTAATAGAGCATCACCGAAAAATTGCATTAGATGGTGAAATCTTAATTCTATGTGTTCGTAGTAAAGTCGTGTTTTCTTTCTGAAGACAAGACTACAGAAGCCGTTACCAATAAAAATACAACTATCATTCCATTCAAGTGTTCAAATGTGCACATTCAGCAAAGAGATTATTAAAAGTGACATCAGAGCCCAACCCTGTCTTGTTGTGATTGCAACAAATGTCCATATGGCCTCTAATATGTGTTTATTTACAATTGTTACTTCAGCTTGTGTCAGACTCTTTACACTCATCTGCTTCAGCCAGGTGATAAAAACGTTGCACTCAACTTTTGCTCCCCATTTTATAGAGGTATCAACAAAAGAAAAGTCGTTTGTTGGGATGGCAAGAAGGCGGCCTCGGCTGCCTAACAGAGGTGGCTGTTTGATAGAGTCTGTTCCAATCAACGCGTATTTCAACAGTTATTATATTTCCGGGACTCTGACAACTGGCTGCTAAAAGGAGTGGCTGCTTAATAGAGAACTGACTCCACATGCTCTAACTGTGAATTTGGTTGAAAAATTGAAAATAAGGTGGGTTCACAATAGACACTTGAACTACACTTGAGTGCTTGGTGTGAGCCCACCTTTTCTACGAAACTGGACCGGTGATGTTCCACACAATGTTAAGTAAAAAAATACTGTTTGCGATTCACAGAAGGGAAAACAAAGAAACAGTGAATAGACAAAGTTTCAGTCGAGTTTAAACATAAAAGTACACTCTTAAGTCTAACTTACTTCTGTTCATAGTATTGCTCCAAAAGTGAGTAATTCTGTTTGAAGCCCATTTTCTCCATCCAGTCAGTGATGTGAGGGTTACTCTGCCTGCAAAAACACATCCATGAAAATTTACTCTTTTGCGCAGACCTTTTTAGACACATGGCCCTACATTTATTCTGCCTCCTGGGCATCCCAGCTCTCCACAATAGTGCCATGCATGCGCTGCATCATAAGTGATGTACAGAGAGCATAATACTTGTACAGCACATGTAGCAGCCCATGATTGAAACCAACAACAATATGTCGTGGTTTTTAAAACGTGTCAAAAGTGGACATTCTCTGGAAGGGTTCACAAGGGATAGAAGCCAGGAGACTGCTGAAACTTGTGTCTACTATGAAAGTAAACCCCTTAAACCTCAACAATCAGGAGCAGAGTCTTACGCTCTTGGGGTGACAATCATTTCTGCCTTACCCTTCCAAAGCATTGTGCAAGGAAATGTTATTTTCCCCAAAAATTCTGTGAGTGGTTATTCAGCTCCTAGATACATATGTAGCTTGCATTCATAAAAATATCCTGCAGAGAAAGACTGGAAAAAATCAGGCACCGTAGAAAAGTTCCCCTCAATCTCCCGTTTCCTAATCATCCACCCCTTGACTATCTCGCAAACAACAATGGAAAAACCAATACACATTTTGAATAGCGTTGTATAACTAAGGTAAAAGGTAAAGTCGCATACAAGCCAGGGAGGCCCACACGGCCGGAGCTTATCCCGGTTACTGTAGCATGAAGCAACTGAGAGTATTGCTACTCCCCCCTGGATGGGATGCTAGTCCATCGCAGGGTTACCCCCGGCAGTATGCAACCAGTACCCATTTTATACACTTGGGTGGAGAGAGACAATGTGGTGTAAAGTTTCTTGTCCAAGGTACACTTCTTAAATGATACAGAATGAAAAACAAACAACCAACCAACAACAATATCATCATCAAGAAATCAAAAGTTTCTAAAAGAGCTTACCAACAGCCAAAGGGAACTTCATCACCCCCCAAGTGAATGTACTTGTCTGGAAACCTCTCACCCACTTCTTTAAAAAATTCCTCCAGGAATTCATAATTAGTTTCTATGGTAGGGTTGATGGGTCCATACGCTCTGCAACAGCACCAGTTACAAAAAATTAAAACATGTCAAGATTGGATGTTACAGGGTTTGTGAAAACGAGATTACATGATGCTTTGGCCTCAAAGGCTCCATTATTATAACAAAATAAGAGCAACAAGAGGATGGAACAAATAATATTCAAACTGAAACTGAAACTCGATCCCATACTTGATTTCTCACTGGTTTAATTCATGGGAGAGGCACGTTGGAATTTGACAGGTTTTCCGATTTGCATAAACTGATTCAACAGATTCTCACATTGTTTAATTTTTAGTTCTGCTTTCCTAATGCAATCACCTCCTTTCAGTCCCATCAAAATGCACAAAGCTTTTTTTTCCGTGTTTTGATTATTTTATTTAAAAAAGCTGGCAGTGGGGAGAAAAGAAGAAAAAATTTTTAAAGTCAGATGACCGTTGGAATACAGTTTGGGGAAACCTGTCAAATTCCCACGTGCCTGAGGCATGACCGGCTAACGGGTGGAGTTTCATCTTGAACATTTCATTCTTCGTTCGAAAAGTGGATTTATTGAATCCGATAAATAAATCAACATTGCAGTAATCAACTTCAAATTTTTATTCTATGGGAGTCACTTGAACTGGCTTACAACTGTAAAAAGTCTCATGATACAAACAACTCTTGGAAGCAGTTGGAAGCTGGGAGGAGCTGCCCAACATTTGATTGACGGTAGCAATTAAACACATTTGTCGGTTGAGCTTTGAATTTTAGAGGGCACATGTTATGGAAAGTAATACAGTTATTACTGGCTCTCACCCCGTTGGTCTTCCTTTTGCATAACATGGTGTCAACAAATCAGGTATGCTCCTCCAAGAGAAGGTGTGACCCTGCAACATACCACAGTTAACAATTATTATTTCTCAAGCATGCACTGGATATGAGGTGACAAATAGCTAATACGGTGTGTATTGCTGAGTCGCTTAAAACAGTCATCCTATATCCAAATATGCCCGAGTGAACTAAATAACTGTTTTGTTAAATTGGTTTAATTATTAATAATTAACTTCTCAACTTTGTAGCTGAACTCTCTTGCTATATTTCTAGACAGAAGTTTTGCTCTGCAGCAAAAATGTCTGGATGCAAAAGTACTCGACAAGAAAAATAGAGGTTTCTTTTACAGTTATCAACAATCTCAAAGCATACTCACAGGTGTATCAAACTCTGGCACAACTCGTATTCCTCTCAACCTTGCATATTCCAAAATCTTCGCAATATCATCCTTGTTGTAAATGTGTGTTTTGTTATTCCACGCACCCTAAAATTAACAATTTGTACATTTAATATCAAAAATCATAACATGCATGTACTGCAGAGTACTAAAAAAACTGTTCAAATATCAAAATGACATCTGTCATTGCCTCAAGATTGAAACATGCATCTTTTCTTCCTAAAATGAGGGCAAAATATTGGTTAGTTATGGTGTGTTGATTCATGATCAACAGGAAGGAGACGGCATAAGAACATCTAAAAGACAGGAGATGGACAGCATAAGGCCACCCAACAGAAAGAACGTGGAACGCATATAAAGCCATCCAAAAGACAGGAAGTGGACAGAATAAAGCCACCTAACAGACATGATGTGGACAGCACAAAGCCATCTAACAGACAGGAAGTGGACAGCATAAAGCCACCTAACAGACATGACGTGGACAGCATAAAGCCACCTAACAGACATGACATGGACAGCATAAAGCCACCTAACAGACAGGAAGTAGAAAGCATAAAGCCATCCAACAGACAGGAAGTGGACAGCATAAGGCCACCTGACAGACATGATGTGGACAGCACAGAGCCATCAAACAGACAGGAAGTGGAAAGCATAAAGCCACCTAACAGACAGGATGTGGACAGCATAAAGCCATCGAACAGACAGGATCCATGTGGACAGCACATTAGGCCATGTAAAAGACAAGCAGTGGACAGCATAAAGCCATCTAAAAGACAGACAGAAAGAGACTGGAAGTGGACAGCATTAAAGGCCATCCAACAGACAGGAAGTGGACAGCATAAAGCTACCCAACAGGCAGGAAATGGATGGAATAAGGCCATCTAACAGACAAGAAATGGACCACATAAAGGACACTTCACAAACAAGATGTGGACAGATTAAAGCTGCCCAATAGTCAGGAAGTGGAGACCATGAAGCCATCCAACAGACAGGACATGGAAAGCATTAAGGCCACCCAACAGACAGGACATGGAAAGCATTAAGCCACCCAACAGATAGGATAACGACAGCATAAAGGCCACCCAACAGACAGGATGTGGAAAGCATAAAGCCATCCAACAGATAGGAAATGGACAACATCAAGGGCACTGAAAAGACTGGATGTGGAAGGTTAAGCCACCCAGCAGACAGGAAACGACCTGCATAAAGCTACCGACCAAACATACAGGAAATGCATAGCATTGAGGCCACCCTTAAGACAGCCCATGGAAAGCAAAAAGTGACCCAGCAGGACATGGAAGACAAAAAGCCACCTAATAGTCAGGAAGTAGCCCACATAAAGCCAGTGGCCAGCATAGAGCCATCCCACAGAGAGGAAGTGCACAGCACTCAACCACTCGACAGACAAGAAATGGCCAGGATCAAGGCCACCCAACAGACAAGAAATGGATACCATCAAGCCATGTAACCAGCAGAAAGTACAGCGGAAGCATGCAGCATGGAGCCACCTAACAGACAGGAAGTGAATAGCATCAACCAAACAGATAGGAAGTGGGCAGCACTAATGTCACCTAACAGACAGGAAGTGAATAGCATCAACCAAGCAGATAGGAAGTGAGTAGCACTAATGTCACCTAACAGACAGGAAGTGAATAACATCAACCAAGCAGATAGGAAGTGGGCAGCACTAATGCCACCTACCAGACAGGAAGTGAATAGCATCAACCAAGCAGATAGGAAGTGGGCAGCACTAATGCCACCTAACAGACAGGAAGTGAATAGCATCAACCAAACAGATAGGAAGTGGGCAGCACTAATGCCACCTAACAGACAGGAAGTGAATAGCATCAACCAAACAGATAGGAAGTGGGCAGCACTAATGCCACCTAACAGACAGGAAGTGAGTAACATCAACCAAACAGATAGGAAGTGGGCAGCACTAATGCCACCTAACAGACAGGAAGTGAATAGCATCAACCAAACAGATAGGAAGTGGGCAGCACTAATGTCACCTAACAGACAGGAAGTGAATAACATCAACCAAACAGATAGGAAGTGGGCAGCACTAATGTCACCTAACAGACAGGAAGTGAATAACATCAACCAAACAGATAGGAAGTGGGCAGCACTAATGCCACCTAACAGACAGGAAGTGAATAACATCAACCAAACAGATAGGAAGTGGGCAGCACTAATGCCACCTAACAGACAGGAAGTGAATAGCATCAACCAAACAGATAGGAAGTGGGCAGCACTAATGTCACCTAACAGACAGGAAGTGAGTAACATCAACCAAACAGATAGGAAGTGGGCAGCACTAATGTCACCTAACAGACAGGAAGTGAATAACATCAACCAAACAGATAGGAAGTGGGCAGCACTAATGTCACCTAACAGACAGGAAGTGAATAACATCAACCAAACAGATAGGAAGTGGGCAGCACTAATGTCACCTAACAGACAGGAAGTGAATAACATCAACCAAACAGATAGGAAGTGGGCAGCACTAATGTCACCTAACAGACAGGAAGTGAATAACATCAACCAAACAGATAGGAAGTGGGCAGCACTAATGCCACCTAACAGACAGGAAGTGAGTAACATCAACCAAACAGATAGGAAGTGGGCAGCACTAATGTCACCTAACAGACAGGAAGTGAATAACATCAACCAAACAGATAGGAAGTGGGCAGCACTAATGTCACCTAACAGACAGGAAGTGAATAACATCAACCAAACAGATAGGAAGTGGGCAGCACTAATGTCACCTAACAGACAGGAAGTGAATAACATCAACCAAACAGATAGGAAGTGGGCAGCACTAATGCCACCTAACAGACAGGAAGTGAATAGCATCAACCAAACAGATAGGAAGTGGGCAGCACTAATGTCACCTAACAGACAGGAAGTGAGTAACATCAACCAAACAGATAGGAAGTGGGCAGCACTAATGTCACCTAACAGACAGGAAGTGAATAACATCAACCAAACAGATAGGAAGTGGGCAGCACTAATGTCACCTAACAGACAGGAAGTGAATAACATCAACCAAACAGATAGGAAGTGGGCAGCACTAATGTCACCTAACAGACAGGAAGTGAATAACATCAACCAAACAGATAGGAAGTGGGCAGCACTAATGCCACCTAACAGACAGGAAGTGAATAGCATCAACCAAACAGATAGGAAGTGGGCAGCACTAATGTCACCTAACAGACAGGAAGTGAGTAACATCAACCAAACAGATAGTAAGTGGGCAGCACTAATGTCACCTAACAGACAGGAAGTGGATAATACTAAGATATCCAACAGACAGAAAGTGGACAGTATTAAGTGTAACAGAAAGGAAGTCAGCGGCATAAAGGTATTCAAAATATGGTGTTTGTAGTGAAAATAAGTGAATCAAATTAAAAGAATCAAAATCAAAAATAATAATTTACAGCAACAATGATCACTTACCACATTACTCAGCTCTGGGAATGTTTCACTCACAAATGGGAAGGACTGATCATCAACAATATGCCAGTGAAGAACATTGAACTTGCTGTATGACATGGCATCCTAACAAATAAAACAAAGGTATATACTGTCACAATAACTATAGATTACAGAGCAAGGTGAATGTTTGATCTGGTCACTAACATTCTGATCAGACATTAACATTCAAACGTTATGATAATGATGTTAATGGCAACACTGAAATGTTGACTCACATTAATTTTATTCTATTTATGGTAATCAACAAATCAACAACAATCGTTGTGAACCTGAACTGTTTAAAAAAAGATGAAGCACTGGATGAGGGTCTAAAATCCATCATGATTGCGACAAGTGCACCTGTGCCTCTGGCCTGATCAAAAGAACTTATACCTTGTCCTCTTGTTGCCTGAGTGAAAACTACTAAGTATAACAATTAATTTAGCACTACTTGTGGTTCAACATTTTAAGACAGTCACTTGTGCTAGGTGAAACTAACCAGCATGGGTAGCAATTTATAAAAATGCTCTACGCTCTTGAGTGATAACTCATAACATTAGTAGTTCTTAGTCAGTCAGCACAAACATGACAAGACACACATTTCCAGGCCATGACATGAGTCCATGCTTCAACCTGGATGGGCCTTGGAGCTGCTAACAAACAGAGTTCTAGACAGCTAGAAGAAAATTGAGACCTACATTTATGGAGTCTCTAGGCCAAATTAGGATAGCAGTTACCCTATCCAGGCGGAAATAATACAAACTGACTCCTCTTACATGTATAAAAACTCGTCAAGTATCATGCACAGATGTGAGTTTATACTTACCAAGAACTTAAGGATTACTGGTACATTCACATAGTGCCTTGAAGTGTCAATCAAAAATCCTCTGTGATGAAACCGGGGATAGTCAATAATCTGGGTGCCATTGGCAAGATACTATTGAGTAAGACATAAACAACAGATTGCTGTGAGATTCAAATAAACAAAAGTATATACTTGCATTAAAAAAATGTGAGACAGTTTGACACTAGCCTTGAAAACCATGTATTATTTTGAGCCTATTTTTATTCTGCAATCAGTTTACTCTAACATGTACTAGTCTACGTCTGCACAGAAAAAAAATTACAGAAAAAATACAGTGGACAATTATTTGGATAAATTCATCTAAAGTTTCCAAAATATGCAATCAAATTAAAACTTCTCACAAAAAAAAAACTCCATGTAATTGGTGTGGTTGTTGCTAACAGTTATCTAGGGTAAGTTTTAGACGTTTTCAATGTGGCAGAACTCCATTTACAAGTCTCTTTACAGTTTATTAAATACTGCATGGCATAATTGTTGACTAGTAAATGTCCTATGGTGAACAACTGCCACACCCAGGGGAC
Source organism: Siderastrea siderea (assembly GCA_964030785.1). NCBI lineage: Eukaryota > Metazoa > Cnidaria > Anthozoa > Scleractinia > Rhizangiidae > Siderastrea > Siderastrea siderea. The sequence continues at coordinate 48,038,663 of OZ034969.1, read as the reverse complement.
TTCAAGAAACTAAGAACACCATACAGCCAATGAAATGCTTCCAGCTGACAGCCCCAGGTGGAGTGGATGCTCCCACAGATGGTTTTCAGAGCCTGGGATAATGTTTAGAAATCACAGAGTTTGGGTCTAGAATAGGGTATTACTTATCAGCAAACTAGGGATTGACACTAGGGTTATTGACAGGTAGGGATTTTTGAGGTCTACAGTGTAGTCTAGATTAGGGTTGCACAATGCAAATGAACTATTTTGGGAGGGGTAATCAGTTTGTTATTAAGAGTCATTGTATTATAGTTTTATTGTTTGTTTGTATATATATATATATATATGTATGTATATATATATATATATATATATGTATGTATATATATATATATATGTATGTATATATATATATATATACATACATACATACATATATATATATATATATATATATATATATATATATATATATATATGTAGTAGAGCTTTTTGTGCACGTACACATTTTAACGAGTTTTTGTAAGCTCCTCAGTGTTATGTGGATAAATAAACTATTGTATTGTATTGTATTGTATTGTATTGTATTGTATTGGATTGGATTGGATTGGATTGGATTGGAATAGGTCAAGGGACTCACTATCCCAGTGGCACCCCCTACCCAAAAATTTACCATCCCCCCCCCCCCCCCAACACCTCTTCCTTGGCTGGTAGCTGAGAAACAGGAGAAGGACAAAGTCCTGCAGCAGAATCAAACACCAGTGAACACAATTATTTTAGTCTGAGAGACAAGCAAGATACATAATGTTAGGACATGCTTACCTTGCTGTAATTATGTTATAACATGCACTACAATGTTAATAACAGGTTTACCATGCTATATTAATACACAGACACAAATGTACTCACATAACCATTGGGATCCTGATGGACAATCTGACTGAATGTTTCAAGCCCTGCAAACACATGGGTACTAAATGCAATGCTCCTCTTTTAAATCAATTGTCAACATTGATCTAGGCACTCAAAGTTATATAATAAACAAATCTCTTGATCATAAACAGAACAAAAGACTTTTCTCAGTATGCATTAGGCATTGTCATGTATCTTTCCAGAAAATATCCACACTCCACACCCACCCACCCACCCAATGGATGGTCAATGCAGGGAAATTCCAAGGAGCTAGGGTATTGAAGGCCAAAAGTTTTAAAGGAAAAAACTATGAAGCTAATCTGGAATTTCCGTAGGGAAAGGGGGGTTGAACCCCCCCGCTCCCCCCCCCCCAAAAAAACATCTGTGGGGTGGAGCGTACGGATTTGGAACAAGACAATTAACCCTTTAAGCCCTGATTTAAAATGCACATTCTCTTCACCTTTTTCCATTCATTTCTTATGGAGCTAATAAGGAGAATTTGTCTAAATATCGAGACATCTTATCCTCGACCTTGGTGATCACTTTCCTGTTCTTATCACTTGAATGTTTGATCAAGAAGTAATTATGTAAACAGAAATTTCATTTTCGTCACAGTTAGGGCTTAAAAGGTTAATTGATGAACTGGTTCTTTAAGGAAAGAATTAGTAATTATTTTGAGAAGCTGATCATTTAAGCATTTAATAAATGTGATACTTCTTACCACGTAATGCTCCCCAAACAGTGTATGAAATTAGGGAAGATGTTGGAGAAAGGACATCCAGTTTATCTGCAGTGGAGCAAACAATGCGACAGTTATTCAGTACTAACAAATGCAGTGGTGCAGTACTGCACACATTGCAGGCCTATGTTAATACTGTGTAGATGTTCACATAAAATTAACAATTCAACTGTAATATTTATTTCATATCATTTATTCAGTACTAACAAATGCAGTGGTGCAGTACTGCACACATTGCAGGCCTATGTTAATACTGTGTAGATGTTCACATAAAATTAACAATTCAACTGTAATATTTATTTCATATCATTCTCGCATTCTTACTCCAAAGCATTCTTTTAATGTGAGAAATCTTTGGGTCATCCACAAAAGGTTCCAGAAGACCTGAGAAATCTTCGTCATCTTTGGGGCTCTTCAGGTTTAGTCTATTGCTGAATGGTCTGACAACTGAGTTGTTGACTCCTACCACTGACCATTATTTTTGGTGCGCCTGGGAGTTTTGATGGTGTTCCTGTGTATTCCTGGGTGTTTCAGGGGTTTTCCAAGGTGTTTTCCAGGGGTGTTTTACAGACCAAAAAGAGTAGTCCACTCTGGGGGGGGGGGGGGGGGCAGGGGGAAGGGGAGGGGTATTAATACAGGTTTTACAGTACTCAAGCAAAAGTTTTTTCACTGTAGTTTTGGACATTTGGTGCCTCTTTTTTCTGGTATGGTCTATAAAATTAATGGATATATTGGTAAGTTTGTATTCCAACCTACACGTATCAATTGTTTATGAAGCAGTCAATCCAAACAGGTTTTCTTTACCAGTAGTCTAACTATCAAGAAATATCATTTGCTCATAAACAAAATTTAAACCTCTATTGCAGTCCCTTACTAAACGTTCACAAACACGTTGAATAAATAAGTTGAATAAACAAGCTACGTGAATTTTTGATATTGAGACAAATTTACAGGTATTCAACTTTCCATCAATAAACTGACCATAAAGGCTTAAATCAAACATTTGTCAACCTGTTTACCCAAGTGTAAACACTCCAGCTTAACTTTACTGATTCCTAAAATCAACCATTAAGTTGTTTAAGTGTAAGTTAAGCAGCTATTTGAGTTTTTATGCTTCGTTAAAACAAGTAATTCAGGTCATAAAATTACTTTCCCATAAACTGTCGAAACATAAGTTTGGAATATATCGATAATGATATGACTGTTTTCATTACAAAGGATGACCAAAACGCAAAATAAATCAGAACTTCAATATTTAGAAATGAAAGCCATTAAAACTCTTTCAGTAACTATCGCTTTTTTGCATTCCCATTTCTTTGTTATCAATCGTTGTCCTATTAAGTATAAAGTGTCATAAAATAGTCTTTTACTTACAAGACTCGTCAGATTCCAGTGTGAGGTTCTCGTACTTGTTGATCACATTAATGTTGAGCTGGGTGATTTGAGGCAAATTTCTCTTCGTTTCACTCACTTTATCGGGAAAAGTTAATTCCGTGTAGCGTGTAACAGCCTGCTTGAGAACATCACTACTTTGGCCAACTATTGTAAATTTGAAATTTTGAGGTGATAAAGCGTACACAGCGCCATTAGGTGTTTCGCCTTGAGGTTTGGGCCATACGGAGCCTTTCACGTAATCTTCTGCTTGTAGTTCTTCAAGCTCCCAACCTAAACCTCCAAGAGCTAAAGGATCTGACAGCCTTGGAGATCTCTTGAGAGAAGAGGACGCAAAGTCCAGAAGCACAAATAAGAAAACTATACGAAGCATCATGAATTGAAGAAAGTACAGTCTATCTTCCTTCTTTTTCGTGTCTCGCTTTGTCGTGTCATGTGATTATCACAAGTGATGCTGGTTGCGTGACGAAAGTAGTATTGCGTGATGTCGAGTACCACCAGGCGTGACGACGCCAGTGTCGGCACGAAAAAGCCTTTGTTCACACTCTAACACTCTCTCAGATACATGGGGCCAAAACTATGGAATAAACTCTCCAAAGACGACAGATTATGTAAAACACTTAATGGTTTCAAAGCACTCATACGTGAGAAGGATATCACCGCATTATTAGACGAACGATGCCAGGATGTATTAAAATATCCTAGTTAACATCCAGTTTATCAATTATATTCCCTCTACCCAATGTGGTCACTTTTATAGTACACTACATTTCTATACTTTTAACTAATATTTCTTTTAAACAGTTTAGGTGTCCTTTATTAGTAGACCTTTATTATTCGACATTGGAATAAAGTTTTTATCATCATTAGTTTTTACCATGGGCCGAAGTTTCCCTTAGTGGTGGTAGAGCCGACATACTGCAAACCACAGATCTTACAACTAATTAAATAGACAACATTTTTTTCCGATGACAATCATCTAATTGATAATTTATAGTATAACTTCTGATAGTGACATGGTTAAGGAAACTATCACCTGCAAAAACATAATTACAGACATCGCATCTCTAGTTATTATGCATGAGTCAACGAAAACCCCGACCCTCCCCACGTGGGGATTTGGAAAAACCTTGGTCAAATCTCAAAATAATACCGCCACCGCACGGGATGACTCCTTGAGTCAAAACGTTACCTAATAGCCCCACCCCCAGGGTTCGACATCTGTTGAGTTGAGTCACTAGCCACCAGGCACCCTGCCGGAGCACCCGGGCAAGTGAGCTTCAAAAATCTACCAGCTCACGGCACATTTCAGTCGCCCAAGTTCCTTTTAATTAATACCAATGTCTTTCTTCACCCATATCACCTTGACCCTTGCAGTAGAGCTAAAGACTGTGAAGTATCTTAATAGCTTTAATAACTAAGCGACTGTTGGGTATTTGCTGCAAGCTTTAAGCCCATTATTGTAAAACAAGTCTGTGACCAAGTTCACAATTTATTTCCTTTATTTAGGAGTTTATTTTGAATCATTTAATTTTCTTCACAAGAATGTGTTTTTGTAGAAACAAACCGAGTTGTTAGTGCCAGAAAGCATGTTTCATGTCAGATCAGGCACCACAAGTCATGTGCTTCAGAGCTTATCAGTTACCTGTGGTTAGCAATTATTTCACAGTAGTAAACATAACCTTGGCAGAGAATGACCTTTCACTTATTCTCTTATATTTTTGTGCATGTTAGAATTCAGTTCTCCGTGAGCTTTGGTGATATGTGGCATGAACTAGGCTTTAAATTACAGGATGTGACATCAACAGAATAGCCAGAAATAAACAGTCACAAACTAGTTTTGCTCAGTTGCACTCTAGATCTCAAAGCAGCTGGTTCTCCTGTAACCAAGCAAGTCAACTTTGTTGCTTTCACCCTTTTTCTTTTTCTTTTTCGTTTTAGTTGCTTTTGTTTAGCTTTGCTTCTGGCTAAATAAATTCCTATTTGGCTGAAGTCATTTGTTTGTTGTCCACATAACAACACGAACCTAACCCGTCACAAGTCTGGTGAAGTCTAAGGAACAAAATTAAGCCTAATGTATCTCACCGAACGAGTGAAACGTTACGGAAACGTTTCGGAGTGTTGGGTAAAACAGGGTTAAAATTCGTAGCCTAGCTGTCGAAATGCTTAAATTTTAACAAACTTTGTAACTTTTAGGATACTTTTGGAGGCTTTTTGTGCCAAGTAAAAGACGAAAGAGATGAACGTAATTAAATGACAACGAAGTTGCAAAACACCCGCTGTGTTGCCTAACTTAGTAATAAAATGTGGAGGTCGTGTGGTTACCAAGTCGAATACTTGTATTGAAACACTTGCCATCGGTGTGCAAAAGACTGAGTGAATGCACTTGTTTTGTTTTAGAACAGCTCCCATCAAGGATAATAACAACTTCACAATGCAGTTCCAAATCCCTACCTATACCCCACCTCTTGGGCGCAGCTTAATTTACTAAACCGTTCCAATGCCCCACCTTCTCGGGGCATGATTTTGTATCCAATCCCCTACTATTCCCCTCTAATCCCTACTCTGTCCCTGGGAGGGGACGGGGGGGGGGGGGGGGTCGCTGACTCATGCATGGCATTTAACTGTTCTCCTACTACCCACAATATTTTTTGACCTTAAGGCAATGGTAAGGCCTTAATAATCTTCCATACTCTTAGGGGCGGCGAAACGCCATCATAGGAACATTCTATACCGGCATGCTTGCATCTTTTAAAGAACTGTGTAGAAGTGGATGTAACTCCCGTAAATGCCCCCTGTATTCGGTAAACTCGGGTGATACGTTACCAAAAAAGGTATCCTATCTTTGGTTGCCGGCGGTCTTGGTGCAAGTAACATCCCGATCTAATACCCGAGCCCTCTGTATTTGATCATTTGATCTCCAACAAATCTTTGCAGGTAGCCCCTATCTACTGAAAACTTACTCAACTCCGCAGCCCTCTGCACGAAAGCAGTGGACGATGAACAAATAGGTTCTGACTACGTACACCCTATATACTCACTAATCCGTCTTCGGCCGAGTTATCCGTGATACCGTGCAAGAAAATCCTTCAGAAGAAAGGGAATGGTTGAAGAAAATTCTCACTTAATCTCAAGTTGCTTTTTGCAACCGGGCCCTTGTTCCGCCCTCTCTTTTCCCCCTTACCGTACACTTCCGGTCCCCTTTTCACCCGGGATCACACTCGCCCCCACCCCAATTAACTCTTAAGGTTGATTTCCACTGTTGCGTAAATTTTACGTGCGTACGGACGTAAATTTAACTGGCTTTACGTGCGTAAATAAAATTAGAGACGATGTATGAACGGCTTACGTAAACGTAAACAGTTAAAAGTTTTCAACTTTTCACGTTTACGTAAGCCGTTCATACATCGTCTCTAATTTTATTTACGCACGTAAAGCCAGTTAAATTTACGTCCGTACGCACGTAAAATTTACGCAACAGTGGAAATCAACCTTTAGGGTCTAAGCCAAAAATGAATGATTTTTTACATCCCAGCAATAATTATTACTGACGTGAAAGTAGATTTTTCCACTCTGAATAAACGGGGAAATACTTACTATAAACGCCGCGCTTTCTGAATTTCTACAACAACTCTTGGTGGAAATTAGAATCATGAAACGGGGTACTTGCTTGAGGGAAAGAGCTATCACTCTCTAAGGCACGGAAATCTAACCACGAACTCGACTGCAGCAATAACATTGACAACTTGACTTTGGTTCCAACAGCAGTTTAATCTTCTCACAATTTAATCGACAGGCCAAGAACTGTAATCGAATAAAGTTATCAAAGTGCTTGCTTATATACGATTTATACACGCGAGTCTATCGTTAACAAATTACAATCGATTCGGTGCGGTAACAAACAAGTGACAAGTATTTACAGCGGAATGAAAAATCCATTAAGATAACGCTAGCTATTAATAAAATTAATAATTCTAGTTTTGTAAATTTAACACGAGTTTATTGAAAGTGTTCGTTAGCCAGCTGGGACTGACTTCTAAAAACGAAAACGAAGAGATAGCTGATGCCGGATTTAAGGTGTTTTCGAGCTAGGCTTGTGCCGCTTTTGCATCATCAAAGCAAGGAAACCTCTTAAGGACGTTCGCGCCAGTTGTTTATCCGCATCCTTGCTGCGCGCGCAATTTACATCACGGTCACGCACGTCATTCACCGAGCGTGTGCGCTGCGGAAGCAATGTGGACAGATATTGTGTTGGTGGACATTGCAATATAAACGCACGTACTAAATGCTCTTTTAACTGCACGGTGACCCCAGTATTTCTTTTGATAGATCACTTTCTTTACTGATTCTCTTCATTCGCTGCTTTTACTCACATGAGATCGAATTTTTTCTGCGAAAGCGGGTGTGCATGACTTACATGTATTACTCGGTAGAGCCAATTCTGCCTGAAAGAATGACATGATCTGTAATATGTTACTAGCTAAACAGTTTATTTGCGTTGAAATCAACTCATCCGTCTTATCTACATTTCTCGATTTTCCTTTTTTCCCTCAAGTTGCAGATTGTTAGCCAATATAGATTAACAAAGTCCTTGAAGCTCCACGTTTTCAATGCGCTTTAACTCTGAAACGATCACAGTGATCCCCAATTTCTCTGGACTTCCTGGCGTGAATTGTTCATTATCTAGCTACAGAAAAAAAGTTATAAAAAAATCTGAACTTGGAAAGACTTTGGGCCGAACGTCCTTAAGTATTCATAACTGAAAAATCAACAGGTCAGCTAAACTATTCATTATCAAAAGCAGCCTAGTCAGCAAAAGCACTCGATTTTAATGCGAGTGAATGAATCCGAGAACAACTTAACATTGAAAGAAACCGAAAGGAACTCATTAAAAAAATAAATTGAACTGAAACAAGCAATTGTCCTGGAGTAATATTTTCCAAGCTCAACATTGATTAAACTCATTCAGATTCAGTTAAGGCCGTTTAGTTGTTTTCCAGAATAACTGCTGTCGGCTTTTTAAAATATTTTTGTCGATAATCACGAAGGTAAGCGCTTACAACGAACAATAAAAGTTATGAAAAGCTTAACATGTATTGTAAATTCATCTTTTACTGAAAGCTAAATGCAAATAACTAAAGCGAACTATTAAAAAGCTATGCGAACCTAAAAGCTGAAATAAGCGAATCTCCTCTAAACCTGAATGCTACAACACGACGAGACTTAGCTGGGCTAAATATTAAGGTCAAACTCGCATAAATATGATAAAAGAGCAGGTAGCAAACTGATAAAACTATAAAATTAGCTAAGCAATGACTTCATTCTCCTAACACTAAATATAGCTACGATAACATATTATGATCCCTTTTTTTTGCTTAAATAAGCGAATATTTCCTAAAACTGAATGTTAAAACACGGCGAGGCTTAGTTAGGATAAATATTAAGGCCAAAATCGCATAAATATGATAAAAGAGCAAATAGCGAGTAGACTATACAATTAGCTAGTAAGCAATGACTTCATTCTCCTAACACTAAATAAAGCTACGATAAGATATCAAGATCCTTTGTGTTCTGCTGGAATGAGCGAATCTTTTCTTAAGCTCAATGTTAAAACACGACGTGGCTTAGCTAGGCTAAATGTTAAGGCCAAACTCGCATAAATATGATAAAAGAGCAAATAGCGAATAAAACTATAAAGTTAGCTAAGCAACGACTTCATTCTCCTAACACTAAATAAAGCTACGATAAGATATCACGATCCTTTGCTATTTGCTGAAATAAGCGAATCTTTTAAAGCTGAATGCTAAAACACGACGAGGCTTAGCTAGGCTAAATATTAAGGCCAAACTCGCATAAAGATGTTAAAAGAGCAAATAGCGAATAAAACTATAAAATTAGCTAAGCAATGACTTCATTCTCCTAACACTAAATAGAGCTACAATAAGATATCACGATCCTTTGCTTTTTTGCTTATATAAGCCAATCTTTTCTACAACTCAATGTTAAAACACGACGAGGCTTAATTCGGCTCAATGTTAAGACCAAACTCGCATCAATAAGATAGAGAGAGCAAATAGCGAATGAAACTGTAAGATTAGCCAATGCAATGAATTCATTCTTCTAACACTAAATAAAGCTACGATAAGATATCAATATCCTCTGTTTTTTTACTGAATCGCTTAGACATTTCCTTTGTCAATTTTAACTTCAGATGGGTCTGAGCGGCAGCTCTGGAGGACATTCTCAAGACCCCTTCTACTTAACTTGAAGTTGGGGTTTACCTTCGATACTGTGGATGTGCACTTAAGCTACCCCATCTAAACAGTTTGCACGCACTCCACTCCAATAGTTATAAAGAAATATTTCAGATGTTTCCAACTGACCACAACAAACTAAGGTTGTATATAGCAGTAGAAAAACTTTATATAATAATCTTAGTAGCATTCTTATAAGTTTAGTATCACTCCCATCTCCATCAACCTAAGATAACTTAAACTAAAGTAATTATCCAAAAGTAATATTTTCTAAAAGTAGACTCATTCGGGTTCAGTCACGACAGTTAATGTCTTTTCCCCAGTAATCCCGATGAATTCGAAGAAACAACTTTTCTCCTCCGGTTTGGCCTTTCGTCCACACTAAAACGGCGTTTTCGGCTACCAAAAAGGGAACTTTTGAAAAACGCTCTCCTGAGTGGATAAATTTGAAAACGCCGGCTAGTTGTTTCAGCTAAGACGACGAAAACGGAAATTTTTGAAACACTGAAAGGGGACCCTTTCGACTATTAATCCAAAATTGCGGACAAATGATGTTTGTGTTGTTTTCTCTGTTATCGAGTTTGATTGCTTGTTTGAAGTTGAAAGTTGCACTCTACGATCTTTATGCACTAGTCCGACGTAGACGTCAAAATACATCGTGTTCAATGCTTTTGTCAAACGGGTCTCAGCCAGCTCCACAACGTAACTGACAGCACATGTAGAAGACGACGGTTTTGGACAAGCACGGGACAACACCCGGTGGAACTAATGCGTGGTGGGACAAGTTCATGAACGAACTTGTTATTCCTGAAGAGTGGCGGTGAAAACCTTAGGAAGTAAAGAGGCTCCCTTTAGAAACTAAGCAAATTTCTGCGTCCTCCACCAGGCATTTAGCGTTTCTATGGCCGAGATAGCGATGTAAAACGATTTGAAAGCGATAGTGTGGGCAGAAACGTTTTCATCCGTTGTTAGGGGGAAAACGCCGTTTTCAATTTATCCGGATAAGTGTAGACTGGGCCTAAGTTGTTTTCCCGCTGAGTGTAAATACTTTCGGTTTTTAATTAAAGTATTTTTTTGATAATAATCACGAAAAGTAAGCGATTATAATGAACGATAAAAGTTGTACTGTAAATGAAACATCTGCTGAAAGCTTAACGCAAATAACTGAAGAGAATTATTAAAAAGCTAGGCGAATCTTTTCTAAACAGAATGTTAAAACACGACGAAGCTTAGTAAGGCTGAATATTAAGGCTGAACTCGCATAAATATGATAGGAGAGCAAATGACGACTGAAACTATAAAATTAGCTAAACAATGAATTTATCCTCTTAACACTAAATAATCATCTGATATTTTGCTGCATCGATTCGATTAACTCGTGTTAAATACCCTTTATAGCGAAGTGTCGTATGTTTCCCTCGGCAGCTTATGTATGCTGATCTTGGCCAGGGTGAGGACACCTTGCTCCACGCACTTTCCCCTGTTGGCTTTCACTTTGTCTTGATCCCTTTCTTCAGATGAGCTTCCTTCATCATCTTCAAGATCAAAGTCAACTGCACCACTCTCCTTTAAGGCTCTGGACATCGAAGGCATGTCGATTTTACCTGTTTGCAGCTGTTGCTTCAAAACGCTTCTTCCAGTCAACCCACGAATTTCACCCTGCAGATCATTGAGAGGCAGTAGCAAGGCCAGACAACATGAAATGGACCACTTCGGGTTTTTGCGCCACTCTTTTACGTAACGGAAGATGTAGATAACGTACTGAACTGCAAGAGTAAAAAATAATTTCCTTTTTAGGAAACTTTCACAATAAAGAAACAACTCCTGTTTGTAACTCTAAGTATATAAAAGCTTGTTGATGAAGTCGAAAACATGTCCTTTCAAAAAACTGTCCAAAGGGAGGAACTGTTTAGCAAGGCTTGCGTGCAGAATTTCAACGCCTTTATAACTATATTATAATTAAAATGACTCGACTTCAAAGCTAAATAGCTTTTTCAAAATGGTCCACAATCTGAGTAAGGAAGAAGATTAATGAAATGTCTGTCTCAAGCCTGTTGGCCCAAGTTAGATAAGCAGTTCCCGGTTTTTGTTGAAAGCGAAGATTCAAACAGCATCAGTATACTATTTGAGAAATAAGACAACAATCTTTGATCGGAGAGTGTTTCTACATTGTCAACTGTCATTGTCACAAAACAGCTCACATGGCGAAGGTGTATTTAAAGTTACTGTTTAAAATAAAATTGTTCGTTATTGTTCGTTATAGTCGGTTCGTTATAAACCCGTGGAAGATGAAGGTGAAATAATGTATATATGAATATCATAAATTAGATTTATAATGAACGACTAAATGACCAACTCCTAGTTGGCTTGTTAGCTCAATTGGTTACAGCACCGGTATTGCAGTAGCCTGTGAACAGGCTCCGCGCTGGGAAAAAAGCGCGAATGATAATCTTGGCGAGCGAAGCGAGCCGAGCGTAGACTGGGAAAGAGGAGGGGGCGGCGGAGCCTCCTCTTTCCCAGTCTACGCTCGGCTCGCTCCGCTCGCCAAGATTATCATTCGCGCTTTTTCCCCACCGGGGAGCCTGTTCACAGGCTACAAGCTTGATTTTTTTTAGTCTTTCTTTTCGCAACTGCATAAGTTGTGTCATAACTGCGATGGTCTTCTTTACATTTAATAAATTAAATTAAAATTGCTAATGACAAACTGTAACTAAATGTCAAATGAATAATGATAACATGAAAACTATATAAAGAGAGTCTTAAATGAACATAATTCCTTTGCTGATTCAACGTAGGCTTTCCCAGTAGATATGGATCGATGGCTTCTTCTAAAACTGGTGTTAGCAAAATCTAAAGTCTCGAAACAATGAGCAGAACATAAAGTGCCACATTATTCCAGAGTTTTGCAAATGCTTAAATTTGTTAAAGGCCTTATCCGTAGTCAGCCAAGTAAATTCATCATCATATGTGTAATTTACTCCGAGAGATTACTTTGTTATTTTATCCAGAAAAAATGTTAAAATCCCTAGGAAGTCCAAGGCACAAAATGTATGCCTCATTTCCCATTTGCTGAAATTTGGATAAGTCTTCTATTTGAGGAAAATGCTATATTCTATCCTAGAACAATTACAGCAATTAATTCGCTGCTTTGACCCATTCAGGGTACTTCAATGTCCGGCCCATTGAGATCTAGTCTTCTAGAGTTTTCCCATTTGTTTGCACCTTTTAAATGGCGTATTTTGATCCAAATATGTCCAAAACCCTCTTGAAAATTGTTGAGTATAACAATCAGTCGTGCTACCATTTTTCAAATTCCTTCAAATAAGCGTGGTAAATGCATTGCAGTAATGTAGCCCTGTGCCCAAGAAAACTGCGGTCAAAAGATCAGTCCTCTTCCTACCCATCCTAATCTATCATTAACATACCAATCAATCGTCCAGTGACCTTGAACAACCACTACGACAAAATTCCTTCCTTTCTGTACTGCTAGAAGATGGAGCCCCACAGAGTGCTAGCAAAATAGCACTCTTATAACCTTAGTAACATTCTTATCACCTAACTGTGTTATTGGGAACGAGGAGCAACACCATAATCAACATTATCGCTAGCTAGTTCCTTTTCTTGGTCTCGCTAAGTCACTCGCTCATTCGAATACCAGATCTAGATCACGTCGGGAGCCTGTTGACATCTTGAAATCTCCTCAATAGTGACAATTTCGTGAGAGTTATGTACCTGTCGCCTATTTTCAGACCCCCGTAAGGATCACGTCAACGTTATTTAGGCTTATTGGCTCAATTAAACAAGGCAAAGTACAATAGGGAAGAAGCTAAATAGGACCACAATAATGGCAAAATCGATATTTACGCGAACTGAACATAACAATAATTATGACTGATTTCTGTTGGTCAGAGCAGAAGTTCGAACCGCACGTTTCAGCAGCAAGAACAACAACCTCAGTTTGTTGTGCAGCCGCCATTTAATTCATAAGGGAATACGTAATATAAGAATATAAATTTTGAACCTGTAGCCCACAATCTAAGACAACAGACAGCAATCATACAAACTAGACAGGTGGAGCCCATACGCTTAGTAAATTGATGAATATGCGATTTCCGAATTGTCTTGTGCCTCTTTCTCAAAGCGAGTCTTGGTGCATGGCCTTTCATATGAAAATGAGTTTGATATGCATGTGGATGGAACTCATTTTCATATGAAAGGCCATGCACCAAGACTCGTTTTGAGAAAGAGGTACAAGGCAACTCGGAAATCGCCCATTAAAATCTACTTTATGAGTAGTGCACACGGAATGATTATTTACGTTACTTCAGAAGTTGAAGGAAATAAATTAACCAACTTTATGCTTACCCGCAAGCAGACCAATCACCAAGGAATTAGCTCCAAAAACCAGTGCCTTGAACATTACGCTGTCCATGTAAGGATCGATGGAGGAAGGTATACCCTCTTTAGGTATTCTACTCACTGCTCCTATTCCAAGGTTGACAAAGGTGACGGCAAGAGAGGACAGCATTAACTTGTTTTCAAACGGGTCGATTATAGGTTTCTTTAAGGCAAACAACATTCCGTAGAGACCCGACATCACGCACGCTAACCCAATGTAGGCCCTGCTCTCGCCTCCCACAAGAATCAAGCCAGATGTTAGGATAACTTTGCGAACTGTTTCGACCAACTCCCAATACCACGAATGAGGTTTGTAGTTCTCATACACAAACCTCAACCCTCTTAAAACCTCAGTGCTTTGATCTTTACTGTCGCTTGTCTCGTTGTTGGATTCGTTTTCATTTTTGCTGATCGCGTTTCGTTGTCTCCAAGTAGTCACCATGGCTGCAGTAGGCAGAAGAATTATGTAGAAAACGGCACAGTATGCAACGAAAACTAATCTGTTGTATTTTTTCCCTGTGCATTCGACGGTAAAGTCTGCTTTCAGGAACGTTTGGCAACTCTCTTTCTTTTGGTCATAGCAAACATCACGGCAAGCAAGGGGAAGAACACTTGCTGTCTTGGAGCACGTGCTCAGGTACGTCACGTAGAGGAAGAAAAATAAGTTCCTGTAAATCAACTCTTTTATCTGAGACATTTTCTTGAATTTCTCTTCTTTGTTTAGAGTTTTCAGTCGCATTTTGCTAAGTCTGTAAGCAGCAAATGCAAAGACGATTGCAGCAGCATTTATAGCGAGCATGGCAAACAAGCTTCCGAATGCGTCGACCTTCAAATTTGGAAAGAGGCAGTTGATAGGCGCGATCTGAAGAACGTTTAGCTGCAACATCTCAGAATATTTCCCGATAACTGCAAGAGAGTCCGGCCATTTGATGTACGAGAATGCTTCTAGTACTCCAAATGTTACTTGGTAGAAGCCGATCACAATTTTCAACCTCCCAAGAATGACATCTACTGAGGAGCGTCCTTTAATATTTTTGCTCTTCTTTTTGATAGTCCACACAACGACTGCAATGACTATTACCACTACTACCGCCATTATTGAAAGCTGCCCAGCCATCCATTCCTTTGTGGGACATTTTCTGCATTTTTTCAGTTGTTTATAGTATTTGTCACTGCAAACTTGACACAACGGACCTTCATAACCAGGCGTACATAAGGAACTTAGACCTCCAGTACAGGTTTCATTCTGTGGACATTTGTGTGGCTGTGGAAGAGGGAAAGGGTACTCAATGAGGGGAAGATTATCCTTGGAAGAATTGGAGCGGAGTGAAGGACGAAAAGATGCATTCTTAAGATTGTCAGTAAATTGTTCATAAAGTAATCTGTGGCTTTCATTCTCCCATTTCCACCAATAACCTTCGTTGAGTGAAGCGTAGTCATCCTCACATTTCCATCCGCCGTCTTTATCACATGGTGTGCAGCTTTCGAAAAGATGAGTGCGGTAGAATCCATTCAAACATGTACAGGCGCGAAATCCTGCGAATGCAGCAGTGTCTGTACCTGTTCATAAGAGAGGACGTGGAAGAGAGGAGGTTTACTAGCATATATTTACTCCATGTTTATTTTTAAGCTACAGGAAGCTGTGCTGGGCCGAGAGTTAGTTGGAGAGTTTGGGTTGCGTTCTAATGCATGCAAACTTTGTCCTGACTTTAAGGTCAAAGTTTGGCACAGCAGGCCAAAACTTTGTCCTGTATTGATAAAATGCTTTGTTTCTGAAAACCGGATATAGGCCTTCCCAGATAAGGGATTCTAAAATTAAACTGACGTATCGGTTTTGCGATCCTGAAGATGCATTGTTTTAATTTAATTTACCTTGCGGACAAGCAATGCAATCACGCGCACTTGTTCCAGGTGCTTTCCCATAGGGAACGAAGGTCCCCTTAGGGCACCTTCGGCAGCTGTCACTGACAAAAGCTTCAGTGTCCGAGTAGAAGCCGCCTGAAAGAATCAATAATAAAACATTGCTTTCATCAGCGTTTCAGCTACAGTTCGGAATTAAGTTCTTGAAACATTTTAGTTTGGCACACTTTCTTTCTTGACAAAAGACGTTCTAACATAATTTATACTAATAAAAAGAAGGGTCTTAAGCCAAAATCTTTTTTTTTTAACTTATAGCGACATAAGCTACAACAGACTGAGGCCCAGAGTGAGGTAAATGGCAGGATGATGTCAGCTCCTATAGGTTGCAGCCTTCCAAACAGAACTATTTGAAATTAAACACAGTAAGGAAAAATACGGTACGAAAAAAATAGTCTATTGAGAAGACAATTTGTCAAGCACAAGTGATTAAGACACCTATTATCGTTTTTCTGTTTATTGGTGGTGGTAATACTAAACTAATAAGTAACAAATCGACTCTATTTTTTCACTTACAAGAGCTCAGATAGGCCCAATGAAAACGACGAATTTTACGAAAATTACGAGAATTACGAAAACTGCGAAAATTCGCAAATATCTCAGAGGTGCCCCACAAGTTGGAGTATCTCAGCGTTGATATCCTAATTTCAGGTTTGGCCGATTGAGTGAAGCAGGTTGTAATGTTTAATTATTTTGCAGTATAACTAATGCTAGGACAGTGTGAGATACGTGTCTTAAAGACACGTATCTTTGCGGGATCCCAAGGTAATTTTTGGTTGCTAAGAACGTCTGGCTCGTTATGATCAAGGGATATTTCTTAAGGACGTTCGCGCGAAAAACTTCTACAATACAGATTTTTTTCATACTTTGGCTACAGTCAGATAATGAGTTACCTATGTCAGAATTGGAAAAAAATTGGGGGGTCACCGACTTCGTTTTCGAAATAAAGCGTGTCAAAAACTACCACAATTTTGACAAATCGGCCCTCGTAACTCGACATGGCCTCAGTGCTTGTTAGTTGAAAAATATTAAAAATGATTCGCTGTACACCCACTTTCTTAGTCACATTTTACTTAAGTGGGTCTGTTAAGTAAATAATTTGAACCAGTGTCATCCTTTTAGTTAAATTCAACCTCTAAGATCGACTTTAACGAACACCGTGCAGCTTCAATAATAGTAGAATTCGATGATGCGAGGGCAGAAATGTTGAAAAAAATCAAACTTCTGCAATACAGATTTTCTTTAATTTTTCACAAAACGTAGATAATCGACAAAGCAAGTGATCTATCAAAAGAAAATATGGGGTCACCGAACATTTAAGAGAGTTAAAGCCGTGCATAGATATTAAAGTGCCCACTAGCGCTATATATCTCCACATTTCTTCAACAGCGCGCGCGCTCAATGCATGACGTGGCATGACATCACGAAGTGAATTGCGTGCGCAGTAAGGATGCGCAGAAACAATTGGCGCGAACGTCCTTAAGTTTCTGTTTTTAGGAGCTTTTAGAAATTAAAGAGGGATATTCATAGATTCATGTTATATCTCGCGCTAGGAGCTTTTATATTCATTATAGCCTGTTATATCTCGCGCTAGGTGCATTTAGAACGAGGGATATTCATAGATTCATGTTATATCTCGCGCTAAAAGCTTTTATAACTATGCCTGTTACATCTCAGGCTAAACTATTTTAGAACGAGGAACATTCATAGATTCATGTTATGTGACGCGATAAGACGAGGATAGCATTTAGTGCCAGTCTCCCTCCAGAGTCGCAGTAAGTGTCCTGCTAAATTTGATCACTTGGGCGACTTTTTCTTATGACAGCACAACAAGGAATGACAATCAGTAAGTCTTCACGTCACAACGGTAATTCACTTTAGAGACTTCATTAATACATGTAGCATTGCATTGCTGCAGCAAAATAATTGGCTTGACACGATAGGATGCGGTAAAAAAAATTATTGCTGATGTGGGATCGGGGAGTAATTGACAAATATGCATTTACAGGCAAAAACTTCCACAATAACTTTGCTCCACTGTACCAAATTGTGTCGTTCCTACATATAATTTTCATTTTCAGTGATGACAGGAATTTCTGACCTTCATCATATTAAAGTTTTCATCCCAGTGAGAAACATCAAACATTTTGTTGCCGCAGCTTCGTGGTAACAACAATCTTTCAGTTGAGTGTTTTTGGTGCACTCGTGAACCAAAACAGAAACGACAATCTTCCTATTGAAAGGCCATATCGCACATGAAGCATTCACAGGGAAACTAATTAAAGCAAGACAATATCAGATGAATTTTTAAATAGCCTTCAAACATATTGAGCGCTATAAAGTGCAAGGCATTGCTGATTTGGGGTCGAGGATATGGAGCAAGCTTTAAACTGAAACTTCGACGACAATATTATTTCATACTACCGACAATCTTTCCTTCATAAGATTTTAATCTTCACTGATGCAGCATCATAGGAATTTCTGATCGTGGACATAAGCTTCCATGACCACATAAAATACCACACAAACGACAAAACTGTAACGGTCCGAAACAACATTTTTTTGCCTCCAGCTTGATCATAACAATGACAAATGGATTTGTGAGTAAACCCATGTTTTTTTAATTTTATTTTGCAATTGTTTTTGTAACTTGCGTAACTATTTTACCATCGATAGTAAGCTCTGTTGTTAAAATAAGCTTACTATACCAGTATAATTTACTTCAATAACAACTATCAACATAGCTACTGTACCATAGAATAATTCCACTTTTGTTATATACAACAACACCACGTCATAGAACTGGATTCCACAGTTGCGTTGGTGCCCTCCATTCCACTCTTTACACAGCTTTTAACTGACTTTAATAATTTCAAAATTTTTGCTATTTTACACTTTTCATAAAATTTTTACTTTTTCTTGGGGAGTCCTACAGCTTCACACGCAGCTTTTAACAGACTGTAAAAAAATTCCAAGTTTTCATACTTCGTGCTGTATTTATACATGAATTTTTCAAGTTTTCCCAGTTGTCGCAGGTTTCGTAATTTTTGCAGTTTTCACTGAGTTGACGAATTTTCCAATTTTTTGCAGATTTCAAAGCATTCGTAATTTTCGCAGTTTTCGTAAAAATCACAGCTCTCGTTGGGGCCCTCATAACCTCCTCTTTGACTGCTTTTCACTGACTTGCCGAATTCTCCTGATTTTTGCAGATTTGACAATAATCGCAATATTCGCAGTTTTCGTGAAAATTGCACTTCTCGTTGGGACCAGGTCCTAACCTCCTCTTCCAGTGTTTTTAACCGACTTGACGAATTCTCCTAACTTTTGCAGATTTCACAGTATTCGCAAAAGTATTTGAAAATGAGTGCTTAAGACTAGGAATTTGAAAGTGAGTACTGGCTACGTGAACAGGAAGATTATTTTGCAGTAATTTTTCCGCCACGTTCCCGCTCTGTTGTTTGACGTTTTTCATGCGTATAAAATTCCACCTGCACGAGTTTGCATACAATGTATTCCTGTTTCTGTTCGCCTTACAAATGGCTTGTATGAAAAGGGTGAAAATATAAGTAATTTCTTGACTTGAATGGAAAGATATACACAAGAAAGCATCACCGCTGTTCCGAGAGTTAGCAAATTTTTATCAAGTGCAATAATCACTTGGGAGTTTCATTTTATCTAATTAGGCGGCAGCCGTGCCCAGGCACGTCCGGCCGACTCATAAAATGCAACTTGCATTCCTGGTTTGTCGTACGTCGGTTCACTGAGTCTCCGCGCGGCCTCTGAACGATCGGCCTCGTTATAATGACGTCGATTTTGCCAGATTGAAAGCTGATCTCTCAACTACCGGACATTTTGCTCGTGATATGACCTTTTTTCCCGCACAGTGGTATGGGGGGAGGGGGAGGGGGAGGGGTGGGGGAAGAGACTTTCCGCCGCCTGTAAATTCTTCAGAATTTCTTGCCAGATATGAAAGGAGCTTTACTTGGAGGGTCATTTAACTGTTATGAAAGTGGTTTTTAAACAACATCTTTTTTGTTAAAGAAAGCGATGTAGGTACATTGATTTTCCGGAAAGATGAGACTACTTATCCTGCGAAATCGTCAATGACTCATGGAGACTACTGTAATGGTTACACAGCGCTTCCAAATTCTCTGCCTCCAGTGATGAGGCTAATTAAATATTCAAAATGAAAATAGACCTGCATCGTTGTTATAAAAATAGATTGCAGTTAGCCTCCAATCGTATCGTTAGGATCCAAATGGAGCCCTTGCCTGAAGGCTGAAACATTTGTCGTTAATGCCTAGGGGCCGTACGTAACGATATCACGCTTTAAGAACGATTTATTTCTCCACATCAAGCCACAGGGTTTTCTCGCAGTCTCCCTAGAAGTCGCACAGAGGTCACTGGTTACAAACAAACAACGTTTTCAAGTTCCTATTGATTTTATCAGTTAACCAATCTGAATAATATAATATCTTTACATGCATTTCATTCATTACATACCGAAAGTGCACATTGTCCGTAACCACGAACTATTAAAGCTATCCGCCGCCTATAACTTCTTCAGAATTTATTGTTTAAATTACAATCAACAAACATTTTGCTTCGACATGTACGAAACCGATTCAGCATACCGATGTCAAGTGCTTTTTGCTATTCAAACGGTTCAAGCAATGTAAATGCTTCAGCCGATAAACTCTGTAAGCGATTTGCACTTTAAGCGATTCAAACGAACCATTCAAACGCAGCAAACCAAACGAACGAACGCAAAATAAACTTTGTAACGAAACTTTTCATGCCTACGACTTCTCGCATACAAAAAAAATATGTAACGCTAGTTTGATCATTTGTGTCGCTCAACTCTCAACGAGAACAAAATGAAGGGCGATGAACATGTAAGTAAAACTAATGTGCACTTCAGAAAAACAGGATTCAGCGTCACTTCGCTGTCAATTGCCAATATAATGACCATAGCCTAAATTCTCTCGAATAACTCCACGTCAACCTTGGTAGCGACGCGAAAGGACTCCATGTGCAATTTCGGGTAACGTGAAACATCGCGGGTGTATGTCCTGGATAACAAAAACCAACCCACTTCACATGCTTAACGATCTGACATACAGCAAAATGTTGGATTTTTCCCCGTATGTAAAGGATATGCTGTCTCGCTAATGCTCGCCAGCAAAAAATACCAAATATTGTCAGAGAAAGTCATAATTTTGTGAAACGTTTGTGTTACCACTTGACCCGCTTGTTTTCGGGTCTTCTGACGATTACCAACAAACGTTTTCGTTAATCTTATATCAACCTGGTACACAAAGTTTAAAAGAAATAGAAACTTTGATCAAGATTGAGTGGACAGCCACTTAAATGCTCGCCACAAGAGAATCTCGCATCCTTAAGAGAGAGTATATATTAAATATCGAGAATCAGATTTGATAACAAGTTTTTCTTGATGATATCCCATGTACGCCATGACAAAGAAAATGCTATACTATGAAGGCTAAGAAATTAACACAATCAAATACGTTTCGGGCTACTTATTGTTACTTATTGTTATTGTTGTTACGTGTGAATTCACATTTAAACTGCAGGCTCAAGAAACCAAAGATTGCCGTTTATATCTTTCCCATTACAGCTACAAAAACAGATTCCTTTGGAGCAGATTTATCAGTAAAAATTCCAAGTTCCCTAAATATCCGGCTGATAGAATCATTTTGTTTTCGAGGTATAGCACTCTCACTTTTTTCACGTACTTCTGGACTTAAATTGGTGAATTTTCGTCGTAATTGTCTGCCTTGGCCAGGTTATTCATGTGCCGTTTTTTGACACTATACTTACTGTAATTAAAATACCATTTGCAATTCTATATCTTCTACTTTTAATGCCTTTCAGTACAGTTTGTCGTGGTTAACTTGCAAAGGTAGCGACGTTTTTCAGCAAAATTCCAATCTTAGAAATTCACCGGCTCCATGTTAGATTTTCATGTACGTGGAAGGAAGTTCTGATTATAGCACTAAAAATAAACGGTCGCGAATATCGCCACATTGTCTCGCTTACTGTGAGAAAAAAATGTTTGGCGGCAGCAAATATGTGATGCATAGCAAGACGTATTGCGCTACAAGAGTTCATGAAGCTCAAACATCAAATAAGTTTCTTAAGGGCCAAAGATTCCAAACAGTCATTGTCAACGGCTTTTGGAAATGTGTTACAAAAGCCTCTCATGGTCTTTCAGTTCAATTCTCCCGCAATTTTCATATGCAGATCACATGTTCGAATCAAATCGGGAGAAAATAGCAAGCATAACTACCAACTTTATCCTATAACTTCTTCACTCGCAAACAGAATAAAGCTCTCATCTTTTCCAGTTTTTCCTTTTTCATCTTCAACCGCCTCTAGTACCCAAATGCAGCATATCATCATCATTATCATGATGATGATGATGATGATGATGATCATCATCATCATTATCGTCGTCGTCGTCGTCGTTGTCATCATCATCATCATCATCATCATCATCATCATCATCATCATCATCATCATCATCATCATCATCATCATCATCACCATCATCACCTTTCAGCTTCACAACAACCCTCAAAGTTGCTTCCCTCCCCCAACCTGCTTGAGGGAAACAAATTTTATACGACTTTTATATAAATATGAAGCCGTAAGCCGTGAAATGAGCAGCGTGACTTTAAAGTTCTACTGTTTATCATGTTACTATAACTACAAGAGAAGTAAACATAGCACTTTACTTCCTAAATAAACTTGTCTTCAAAGAAGAAAAAAAAGTAAGGCAAAAACAAGTATTTCCGTGACAAAAACTCAGACTTGAGAATCGTGAAAACAAATAGACCATTTCTGAGTTGCCTTGGACCCCTTTTCAAAGCGAATCTTGGTGCACAGCCTTTCGTATAAAAATGAGATTTTTTTCACATGCAAATAAAACTCATTTCCATATGAAAGGTTGAGCACCAAGACTCGCTTTAAAAAATAGGCACAAGGCAACTCGGAAGCCTATTACCTTCGATAGGACAACCTTACCTGCTGGACATTCCAGGCACTTGAGGTCTTTGAAATTGCTTTCAGTTTGATTCACGAAGGTCCCTAACGTGCACGGAAGTAATTTGCCATGAGTTTGATTTGCAAACCCAGCTCGACCAAAAACCTCGATCAAGATTTCTACATCTTCGTCGCTTTCCTCCGAGAAGTCTATGTGTTCATTTTCATCTTGCCATAAGCCGCTAAAGAGGCAGAAGAACACGTAAATAAAAAGCAGTGAGGCAAAGAAGAGGATAAAACAAACAAACAAAAGAGACAAAAAAATAAAAATAAATAATTATAAAAACAAGGCTAAAAAACTAATTAATACATTCCACAACACTTTTTGGTAATGTTTGTATGAACCTACTTACAGATGAACTGTGCAAGTGTGCTCTGCATCAGTAATTTTCATGGTGCCTACTTTCCCCTCTTTCAAGGTTCTGTAAAAACAAAAATAAATAAATAAATAAATAAATAAATAAATAAGTAAATAAATAAAATAAAACACGATAAACGTGTCGTGGGACGAATACAACAATTGATAAGTCTCACGATTTGTTTATGGTAGTTTCAATTTTTTGGTTTCCGTTATTTATAAACCGGGAAGTCTTTTGTGCAGTATGTTGTAAACGAAGAACAGTAATTTAAAATAAAGGAATGGAAAAGAAGATTAACAGGGAACGGAAAGGAGACAGTGAAGAAGCAGACGGAATGAGGAAAGGGTGAAGAGGAAAAGAAAACAGAATAGCGGTAACAAAGCGGCAATATAGGAAAGGGTACCTTTCGAATTGCACAAATCGGGTTTTTAAAGGCCTATTTTCTCTCCCCAACTTGGCTCATTCGATGTACGTTAGCGTAAGTGTGGGAGAGGTAGGGAGATTTTTTCCCAGGTAATAAACACCAGTATTCGTAATGATATCGGATGCTTGCATGCTTCAGTAGCAATAAATCTCTCTCTCCAAGGTAGGGTTAAAAATTATCGTTTTAAAGGTTATTACAGCATGGACATCAGTTATAGCCAACATGGCCGCTTTTCCTTCCAGTAAAGACAATTACTTCAGACTTCCTAAGTTAGAGGATGATTCAGCGATAAAGATAGACTGCGAGTAGTCTCTAATTTTGGCGATGGCGATTGTGGGGCGGGCGAAATACACACACGCGCGCGCGAAAGTTCGAGGAGACGCGACGCGAAGGAAGCGCCGAAAATTAGAGACTACAGACAAAGCCAGGGAGTTTGAATTAAGCGCGCACATTCCAAGCGCAAAACTCTGATTGGCCCTTTTTGGATACCTGTCAACAATCTGGCAATAGTAGACCAGCCGCTGTCAACACTCACGATAACATCGACTCCGTTTCAGTTTACTGAGATGGCAGACAGATTACAGGGTTGTCTGGACAAATAGCGAGGTTTGTTCAAAGTTATATTCCGTTCGGGTGAAGATTGTTTGCCTAAGCCATTCCAAGAGCCGTTAAAATCATAATCCACTCACTACTGTGAGTTGAGATTTCATCTAAATTTTAACATCGATACGGGACCGATCGAACGGAACAAAGTATTGTCTGCACGGATGAAGTACAAAACTCAGTCTCCGCTCGCTGGCTGCTTCGTTTTGCTCTGCGTTGAAATAAAACTTCCTGGCTCGCGGGAAGTTTCATTTTTGTTCGCATCGACCTCAAACTTCCGGTGAAAGTAGAAAAATTTGCCGCGTCTTCGACGTTATTTGTTTTTCGATGGGATTTTTGGAGACGAAGAAAATGACCTCGGCGACTACTAAATCCGTAAAAGTGTTTGACGGGCTTTTGATATGACAGGGCCGCTTCTTGGGACTAAAAATTTACTGTCGACCGAAATTCCAAACTCAATGTTCATTTCTTCGAGATGAGAGAGTGTGATTTTTCCTCTTGATCGCGGCCCATCCGGTCGAGTGCTGGTCGAATCCAAATAAACAATGCGAACCATTTCATTTGCGATAACATCTTCCGCAGTTTAAGAGAAGGAATCCCATTGGTTGCGCTTAATTGGCTTGTAAGACGATTATGAAATTTACATCCCAAAATCACTCGGCCGTGAAAGGTCAAAATCCCTGGCTTTGTCTGTAGTCTCTAATTTTCGGCGCTCCCTTCGCGTCACGTCTCCTCGAACTTTCGCGCGCGCGTGTGTATTTCGCCCGCCCCACAATCGCCATCACCAAAATTAGAGACTACTCGCAGTCTACGATAAAGAAAGAAAATAGAGATTTGGCCGAGAGGTTAAGGGCGCTGGATTTCAACTCCGTCGCCCCGGGTTCAAATTCCGCTCTGGCCACTAGAAGGAGTTGTTTCTCGGTAGTCCTGAGTTCAACTCCTCGGCTGTGTTTGTAGATAGCCAACTGGTCTACCTCCGGCCAGTTGAGGTTCTTACTTGTTATTTTCAGTTTGTTATTTCTTTCTAATTATTCGTTTCATATACACGGCCCCACAACGTATGGCTTTAAACACATACCGTGTACAAACAAAAGTTATTTATTTATTTACTACCGTCAGTTGATAGCAAATATAGTACTGATGCTAAAACCACGCTATAAGCTGCGACCACAGCAACGTTATGGAGCTCTGGTAAGCTTATATCAAAAGTTATTGAAAACTGGTCTAGGAACATTGGATTTCTGGCATTTTGATTGGCTCATCGGAGTAAGGTTATCACCTCATAAACCTGCTGTAACCAAATATGATCAATATACGCTCGACAACAAAATGAGCTGAAAGATTTTTTCCTCCACCTGCAACTCAGCGAGACAAATGAACAAGAAAAATCACCTTGATGATTAGGCAAAATAAGGAACAAATTACAACTGAATGTCACTGAAACAAATCAAATTTTTTCCGGAGTGCCTGATTTCTCAGGACGACAAGAAATAGTGTACAAATGATAATTAAAGCATTTAACGTTGTGTTTACAATTTCTTTCCTTGTGACGTCGATCATCAAAATTTTGCAAACGGTAGGTTTTGTATGGAAGGCTTTCGACTCCAAAATATCAAGACAAGTCATAATAAAAATAATACACATTTAAATGAGAGAGAAGCATTTAATAAAAATAGGCACGCAATGCGTGACTAAAGCAGTCACATTCTGTAACTACCATATGATTAATTGCAAAGGGTTGGATGAAAATGTTCAATGCGTAATTGAACGTATATTAGGAATAATGAAATAAGACCACTAATTTGTCAGAGAAAATAATAAATACAAAACAGAATATGAGAGCTGCTGTAAATATCTAAAGTGCAACAAGGCCAGTTTCCCCGCCCCTCCAACCGTGGTGCGGGGGGGGGGGGGGGACTTGGGTTGTAAAGGGACGGGAACATGCGTTGGGATTTTGGGGGTCCATAATTCTAGATCGAGGTCGTTCGGTATTTTCTTTTCATTTTTTTTGGCGATCTTACTACCATTGACCATATAAAATTTACAGAAGGGTTATATTGTTTTGGTGTCTTTTTCTGTCCTGTAGGTTATTTTTACATTTAATCTGTGGTCCATAATGTGTGTATTGGTTTTCTTAAGCTAGAATTAGTAAAGGTGATTGTACGAAGGGTTTTCGGAGCTAAGCTCCTTCACCAGCGTACGATGTAAAAATAATAGTTAAAATACGCGCATATAAGTTCATATATGTCCAGTGTAGAACAGAGTTCGTGTTACAGAACAAAGGAGTTTAGAAAACAGGTACAATGGCTAGTGTAAATAACAAAGGCTTTATTGTGCTGTAGCAAATGATGTGTATATGGAAATGAAAGGTGTGTAGATATGAACTGTACAAAAATAACATGATAAAATATAATTAAAGTAAAATAAAAGTAAAATAAAAGTAAAATCGGAAAAGCGGAACAACAGCGATAATTTAGCGGAAAAAGAATCTGTAGGCTCCGCCAAAAAGCCCTCATTAAGTTCCATTAAGTTCCCTAGTAACTGTTCCTCTCTCCATCGCTGGCTGCATGAACTCCGATTTACCGTTCATTACTAATTTCAACTTTAGACCTGTAGATGTGCACAGCGTCGGAGATTTGTCTGTCAAGATTCTTACTGAACGTTCTCAGGACTTCAAACTTGTAGATTTATGGATCTCTATCTTCGTCCGGATGGAACATTGTCAGGTGTTTGACAAAGGCGTTCTTTGGATTCCCTTTTCTGATGTCTTGTCCGTGTTCGGACGTTCTTGTGAAGGCTGAGTAACCCGCCTCACCGATATACTCAGCTTTCTGTCCTTTTTTGATCACATGCTTGACATGTTCCTCTATACAGGACACCACTTCTGTGATGGGATGTATTTCTTTCCTTCCCCAGAGTTGCATAGAAGACAGCCTTGTTGCCTGCACGGTTGGTCCGCAGCTAAGTCTGTCCTCACCAGTTGTTGTTTGAGGGAGGTACCTGCTGTTTCCATCACTCTTACTCTCACATCGATTCTATCACCTTCCTCTTCTACCACTTTCCTCACTCTCTTTCCCAGTTTCCCGCTTGGTGTGACAGGCACAAACATTACTGTGTCCTGAGGGTGGAACCAGACTGTCTTGCTGATGAGTTTCTTCTTTCTTCTTTCCCCTACTTGCCATTCTCTTGGTCTGTAGAGAGGCCTAGGACCCTAGGTTTAGCTTTATGACCCCACAGAACCCAAGTGTTTCCATTTGTTTTCACATTCTAAATGTCGCATTTGAGCCATATAATGTCCAAAACCCACTTGAAAATTGTTGCGTACAACAATTGGTCGGGCCGCCGTTTTCCAAGGGTCCTCTAAGCGTTCTTGAGGCATTGCATTAACCTAGCCCTGTTCCCAGGAAAGCCACAGTCAAAACCTTAGCCCTCTCCTGTCCCCACCCCCATATCTCATTAGGCAACTAGGCTATCACCCAGTGACCTTGAACAACCTACTGCCACGAAAATTCCGTATTGCTATAAGACAGTGCCCTACAGGTCCGTCTTAATAAATACTCAGAATCAACTTCATTATCTAACACAATATTTGGATCTCAGCAAACCAAAGAAGAAGAAAGAAAGAAAGAAAGAAAGAAAGAAAGAAAGAAGAAAGAGAAATATTGTGTTTACTGGCAAGATGCTGCATTCTGCATCAGCCAGGAGTGTGATATATGGACCCCTTTTGTAAAAATAAATAAATAAATAAATAAACAAATAAATAAATAAATAAATCAATCAATCAATAAAGTCGTAGCTTCTTTAGCTATACAATGTGTAATAGAGGGCTGAACTCTGCTCCAGTCAAACACGTGACTTGTGTCCTCACTTTCGATGTCTAGTAGTGCGTACGTACTAACAGAGCGTCCCTCCTTACTCAATAATTCAATCGGCACAACTTGCAATAAAATATTGGCCTTTAAAGTTGTAGCGTATGTGAAACCTGGCATTTTATCACCTGCAGCTGTTATTAACTGCTTGGTGTCCACTATCACCCATTTCTGTGTCCACGTGGTCTTCTACTGACTTGTACAGTAAAGTGTGATGGGGTTGCTGACAGTGCTTGTATCAGAAGGCTGATTTACATTCATCAGCAAAATGCCCCTTTCACAAAGGGTTCAAAAAAAGTCCCTTGTATCTTGCTGAGACCATTCTCTGTCTTACAGGTATCAACACATGCCATTTAATGTTACAACATGTGGTTGTCTGAAACGCTGCTCCAACATCTTGAGAGCCTTTGATAAACCACCAGGCACTTCTTCAAATCCAGCCACAGTGCGTCTAGCTTGTATTATTATGGCCATAGACGAAATGCATAATAGAGACATTTTCTGAACTTCAGAAATGTTGTGAAGTCAACCACTTCATGGAAGCGACAGAGCCTTGAATCTAACGTATTCGCACAGATCATCAAAGAAATTGACGACATTCATAAGGGAAAGGTTGGATCGAGTTTCTATTGAATCTATGCTAGTTGTTACTCTTTACACCATACTTTTAGTAGCACTGGAAGGAAAACATGGATCACCAGACAGCTAGTAGTAGTCTTGGTAGGGCACTTAATTCTGCACATACGGGATTTCATTTGGATTCAAACTAGAATCCTTACGATTTAACTCTGGTATCACTGGCTGATTTGAGTTGACGCGGACAATGGAACCTTTACAACTGATGCACATTTCTGGCTGATTCCCGCACCCCCTTAGACCATGCAGGGTTGCGAAATAAATATTATAATATTTTAGAAAATGCGGGGAAGTGACATGACAATACAAAAAGCAATACATAAAGCATTTTTTTGCGTGTAACAGTACTGTTAAAGAGGCCAAGCATTCGGTTTGCTTTGTTGACCATGATGTTGAGGTGTTCAGACCACTCTAGGTCTTTTAAAGCAAGTACAGGCAAAGTGAAGATCAGCTTGTTACAGGTTTTGATTGAGTTCAGGATTTACATGTACGAAGCAATCGTAAACGCAAGCATACGCACAAGGCTGTTCAAATGCAC
Organism: Siderastrea siderea; assembly: GCA_964030785.1. NCBI lineage: Eukaryota > Metazoa > Cnidaria > Anthozoa > Scleractinia > Rhizangiidae > Siderastrea > Siderastrea siderea. The sequence continues at coordinate 48,009,578 of OZ034969.1, read as the reverse complement.
AAACAGGGTGACATGCAGGCGATTCTATTGTGATCTTCAATGGTTACGCAAGCCAAGAGAAAAGTGACAACTGAAAATGAGTACAAGCACTATAACTTTCAATTCAAATTTTGATAACTTACAATCCCTGATCACACTGAACATTCATAATTTTGACAAAGAGCAATGCCTGAAACGTCATTGATGAAACCTTTGTAACACCAAAACCGAGCAGGAGTTCTTTTATCAAACCAAAGAAAACCTTTGTTCTGGTTTTTCGTAATTTGTTGTAATGGTGAACTTTTTAATCTAGCTAAGAAACACTGGGTTTTTCATGAAAAAGTGATCTTTCTTTAGGGTTAGGTGACGCGCTTAGTGGAAACAATGTAAGCGTCAAAAAAACAAAAAATAAACCCGTATGCGCAAATAAATCAATCAAGCAGTAGTTTGAATCAATGATACTTACATCTCAGTTGTTAGGTTATTGTTGGCGTCGAAAGATTGACGGTAAACTTTATTCAACTTCGTTCTTATCATATATCTACGGAGAAAACACAACCCTTCAGAATTAATGCGTTTTTCGACTTAAAGGGCAAAGAGAATTTTCATTTAAATACGCTTTCATTATAAAACTCAAACGAAGTATGCTCCATTGAAAATACGCCCTCTGCAGGAGTTGGTCACATGGTACAAAATACGTCATGCTCAATAGCAAATGGCGCAATGGAAAACACACACACACAAACAATGGAATTAACAATGTGAGTGACAAACATATCTTTGCTCTTTACGTCTCACTGCGCCGTTTGCCATTCAGCATATCAAGACCAAGTCATGGAAAGGGTCCATAACGGCCCCAAAGCCTGAAGTATTAACCCTTCCCCATAAGGGGATATGCAGATAAAACCATTTCCCACGTCACCAATTTATACGGCAAGCTATCACTTAAACAGGCAAATTTTACGTTCATTTCTGAAATCTTGGCCAGAGTTACAGACAAAAACCTATTAACATTTCCGTTGATTGTCATTTTGTAATTTTAGCCACGTCGCAATACTGTTTCGAAGTTGAATTAAATCCTTTCCGCAAATGTTTGCCAAAAAGATTTTTTCTTTCTGAAAAGGGAGATAACGATGTTTTCATCAACGCAATGAAAGAGAAGGTAAAATGGGAGAAAGGAATTGAAATGAAAAATTGAGTCCAAATGTTAACTTTTTAACTTGAATGAAATAGAGCATGTTGAGAAATTAGGTTAAAAATTGATAGTATAAAGGGTAAGAAAGTGACTTTATAGCTGCAAAGTGTGGGTTTTGTAGGAAAAAACCCCTTAAGGTTTTCGAAAACTTATAACACATAAAAGGCAAAAAGTACTGAATTATGATTGGTCCAAACAGAGGTAGGCATGTTTTCTCAATTTTCTGTCTGTTGAGGGCAAACTACTTGTACTTTATTGGCTCTCAGATTGCTTAGCAACGGATAACGCGATAAAAATTGTCACAGATTTTTTTTGTTTTGATGCGTTTTGCAACAAAGGTGTCTCGTTTTAAGAGAGTTGACAATGAATTTATTTAAGAGATAAAAGAAAAAAGTGGAAATGGGAACACTAAAAAGGGCTCTGAGCACTGGAAGAAACGTGTTCGTGAATTGGGACATGAAAGAAAACATACAAAATCTCGAAAAAGTACGATATGGAACCGCTTGACAAAGCATTATCGCAATTTGCTGTGGTACGATAGAAAAACGGAAATGACTACGAGCGGGATTCTTGAAAGTGGTGCAAAAGTCCAAATGGTACCGAAAATCCACTCAACGAAATAGAGAATCTATAAATTCAAGAAAAGTACTAAAAGAAAAGACCCCAAAAACTCAGAGAGCAAGGAAGAGGAAAGGCGATTCTCTTGGAAAACGGCCAAATTGGCGGTAAAAGTCCACGTTCATTAGTAAACACAATGTGGTGGCTAAGGACACAACACTTTGGTCTTCGCGCCAAGAGCATCACCAGCTCAAGGTTTTACTTAAACGAGAGATGACGGTGGAGATGAATTCCCCACGTTCGCAGAGGGTCAGACAAAGACAAGGCAAGGAGGTTAAACCGTAAAATGAGATGAAGAATGATGCCCCATAAAGTTACTAAAATTATACCTGGAGTAGCAGCCAACAGAAATCATAACGAGAGGCCCGTTTTACCTTTTCGTAATCAATAAGCCTGTGTCAAGTTTGTGGTACAAGGAAACACCGATAGGAAAAAAAAGAACTTTCTGTTTACACTATCATGAAAACTCACTTCTAACCACAGCACCAGGGAATCTAAGATGGATTATGATTCGGGAGATAAGCGAGAGCAGGGAATTAAATCATATCCAAAATCATCGACACAGTCATCCATCTTCATCAAGAGGCGTGCTCAGTCAGCTATATCCAGCTATTCATCAGTTCCACGCTTGATTGAAGTTTGCCAAACGTTAAAATGGTTTCCTAAACAGAACCCACGTTTTACCCTCTATGTTATTAACAGGTAATCGCACATTTCCTCGTAAAATTAAGGATTCTTATCAGAAGCTGCAGAAATTGCTGCAGAAATTGCGAAGATTCAGGTTCTAAAAGCACGCGTGATATTTTTACCCTGCCGTCAGGACGGGGTCTAGTAATACCCGTTTTTTTCATTCTAATTTTTTTTTGGTAGTCACTCCGGTTTTCGCTCGGCCAAACAAATACGTGTTGCAAACTTACGGTCAACATAAGCATTATCTTCGGTCGGTTAGCGCCGATTCGCAAAAATCTTCCTGAAAGACGGTGCAGAAGATTACTAGGGATGAAATGAAATAAAAATCTTTTTGACGAGAGCAAGGACAAAGATGCTAGCAAGCTCTGAAAGGCACCGATTCGATCGGGTTACTCGGACCAACAAGGTCAAATATTCAAAAGTGAAATGGAAACATTTTTTGGCAGTTTTGCTTTGCTTCACCAAAATCTTTAGGGAAAGTTGTGTAGAAAAGTACAAGAAATTCAATGGAGTTGACTTCTCTTCGACACGAGCAAGGACGAAGGTGCTATCGAGCTTTGAAGCTGGCATGAATTCGCCAAACTTGCCGTAGCACGTAAATATTACTTAATTGAAACACAGAAGCCGATTCGGAGAAGTTTCTTGCTTTCGCCAAATCATTCATCGAATCATCGCCTCAAAGTAGACATTTACGTTTCTATTTTCGGTAGATAACGGATCCCCTTAGTTTTTAGGATATTTTTTCTTTATCAATAAATCTATTTAAATTTCCGTGCCCTCGTTATTGAGAATTACGCTGAGAAGTCAGTTCGTTTAAGAAAAGAAACGTAAAGTAAAAAAAACCAACGCAACTGAGTCACGCTATGGTCAAACTATTTCGTCACGTTCTTCTTCGCGATAGCCTGGATGACCAAGGGATGATGGATGGGAAAGGTGTTCATACTATTAGGGATTCATGTTATCGAAAGGAGAAGGATGCAGAGAAGGTGTAGCGGGAGGAGGATGGAAGCAAACACGTCAAAGGTACGATAAATCACCAACTTCAAAAATTTACACCACCTGGGCTCGTATCTTGAGTGACCGTAATGTGTTTTTCATCACGAGGGAAGAGAGGACAACGGCGGGGTTAATGCCCCTAAGGCTTTTCTTGTTACCCCGCCGGCAGAACGGGGTCTAGTAATACCCGTTTTTTTGGTGGTCACTTGCCCCAGACCTCCGCTCGGTCAAAACAATACTTGCCAGTAATCTTCGTTCTTTTAGCGTTTATTCGCCACAATTTTCAAGTTGGCGTAGAAAATTACTGGCGATTTAATGGCATAAAAGCCCCTTTACTGAAAGGAAGAACGAAGGTGCCAGCGAGCTTTGAAGCTGGCATGAATTCGGCTTACTTGCCCTGGCACGTAAACATTACATCACTAAAACACAGAAGCCGATTCGGGGAAGTCCCTTGCTTTCGCCAAGTTGAATAATTCAACAGTGAAATGCAAGCATTTTTTGGCAGTTTTGCTTTGCTTTGCCAAAATCTTTAGGGAAAGTTGTGAAGAAAAGTACGAGAAATTCAGTGGAGCTGACTTCTCTTCGATGGCAGCAAAGACGAAGGTGCTAGCGAGCTTTGAAGCTGGCATGAATTCACCTAACTTGCCCTGGCACGTAAACATTACATCACTGAAACAAAGAAGCCGATTTGGAGAAGTCCCTTGCTTTCGCCAGATCATTCAGCGACCTAAAAGAAGACTTGTTCGTTTCTTTTTTCAGTAGATAGCCGTTCCCTTGAGATTTTAAGATTATTTTGTTTATCAGTAAATCTCAATTCCGTGCCCTTGTCAGTTCGTTTTAAAAAAACGTGACGTAACTGAGTCACGCTATGGTGAAAACTATTTCCAGGTGGATGACCAAGGCATGAGGGATGGGAAAAGTGTTCATACTATTAGGGATTCATGTTGTCACAAGCAGGAGAGTGCAGAGAACACGCGGGGGGGGGGGGGGGGGGCAGCAAACACGTCAATGGTAAGATAAATTACCAACTTCAAAAATTTACACCACTTGGGCTCATATCTTGAGTGACCGTACTGTATTTTGCACCGCGAGGGGAGGGGGAAAAACGGCGGGGTCCAATGCCCCTGGGGCTTTTCTTGTTTTTTTTCATGGTCACTTACCCTAGACCTCCGGTTTCAGCTCGGCCAAACAAATCTTCGTCGCAAACTTCCGCTTTACCTCTTGGGCTGGTATCTTGAGTGATCGTAACATATTTTGCACCATGTGGGGAGGGAGAATAACGGCGGGGTCTAATGCCCCTGGGGCCTTCCTTATTGTTTTGGTGGTCGCTTGCCCCAGACTCCCGGTTGTCGCTCGGCCAAACAGATATTGGTCGCAAACTACCGCTAAATATAAGCATTGTTAGATCCTTTACCGTCGATTCGCCAAAATTTTCATGAAAGTCGGTGTAGAACATTACTAAGGATGTAATGGCATAAAAAATTCCTTCAACGAGAGCGCGGACGAAGACGCTAGCAAGCTTTGAAAGTCACCGATTCGGTTTCGTTTATATTTTACGTTGGTGAGCAAAACAAGGTTAAATATTCAACAATCAAATGCAAGCATTTTTTTGACAGTGTTGCTTTGCTTCGCCAAAATCTGAAGGAAAATTTGTGCAAACAAAGGACAAGGAATTTAATGGAGTTAACTTCTCTTCGATGAGAGCAAGGGCGAAGATGCTAGCGAGCTTAGAAAGCCAACGATTCATGCTGGCATGCGCCAAATCACCGCTCGGCCAAAATATACTTGCCGGTAATCTTCGTTCGTTTAGCGTTTATTCGCCAGAATTTTCATGAAAGCTGGTGTTGAATGGCATAAAAATCCCTTCAAAGGGAGCAAGAACGAAGATGCTAACGAGGTTTGAAAGCCACTGATTCAATCTTGTTATACAGTTGCTATTTTTGCCACTCGACTCGAGCACTGGGATTAAATATTCAACAGCGAAATGCAAGCATTTTTCGGCAGTTCTGGATTACTTGGACAAGGTCTTTAGAGAAATCAGTGCATTCAAGTACATGGAATTCAAAGAGGTTAACTTCTATTCGATGAGAGCAAGGACGAGGGTACTGGCGAGCTTTGAAAGCCAACAAATCGAGCTAGCTTTTAATAGCGCAATAACGTTTTGGGTCAGACTGAGTCATGCTATGATCAAAATAATTCATCACGCTCTTTGTCACGCAAGCTAAAACAGGGTGGTTAACCGAAGAAAAGACAGGTCATGTCTTGATTTATATTATCATAGCAAACACGTAAGAGGGACGGTGAATCACCAACTTCAAAAATTTTCACCACTTGCGCTTGTATCTTACGTGGCCGTAATATATTTTGGACCCCGGGGGGAGAGAGAACAACGGCGGGGTTAATGCCCCTGGGGCGTTTCTTCTTGATTGTTAAAATCCTTAATTTTACTCGGCCCCATGCGATTACACATACTTAACACGTTCAGGTGTTCTATAAGAAGTTGATTGATAGGCAACTGTTGCCTCTCGAGATTCTGCGACTCAGGTATTTCTAGCAGAGATTACCATCAAGTGAGTCGAGCATCATAGGCTTGTTGTGTGCAAGGAGAGTGGACACATCTGAAAACACTTTCAAGCCTCCTTAATTGCTTATGTGCGTCGTTATGTCGCAATGACGCACCACGTCAAGCATCGATCGCATGCGCTGGTAAGGAATGTACACAATTGTAGCGTTTGTTTCGGTTGAAATAACTTTGCACGGATTCACCTTTATTAAATGAACGATATCCCCTGAATTTCCTTTTTATTGATTACTTTCTCGCTCACTCACTGCAGTTTTTGAACAAATGAAAACAAGTTATATTTTAACAAATATTTTTGTTTTTCGAAAAACATGCTGGCTAGGAATATTGCCAATACTTTAGCTGTTACAAACATGGAAGCCATATCAATTTACGAATGCCAGTTTTCAGGCTAGTCATGCACCTTCTTTATTTGGTGACCCATGATTATTATTATTATTATTATTATTATTATTATTGTTATTATTATTATTATATGTATTTTTTGCATTTCAGCCACGAACTACCCGTTATTTAATTACAGCGAAAAAGTTTAAGGGGTCGTCCATTTTACCCGACTTTCGCTCAAAGGCCAGTGATCTTGAACATGTAATTTTGTAAAAACCTGATGGCCTACCAGCTTTCAGGGCTTTTTTATTTCCAAATAAATCACTTTGCCCTGTTAATGCTCAAGTTTACTGCGCACGCAATAGAACTTCTCACCGATAAAACAGCCACATTGGTTTGCCCCTTGGGCATCTCAACGTACTTATTAAAATCAAATGGCTCCTGTATCGGTAAGAAGGTCTGTTCTCGTAGCAATGCCATGCCAGGTCATGCATTTAGCCTAAGAGCTGAGATAGAAATATAGACAAATATAGTTTGGTGGGCATTGCAATGTTTATGATCGGATGATCCCATATTCTTCCCTTAAAGACTAAACTCATAAATTTGAGAACATATCTTCAAAATGGATTTTGAACAAAGACTGTGATCCTTCAATTTATGCTTTAAATTTTATCAACGATCCAACTACTTACATCAAAAGATTTCTATTCTGAATGGTGAACGCCTGTGACCCAATAGTCTTGAGAGGGTTATCTGAAAGCATTCTAATAAAAAAAATATAGCAAAAATTAGTCTAGTTCACATGCTTATCAAGTTTTGGAAACAACTCCTTTTTTTACTGCATTATTTTGATAATCATTCGTTGAGCCTTTGTTTCATGTTTATATCCTTCTGTCAGTGGATGAAAAAAGCATGATTTTTGGCATTTGCGAAATTAGAATCACTCTTAAGGTTCAGGGACCTCACAGATGGAGGGCTCTCTCACTGTTTCATTTCCTTGCCTTCACTTAAACATATTTCACCTTAAGGACGGTGCCTCCTTTTGTTACTGCGCATAAGTTCTACCCATCTCGGGATATCCGGATTTCTTAAGGAATTTGCCCCCTAATACAATAATATTTTTGTGCGGTTTCTCACCGTGTGGAAAAAACAGATCTTAGGAAGGGCTATCAGAATCCAAAAAGAAAAATGGGGGTAACCACACATTTTTCAGAGATAACTGAGCTTAAATTTCGAAAGAAATTGCCATACATTCTTTGTATTTTAACGCTGTTTTAGAATTATGGTTGCTCAATTATCTCAGAAAAATGCGAGGTTACCCACATTTTTCTTTTTGGATTCCAGTCACCCTTGCTAAGATCTACTTTTTCCCTATAGTCATAACCTTTGCAAAAACACATCTGTATTAGGAGGCACCGTCCTTAAGGTGGCCAAACACAGTTTTCTTGTACCTATGAGTTATTCATCATTATTTTCAAACCACCGGCAGTTGGGCGGCCAAAATTGGCAAGATGCAAGTTCAACTTAAAAAGGTTATATTTTGGTATTTTTATTGGGCTAAGTACTGTTGCCATGACAATACGGCTGGTAAGAAACCAGCATTAAAATATGGGTTTGCTTTAATTTTAGAAAATCCAGTCATGAGATTATTTTCACCATTATTTTGTCTCTAAAAAAACTCAATAAAATACTGGCATATTGACACTGGTCTCGTAAATTGTTTACAAAGAGATTTCTGTAATTTAGTGTTTTGCATTTTATCGTTTTCTGAACCTGTCCTCTGTCAGATTTCAGTTTTTGTTTGTAGGCGAGTTACGCGTGTTCCAAACTATTATTCTGCCAAATTTCATGTAATTCCAATGAGCAGTTCCATAGAAAACCGCGTGCATTTCCACTAAACCATGCAGTCACAATTTTCTGGTTAACTGCGCATGCTTCTTATTTGGCAGGGTTCTCGATCCACACAAACAATCCCAGAAAGGCAGGGTATTTTCCACTAACATTACCTTTAATACATTTTAGAACAAACGTTTTTAACATATAAAAAAACTGAGACGCAAACAGTCTTCACTGGACAAACTAAAATGATCGCTGTACAAGCGACTTAAATAAGACGCGAACTGTTCTGTTCATACGTTCGCGTCCTACATAAGACGCGAAGATCACGTATCAATGCTTCGCGTCTTATTTTTGATACAGCCTCGTTTACATGCAGTGTTACCATTAGCAACAATCCAAGATGGCGCGCTGTATAGTATAATATCCTCACTGCATACTCATTACCTCATCGCATAAGATTAAGTTATGGGAAGAGTTCGCTCCTGCCTTCACCATTACGACCTAAACGATCAAAACTTCCAACGCCCTAAAGAATCGCCGCAACAAAAGACAAGTTAGGTGCACCACTCTTTATACCCGCCCATTACTCAGATCCCTCTTAACAAACAATCGCTATCCTCGCCCATGACTATCACTACTCTAAGCTAGCCGATGCACCAGACCTATAGTGTTACATGAAAAACATGACTAACCCATAACTAGAAGATACACTGGAGGTTGCTAGGGTGAGAAATTGGAGTCTGATCAAGGTATTCGGTGCTCGAGAAGAGTCGCCTGGTGATAGGGGAGGAACCAGCTACAGTGGAAATTTTAGTGTAATGGCTAACCATATCGCCGTTCCTCCATCCTACGTAGCGAGAGATCTCATCTGGGGAGCAACCCATCATATTAAGGGTATTTGAAAGGCCAAGCCTAAAGCTGTGGGGGGTCTCCCCACAATCTATCTTTGCCTCTGTGAGGTGTTTGCGCAGACGGTTATTAACCGCAGAACCAAGAAAAGGCCTTGAGCTTACAACTTTACGACGGTCAATAGTTCTAAACAAATACCCGCCAGCTAATTCAATAGAAAGCAACTAACAAACAGATAAATAATATTCAATCCAGGAAACAGGACAGACCTTATTCCCCTTAAAGGGTTCTAAGACAAATGGACAAGATGTATCACCCCGAAAAGTTTTAGTAAGTGTAAACTTAAGTAAGAACCTCTTTCGGTCTTTAAACCTAAACACTTGACTCGCCAAAAGGCGGCCGAGATCCGAAGCGGGATCCCCGGTAAAGAAATCGACAACAAAAAAGGTGGCATCCCTAACTAAGATATACTTATTAACAACGGGAAGGTGAGCGCTGGCCTCTATAGAACGCCTAAGAAAACTTATTAGCTTAGAAAACTTTAGAAAAAACAAAGGAACTGCCTGCGAAGGCACTATCGCTTTACCCGCCTGCTCCTCCCGAACCAGTTTAAGGTATTCTCTGACCCTGGTGTGTGCTACAGGATTGGAGTCGTGCAAACGGCCAAGATTGTTAAAAATGGCCCTCAACTTTCCTAACGAAGAGTCTACCGACCCTGCAGCCAAACGGGTCGGACAATTACAATGGACTTTAGAACACGATTGACTATGTAACACAGTCTTTCCCGACTTGTTCTTGCTAATCAAGAATCTAATAATATCGTCCGAAGTGCATGAAGAAACGTCTTTCCGGGGAGATAAAGTAGCTAGGAAATCCAAAAGTTGCAGCTCAAGGGCGGACTTCTGTCGCTGGTAGGGCTTGCCCTTGAACACGTTCGTAAACTCTTGGAAACGTTTAGCAATCTCTGCATGGTCTACAGTCTTGGTAGGCACAACAAATTTTTTAAGGCATGTCCGCGAACCACAAGCCTGACAAAAGTTGGCGACAACGTCGTTAGGGTATAGACAAGCGGGACATCGTCGGGCAGCTTTCCAAGGTCTTGGAACCTAGGGATCAAAAGCACTGTAAGGCAAAAATATTTTGACTAGCAGACACACCGGAACGCCCAGAGGTCCCATTGCAGAGGACGGGGAGCCATCCCTGAGAATGCTGGGAAGGGAAAAGCAGGACCGAACTCGAGCCCTTCTTGCCCAAAAGAAATCGACTGAGAAGGCCTGGATGGTCGCCCACCAGAATGGTCTTGGACGGATATCCGGAACAATGAGTGTAAGTGCGCCATAAAATTCTTGGTCGACAACGTAGCGAAGAAGAGGTCCAAGAAGAACAAAAGGTTGAAACACGTAAATATTGTGTCCAGCCGGTAGGGGATTAGCAAAAACGTTTACCCCAGCGGATCCGGGGGTGGCCCAGGGCTTGTAGTGAGGCAGAGGATTGGCGTTGTTATCCTTTTGACAGTTACTGTCCAAGGACATTAAATCGAATGAATGAGGACCGAACAAACGTTCCAAATATAGCCTAGCCTCAAGAGAAAGCATACAGTCCAAATCTGAATACTTCCGCGAAGGCTCGTCAGCGGGATTATACTTCGAAGGCACGTAGAAAGTTTGAATGCTAAATTTCTGGTCACGACTACAACGGTAAATCTCTTTGACAACCTCGTTGACTGCGGAATTCTTGCAACCGTCGTCGTCCAATGCAAACTTGAGGACTTTGTTATCAATATGGACGTCAACGAGGGAATTTGACAACTGCCCTTTAAAGGAAACAAGAGCATTTAACAGAGCTCTTGACTCCAACAAATTGACATCTGTAGAAGGATCAGAGGGCCAGTAATCTCTGGAGTCCATCTTCCGTCCGTCTCGAAACAGGACCGCACCCCAAGCACCTGTCGAGGCGTCAGAAAAGAGTGAAAGCGTTACGTGATGCTCGGAGCGCCAAGGGAAACAATCCATCCATTCATCGAGGAAACGCCAATATAAAACCTCTGTACGAAGGTTTCCCTCAATACGAACATAAGGCTTGGAGGAGCGGCAGAGCTGGGAGATGGCCTTGAAAATTTCACAGACTTAGAGTTTACAACCAGGAATGGCCAAACTAAACAAGATAACTTTTCCCGCGAATCTCTGAAGGGTTTTAACGCCAACACACCGGGAAGATAAAATCTCCTCCCTGAGTATCTTGAACTTTAGCGTCTTATCAGGGGGAAGAAGGAAAGTTTGGCGAAAGGAATCGCAAAGAAAGCCAAGAAAACGAATCACAATAGAAGGGACACACTGCGATTTAGCGATAGCTATGAAGTAACCTGCCTCTATGAGGAGATAGCATAAAATGTAGGCGGCGGCCTCAGCGAGAACTCTGTTAGGGGGTAGAGTGGAATCGGGTGGCGCCCGATAGAGTTGACCAACGTGACGATCGTCTATGTACTGAGACACTGGAACCCCAAACGAACGTGCTGCACTCGTAACGGCAAGACCGAGATTGTGATATATGTAAGCACTCGCCTTCCATCCAAAAGGGAGAGTGAAAAACACAAAATAAACGCCATTCCATTCCAAGCCAAAAAAGGTTCGCGATGAAGGATGGATGAGCACATGCTGATAGCCACTTTTATCATCAAATGACGTTTGAAAATGGCCAGGAAGAACATACCTAGGCAAGTCTGGGAGGTGGTCAAGCTTAAAGGGGAGGTCTTTAATCCACAGATTCAAAAATCGTTCATCGTGGCATAAACGAGGCTTGGAAGGTTCCACAGTGAGGGGAAGGACCAAATGGGGGGAAGTTACTTCGCCAACCCTGCCCCAAACCGCGAGTACTTCGCTGTTTACCCAATCGACGATGGTATCAGTGATAAAATCCCGGAACTGTTCGCAAACCTTGGCTTTGTAAAGCCGCATGGAAGGAGGGAGCAGCGAATCATATGAGGAACCTTTAAAGTTTCCTTTGAAGGGCTTGAAAAACCGATCAATCCTAACGCCCTCCTTAATAATTTCCATAAGGTCCACCTGAGAGGAGCTATGCCCGCTCAATAAGCGCCCCCACACTGACAAGTGGCCGTGGATTCCGCCCGCTCTGAAATACCGAGAATCGAGGAATCGAAGCTGGTTTAACGAAGCTTGACTGGGACAGGCCGCGACCTTACTTGGTGAAAGGAGGGGGCCAACGAAAGGGGAGGGCCCCTGCCTAATATCACATAGAGGAATATCACCCTTTGATGAATTTGCGGCAACTGCAACAACTCTGGCATGGAAAGAAGAAGGACCCTAAAAGGGGAACAAAGGAAAAAATACCCGTGTGAAAATCAAAAAAGGAAACAAGGAGGGAACCCACCCCTTCGTTGACCCGAGCTCCGAACTAGGTCCGAAATTGAGACACAGAGCAGGTCCCCCCAAGGTCAACGAAGAAAGCGGACGCGGGAGGATGAGAAAACAGAATGAAACAAGCGAGGCCAGGGAATATAACAATTTATTGGGAAAAATACAACACAAATTGTCTCAAAGGCCAGGACTAGGAACTAGAAACGTCCGGCTCGTCCCCGACCATTCTGACGTCTAATAGGGTTATTACGGCACGAACGGGCAACATGCCCCCACTTTAAACATCGCAAGCACTGAATGTTTTGCTGAGGCGAGTAAGGAGACGGTCTGCGCGCAACAGAGCCATAGCCAGAGGACGGAGGAGGAGCTTTGCCAACGCCCTTCAAAATGGTAGTGGCTTCCTTGGCGACCTTAGCGCGAACAGGATCCCCCAATAACCCGAGAAAAAGGCGCTGTAGCTGAGAGTGGTCCACGGCGTCCGTCCTGGCCCTGATTTTGTCAAGAGCAGCCGCGTCCGCTTTCTTGTGGCTTTCGTTTCTTGCAAAGCGAACCAGAGACTGTAGCAGATCAAGAGCCTCATATTTGTCGAACATCACGGTAGGGCGACTGATATGTTGACGCAAGGCTGCGAGAGCCGACTCTGAACTTTCTAAAGTCTTCAGCTGCTCCAACGACTTGATCTTATCCTCAAGTACCTTAATACGAGCAGCGGCCTATGACAAAACAAACAACCTAAAAAAATATGACTTTAAACTCTAATTTATTCGTTATGAACAATATCTCACAAAATGTAATACCTTCCTATAAACGGCATATCACAAAAACACATTGCCTCCACCAGTGGTATACGCAAAAACAGTCCTGCAACAACGTGTTGCCCTTACCAGTGGTGTACGCAAATAGCCACGCAACAACACGTTGCCTTCTCCAGTGGTATGCGCAAAACAGTCACGCAACAACACGTTGCCTTCACCGGTGGAACACGCAAAACAAGCACGCAACAACACGTTGCCTTCACCAGTGGTACACACAAAAACAGTCACGCAACAACACATTGCCTTCACCAGTGGTACACACAAAAACAGTCACGCAACAACACGTTGCCTTCACCAGTGGAAAACGCAAAACAGCTACGCAACAACACGTTGCCTTCACCGGTGGTATACGCAAATAGTTACACAACGATACGTTGCCTTCAGCAGTGGTATAAGCAAAAAACAGTCACGCAACAATAACATATTGCCTTCACCGGCGGTATGCGCAAGACAGTGCCGTAACAACAAGTCGCCTTCACTAGCGGAATACACCATAATAGCCATGCAACAACACGTTGCCTTCACTGGTGGAATACCACAGTAACGTCCACCCAACAACGAAAAAGGAAACCCAAGCGACAATTAACCCCACCGTGTAAAGCTGACCAACAAGCGTGAACAAAAATGCATAAATTTACCCGCATAGGATGACGAAAAACACCCCAACAATGTTAGCCAAAAGAAAAACAAGAAGGCCTTAATTGCGGGAGCTAAAACTAAAACAGAGGGCCACAGAGACACGGAAAAACACAGGAAACAAAGGCCCTAAAACAATACAGAGCATGAAAACAACAGCTCCAAAACAAAGAAAAATATCACAGGTTTACCGAGGCAAACCCAAAACCAAAGAACCGAGAAGGAAAATATTCGTGAACCGGAGACAAACGCAGGCACTAATGCTACAGGCAGCGGTAAAACACGATAACAACGCAAAACCTGGCTAAAGACAACAATATTGCTAGGAAAATTACCTCTTCTACGGTTCCAACAGCCGGGGCCGGGTCTGCCTCTAAAACTGGTGCCGGCGGCGGATTAGGTTGCGGTGCGAGAGCTGGTTCGATAGCTGGCGGTTCTTCGACGGCTGGCGGGGGCTCAACAGCAGCATGTTCCACGGCCGGAGCGGCTGCGCGAGCAGGCGGAGGGGGAAAACCATGGTCTGCCATCTATCTATACGCTGGTGGCGGTTGACTGTGAAACGATTATCGCGAAATTTGGCCGTCGTCCCGGAGTACGGTTAAAATGACCACGTTTCAAGCGGGGCGACGAAATATATATTCTAAGACCGCAAAGCATCAACACCGCATTACAAGCATGCGCGGAAACAGGGGAATTTGAACACATAATGAAAACTTCTGCCATGAGCTAATTAATTATGCTGTGAGAATAGCAAGAAACAAAAGCGTGCTGTCATTTTAAGAAGGAAGAGACTTTTTCAGAGATGTTTTTTTCAATTTTGAGAAGTTTTTTTTTCTTATGAAGACCATGTTGTTAAAGAAAATTCATAAACTCGGCGTTGCAAACAAAGAATACAACAGAAATCCGAGACAAGTTGGTAGAAAGCGATCGACGGATTAGTGCGATCATAACATGTTACAGATGGAAGATGCTGAATTTATTGCAAACTTTCGGCTCTCCCGCTGTTAGCCAGCGAGAGAGCGGTCAGTAACTCGTCAAAAGAATATGCCCGTCTTAGATAAGACGCATCTTATTTTCTCCCCTATAAATGGCCCTAATGTAGAACATGTATCGCATTTACTCAATCGTCAATGAATTTCAAATGTAAAAGGTTATGGGTTAGACATTAGCATCAAGCGCAATTGCCCTATGCGAGTTCTACAAATAAAGGTGTACAATAAAGATTTTGTATTAATTTGTGGCTGCTTTAAAGAAATAAAAATTTAAAGACGTCACATAAAAAAGACAAATCGAAGCTGTTCCACAGAAAGCTGTTCTTCATGTACCTCTCAGCTGTCTGGGAGAAGAAATATTTTGACCCACTTGGTAGTGATAACCAGCATTTCATCCAAACAATTGGGAAACAAATATGTCAAACAAGATCTCCAAAGTAGATCAACATACCATAACTATCAATATCTCAGCTGATGTGAAGCTGAACTTTGGTGCCAGGTGACTAGAACGAGCGTCAACATCTCCGCGTTCAGCCGCTATTGTGAATACCGTGATCTTGCTTTTTTGAAAATTATAATTTTCGAAGCTTTTCATTTCAGGCGACAAAAGTTTCAAATTTTCCAACGGGAGCATGTAAGGCCAATTTGGGAACAACCTCCCACCCTCAACCCTAAAATGATTTCCACGGTCGTGAAGCTTTTAAAGTATATCCCTTCGTTACTTACGTACATTAATTTAAGGTTCTTTAAGTTCTTGAAAGCCTGATCAGGTATTATCTGGAGGCCGTTCATATTAAGCAATCTAAAATCAAAAAATAGAATTTGTCTTATACTTTGGAGACTGCAACAGTTTATGAAGTTAGGTATCATAAACTACCCTGAAAGTTTCTTGGTTATTATATATTAAAACGTTTTTTTTTTTTGTATTTTGATATAAGTAAAATAACATTTAAAAGCTCATTTACAACTCATGAACCAATACAACAATCAAATCCCTGCCGTATAATATATGGAACGTGTACTTTCTATTTATTTGTGAAGCCTCCTCTACAGAAGCTGCGGCTGCACAAGTGATTTTTTGCTTGCGCTGATGATATTTTTGAAATCATGGCGTCGTCAGCGCGCGGTGAAAATCGCACGTGTAGCCGCCCTCGCACAGGCGATGCAGCATCTGAAAAAATCGCATAAAAAAGTCGCGAGAAATTCAATGAGTTGAATTTTTTGCGACAAAATCACGGACTTTGTCACCAAGTGTAGCCACCAGCGCGCGCCTGCGAAGTTATGTTTCATGTACAACTTTTATTTTTTTTTTTGAAATTTTGTTTTGTTTGTTTGTTGCTTTGGTTGTTTCTTTAATTGCTTTCTTTTTTCCCATTTTAGTTAGTTTGTGATAATTTGCCCTGTTTCGGGTTTTGTTGACGCCCTAACAGACTTTGCCCACCTTGCGGTCAACAAAATTATGATCACCTGATCACTTTTTTTTTCAAACCGCGGAATGAAATCAACGGTCCGTGAACCGGGCTAAAAGAATCCGTTCTCAAAGGACGTCTGAGATCGATAGTTACTGCGACATTTTGCTCGATTGCTATGAAAACTATCCAAAAATATGATGAAGGTAATCAATTCAACAGTCGATTTGTTATACGGGCGCAATTTTTATCTCACTACAGTCCACTTTTTAAACTTAATTGGTCGCTATACAGAATTGTGAGAATGGTAAACTGAACATCCCAAATAGAAAACAAGTTTGGCTTTTTGTGGCTTTTCTACAATCAGCTTCTATAGACCCAACCGTGACCCCGACTAATTTTTTTATGAACCTTGTAAAATAACGCTAGCCACGCCACTGATCTTCTATATATCAGTGATTGGAGAGTCCGAACCCTGCAGAGATCAAGACGCATGGGTTCGACTCCCCGGGGATGGAATTCTTCTTCTTTGTAGTCCCATGATCGCCCTAACGAAGTGTTGATAGTACTTACAACGTCTTAATCTTCAGAGCAGGAAACGTTTTGTCGGATATAGAGGTTATGTTGTTGTTGTGCAAAGTTCTGAAAAAAAAAATTACAACCGATCAAATGAAAGTTTAAGGTTCACCAGATTGTAATGTTCACGTTCCTACGCCTAGGTATAGAGCAGTTAACAAAAGGTGCAGTATTCCTAACAGTTTTCTCACCCTCGTGTGTGATTCCCAACAATTTGTTTGCCCTAAAAGGAAATGTTTGAACTCCTCAATTCCGCACGAGAAGAAGCTTAGATCTTGATAAATAAAGAAAGATGGTGAATTTTAAGCTCGGTGAAGATATAAGAAAAGATGGAACAATCAACATGTCGCGAGCGTGGGACAAAGAAAAAATCTGAGTCCCCGACGGGAATCGAACCCATGACCTTCCGTAACACCGGTCGGACACTCTAACCACTGAGCTACTGGGAGACTCTTGGCGAGCATAGGTCATATTTACTGAGTTCGTGGTGACACGCGTCCTGCATACTGCTAGGATCAGCAATGTCGAAGCGCCCTATAGGTGATAAATAAAGAAAGATGGTGAATTTTAAGGTCAGTGAAGATATAAGAAAAGATGGAATAATCAACATGTCACCACGAACTCAGTAAATATGACCTATGCTCGCCACGAGTCTCCCAGTAGCTTAGTGGTTAGAGCGTCCGACCGGTGTTACGGAAGGTCGTGGGTTCGATTCCCGTCGGGGACTCAGATTTTTTCTTTGTCCCACGCTCGCGACATGTTGATTATTCCATCTTTTCTCATAAGCTTAGATCTTGTTCATATTGTTTGTTTGTTTTGTTCGTATCTAGGCAGTCATTGAGGTAAACAGTTTTTATTCTTTTTATGCAACATTATTAACCATAGCAACAATAATGTATGTATACATTACACGAGTGATTTTGTTCTATCACTGAGATCTCCAATGGAACGAAGAAAAATTATCGATGAAAGAAACGACGTCGGCACAATAAAGGACTTGGAGTAGAATGCAGCACTCTTAAGCAAAGCCAATACCGAGGGTTTCTCGACAAGTAATTGTGGATTGGTGTTATATGCTACATTAATTTGCAAGCTAGCTATAGGTTTTCTTTTAAGACATTTATACCCCGTTCACATCAAATAAACATGTCTTTAACGTTATTCAGACCGAGCTTTTTTTTTTATCTTCTGGGTCTGGGGGAGGTGGGGCGAATTCCGCCCCTACCTCTTACCTTTGAGGACATTACAGCTATGACAACGAAACTTGGAGGTCAGATAGTCGTCCAAAAACATTTCTATCGAATTCCGCAATATTAGCTGATGATGTCATATGACGTCACAATAACGTCTTGTTCTCAAACGGCGGCCATCTTGGATCCGCCATCTTGGATTTCTTAATTTTTCTAAACCGTTCAAAAACCGCCAAAGTTGATCTAAAATTACCTCGAAAAAGTTACGACTTTTCATTAAAAAGAGGAGAATTCAAAATTCTAAAAACCGTTTGTCAAAAAGTGGTTGCCATGGTAACTTCAAACTTATTAGACAAGGACTTGCTACATCAAATTGTTTCCAGATAAATTTTAGAAAAAGTCACCAAGTTTGGTGGCTTTATCTTGCATATTAAAAAAGTTATAAACGTCCAAAGTTCGTGCGGGCAGAATTCCCCCCGCCACGGTCTGAATAGGGTTAAAAGGTAAAATTCCCTGTATCCTCCCATTCCTGTGGTTCCGTACTCGTGAATTCATAATTACAAATTTCACATTTTTTGTTGATGAATATTATTGCTAGCTTTGTATAAAACTCAAGCGCAGTGGGGAGGCAAATGTGCCAGTTACACGATGCCAGTTTTTATTGTGTAAAGAGTCGATCACTTCATGGTATTTGTAATTGTAACTTCGGTCTGTTTTCCCAAAATCAAGGGAAATGTGTAGTCGGAATGTGTTCCAGGATTAAATTCGGAATCTGTATTTGCAGAATAAAAATTGATCGAAGTAAACAGTTGCTGGACGTGTGGAAGTTTTTCTCATTACTACTGTGGTTTTCCAATTTGTTAATTTATAGTTCTGAGCTTAGTTGTGATGAACTGTCTCGTCTAAATTTGTCTGCTTCCAAGAATGATGTATTGGTTGCAATAAATTGGTCTCCTTTCTGTTAGAAAAACCTTTTGTCTAAAACTTACCAACAAATCCTTAACCCGCTCTACATACAAATTTGCAATTTACAACGGCTATACAGGAACACGAATTGACGATGAAATTGCCTGGTAAAATAAGATGCTGGACTAAGAAACTGAAATAGTACATTGAATCTTGTAGCCAGTCAGTTTCGAGTCAACACTTTCTTCTTTTTCTTCCGCAGCCGGTAAGCTTATAAAGTTATCGAGTGAACAGGATTATGGATGGGACGAAACGACTTTACCTTAGTTCCTCGTTAAATTACACATGTCACATGGCTTGTTCAAGATAATTTTGCCAACTTATTTACAGGTGTATTCCGTAACCTGTGTTTCCGACGAAAAATACGCTTATTACCTTTATCTCTGTATGATTGATGGAAAAATCAGCATTTTAGGCCGTGCGAGACGATTCCTATCCTGTAAAAAGAGGTTCTAAAACGTAGTAAGTCGATAGTTTCCTTAAATATTTTGACCCCTCCACTTCTCAAGCTGTAAAAAAGGTTTCTTGGTATCCTCAGATTCGATTTCGTCGTTTTTGTCGGCAGCCATTTTGAACTTGTTCAGTTAAACACGAAAGGTAAACTACATCGTACAGGCTGTTTAGTTAAACTTGGTTTTAGACATATTTAGTTAAACGAGCGTGCGTTATGAACGAGTAGTTTAATTAACTATGTTTAGTTAAACAACATTTAAACATGTTTAAGCTTTGGAGTGCAGGGGTATAAGCAAAACGGAAAGTAAAGTGCATTTTCAGGAATTTCAAATGAAATCAACATTGCTTGCTGCAAACGCAAGTCCAATAAACAACCACATGAACGAAAACTAGGTGGACGCGAGGTAAATGGTCGACACTTAGGTACTTAACCTATGACGATCTCATCATTTTTCATAACAAACAAAACAAGTTCGAAACAAACTTACAAGACTTTTAACCCTGACAGATTGATAAATATGTCAGGAGGTAGAATCTGAATCATATTCCCATGCAAAGTCCTGCAACAAAGTTAAAACATAAATTCAGCAGACAATTCGGTAACCTGCAACCTGGAAGGTTTAGCTGCTTTTATCTTCATTTATAATAAATATAATCAAATGAAATCAAATGTACAAGCAAAGTAATAATAACCTGCTACATATATATATATATATATATATATATATATATATATATATATATATATATATATATATATATATATATATATATATGTCTGCAAGTAATTTGGGAAGGTGTGAAGGTAATTGAAGACTTAAACTACACCGTTCGAGGGAAACAAAAGCATGGTAAAGTGTGACAACCTTCCCGACAACATTGGCTGAGGTAGCTGATTTCGGATAGGACGCCGCAGAATTTTAATTCACAGATATCCAATGGCACAGAAAATGGCGGACATCGCACTTGGATGCATGCATAGCAATGTAGCTGACTATGGCCCTTTAAATCCTAGAAGAAGCTCAAAGTAATACATTGTAAGTGCTACCAGTTCGGCCAGTCACACTAGTTCCCGGCCACCTTTCGTTAGGTAGTCATTTCTCCTTAGAATCGAATTGTAGCAGAGAGCGGCACTTTTCGAAGTTCTATTGCACTTTTCGAAGCTTCATTGCTTTTGTCATCTCGAGTGCTGGCTTTCCTGTTGTTGTTGCAGAAAATAGTTTCAAAACAACGCCAAGGTAGGTGAATTTGTTTTCCGAAACCTTCGTTGAGGGTCCTGAAGAGGGGGGGGGGGGGGGTACGATCCCATTTCCCAGCCCAATTGTTTCCAAATCCCACTTCCCAGTATTCAAATCCGATCCCATTCCCATTAGCAGCTCTTTTCTCTTAGCATCCGCAAAATTACGGCTTCTAAATACGACCCAACAAAGGCCCAAAAATTCACGAGGATTTGCGAAGATGTTCTGAAGACGATAGGATCCTTTTAGACTGGTAAAACGTGCAAGTAGGGAAGTTATAGTGATTATTTAGGTAACATGTTCATGTCACTTCAAATTCCTGTCATTCCTACTTGCAAGAAACCTGTCATTCGACTTGTAAGTGTTCTTATTCTTCCAAGGCTGGTCAGGCGGATCATTCTCAGTGCTGTTTCAAGAGTGCTGTCTACCTCTTCTTCGGAGTCACTGTCACTGTCACTAACGCTAAAGCTGTCTACCTGTTGGTTGTTAGGAGACTTTGGTGTTAAACTGACATCCTCATTTGAATTAGGCGGCTCATCACTTTCGCTTGGAACTCTTTCTACAGCTTTCAGTGAATTTAAATTGACTGGTTTCAGGACCGTTTCAGTTTCATATAAGTTCAGAGGCAAAGTGCCCGCCCTGTCCATTGTGTTATTGTGTCTTACATTTCGTTGTCTGACGGATTTACCATGTATTTTAGCCCTCGCCCTCATTTCAGCTTCCTCGTTTCTGGTTATCTCCTGTGAGGTTGGCTTTGGAATTTTGATGCGAGGTAAGGAATCTGCATGTGATGTTGGAAGTTTGTAATATGAATTTGGATGTGTGTAGTACGCTGCTGCCCACTTAGAAACCCTTTTCACTGCTTCTTCATCTGATGTGCCAAACATGACAGCATATTCGTACAATGTAAAAGTGTCTCTCTTAAAATGTGTTAAGGCATGCTGATTTTCAACGTGAAGGGTTATGAGTGACTCCATGTTTAATATCATTTTGTAGCCGGGAAATAGTGACAAGTCCTGAATGTTGGCTTTGATGGAGCTGAGAGACTTCTTCAGATCGAAGTTCGAGGGATTTCAAACACTTATTGGATACAGTACCTTCAGGGCCTTCAGTGGTGGATGATTACTTCAATGATTGTAGCACCTTAGCCTTCTCTGAGCATGCTTGCACGTACAGCAGCACATTTTCAACCATCTCGATTCTTTGGTCGGTGGTATGATGAGGTGCTGTAAGTGGTTTTTTCAGAGCCTTTCTGAAATGTGACTGCACGTTGAATCACTCTAACAGAAAGTGAAGTGCACGAACTCTTCTGGAATATTTCCAATTGATCTTTAGTTCTTAGGACGAAGGAGGCTTTTCGTGAACTTCCCGCCTCAATGAAGTCGATGTAAAACACTTCGACAGCAAAATCTGCAAATCCTCTTCGTCTACTCGATTCCTCTATGCCACACATTCTACGAATATTCCTCTCCATCTGGGTCGTTGAGCAATCCAATGGTAATTCCAGTTTACAGTTCTCGGTGTGTATGACAACATTTTGAGTAGAAAAGTACTTAACTTCCACGACAACAGTGCGAGTATTGCACAAGAGCGCATTTCTTCCGCCATGTTGTTTGTATCAGAGAAATACGCATGCCCCGTAGACTTTTGAAGAATGAGATTGGCTTTACACGCACCGTTGTACACAAATATCGTTGACCGCAAATCGAGACCATTAGAGGGAAAATAAGACATGATGGCTAAACATGCTAAAAATTGACACGAACAAGGTGCTTGAACAATTTTTTAACGTCTCAACCCCAGGAAATAAGTGATGTCTCGAGTGGTCATGGTTACAAAATATTTATCCCATTCCCATTGTTTGACATTTTTTCTCCCATTCCCAGCGACCAAATCCCAGTCCCAGTGACCTAAATCTCATTTTCCCAAGACAAAAACAGGCCAATCCCAGTTCCCAATTTACCCCTTCAGGACCCTCTTCGTTGTTTAAGGTTCCTCAAATTGCATGGTGCCATCTAAAATATTGTTTTACTTGACTGCATTGACTGAATGAACCAAAATGTGGCACATAACGTAGAATGAACTAGCTTTCTGTGAAACAAAGACGTTGTTCTTCTGTTAGTTCGGCGGAAACTAAGTCCACTATGTTTACATTCCATGAGACATAAACTGCTCAGCCAAAACTAAGGTAACTGCTAATGTGTGAAAAGTCTAACTGAACGAGAGAAGCGCTTTGATAGTAAGGATATATTAACTGTTTAAGACAACGAAGGCCGATGATGTAGAACTTTTACCTCTGTCTTTGCCCCCATCTGCAGATGCCATTTTAAAAATCCATTGAAAGCATTAATTATGCGATTAAAATAATTTTTTATGGGGCTAAACAAAGCTCTTTTAATTACCAAGTGGCAAGAATGGCCCGATAAATTTAGCGATGAAAACATTTCACGCCAGAGAAAAGTTACGATCAAATTGAGTGCCGCGTAAAAAAAACATGCTTTTGAAACAAGTGGAGTGTAAAATAGGAAATATGATTTTCAAAAAAGCAAAGCTTTAAGTTAATTATCTTTTTGATAGCAAGGACATAGCCATTTTATGTTTCAGACAATAAACAATTCGCTTGACGCCCATCAAACAAAAGGATCACGTAATTCAATAATTATTTGACGAGCTATAAAAGAACCCTGCTTTAAATTGCGCGACCGTAAAGCAATAATTCCGCTTCAGACAACACGATTTCGCCGACGCCGTCAACGATATCGTTGGCGCCAGCGGGCAGCAATCGTTTCTGCTAATCCACGAGTAGTGTTTGCTTCAATTAGAAAAGTGATAAAGGTAGTGTGTTGGGAATGAAAAATATTATAGCTATCCACCGTAAATGCTTGTTGACGATGAAGGTCGTCATTTGCAACAGATACCATCTTGATCTTTCCTTCTTCAAGTAACTTAAATTGATTCATCAAGGTACGAATTTCTTCTTGCTGTTTCTCTATTAATTTGTTCGCATCGTAAAGGGAACCTTCTAAATCATGCGTTGAACAGTGTTGAGGCCACAAGTGTAATAATTTGCCTCCAGTGTAATAAGTATACGTGACCATCGTGAAATGACGCCATTACTCACGTGATCGTGGGAAAATCATTTAAACCACATCAAGGCAAACTCAGATACAGTGATCTACCCACGGTAAATAAACAATTTCATTTCATCCATGCTTTGTGACGTACTTAGTCACCTGTCAAGTTACCGTAACAAACTCGCTTATTTCTTCGTATTGGACCGCGATCGCCTACGTACTCCAGTCACGGAAAACGAGAGAACGTCTGTTTCCCCCCAATAAATACTAGTATCAAACGCAACTTAGCTACTGTATTTTAAAGCTAATGAAGGTAGTGCTATCATTTTGTTGACAGATTATGACATTTTGGCAGAGCTTGCAAGGTAAGCCTTAGCCTAAAGAACAGACTAGAACAAGCGAAAGTTAATAGGCTAAAACAACAGTCTTCATCATCCGTTGTGGAACCAACTCTAATAGCAGGAATCCATCGTCGTCCACGAGGTTACTTTCCAACGATTCAACTATCTTGTCCATCATCGTTTCGGGAGACCTCAAGATATCAAAAGCACTCAACTGATTTGCTGCCATTCTCCAGGGGGATTGTATGTGATGACATATCAAATCCTTGATCGTCAATTATTTTAGTCGTCTTTTCATGATGATGAGAAATAAAGCACGGTGGCTTTCTTTCTTGCCCGGCCGCCCTCCGTTTTTTTTTTTTGCCTTTAAAGAAGGCAACCAATGGATGCGTTTGTTGATTCATAACAACAATCAAGAACCTGATGAAGTGACGCCGAAAACGGAACGCCTAAATAAACTTTCCGTTGAATAAGATGCCACCTTGTTTTAAATGAGAAACCACCTCACTCCTATCATGACGTCATATTCTTTCCACCCCACGTATAATAAGAAACCATCGCAAAAAGGGGCTCCAGCAGTGCTTATATTACTACTGATATTAAACAAAAAAATATACGAGACAAACTTACAACCGATCCAACTCTGACAGATTATTGAATAAGTCAGGAGGTAGAATCTGAATCTCATTCTCATGCAAATACCTGTAGGAAAATTTAAAAAAGTAAACTCAGCGGTGAAAACTGGAAAGGATAGATCAGAGGGCCCTTGACAGAAAGAGACTGAGATCGAATCTGGTTTGCTGTCATATGGAGGCCTGAGGTTAGCTCTTATGTAATGTATAGGTCAGCTAGCGGAATCAACTTTTAAAATATAACAGTCCCAGGTGATTTTACTCAGTGGTGTAGAGGTTTAGGGTTAGTGTGAGTAGGGTCCTAGTTATTGCATCTAATATTTAGATTAAGTCAATCATAAAAGCGGAGCTCCACACGTTTTCTTTTCGCTGGTACTTATTAATTGCTGAAAATACTATCATTGAAGCCGTTAACGATCTCATCATTTTCCGATCCATTACTAACAAAACAAGTTTGAGACAAACTTACAAGTCTCTTAACTCTGACGGATTGATGAATATGTCAGGAGGTAGAATCTGAATCTTATTCCCATGCAAAGACCTGCAAGAAAGTTTAAAACATAAATCCAGCAGGCTATTCAGTAACCTGCAACCTGGAAGGATTTTCTGCTTTTATCTTCACTCATAATAATTATAATAAAATGAAATCAAATGTACAAGCCAAGTAATAATAACCTGCTACATATATCTAACTGAATTGATTTATCGACACTTTAACAGTAACGGACATAGGGGTTTGGAGGACATGACCATACAGTTGATAGACCGAGTCGAGAAAGAAAAGGAATTGCGAGAGAAGGAGGGTGAGTGGATTTATAAACTTGGGACTTCAACACCTCATGGTCTCAATGATAATGACGGTTTTCACGCTCAAAACAAAAAGTCGCGCGCGGTTACACGCGCGCACTAAAATATTTTCTTAGTTACGTGTGCGTAAAAACGTAATTCTAAATTCGACGGTTTGAATATTGTAATGCGATAGTTGTAACGGTGTTTAGTCACCCTGAATAAGAGCACTGAACGTGCTTGAAATATAGGTGTCAGACAAAAATAGCAATGGTTTGTCTTCATTTTTGTTAAATTTATATTATTTTTATGAAAGACTAGAAGAGTGGATGCTTGTGACAACTTTATATATTCTTTGACCATTGTAACACTTTTGATCCACATATCAAGTTTGAACAGACAACGTCGACCACAAATATCCCTTTTCTTGACGTCCAAGTAATCAACGATAAAGGCAAGATTAGCACTGACCTGTACACGAAACCAACTGATACCCAACAATACCTTGATAACTGGACCAGCTGCCACCCACGTCACACTAAAACATAAATCCTTTACAACCTGGCACTGAGATTACGTCGCATCTGCTCAAATGACCAATGCCTTGAGAAAAGGGCACGTGAACTACAAACTGTACTGCTTGAACGTGGTTACAAGAATAAGCTGACCAAGGAATGCATAATGAAAGCAAGGAAAACAAGAAGAGTAGAAGCACTTAAAACTAAGCTTAATGCCTCCACCGACCATGTGCCGCTTGTAGTGACTTACAATCCAGCACTATCAAACCTGTACACAAAATTCTCAACGACCATCAGCATATTCTACACAAATCAACCAAATGCCAGAGCATCTTTAAAGAAACCCCGCTCGTCGCCTATCGGAGTGGGAGAAGTTTTTCACAGATGCTAACAAAGAAAAGACTGCCACCGTCTAACACCAGTGATCCTAATGATTCTAATGACCATTCATCATGACCAATTGGTAACAACATTGTGAATCCATGTGAAACCAAATGCAGAATCTGTGGCCGTTCCTTCAAAACCAACAGAAACCTAAAAATTCACTTTTCGCCCAAACACAAGCAACAGACGCCAACACAATATCATACCTCTGGATTCTGGCCCTGTGGAGCGGACACAAGTGTCACGGGACGAATTGCAAGTTATTTTAGGTTTAATAGAAAGTAAGTAGTTTTTAGTTTTTATGGGTTCTAGAAAGTTCTGCTAATCAATGACAGTGTAAGATAAGCTTATAGCTAATTTTAAGACATAGTTGGACACGTAGCAACTTTTAAGTTTAGGAAGCGACAGCGTCCAATTCTATACACCTTATTTTGTATCTTGTTTTTTACGTTGTGGGACATTTTATATAAAGGATTACTAAGAAAAAGAAAGAGTTTATTTTGCATGATTTCTAAAATAGCACTTTTGAATTGCCGTCATTGGTCAGGACATGCCGGCCACAACCTTGACATGTTTTCCCTTGATTGTGGTAATTTTACTTTTAAAAAGCATTTCTACACTTTCTTATAAATTAGCTAGAACAAACTTGGGTTTTTAGGTTTAGATAAGTTCCCACGAATATGAATAGGGCACTGTCCTTGTTTTGCAATTAAAGTAAGTTTAAAGGTTACTTTCTAGTTATAACAACATAATCTTACATTAAAATTTTCCCGCAAACAGAACCTTGTAAATTGTACTATACATACTGTTATTCATTTATCTAGTATGTTGCTTCTTTAACATTGTAAAAACCTTTCAAGCAAACTTAGCTTTTCGTTTTAATTATATGATAATTAGTTTCTATCTTTCAAGATTGTTGTCAAATTATTAGCATCTAATTAATACCAAGACAAACTATAAAAATAACACACACAGAATTGTAAGACACACACTCACATTAACACAATTGTAAGTTTGAAGACGAAGAAGAAAGCTGAGAAGAAGTCTCAATTAAAAGAACTAAGAGAGTAAGTTGACGTTAATTCAGTTTGAAACGGTCCTCTCGCAGCAGCAAGCAAGTTGCTCATTAAAATCACCAAACTGGTGGAGAACGGACCGATCCTTTGGCAAACAGACCGTTTATGGCAAGTTAGTGTGCTCGCAGATCTCCTTTAACACTGGTGTAAAACTAGCAGCTACCTTCACATCAGCTTCTCGCTTGTGCTTCGCTTCAAATCGAGACGGCATCCCAAGCAACCACCAAACTGGTGTTCTCCAAGCCCGATGATCCCACTTGCAAGCGGACTGTGAGATATGACTTTGGCGAAATCATCTTCGCTCTGTCAAAAGACTTTTCAGTTGCTGCGGATGAGGATAAAAACTGATGACAAAATGATGCAAAACTCTGAAGCCTAGTTCTCAAGACAACAGACTCTTTCAAGTCACGTTCAACACTTTAAGTTCTTACTCTGATCTTATAGAAGTTATTTTTAGTTATCAGTTATGCCAGAATTTACCTACTGTATAGTATTAATTGAGCTAGGAACAGAATAATGTTTACTTATTATCGTACTAACGTAGACTATTTTTACGGTTATGAGAACGAGAATGTCTAAAATTGGCTCATTCGATTTCAAAATTTTCTGATTGTTAAAGGTTTTGAGCCCCATGGATGTGAAGGCGCGCCAATTTTTCCTTTTTTCCTTCGTGGTGTCGCACAAACGTGGTATTACTCTTTACCAGATAAAGTACGTGATAATTTTTTGGATCTTGAAAAAGCTTTTAATTCTCGATTTCTGTGGTATGAATGCAGATTTCGCTTACGCGAAAAACTGGAGTTAAAACGACAAGGTATTTCAGAGTCTTTACAAGGTTATATTAATCTTATTGAAGAAAGAGCCCAATTACTCGAAATCGACGACGAAACTAAATTATTTGTCTTTGCGAATGGCCTTCGCGATGATATTAAACGCGTGGTATTGATGAAGAGTCCCAAAACTTTCTACGAAGCAGTCAGTTTAGCTCAGCATAAAGTTTTAGTCGATGAAATGATATCAAATGCCGATTGCTCTTTCGACAAGTATTTTCAGTTTCCTTGAGCGGATGCTCGCATGTCATCTGGTCATCATAAATGTACCTCTACGTCTCATAAAAAGGATCCAAATTCTGCTCCCCAACCCAATTCAGGTACCTCGGGTATGAAAACGAAATTAAATGAGTTGAAAGAGGAATGGAACCTCCTTAGAAGAAATGCTGTAGACAATTCCGTTGAGGATGAAATCCGTTTTGATAATATTTGCCCAGTTATGACCGCACCAAAGTTGTTTGACGGAAACTTAACTTAAGTTTTCGTAATAGAAGACAAAGCCAAAAATTATATTGTGTTAATACTACTGAAGTGACACCTTTCGTGGAAGAAGTAAAGATTACCATTTCTCAAGAAGTCACTCACGAAAAAGATCTTGCATTTGGCAAGTTCACCGAAAATTCCCCAAAACAGAAAAATTGTTTAACTTCGTCAGCAATTGTTCACTACAAAAATATAACAAATATCCTCAAGGTCAGTAATAAAGTACAGATTTCAGAATTTCGAGACAAAAGTTGGAAGTTTTCCCAAAATGTCATAAAATATTCCTTATTTGCTGACGAGATGCACAGGTACAAGAATAATTCTGTCGGTCAATGCAATTTCAGTTCTTCGTCAGGACGTGTTTTGACGAGTCATGATGGTTCACAGGCAACAATAAAACAAGTGAAAACGACATTTGGGCTCAACCAAACTATCTGGGCATGTATTTTGCTGTGGTTAATACTATTAAGCACATCAGAAGACAATGAAACCTTTAGTCCGCATGTATCTTGTAAAGGGGATCGCGACACGGTACCGATCACCGAATTTTCTTCCCACAAAGATTTCCCACCTCCTTATATCTATGAGATTTCAAAGGAAGCAAAACCGCCAGATAGATGGAGAAATAATTTTATTCATTGTTTCTTCGGGATTTTGTCGGTGTCAAGTTGTTTGAAACTGGCTATACCATTCCCAGATTTCGTGGAAATGACACGGCGGCGGCCGTTCACTAAAAAAGCCTTTTCTTAAAAGCAAACCCTATTTTAGAGCCGAGAAGATAGACGAGTATAAAGAAACGAAATAATTCATTTTGTCACTGTTGTTTACCTAGAAATTACGAAAGTGTCGAACCTATTTATCTATATCTTAGCTTAGTTTCACTGACGAATGAGGACATTCGATCTAAAGAGGGGGGTAATGTCACGGGAAGAATTGCAAGTTATTTTAGGTCTAATAGAAAGTTAAAGTAGTTTTTAGTTTTTATGGGTTCTAGAAAGTTCTGCTAATCAATGACAGTGTAAGATAAGCTTATAGCTAATTTTAAGACATAGTTGGACACGTAGCAACTTTTAAGTTTAGGAAGCGACATGAAGAGCGTCCAATTCTGTACACCTTATTTTGTATCTTGTGTTTTTAAGTTGTGGGACATTTTATAAAAGATTACTAAGAAAAAGAAAGAGTTTATTTTGCGTGATTTCTAAAATAGCACTTTTGAATTGCCGTCATTGGTCGGGACATGCCGGCTACAACCTTGACATGTTTTCCCTAGATTGTGGTAATTTTACTTTTAAAAAGCATTTCTACACTTTCTTATCAATTAGCTAGAACAAACTTGGGTTTTTAGGTTTAGATAAGTTCCCACGAATATGAATAGGGCGCTGTCCTTGTTTTTCCTTGCAATTAAAATAAGTTTAAAGGTTGCTTTTTAGTTATAACAACATAATCTTACATTAAAATTATACCGGCAAAAAGAACCTTGTAAGTTGTACTATACATATTGTTATTCATTTATCTAGTATGTTGCTTCTTTAACATTGTAAAAACTTTTCAAGCAAACTTTGCTTTGTAGGGAGGCAGGGTGGCCGAGTGGTTAGGGTGTTCGACTTCGAGTCCGTGGGTCCCGGGTTCGAATCCCACTCTGAGCACTTCATGGATTTGTTTCACGGCAGTCCCGAGTTATAAATTCTTCGGCTGCGCTTGTAAATAGCCAACTGGTTTGCCTCCCGCCAGTTGGGATTCTTAAAACATGTTATGTTTCATTTACAATATTTGCTTCATTTGTTTGAGTGGCACGCCTGTGAAATAGCTGGTCTGTCGTAAGGTAGTACCAAGGATAGCTAAGCGCGTTGACCACTATAATCATCAATTTTACATAATTAGTTTCTATCTTTCAAGATTGTTGTCAATCTATTAGCATCTAGTTAATACCAAGACAACTATAAAAATAACACACACAGAATTGTAAGACACACACTCACATTAACACAATTGTAAGTTTGAAGACGAAGAAGAAAGCTGAGAAGAAGTCTCAATTAACAAAGAGAGTAAGTTGACGTTAATTCAGTTTGAAACGGTCCTCTCGCAGCAGCAAGCGAGTTGCTCATTAAAATCACCAAAAAAATACACAAAAATCCTCTTTCACACAAGACGCACAGGCCGCAAGACATATGGACATTTTACGCAGACAGTGACAAGCACTACTACAGGAGAAAAAATTACATTACAACAACGCACAACGTGCCAAACTAGTAACGTCACGTATTTGATAGAATGCAGCAAATGCAATAATCAGTGTATAGCCGAAACAGGAAACCCCATTCACCGCCGGACAAACCAACATAGTAGTGAAATTAACGCTGGACACAAAAATATTCCAACTATCAGATACCTTACAAACTGTGGAGTTAAATATCTTAAATTAACTGTTATTGAAAAAGTTAGAAATCGTAATTAAGATATCAGAAGAGCTCGGGAAAATTATTGGATCCATAAACTCAAACCTACTATTAATAGCCTTGTATAATTTTTATAATTCACATTTAGATATTCCTATAGCCTATTTCCATATTTTTAACTTTGTTTTATTATAGCTCTTTACGTGATGGCATGTCAAATAGTTTTACCGTTGACCGAATTTTAAATTTGAATGCTGTAACTAGTATATACCTCTAGTGCTCCTGATGAAGGCCGTGATGGTCGAAACGTTGAGCGCTGATTAAACCAACAACCCTTACTTTGGAGTTAGACTCTTGACCGTAACATTTCAGTTTATATATAAATATATATATATATATATATATAAACGAATAAACAAGAAATAAAATTGCTTCACTTATCCTAGGAGTGCTCAATGCAGAAATATGCAGAGCAAAATACAAATAAAGAAAGAAATTGTTACTAGTTACTCGAGTTTCACGCTCAAGGCGATCATCAGACTGAGTCAGTCTACGAAAAGATGTCAGTTATAGATGTTCAAATTCAGGAACGGTTGGAGCGACGCTTCTTCTGATTGGTTGCCACGAAGAACTTGTTTTCGTGGCGGCATTTCGTTACCAGCTCGGATTTCTCGTTCAAAAGGGAGAAATTTTGAGAGGTCAAGATGCAAAGTTTCTCAGATAAGCACAGGTTACAGCGAGAAGGATTGCCTTTGTATGCCCTTGCTCTTTTAATGATGCGCCAGTTGATTTTGTAGTCTATGTTTCCGTCCTTTAAGTTCCAGATGTATTTTGAAAGTACAGTGTCATGTGAGTGTTTTCGGTCTTTGAAAGAAAGTTTGTGATTGTTGTATCGTGTTTTGAACTCATTTTCTGTCATGCCAATGTAGGTCCTTGAGTTACCGGAAGTTGTTGTGACAGTAGCTTCGTAGATAATGTTTTTAGTGAGGCACGTGCCGTCAAGAGGGCAAAGGTTTTTGTTTCTACAATTGCATTTCTTCTCGCTAGAGGTCGTGGATATTCAAGGACCTACATTGGCATGACAGAAAATGAGTTCAAAACACGATACAACAATCACAAACTTTCTTTCAAAGACCGAAAACACTCACATGACACTGTACTTTCAAAATACATCTGGAACTTAAAGGACGGAAACATAGACTACAAAATCAACTGGCGCATCATTAAAAGAGCAAGGGCATACAAAGGCAATCCTTCTCGCTGTAACCTGTGCTTATCTGAGAAACTTTGCATCTTGACCTCTCAAAATTTCTCCCTTTTGAACAAGAAATCCGAGCTGGTAACGAAATGCCGCCACGAAAACAAGTTCTTCGTGGCAACCAATCAGAAGAAGCGTCGCTCCAACCGTTCCTGAATTTGAACATCTATAACTGACATCTTTTCGTAGACTGACTCAGTCTGATGATCGCCTTGAGCGTGAAACTCGAGTAACTAGTAACAATTTCTTTCTTTATTTGTATATATATATATATATATATATATATATATCTATATATATATATATATATATATATATATATATATATATATATATATATATATCTATATATATATATCTATATATATATATAAATGAATAAACAATATCTAGATTGCTTCACTCGTTCTATGAGATTTTCCCGTTTTTACCGGAACGACACTGAAACCGAGGTTTTATGACTCCGAACAGCCTCGAAACCACACGGAAGAGAAAAGAGAAGGCAGGGCAGAGAGGGGAGAAGAAAAAAGGACTCCTGGCACTCATAATTTTTATACTGGTTACTTTGGAGATAGTTTCTGAACGACAGAAAAGCGCTTGCGACACACCGGCTAAGACACCTAGACCGAAAAAATCCAGGTACACCGTTTGTCATAAATTGTTTGGAAGATTTGACCATGAACAAAATGTTAGTAGGATTTGATTCATCGTGTCTAAATATTCAGTCCAGTCCCCTCATCCCCGTTTCAATGTTAAATGTTTGACAGACAATACTGCAGAGGAAAAATCCGTTGAAATCCAACATTGAAGTGGGGAGGGGAGGGAAATAATAATAATAATGATAATCATAATAATAATCATAATAATCATAATAATAATAATAATAATAATATTTATTACTTATCTGGCGCCTTTTCTATAAAAATAGTCAAAAGAGCATTACACTTAATAAATACATTATAATTTTAGATGGGTAATAAAATCCAGTTTTACGATTAAAAGAAATAATATACAGCAATTATAAAAATAATGATGAAAACAAGCAAAATATGAAAAATTAATAATACGTCTTATACCCCATTCACACCAACTAAACATGTTTAATTAAACACAGTTTAATTAAACTCTGTTTAACTAAACATTGTTTAAATCATCGGGCTGTTCACACCGCACAGGTGTGCCTTAGCTGTTTATAGCCTTGCTTTGCTGTACAGTTTTCTTCTACTTTTTTTTTTTTGCTATATACCTTGTTTAGCTAGAAATCATTTTTCTTCTTTTTTCCTTCCATTTCAACGGGCAGGTAAAGCGATGGTAAATTCGCCGTCCACGTGGTCCACGTAGTTTTCAGTATGCCAAAAGGACACGAAATATTTAAAACACACACACACACATACACACAATGTTTTGTTTTTTAAATGAAAACTTTTTTGTCTCCTCCAATTTCTATGGTTCCGTACTCCTGAATTCCAGATTACAAATTCCTCCTCTTGTTCATGAATGAAATTGCCAGCTTTGTGTGAAACTGAAGCGCAGTGAGGTGGAAAATATGCCAGTTGCTCGCTGCCAGTTTTATAGCTAAAAGAGTCGATTGCTTCATGATATTTCTAATTGTAACCCCAGTTTCTTGCTACAATCAAGGGAAATGTGTAGTCGAAATGTGTTCCAGGATTGCATTCGGCATTTGGATTTGTACTTCAAAGATAGATGGACCTGAACAGTTGCTGGACGAACCCGGTAGTTCGTCAGTGAGTTTTTCTCACTGCTACTACGACTTTCCAATTTGCTGAATTTGTCAAGCCTGTAT
Organism: Siderastrea siderea; assembly: GCA_964030785.1. NCBI lineage: Eukaryota > Metazoa > Cnidaria > Anthozoa > Scleractinia > Rhizangiidae > Siderastrea > Siderastrea siderea. The sequence goes on along the minus strand of OZ034969.1, from coordinate 47,975,273 downwards.
TTCTGAGCTTAATTATAATGATCTGTCTCGCATACATCTGCCTCCGTCCAAGAATGATGTATTGGTTGTGATAAATTGGTCTTCTTTCTCGTTTTTAGACAAACCCTTTGTCCGAGACTTGCCAACAAAACGTTAACCGGCTGTACACGCAGGTTTGCTTTTGTAGCGCAATAAACTGATGGACTACTCAAAATTTCACTTAAGCTTAAGCGTAAACTTGCCGCAGCTATTCCGGAACACATAATGACGATCAAATTGTCGGTAAATGAGATACTGGACTGAGAAATTGAGATCCCTGAGTTTATTCAATCTTGTTGCTAGTCAGTTTTGAGTCAACACTTTCTTCTTCCTCCGCAGACGGTAAACTTATAAAGTTATCGAGTGCTCAGGGTTGTGGATAGGCTGCAACGGCTTTACTTTACTTCAGTTCTTCATTAAAGTGCGTATGTCACATGGCTTGTTGAGATACTTTTGCCGCAAATATGCGCTTGGTACCTTCATCGATGCTCTGAACGCAAAATCAGCGAGTGGGCCGAGCTAGTTGGTTCCCGTCTTGTAAACGGAGGCCCTAAAGCGTGGAAACTCTCATTATATTTACTTTTTCTACTGGTAGGTCGATAATTTTCCTTAAATTTTTTGACCCTTTCAACTTCTTACACTGCAAAAAGGTTTCTTGATGTCCTTAGATTCGGTTTCGTTGTTTTTGTTTGCAACCATTTTGAACCTGTCTAGTTAAACACGAAAGTTAAACTACCTCGTACAGGTAGTTTAGTAAAACTTGGTTTTAAACATGTTTAGTTAAACAAGCGAGCGGTATAGTTTAGTTTAATAAAACATGTTTAGTCAAACAACACTTAAGCATGTTTTAGTTTTGGTGTGAACGGGGTATTAGTAAATAAATAAGTCTTAGGAGTCTCTGTCTGAGAAAACCAGGCAAAATTGAAAAAATCTTGGAAGAAGGAAGTCAGCTGACCTCAACCATATTTCTGTTGGTTACTGTCCTTACCCAACTCGTAGCCATGATAAATTTTTTTTTCCCATTGGCTTCATTGTTTTTGAGAACAGACCACCCCCCAAAAAAACTGCCCCTCTGGGGTGGTGAAAGTAGAGATTTTGACTGAAATTTAGCTTTGAATATCTTTTGAAGCAAAACCGCTACGAACCTAATTTTATACACACACAATATTTGAACTTTGTACATTAAAATAAATACTAGTTCAAATGTCAGCTATCCTTAATTCACCATCTACAAGGAAGCTAATTTTACACACTCTGTGACATTTTTAAAAAGCACAAAATAAGCCTTTTTCACAAGGCTGTTTTTCAGATGTCCGGGAGGATACAAATATAACACTTATTGTAGATTACTCACCAAACATAGGAAGATGTTTTCAGCCAAAGTTAAAATTGGGCCAACCAATCAAAGTTTTCCAAAGGTTCGCTGTTTCTACCGCACTGTTGATTTTCAACTGCCTCGGCAACTCCAGTACCGTCATAGCATTCTTTACACTTTCGATCGTGTTGCTTCAATTCCCACTCATAAACTGTTCGAGAATGTACATAAAACCAGTGTTTAAAGTACCTTGCTATATTATTCGTGAATTCTCCATTTTTAGACAGTTTATAAATTCGAATTCAAATGCAAACACAACGTCACGTTTGAAGAATTGTGTGACAAATTATACTGTAGTCAATGAGCCTTGTTGCTAACAATGGCTGTTCTTTAGCCTTTAAAGCGTCTGGCTTCTGGCAAAGCAGCAGCCTGTAGATTATCTGAATCGTTTTTCTTTGCCGTGATGTCAATAGTTCCTTGGTCGTAGTGAAGTCCTGTGCCTGGTGGTTTTGAATCCACCTAATCATAGTTTCCCAAAACAAACACCGTCGGCGGTCAAACATTTCCGTGACGATGTAGCGATTCCATGGTTTTTTCTTGGCGATGAAAACAGGTTTCTTAGTTATCTATAAGCTGAATTAACTCAAGTTTGGGTAAATTCCTCACATATTTCAGAGAGAAAAAGCTTGGTAGCCTGACGAATGCAACAGTTCTCCACCCACCCACCCTCGCCAAGTGCTAGCCGATGGTCCGATTATCATTGAAGTTCTCAGAACTACACTATCAGTCAGAATTGTTGGGACACTTTCCTGTCTGCCTGCCCCCTCAATGTTGGCGTACAAGATATGATGACTAAACTGCGGTTAACAACATTGAGAGGAAGAAGGAGAGCACGAAAAGGAAAAAGATAGCGTTTAGTTGAAGTGTCCCCACTATGTTTGTCTGGTATTGTAGCTAGTTCGGTACCTCAGGGGAAACTATATCCAGTTGGTCTTTTTCTTTTTTTTTCCAAGCCGAGCCGCAGGCAGCAGGCTTATTTATTTTGGCAAGCGCCCGCAACAAAGATGAAAATAAGTACAAACATAATTTTTTATTTTTGCAAAGGTCAGTGCCAAGTTGTAGTTGTCCGAGACACCTGCTAGGAAAATGGTTTCTCCTTCGTTAAAATTGTTTTCCCTTTAAGCATTTTTCGAAAACTCGACTCACTGATAACATTTGAATTGAGTAACCCATTTTAGCGATCCGTATGGGAAAATCCACAGTTCAGTCATACAAACTAAACTGAAATACGTATTTATAGCTTGATGGTAAATTGTCCTTGCCGTTACAATAAAGATTGTTCTATGTCTTCGTGGTATTTTCGACTAATATTTAATACATGAGACTGAATAATAGTAATAAACAATAAACCTAAGGAAAACCGGGAAAGAAGTGTCTTTAAATCAACAGAACGATAGTTGTAAACAGACTCGTTTCTCAGTTTTAGTTTGTTTTCCACCGGTTTCTGAATTACTATTCCGGGGCGTTGTCAAATTTCTATTCGACAACAAGACCTCATATCTTATATTCGGAGTATCTTCCCGCGCAAGAGGAGCACTGAACAATGATTTTCGCATTCCAGCAACCTCCAGGAAAAAGTTAAACCTATTTCCGCCATTCTCTTTTTTCTTGGTTGAATGATGATCCGTTTTTCGATACAACGCAACAGTTTTTTGAATTTTCCCTGGTAATGTCCGTTCCAGTGGACTTCAGCCCCTTGAAAAATCCCCGAAAATTTGACTGGGTCGGAGTGTGCGATGCGCTACTCAAAACCCATTCGCTTTTTCAAACCAGAATATATCGGTTACTTTGACAACCCTGTTTCAAAACTGACCAAGAATTCGATTCGTTGTTTCAGACCAAGCCGTTGCAGCACGTACATGTACACTCTGATACATGATGGCAGCTGCCCAGGAAGTGCTTCAGTTTACGTAAACAATTGAGAAGGGTTTCAAATATTTATCAAACCGCACTTCTCAAGAGATGAATAATAATAAAAAGTAGCTTCTTCTAACAATAGTACCTAATTCCAGACCAAAGGACAAAACCTAACCCTCTTTCAGACCAAAACGGGTAAAATCCATACCCTATTTCAGACCAAAACAGCTCAAAGTCCATACCCTTTGACGCCGCACATACCTTAATATAGCTTATTTTAGTGAAGGAGTATACCCCCCGGACTTTAAAGTGACTCTTAAAAAAAATGGAAAGCGCTTCAGTCGTATGTATCAGTATTTCGACTGTGCTTTTTATTCTTTCTCCGAGCATAAACAACGAAGCAGGAGCGCTGAAATTGCAGAAATGCAAGTCGCCTTTCTGTTTTGAGGGCCACCGACGGGTAAGTCAAAATGCTTGCAAATGTCTTGCAGATCTTTGATCTTGTATTTCGCCTGAAATTTGTTCTCTTGTGTAAGTCACACAAGTTATCACCTTCGTATTCTAATAGGGGGTGGGGAAGATTAATTTCTTGACAGAAACAGCCTTTCTCATCTGTGCCAGGTCATATTCTCTTTCCAAATTTTCCTCGTCGTCTTTAGACTGCTCTTCCGGCTCTCTAGCTTGTTCAGATGGCCTCTTTCTTTGTTCTGCGGCAAGTCTGCTGATCTGCTGAGCAGTGCCATTCATTTCGTTGAAGCAGCAGCTTCCCCGCACTATTATTCGCAAACTTAATATCTCGTGACACCTCTCAAGAAGACCGCAAAAAGTGAATGTGGTGCAGTAACTCTTGTGTGTGTTTACGGGTTAAGTGAATGGGTTTGAGTTCTTTTGACAAATTTGTTAGAAACGTTTTTAAATTGCAATATCTCCATAAGAAGAAGCTGGATTCGCCCCTGTTCTTTACAAGGAATAGAATCAAACACAAGCTGAGTTAAGGACGTTCGCTCCTCAAATACTAATTTTTCCACGTTCAGATTTTTTAAAAAATTTTGCTGCAGATAGATAACGAGGAACTCATGTCAGAAAGACAGAGAAATCAAGGGTGGGGGGGGGGGGGGGTGGGGGGTCATAGTGCTTCTTTCTGCGATACAGCGTATTGAAGTCCACAGTGCTTCTATAAGCTTTGGTCCGGGGCCATGTAGCGGCTTCCCTGCTATCAGCAAAAAAGTAAATAAAATAAATAAAATGCCGAACTCCATATAAGATTGATGCGTTTATTTAAACGCAAATAGGCCTCCTTTTTAGTAATTTTTTGCAGCTTATGTCATTCATTTAGATAGAATCAGTACATAATAAAGAAGAGTATAAATAAATCACGATAGAAATCCTATATTTTGCGATTCATAGCGACAAATTAAAGCGCCTATTTCACGTCTTCAAGTTAGAATCGGAAACATGGGTGTTTTGAATTTGATCTTCAGACCTGTTTGCTTTAATAAATATCAAAGTACCAACAAGAAATGGGATTTCATTCAAACTCAGTACGTTTAGTATACTCTGTGGAACTCTATCACGAATGACAAAACTGAAAAAATATTCGAACTATGGATCCCCGAACTAACTGATCAAATTAAAACTGTTTATTTTTGACCTGATTATCGTGTTACTGATTCACAACTGACTTGCGGGACAACAGATACCTTCTTCGCTACAACCAACTACAAATTACAACCTTAGGAAATTGTCAGTCTTACCTTCACCAATCAGAACGACTGTGTCATACATCCAGAATATTTCTTCGGATACTTACTTTGTTATTCTTCGCAGTTTCCCGTTCCATACGGTTCTTCTTCGCCGTTTTTGATGTGAAGGGTAACGGCAAGTGGCAGCTTTAGAGACCGGCCAATTTACCGTTAGTTGCTTCCTTAATGCCGAGGGCAAATTGTCATGTTGCTGGTATCTTCTTTACGGGGAAATAAAAAGTTTAGCTCTGTTGAAAATAAGCTCAACGTCTGTGATTTGGGAAGACACGAGCGCCACTTGCCCCAGTTGGTGGTAAATAAAAACTGCCATCGTTCTTGCAAATAAGCAATGGAATTGTGGTGGCATTCGCCGCATATTCTGTAGTCGCACCGCACTGAGAGAGCGGGAAAGAAAATGAGCACGCCACTACGTTATGAATTTTTTTTGAAATCACGAAACTCGGAGTTAATGCTTTTACAATTGCAAAGACATCACGATCGATCAATCCGACAAATCTGACAAAGAAACGAACAACGTTGTCAGTTTCAACTTCCTTTATTCCTGTACAACCATGTGGTAAATGCCGTATGAAACAACTATTTTGAAGCAGCAATAAGTAAAAAAAAAAAAAGAAATGCACGCTACTGGAATTACAGAAAGGGCTTTGTTTTTATTTTAGTACCATTTTCTACTTTGTGCGATAAAAACGCACGATAGCAGCGTAAACGGTATAAAAAAGTATGTAATTAAAACATTGAAACAGTTGCAAGAGGGTTAATCTGAAGAGTAGGACTGGGATATCTCGCTGTAGGAAACGTGAGTTATTTACTCTCCAGACTTGGTTAAACTCATAATCGCGAAATCTGCAGATGACGAGTAATATTATGAGAGCACGCCCCCTACCAACCTCTGTTTTGCCATTAATGGAATTTTCACTCACTCACAGAATGGATTTTTTGCGGAATTGTCACCTATTCACAAAATGGAAGGTTTTTACGGACTTATTGACCGAATTATTAGCTAACATCAAGACAGCAAAACCATTCTTTTAATCCACGAGATCGCTCAGTTGGTCTTGTGTCACGCAATTCTCTTTGCGTGACAATGCCTTTGAATTCAGGTTCGAAAAAACGGGAAACACCTACATTATGGCAGCGCATTGTAAGAATAAGCTTTATACACATTGTCGAGAACATTTTACGACTGGAAATTGGAATAAAGAGATCGACAGCAAAGTGAATCAATATGTTGGTCCTGAAGTACGGTGAAGTACCCGAGACAGTTGAAAATCAACAATATTTAACAATGCGGTGAAAATAACGATCCGTTAAAAAATTCGAATTTGCCGGCCCAATTTTAACCTTGGCTTAAAACATTTTGCTACATTTGTTGAGTAATCTGCAATAAGTATCTGCAATAAGTATTTGTACCTTCCCGGACTCTTGAGAAACAGCCTTGTGAAAAAGGCTTATTTTGCGATTTTCGGAAATGTCGTGAAGGGGGGATTTATAAGTTGCCTCGCAGAACGTTAATAAAAGAAAGTTAACCTTTGCCCTACCATTCACTTTAATACGAAAACGACAAGTGTTACACATGTGCCATTTCATTTCTGCAGCGTAATTAGTTCAGAAGATATTCACTGCTGAAGTTGCCTCAAAATCACTACTTTCACCACCCCACTGAGGCAGTTTTTTTGGGGGTGGTCTCTTTTCGAAAACAATAACGTCAATCAACAAATGAATGTTACCATGGATACTAGTTCCATAAGGAAAACAAACAGCTGATATATGGTGGAGATTGGCCGACCCCCTTCTTCCGACCTCTGCCCGGTTTTCCCAGACAGGGACTCTTAAGTGGTCTCTTAAAATTGTCGATAGTATGCATGGTAAAACGTGACAACCTTCCCAACAAAATTGGTTGAGGTAGCTGATTCGGATAGGAGGCCGCAGAATTTTAATTCACTGATTTTCAATGGCACAGAAAATGGTGGACATCGCACTCGATGCATGCATAGCAATGTAGCTGACTATGGCTCTTTAAATCCTAGAAGAAGCTCAAAGTAATACAGTATAAGTGCTACCAGTTCGGCCAGTCACACTAGTTTCCGGCCACCTTTCGTAAGGTAGTCATTTCTCCTTAGAATCGAATTGTAGCAGAGAGCGGCACTTTTCGAAGTTTCATTGCTTTCGTCATCTCGAGTGCTGGCTTTCCTGTTGTTGTTGCAGAAAGTATTTTCAAAACAACGCCAAGGTATGTGAATTTGTTTTCCGAAACCTTCGTTGTTTACGGTGCCTCAAATTGCATGGTGTCATCTGAAATATTGTTTTACCTGACTGCATTTACGGAATGAGCCAAAATGTGGCACATAACCTAGAATGAACTAGCTTTCTGTGGAACAAAGACGTTGTTCTTCTGTTAGTTCGGCGGAAACTAAGTCCATTATGTTTCCATTCAATTTTTAATAAGTTTTTTTTTACCTTTTTCTTGGATTGCGTGACATGGAGTTTCGAGACATAAACTGCTCAGCCAAAACTATGGTAACTGCTGATGTGTGAAAAGTCTAACTGAAGGAGAGAAGCCCTTTGATAGTAAGGATATATTAACTGTTTAAGACAACGAAGGTCGATGATGTAGAACTCTTACCTCTGTCTTTGCCCCCATCTGCAGATGCCATTTTTAAAATCCATTAAAAACATTAATAATGCGATTAAAATAATCTTTTTATGGGGCAAAACAAAGCTCTTTTAATTACCAAGTAGCAAGAATGGCCCGATAAATTTAGCAATGAAAACATTTCACGCCAGAGAAAAGTTACGATCAAATTGAGGGTCACGCAAAAAAACCTGCTTTTGAAACAAGTGGATTGTAACACAGGAAATATGATTTTGAAAAAGCAAAGCTTCAAGTTAATTATCTTTTTAATAGTAAGCACACAGCCACTTTATGTTTCAGACAATAAACAATTCGATTGGCGCTTATCAAACAAAAGGATCACGTACATTCGATAATTTATGTGACGAGCTATAAAAGAAGCCTGCTTTAAATTGCAATAATTCCGCTTCAGACAAAACGATTTCGCCGACGCCGTCAAGTTCTAGTGATTTGAACAGATTGAAAAGTATTTGTTCGATATCTCTTTTTTTCAAAACGTTGGCGCCAGGGGGCAGCAATCGTTTCTGCTAATCGACGAGCAGTGTTTGCTTCAATGAGAAAATTGATAAAGGCAGTGTGTTGGGAATGACAAATATTATAGCTATCCACCGTTAATGCTTCTTGACGATGAAGGTCGTCATTTGCAACAGATACCATCTTGATCTTTTCTTCTTCAAGTAACTTAAATTGATTCATCAAGTTACGAATTTCTTCTTGCTGTTTCTCCATTAATTTGTTCGCATCATAAAGGGAACCTTCTTAATCATGCGTTGGACAGAGGGAACAGTGTTCAGGCCACAAGTGTAATAATGTGCCTCCAATGTAATAACAGATGGCCTCAAATGTAATAACTATATGTTCTGGGACGAAATAGAACAGAAGTTTACAAATATAGGTAAAGTGACCATCGTGAAATGACGCCATTACTCACATGATCGTGGGAAAATCACTTAAACCAAATCAAGGCAAACTCAGACACAGTGATCTACCCACGGTAAATAAACAATTTCATTTCATCCATGCTTTGTGACGTAGTCTTCCGTCCAGTGACCGTAACAAGCTCGCTTATTTCTTCGTATTGGACTGCGATCGCCTACGTACTGCCGCCACGGAAAACGAGATGAATACTAGTATCAAAAGCAACTTAGATACTCTATTTTAAAGCTAATGAAGGTAGTGCTATCATTTTGTTGACAGATTATGACATTTTGGCAGAGCTTGCAAGGCAAGCCTTAGCCTAAAGAGCAGACTAGAAAAAGCGAAAGTTAATAGGCCAAAAACAACAGTCTTCATCATCCGTTGTGGAACCAACTATAATAGCAGGAATCCATCGTCATCTGCGAGGTTACTTTCCAACGATTCAACTATCTTGTCCATCATCGTTTCGGGAGACCTCAAGATATCAAAAGCACTCAACTGATTTGCTGCCATTCTCCAGGGGGATTGTATGTGATGACTGATCAAATCCTTGATCGTCAATTAGTTAAGTCGTCTTTTCATGGTGATGAGAAATAAAGCACGGTGGCTTTCTTTTCCGTTTTTTTTTGCCTTTACAAAGGCAACCAATGGATGCATTTGTTGAGTAATAACAACCAATCAAGAGCCTGATGAAGTGACGCCGAAAACGGTACACGTAAATAAACTTTCCGTTGAATAAGATGCCACCTTGTTTTAAATGAGAAACCATCTCACTCCTATCATGACGTCATATTCTTTCCACCCCACGTTTAATAAGAAACAATCGCAAAAAGGGGCTCATGCAGTGCTTATATTACTACTGATAATAAACAAAAAAATATACGAGACAAACTTACAACCGCTTCAACTCTAACAGATTATTGAATATGTCAGGAGGTAGAATCTGAATCTCATTCTCATGCAAATACCTGTAGGAAAATTACAAAAATAAACTCAGCGGTGAAAACTGGAAAGGATAGATCATAGGGCCCTTGACAGAAAGAGACTGAGATCGAATCTGGTTTGCTGTCATATGGAGGCCTGGGGTTTGCTCTTACGTAACGTATAGGTCAGCTAACAGAATCAACTTTTAAAATGTAACAGTCCCAGGTGATTATATTCAGTGGTGTAGAGGTTTAGGGTTAGTGTGAGTAGGGTCCTAGTTATTGCATCTAATATTTAGATTAAGTCAATCATAAAAGCGGAGCGCCACACTTTCTCTTTTCGCTGGTACTTATTAATTGCTGAAAATACTCTCATTGAAGCCGTTAAATATGGCGTATATGGTCTTGAAAGACGTAAAAACAAATAGAATTATTCCCTCCCCTCTGAGAATCGAGCCCAGACGTGTGCTTCGTTGGTAAACGCAATGTCCATTACGCCACACTGATCTTGAATGCGAAATTTGTAATAATTGTAGTGCTGATCTCTGTTCATGTCACAAGTTTGTCGATCGTGACTGGATCGATGAACGACTCATCATTTTTTATAACAAACAAAACAAGTTTGCGACAAACTTACAAGCCGCCTAACTCTGACAGATTGTTAAATATGTCAGGAGGTAGAATCTGAATCTTATTCCCATGTAAAGTCCTGCAAGAAAGATTAAAACATAAATTCAGCAGGCTATTAAGTAACCTGCAACCTGAAAGGATTAGCTGCTTTTATCTTGATTCATAATAAATATAATCAAATGAAATCAAATGTACAAGCAAAGTAATAATAACCTGCTACATATATTTAACTGCAAGTAATTTGGGGAGGTGTGAAGTCAATTGAAGACTTAAACTACACCGTTCGTCAGAAGTTGTTGGGAAGGTTTGAACTTGAACAGAATTTTCGTAAGATTTAATTCATCGTGTCTAAATATTCAGTCCAGTTCCCTCATCCCCGTTTCAATGTTGAATGTTTGACAGACAATACTGCAGAGGAAAAGTCCGTTGAAATCCAACATTGAAAAGAGGGGAGGGGAGGGAAACAAAAGCATTGTAAAATGTTTCAACCTTCCCCACAAAATTGGTTGAGGTAGCTAATTTCGGATAGGATGTCGCAGAATTTTAATTCACTGATATCCAGTGGCACAGAAAATGGTGGACATCGCGCTATGGTTCTTTAAATCCTAGAAGAACGCAAAAAAGCCTTTTCTTAGCTTAAAGGGATATAGTATTGTTATCAGGTTGCAGTCACTCAAGTTTCCGGCCACCTTTCGTTGGGTCGTTATTTCCCCTTAGAATCGAGTTGTAGCAGAGAGTGGCTCTTTTCGAAGTTTTATTGATGTCTTTGCTTTCGTCATCTCTAGTGCTGGCTTTCCTGTTGTTGTTGTAGAAGGTACTTTCAAAACAACGCGAAGGTAGGTGAATTTGTTTTCCGAAACCTTCGTTGTTTACGGCGTCTCAAATTGCATGGTGTCATCTAAAATCCTGTTTTACTTGTCTGCGTTGACTGAATGAGCCAAAATGTGGTACATAACGTAGAATGAACTAGCTTTCTGTGGAACAAAGATGTTGTTCTTCTGTCAGTTCGGCTAAAACTTAGTCCATTATGTTTACATTCCATTTTAGGTTTTTTACCTTTTTTCTTGGATTGCGTGACATGGAGTTGCGAGAAATAAACTATCAGCCAAAACTAAGGTAACAGCTTATGTGTGAAAAGTCTAACTGAATGAGAGAAGCTTTTTGATAGTAAGGATAAAATTAACTGTTTAAGCATGACGAGGCAGAGAGAACTGGAAGTTTAAAAATTCTCAAGGTCTGATTGCTAGGGATTGACGTCACGGGCTTGCAAGTTAGCCATCATCGTTTTTGACTTGCGGTTTCACTCCCGCAGCGTTTCAATAGGGCTCTTTTGACATAGAGTTCTAAAGAGGTTGGATTTAATAAATATTTTGACAAGAGCGGGAAAATTTGATTATTCAATCTTTCACTCCTTTCCTTCTGCGAATAGATGCTTTCGATAATCCGCGGGTTGGAACTCTCTACAAGCGTTTCAGGGAGTGATTTTTAGCTAATTTAGAAGATGTGTGAAATGTGGCGTTTCAGTGTAGTCTGTTTACTGGCAAGTTTTTTTTAACACAGTGGCCAAGAGGCCAGCTCCCAGACATGGCGGACTCTCTGGTCTTTCTGATCGGAGAGTTAACAAAGAAGAGCTAATTCTTATTCGGTGTTGTTTTGCCATTCCGCGTTACAAATGAAAGCAACCAAGCGTGATATTGGCGAAAATTATTTACAAACAATGCAGTACAGACAACAGATCACTACAGCGAAACGTCTTCAGGTAATGCAGCGAATCGACTGTAAGATGTAGCTGGTAGTCAATCGAAATAACCGTACAGCCAGGTAAGTTATTCATTCGATCGTTTTCTGTAGATCAGATAAACGCTTGCGTCCGTTCGCTCGCAGTCTCTCCTTTCAGGGATAATCGAGCGAAAACAACACACCGGCAGCGAGCGCCAAAATCGCCCACCGCATGGAAACGTGGGTCGCGCGTGATGGGCTGCCGGTGTAAGCGCGCGCCACGTTTATATTTATTTTTAAAGAAAGGAAGCTCTTTCACAAATGTGGTTTTCAAAGAGGTCCTTAACAAAACAGATAAACTAAACACCTGTGAACTCTTTCGTAAGAAAATAAACAAGTAAACAAGAAGCCCTGTTATACACTGTGCATTACAAATAACATAATTGATTTGACACGCGTATTTGAATACCTTTTCTCGTTCAGCCAGGTTGGAGTCCTGGCATCACCTATATGCCTGAGCACTTCTGGGATATGCAACATAATAAACATTTTGAGACAAAATTTAAGAGAAATGTTGTATATCTTTTTCTGGTTCACCCAGGTTGGAGTCCTGGCATCACCGTAGGCCTGAGCACTTCTGGGATGTACAACATAATGAACATATTAAGACAAAATTTGAAACAAATGTTGATATCTTTTTCTGGTTTACCCAGGTTGGAGTCCTGGCAACACCGTATGCCTGAGCGCTTCTGGGATATGCAACATAATAAACATTTTGAGACAAAAGTTTAGACAAACGTTGATATCTTTTCTGGTTCACCCAGGTTGGAGTCCTGGCATTACCGTATGCCTGAGCGCTTCTGGGATATGTAACATAGTAAACATTTTGGCACAATTTTAGACAAATGTTGATATCTTTTTCTGGTTCACAGAGGTTGGAGTCCTGGCATCACCATATGCCTGAGCGCTTCTGGGATATGCAACATAATAAACATTTTGAGACAAAATTTAAGAGAAATGTATATCTTTTTCTGGTTCACCAAGGTTGGAGTCCTGGCATCACCGTATGCCTGAGCACTTCTGGGATATGCAACGTAATAAACATTTTGAGACAAAATTTTAGACAAATGTCGTACATCCTTTCTGGTTTATCCAAGTTGGAGTCCTGGCAGCACTGTATGTCTGGGCGCTTCTGGGATTTGGAACATTCAAAGTCACACTAAAATAGATGACATTTTCCGTACTTTTTCTGAAGAATTGCCCTCCAATTTAATGAAGAAGAAATGGTTTTTGTCTTGCACCCCCCCCCCCCCCCCAAAAAAAACAATCCTACCTCAAAGATAAGCCCCTGTAAAAACGGTTTGGAATTATTGCCTTATTTTATTATCGTACCCAAAGCCCGTGTATTTCACGCCTGCCTGCTAAATGGTCACTTTGTTTTCTGTTGACGTAATGTTTTCCTTTGCTGATGCTTGTGCCCATTTCTCAATGCACCAAAAGTACTTCAAAACCCTTCAGTTAGTCTGGAGCCCTGCGTTACCGTATATTGTCCGTATTTCGCAAGTTGGAACCAGAATAAAATTGGAGGTGCTTATGCCGGTGCGCTTTCAAATTGGTGTGAGTTTATTTTGGTTTGCGATGTATTTATTTTACATGATACCGGAAAGTATACGAGAAGACATGGCACAAATGACACGCGAGAGACGCGAGCGAGCGCGAAAATCACCTGCAGCGTGAAAACGTGATGCCTGCGTTATGAGCATGTTCATGTTCGACATGTTCGGGTGATCTTTTCGCTTGACTAGCCTTGAGTGAAAAGAGACTGCTCGTAGGCTAGATACTGGTCCAAAATCCGACGTCGGTACAATTCAGGCTGTTTTACTTTTTTATGGCAGAAGGTACTCATCGTCGCAAAAACGGAATATGTAAATGCGGCCTAAATCTCCTACCGGAAAAGGATATTATTAGCTCGTCTGGAAGAAATTTAAGCGGCTGTTAATTTTACGTAGTATTTCAGCGTTGATATCCCCGTTTCAGGGTTAGCCGATCGAGTGACACGGGATGTAAATTTTAATTATTTTGCAGTGTAACTAACGCCAGTACAGTGTACATAAGCAGAGTGGAGTGCAATTTTTTTTGGATTTGCCGATGGAGTTCCGTCGCGTGATCAACAACCTAAATTTTTCTTCTTCAAGGCTAGACCTGTTTTAAGCGATTTCCTGCCAAACTGCAGTTAAAACTTGTTTATGTGTCTCTCAAGTGCCATGAATAACAGTATAATCAATTAAAAACAAGCGATAAAGAAGGTGAGATGAACGTTTATTCGTTTGTCTCACGATGGAATCGCTTTGAGTTGTTGATCGCGACGTTTCGACTGCAATACCGCTAGTCTTCATTAGGCGATGAGGTCGATCGTTTACGTTCGCTATTTGTGGCATGATGGTTCGCTGCTAGTGGTGCGTTTCGATCCTCATTATTATTCCGACTATTAGATGTTGTTCCCTCACAGGTCCGCTTTGTGATTGGTCGGCTGTTGTGCTTTCTGATCGTAGGTATCGAAGCTTCAGGAATTTCGATTCCACTATCTCTATTGATGTTATTACGATGAAGTCTTATATGGATAGCCTCTTTGACCCTACGTGTGTACCAGTGAGGGTCACGACCAATAAACTTAACTTCTTTCCAGATAGGAAGACGCCCCGTTTCGTTAGTTAAGTTTATTGATCGTGACCCTCACTGGTACACACGTAGGGTCAAAGAGGCTATCCATATAAGACTTCACCTAATAACATCAATAGAGATAGTGGAATCGAAATTCCTGAAGCTTCGATACCTACGATCAGAAAGCACAACAGCCGACCAAACCAGACCTGTGAGGGAACAACATCTAATAGTAGGAATAATAATGAGGATCGAAACGCACCAATAGCAGCGAACCATCATGCCACAAATAGCGACAAGTAAACAATCGACCTCATCGCCTGATGAAGACTAGCAGTATTGCAGTCGAAACGTCGCGATCAACAACTCAAAGCGATTACATCGTGAGACAAATTTTGATTTTAAAGTAACTGGTAACAGTAGTCTGTCACGGTATAAAGAAACTGTAACACTGTGTACGTGCGAATGCACAGGCGAATCTGGGTTTCCACTTTTGTTGTTCAAACATGAGGTGTACCAGTAATTGGCTTTACTTTCATAAATAACACAACAGAGTATAACGCATAGACAGCTTGTGTAAACAGCATACCGGGTAATTATTAAGTGTATCATAAAAGTAAACAAAGACGGCAAAGGCTACTGAAGATCCAATGAAAATAATAGACAAAAAAAAGGAAAATAAAGTTACAAAGCCGGTCTTTACGCTTTAAAATATGATAACGAATTTCAACATTTTATTTCAGGCTACTTTTTCAAGTTGATACGCCTGTTTTCTTCTTAAACAAAAGCAAAACCCTAAACCTAAATTAAGGCCCCCGGGGGGTATTCTGTGAGATGTTGGAAGGGGTTGTGCCACCGGGACACCGAAACCGGGCCCTTGCCTCAACAGCAGCACATACCCATGCAGCTTATACTACGGGAGTAAGACCCACGGGCTTTGAAGTGTTTTCCATTCGCGAGTTGGATCTACTTCGAATGTGCTGTTTTGTGTACGTGAAGTCTTGCAGGATTTTATTCGCGTTGTAGTCCTGTGTTTACTTAGCCGAAGTACAAATTTCCACGACAGCAAACACAAGACGGACTTGCCAATTTTAGATTTTGGATGAACAGAACGTCGTGGCCGCATGCACGTCGTGGCTGCAAGAATGGCCGCCAGAGAAAAATTACGATCAAATTGAGTGTCACGCAGAAAAACGTGCTTTTCAAAAAAAGGTGAAGTGCACCACAGGAAATACCATTTTCAAAAAAGCAAAGCTTCAAGTTAATTATCTTTTAATAGTAAGCACACAGCCTTTTTCATGTTTCAGACAATAAACAATTCGCTTGGCGCTCATCAAACAACAGAATCACGTGCATTCGATTATGTGACGAGCTATAAAGGAACCCTGCTTTATTAAACGACAGTAAAGCAATAATTCCGCTTCAGACAACACGATTTCGCCGACGCTGTCAAGTCCCAGTGATTGAAAAGCATTTTTTGATATTCTTTTTTCAAAACGTTGGCGCCAGCGGTCAGCAATCGTCTCTGATAATCGACGAGCAGTGTTTACCTCAATGAGAAGGCTGTGTGTTGACACCGTAAATGCTTGTTGACGATGAAGGTCGTCATTTGCAACAGATACCATTTTTATCTTTTCTTCTTCAAGTAACTTAAATTGATTCCACAAGGTACGAATTTCTTGCTGTTCCTCCACCGTAGTGTTCGTGAGTACATCCGGGACTTCCCTAGCGTGGGAAACCGAGAGTCGTGTGACTAAGCGAAGGGGGTGCTTTTGAGTGTACGTGTGTGTAACAGCGACTATAAATGTTGCTCGAGTTTCTGCCCTTAGTGGCCCCTTAGAAATACTACATTGGCGACGAGTGTGGGACAAATGACTGAGAAGTGTTTGCCATCATCGGATTTGACCGGATCTGCTTCGGAAGTCGCGGAGAGGTTTCGTAAATGGAAGCTTGCGTTCGAATATTATGCCGAAGGGAAGAGCATCGATAATGTGCGTAAGGAGACGTCTCAACTCTTACATTTTGCCGGGATGGAAGTACAAGTCATCTTCCATCTTCGAGGACTTACAAGATCCTGCTCCTATTCAGGACACCGGTGGCAATGCTTACAAAATAGCTATTCGCGAGCTGGATTTCTACTGTCGAGTCAAGGAGAAATTCCCTACGAACGCCATGTTTTTCGTCAGTTGACCCCGAGGGAAGGGGACACCGCTGACCAGTTTATGGTTCGCCTGAGAAAACAAGCACTAAATTGCGATTTCGGGACGAGTTTGAACGAAATTTTGAGGAATCAACTGATTGAGAAGCTAACACATTTCGAGCTGAAGAGAAAGCTGTTAGAACAGAGAAATATTACACTGGGAGAAACCTTAGATAAAGCTCGTGCGTGGGAAGCGGCTGGAAGAGACGCAATAAACATGACAACACGTCCACAGCAGGTAGAAGGAGGCAGTGTCAATGCAGTCAAAGTGAAGCAAGGAAAGGAGGGTGAGCTACCATTACGGAAGAGAAGGTCAATATGCCAAGAATAGGAACTGTCCAGCGAAAGGAAAGAAATTTGCCAAGTGTGGAAGGTATGACCATTTTGCTTTGTGTTGTCGAAGAGAGAGTGATGGTTATGAAGCTAGAGATAATTAAAACGAGTGAGCGACAGAGGGTTTTTGGTAGATGTCCACGTCACAGTGCTAACTTGTGGGGGATTGAGAGGCAGCTGTAGAGAGGAGAACTGTGCTCTTGCATTGACCGTGTCTGAGAATCAAGAAGAAACGTGTAATGCAACTAGTTGTAAAGAACCTGTGACAGAAGTTAGTGTTGATGGCATTACAACAAAAGTATTTATTGATTCTGGATCCGTAAGCAGTCTCGTGAGGGTGAATGAGTACGAGGAACGTAAGGCGCAAGGTTTTAAGGCGAAGAGAGAGCGCTGCTACAAGCGGCTGTATGCATATGGTGGGAAGGAGTTGGAGGTGATCGGTCAGGTTGTAAGTTGAGATTTCAGTGAGTCATAAGAAAATAAATTCGCAATTTGTGGTGATCAAGAGTGGTAGGTATCTACTGGGTCATGCGACTTCAAAGGCTCTGAGCCTGCTTCGAATTGGTCTTGGTGCAGGTACTGAGTTTGAATGCAGTGTTGTTGGGGAGGATTTAGCCACAGGTCTTCAGGCTAAGCGCGAGAGTGTTTTTGACGGTGTTAGCAAGCTTAAGGACTGCAAGTTGAAATCCACATTGACCCGGAGGTGACACCGTTAGCTCAGAAGCCAAAACGTTACAATTCGCACTGCGAGAGAAAGTAAATGCAAAAGTCTAAGACCTCATCGCTAAGGATATAGTTGAGCGGATAGATGGGCTGACCTTGTGAGTAGCACCCAAAGCGTCAGGGGATATCAGGCTGTGTGTGGACATGCGTAAAACAAGATCTTCATCTGCGATTTCACCAGATCGAGTTAGACGAGTACGCTAGGGACAACCACGTTTGTTACACATGATGGGTTATATAGGTACAAGAGACTGAGTTTTGGAGTAAACTCTGCACCTGAGAAGTATACATGAGAACCCTCATGCCTTAGAAACGGAAAGTTCGGTCATCTGAAATGACCGAACTTTGATCCCTACCCGCTATAAGACAATAGGAGCCGTTGACAGAGCACACAGTCGGATTCTCCTCTGGCCTCTAGTAAACGAATGTTAATCGTCAGTCACACGTCAACACTTGACAGAGCACACAGTTGGACTCTCGTGTGTTCTCTGGTAAAACGAATGTTAACCATCAGTCACACGTCAACTTTTCACGGTGCTTGCGAAATATCGAAACATCCGAGCGCAAGAACCGCTTCGCTTCGTTCTTTTTACTTGCGGTTCAGCCTTCCGGTAGTTCGCCTCCCCTTCTTCAGACATGCCGTACTGAGCCGAATAATTAATAGTCAGGCGAGGCGAGTAAACGCGACAGACAATACGACACGCAGTCTGTCCACTTTTTTCAGTGCGAGGGGAAGGTTAGGTGGGAGGGTGTTATAATTTGAAATTGTTGTACATGCAAACATTAGACGACCTGGACTTGATGTTTTCGGTCATTTACTGCAATATTCTAGTAATGAATGGGTGAATTGGAAAATATATATATTCTCATACTCTCATATTCTCATATTCTCTTATAATTATGCTTCATTCAGTTTTGTTTATCATTGGAAATTAGCAAGGGTAGGGTGAGTTGACATTTTTTATTGTCAGGAAGTAAGATATGTTCTTCACTTCCGTTTACAATTCCGCTCAGTGAGTCTATGATTAGTACTGTTTGTGTTACATTGAACTGTATTGGGCGCAACACCCGCCAGTTCAGATGGATAAAAATGTTAAGTACGATCTTACATTTTGTGATCAGTACTGTTTATATTACATCGAACTGTATGAGGCGCAACACCCGCCAGTTCAGATGGGCAAAGAAATTAAGTGCGATCTTAATTCTGTGATTAGTATTGTTTATGTTACATCGAACTGTATGAGGCGCAACACCCGCCAGTTCAGATGGATAAAAATATTAAGTGCGATCTTAAATGTTGTGATCAGTACTGTTTATGTTACATCGAACTGTATGAGGCGCAACACCCGCCAGTTCAGATGGATAAAAATATTAGGTGCGATCTTAAATTTTGTGATCAGTACTGTTCATGTTACATCGAACCGTGTAAGGCGCAACACCCGCCAGTTCAGATGGACAAAAATATTACGTGCGATCTCAATTCTGTGATTGGTACTGTTTATGTTACATCGAACTGTATGAGGCGCAACACCCGCCAGTTCAGATAAACAAAAATATTAAGTGCGATCTTAAATACTGTGATTGGCCCTGTTTATAAAATTTAAGTCATACCTTGGTTCTGTCCAGTGTTCCTCTTTTATTCTGTTCGACTAGTTCCTTCCATTTGGCATAGTAAACACGAGCCAGTTATTTAGCACGTGAATACGTGTCTCTTTCTTTCTGTTTTCGATTTTCTTGGCCTCTCTTTCCATAATCCGAGACAATCGTTTTCTTTTGTTTCTTTCATTTCTTATCCTGCGTTTCTCATCGATTGAATTTTCACGCGAGCGTCGTGGCATGATCGTTCTTTCGAAAGCGCGCGCTTTCCCTTCAATTCCCGCTTCCAAGTCTTGTAACGCGATCGCTGGTTAAGTTGCCTCTGGCTTGCGTGTGCGCCCGCTATTCCATAATCCGATATACCAAATTCGAATGGGCAGCGGCTTATCGCAAAACAATAGCGAAAATTGCTTATTACAGGGAAAGTACAACAAAGGAATTTTGAGCAAATTGATCTCTGTGGTGCAAATTACCGAAATACATCACAATGATAACGTTAGGGATGACACCGTTGTTTTCGATGATGTGAACGTTTTTTTAAAATTAAAAAAGCACTCGTGATTATTATATTTCATCATCGCGTCTGCACTCGACAAAAATCGTAGTGTCTTCACAAAGGTAGCGCGACCACTGAAAGATCCTACAAAAGTTCGAAAAACAACTCAAGAAGCTTGAATGTTTCCCCATTTTCAGGTTTCCGTCGCGGCGAAAAAGCTAGGGTTTCAAATTCGATGCGTGAAACGTGCCGGATGTATGTTTTCGGCCGCAAATCAAACTCCAACTGCGAGCGTTGAAAACGGAAATCAAGATCAAATTCCCTTACACTCTATGATTGGCTTAAACGATGGATTCACTTAATTAGATTTTCGAGCATTTAATTAGATCAATGTTAGCGTCCATAGCAACTAAGGCTTCCAACAGCGAGCCAAAAAATCGTCTATGAGGGTTCTCATGGCAGATAATAAGACAAGTGGTCTCAGACATTGGTGGTCTCCAGAATATTGCGGATGACTTGATAGTACATGGCAAGGATAATCAGGAACATGACAGGAATCTCCATAGGGTGATACAGAGATTGGAGGAGAAGAACCTCAACCTCGAGAAATACCAATTCAGAACGGACAAGGTAGTCTCTATGGGGCTCCTAGTGTCAAAGTACGGTATCGGTACATTAGAAGACAAGGTCCGTGCTGTGTTGGAGGCAAGCCGCCCTTCTACTCCAACAGAGGTTAGAAGCTTTCTTGGGATGGTTGGCTTTAGTGCACGATTTATTCCTAATTTTGCAACTGTCGAAAAGCCTCCAAGAGCAATTTCCAGACAGGGGGTATCCTTTGTAAGGGGCAGTGAACAGGAGAGATCATTTCAGGAAGTGAAACAGCAATTAGCCAGTGCGCCAGTTTTAGCCTATTTTGACAAAGATGCACACACTCGGGTGATAGCTGATGCGAGTCCTGAGGGGCTAGGTGCGGTTTTGGTCCAGGAGAAGAATGGAGAGAGTCGAGCCGTTTTCTATGCCAGCAGAAGCATTAGCAGTGTCGAAAGGAGGTACAGCCAAACAGAAAAGGAGGCATTCAGGCCCTAGTGTGGGCATGTGAGCGCTTCGCCTTATACCCGTACCGGTTGCAGACCTTTGATTTGGTGACAGATCACGAGGCCTTGAAGGTGATCTACTCAGGAGGATCTAAACCGTCAGCACGAATCGAGAGCTGGTTGCTGAGACTGCAGCTCTACAATAACAAGTATTCTGTGTTAAATCTGGAGACAACATTGCAGATGCCTTATCACGTTTGACAATGATCCCCGCTTCAGAGAAATACCGTCACGATGAGGAGCACGTTCGAATGGTTACCCTAAGCGCTGTTCCCGTAGCACTTAATATTCAAGAGATTGAGAGTGCCTGAGCAAAGGATGAGGAGTTGCAAGCAGTGCGGAGTTGCCTTGTGAGTGGAACTGGGACAGAGCACAAAGCCATATGTCTGGGTGCGTAACGAACTGAGCTTTATTGGTCTAGTCATCTTGCGTGGAACAAGAATGGTGATTCCTAAAGTCTTGAGGCAGAGAGTTTTGGAACTTGCACATGAGGTCCACCAGGGGGTAGTGAAAATGAAGGAGCGACTGAAATCTAAGATGTGGTGGCCGGGGGTCGATAAGGATGCAGAACGGAAGTGCCGAGAATGTTATGGGTGTCAACTTGTGACAAAGGAGACCGCGACCCACTAGTAAAAACAACCAGGATGCCTAAGAGGCCATGGCAAGATTTAGCATTGGACTGCTGGTTCTAGTAGATTATTTCAGCCGATGGGTGGAAGTTGATGTAATTAAATCTACCACTTCTGAGGTGATCATCACGTGCGTAGACAAACAGCTCTCTAGATATGGAGTATCCAGCACCCTGAGAACCGACAACGGGCCCAGCCTGGCGTCCGCGGAAATGGAAGAGTACCTGAATGAAATGGGAAACAAGCATAGATTGACCACGCCACTATAGCCAGGAGCAAACGTAGAGGCCAAAAGAGAAAATTGTTCTCTTTTAAAAGCAATGAGGGCTGGCTGCCCATGCCGAAGGGCGAAACTGGAGATTGGAGTTGAATAAGTTCCTCTTAGCTCACCGTTCCCTCCGCACACAACGACTGGCAGGAGCACTGTAGAATTACTGTTTGCAAGGAAAATGTCCACTAAATTACCAGAAGTTGCTGGACAGCTGAGATATCAGCAAACTAGAGATCGAGATGTAGAGAAGAAGCAGATTGGTGCAGGTTATGTTGACAAGAGGCACCAGGCAACAGAGAAGTATATACAGGAGAAGAGGAAGGAGAATAACCTGTCTCATACTATGAGCAAGAACCATACCAGGTGACAGCACGTTATGGTGATCAGGTCCAGTTAAAGTCGCCTCAAGGCGCGGAGTACAAGCGTATCATCCAGCATGTCAAACGATTTGTGACTCTAAACATAGAGCCAAATGCGACGAACCTCTCAGGTCCCATAGTGGTACCGCGTGTGCACACATCTGGACAAGAAATCACACCCAGGCTGGAGACAGGAGTAAGTGTCAGTCCAGCTGCAGATCAGAGTCCAATCCAGGAACAACCCTTATCAAGGAGATCGGGGAGAGTCATCCGACACCCTCCCCCCGCCCAGAAACTTAGTGACTATGTTACCACCTCAAGGTGACAGTGACTTTGCTATGATAGTTGCAACTTTGAGAGGGTTGCATTTCTGAAAGTTTTCTATCTACCTTTAAAGACGTTGTCATTAGTAATAAGTTAAGTGTTGTAATTAGTTATTTTATTGATTGTTCCTGAAAAGTCCCTTTGGGGAGGAGACAATATAGTATGTATGTATGTATGTATGTATGTATGTATGTATGTATGTATGTATGTATGTATGTATGTATGTATGTATGTATGTATGTATGTATGTATGTATGTATGTATGCATGGATGGATGGATGGATGGATGGATGGATGGATGAGGGAGGATGTAGTGTTCGTTAGTACATCCGGGACTTTCCTAGCGCGGGAAACCGAGAGTCATGTGACTAAGCGAAGGGGGTGCATTTGAGTGTACGTGTGTGTAACAGCGACTGTAAGTGTTGCTAGAGTCTATGGCTTTAGTGGCCCCTGAAAAGTACTACATCCACTAATTTGTTCTCATCGTAAAGGGAACCTTCTAAATCATGCGTTGGACAGAGGAAACAGTGTTGAGGCCACAAGTGTAATAATTGGCTTCAAATGTAATAAGTATAGGTTCTGGGACGAAGTAGAACAGAAGTTTACAGATCTAGGTAAAAGGACTGTCATATAACGACGTCATTACTCACGTGACCGTGGGAAAATCACTTAGACTAGATCAAGACCAAACTCAGACACAGTGATCTACCCACGGTAAATAAAAAAGTTCATTACGTAAATGCTTTGTGACGCACTTAGTCATCTGTCAAGTTACCGTAACAAGCCCGCTTATTTCTTCATATTGGACCGCGATCGCCTACGTACTGCAGTCACGGAAAACGAGAGAACGTCTATTCCCCCTAATGAATACATACTAGTATGAAAAGCAACTTAGATACTGTATTTTAAAGCTAATGAAGGTAGTGCTATCAATTTTGTTGACAGATTATGACATTTTGGCAGAGCTTGCAAGGTAAGCCTTAGCCTAAAGAACAGACTAGAACAAGCGAAAGTTAATAGGCCAAAACAACAGTCTTCATCATACGTTGTGGAACCAACTCTAATAGCAGGAATCCATTGCCGTCTGCGAGGTAACTTTCCAAGGATTCAACTATCTTGTCCATCATCGTTTCGGGAGACCTCACGATATCAAAAGTACTCAACTGATTTGCTGCCATTCTCCAGGGGGATTGTATGTGATGACATATCAAATCCTTGATCGTCAACTATTTTAGTCGTCTTTTCATGATGATGAGAAATAAAGCACGGTGGCTTTCTTTCTTGCCCGGTCGCCCTCCGTTTAAAAAAGGCAACCAATGGATGCGCTTGTTGATTAATAACAACCAATTAAGACCCTGATGAAGTGACGCCGAACTTTCCGTTGAATAAGATGCCACCTCGTTTTAAATGAGAAACCACCTCAATCCTATCATGACGTCATATTCTTTCCACCCCACGTTTAATAAGAAACCATCCCAAAAAGGGGCTCCAGCAGTGCTTATATTACTACTGATAATAAACAAAAAAATATACGAGACAAACTTACAACCGATCCAACTCTGACAGATTATTGAATAAGTCAGGAGGTAGAATCTGAATCTCATTCACATGCAAAGACCTGTAGGAAAATAACAAAAATAAACTCAGTAATGAACACTGGAAAGGATAGATCAGAGGGTCCTTGACAGAAAGAGACTGAGATCGAAACTGGTTCCTCATATGGAGGCCTGGGGTTAGCTCTTATGTAATGTATAGGTCAGCTGGCAGAATCAACTTTTAAAATATAACAGTCCCAGGTGATTGTACTCAGTGGTGTAGAGGTTTAGGGTTAGTGTGAGTAGGGTCCTAGTTATTGCATCTAATATTTAGATTAAGTCAATCATAAAAGCGGAGCGCCACACTTTCTCTTTTCGCTGGTACTTATTAATTGCTGAAAATACTCTCATTGAAGCCGTTAGATATGGCGTATATGGTCTTGAAAGACGTAAAAACAAACAGAATTTTTCCCCTCTGAGAATCGAACCCAGATATCTGCTTCGCTGGTAAACGCAATGTCCATTACGCCACGCTGATCTTGAATGCGAAACGTACGTACGTACGGACGGGCGGGCGTGCGCTGACGTCAGAACCAAAATTTCTCGCATCGATAGGTTACTAGATTTTTTTACCAGGATCTTATTGTTTCTCATAATAAACAAACAAATTATAAGTCAAACTTACAACTCTTCCAACTGTAAAAGACTAAAGAATATGTCAGGAGGTAGATTCTGAATCTTATTCGCATGCAAATACCTGCAGGAAAATTAAAAATACAAACTCCGGTGTGAACTGTGGAAGGGATAGATCAAAGGACCCTTTGCGGAAGGAGACTGAGATCGAATCTGGTTAGTTGTCATATGAAGGCCTGGGGTTAGGTCCTATGTAACGCATATGCAAACTAGCGGAATCAATTTTTTTTAAATATCACAGTCTCTGGTGATTGTGCTTAGTGGTGTAGAGTACCGTCCTAGTAATTGCATGGAGTATTTTGATTTAGTCAAGCGTAAAAGTGGAGCTCCACATTTTTTTTTCTCATGGCGTATGTGGTCTTGGAAGACGTAAACACAAAGACAAAATTTTTTTCCTCTCTGAGAATCGAGCTCAGTCCTTCTGTTTCGCTGTTAAACGTGATGTTCGTTACGCCACACTGATCTTGAATGTGAAACGTACGTACGTACGTACGTACGGGCGGGCGTGCGCTGACGTCAGAACCAAAATTTCTCGCATCGATGGGTTACCAGATTTTCTTACCCATGGTGCTCTGCTAAGCGCGCTTCGCATGCGGGAGCTCCGCTATCAGTGCTGGGTTGGAATTCCGGACGTGCCATGGTAAAATATTTTTTCGTACAGACGTAAATCTTGTTTGAGAGACATAACTTTAGTTCTTAGAGCCTTTCGACAGATTTTATTGAGTGCTGAACAAGAAGGGTCCTCTGATCCATCCCAATAAGTGCCTATCAAATTCAGCAGGCTATTTAGTTACCTACAACCTAGAAGGGTCCTAAGCACGAAAAAAGTCTAAAAGGCAAGTAAAGTTTTTCAAATTTTAGTCAAAAGGAATGCCACACCACAAGCGTATTCACCTGCTGTAAAGTACCTCAATCGACCTTCTAATGGTAAGGTCATAAATCACGTGAATATGTAGTTAATATGACAGTCAACTTACAAAGCACTAATTTTAAAATTGAAAATAAAAAACCCCTCAGAAGATATCAATAAACTTAAACGAATTGCACATTGATCGGCGGGTGAGTACTAGTTCCGGGAGTTTGACTATTTCGCTTTTTGGAAGACGCCTTAAAAAGCAAAGTTTTCAATCAGTATGAAGCTTTTGGTATTCTCATTATTTTATTGTTTATGGTGGAAACCTTGCGCGACAAAATCCAGCACGAAAAATTTGATGATTGACACTACAGTAGTTAGCTTATAAGGATCTCATTGTTTCTCATAACAAACAAAAAATTATGTGTCAAACTTACAACTGTTCCAACCGTGTCAGATTGAAGAATATGTCAGGAGGTAGAATCTGAATCTCATTCTCATGCAAATGCCTGGAGGAAAATTAAAAACATGAACTCAGTAGTGAACACTGGAAGGGATAGATCAGAGGGCCCTTGACGGAAAGAGACTGAGATCGAATCTGTTTAGCTGTCATATGGAGGCCTGGGGTTAGCTCTAATGTAACACATAGGTCAGCTAGCAGAATCAACTTTTAATACATAACATTCCCTGGTGATTGTGCTCAGTGGTGTAGAGGTTTAGTGCTAGGGTCCTATTTACTACATTTATCAGTGCTCGGTTCAAATCCCGGACTTGCCATTTTAAAATGTTTTTTTAGTACAGACAAAAACCTCGTTTGAAAGACCTTACTTTAGTTCTTAGAGGCGTTAGCGGTTAGAGATCTACTGGACAATGAGCAAAAATTCTTGGACTATGCTGCGTTTGCAGCGAAATCCCAAATCTCGAATACTATAAAGTTGTGTCTGCTGTAAAACACTTTAAGAAATTCTGTTCTCCGGATCATTCATGTTCAATCTGCATCAAAGGCTGTTAATGGGCTTTATCAACTAATCATCCAAAAAAGAGCTTCCCTCCCGAAAAGGAGCGAATAAAAATGGCTGTCTCAGGGGGAAGCAATCGGAATCTCCGCAGTTAATTGGAAAAACACATATCGGTTACCCTTTCTATGCAGGAGAGAGACAGAGCTCAGAGTTTTTCAATTCAAGCTTCTGCATGACAGGATTGCCAGTAATGATTTTCTGTTTAAAATAGGATTAAAACAAGTTGATAATTGTTCATTTTGTGGAGAAACTACAGAAACCCTCTCTCATCTCTTCTGGAATTGTAGATACACAAAGTCTTTTTGGGAAGACACCTTTCGGCGGATATCTTTCCTCGCCTCTTTGCTTGGGCATTGTTGATGAAATATCAGATCTGCTGACCCACCATTTACTCCTTATCGCGGGATATCACATCTACACCTGCAAGTTAAAATATACCCTCCCCAGCTTGGAGGTCTTAATAAAACAAGTATTAATTTCGATGAATGCCGAAAACGAATAGCCCTCGAGAATAACACTTGAAGAGCGTTCCAACAGAAGAAGAAGAAGTTTTCTGGAAGACGCCAGAAAAACCAAGTTTTCAATCAGTTTTAAGCTTTTGTTATTCTCGTTATTTTATTGTTTATGGTGGAAATGTTGCGTGAAAACGACCTCCACCTTAGAAAATTCGACGGTCGTCAGTACAGGAATAAGCTTATAAGAATCTTATTGTTTCTCATAAAAAATTAAAATTTTAAGTCAAACTTACAATTCTTCCAACCGTGTCAGATTGAAGAATATGTCAGGAGGTAGAATCTGAATCTCATTCTCCTGCAAATGTCTACAGGAAAAATTAAAAACAAACTCAGTGGTCAACAGGAAAGTTAAAAACATACATTTCAGCTGGCTATTTACTAACCTACAACCTGGAAGAATCCTATGCACCATAATATTAAAAAAACATGTAGCTTTGTCAAATTTAAGTCGGGAGGACAGCCACATCTCGCAAAGCATATGCACCTTCCGTACAATTCCTATATCAACTTTAGTATGATCACATGATAAATCAAGTAATTATGTAGTTAATACGAGAGTTAAAGTAATTACACAGCTTAAACAGCGCTGATTTTACAGTTGACAAAAATAGAAAGGTATAAATAAACTTTAAAGAACTACAGATTCACTTCTTCACACGCATGCTTTCAAAGCGTCAAAACTTTAGACTGAGCTAATTGAAATGTACAGTAACTTCGATGGTTGATACTATAGTAGTTACGACGACCTTATTATTTCTCTTTATTCTCATCGTTGTCGGCGCACCAATACGAAAATCCTGAAGTAAATGTTAACACTGGACAAACTAACAGAAAGGGCGACATTTTTGGGCTCTACCACGCAAAATTGACACTGGTGTACTTGCACTTGTTGTAGTTCTGTGTTCCAACAACTCCAGATGTTCAGATACAAATCGGATGCCAGGTAAGAGGAGTTGAATCGCTTTCGGAGTTGATTGACCGTTGTCTTTACCATTCCAGCCGTAACCTTTAAACCGAGAACAACTCTGTTTTATGGTTTGCAATGAAAAAAAAGTAAGGTGGTGAATTCTAATCTTCAGTAATCTTGTATCTTAGCTGAACAGAAATTATCGATGAAGTTCAAATTCTGTCTTCAGTTCGATTAAGCAAGCACATGATGGCTCCTTTGTGCGAACGGATTACAAATGTATTAATTCCAACTCTTTCAGCTACAACGGAGTGATCGTACAGCTTCAATCCGCTTTGAACAATGATTACGACAATTTTTCACGAAAAATCGAACACGTGCCACACTTCAGAGCCAATAATTGGAAGATGTTGTTACTCAAATTTGTACGTTCACTTTGTGGCAGTTTCATTGATTCATTCAGCTTTACATAGAAACGATTTAAGCGGCCTTCCAAGGGCTAAAAGTGACAAGCGACACGGCCCGGAAAACTGGCGACGTGGGACTTTCTAAACACCGACAAGAGACTCAACTGAGTTGGCAAAATACGACAGCGACACAATAAGCACTTAAAATGGACGGCGACGTAAGGATACTGTGTATTTTACCAATAAAAGATAATAGAGTCTATTTGATTGGCATTTCAGTGCAGCCAGTCAAGAGTAGGACTGCTATCCCTTTGAGAGTTCCGTAAGTCGGTGACCTTTGACGATGCGCTGTTTCCAGACTAAGAGCAGACGGTCAGATTTTTTTCTGTCAATCTGTTAAATTTGAAGCTTCATTTACGGTCTGTAATGTCAAAAAGGGGAAAACAATTACCTAAGTCGCTGACAGCAACGAACTGCCCTATTTTCAGGATCTGTATCTACGTTATCAACATAGTTGTTCTTTTTGACGCAAAAACATTTACTTGAATTTAGAGCAATGAAACCACTTTGATTTGCCCTTCAGAATACCGAAAATCGCATTTCCGAAGTACAAAATTTCAAACTTTTCCGGGGGACGCATGCCCCCGGAACCCCCTAGAAACTCCCCCCTCCGGTGGTCGTTTAATTGAACTCCGGCCCTTCCTTTCAAACTCACTCAGTCTCTACACTTTACAGGGTCTTGTGTTTTGGAGTTACTAAGTGTTAGAAGAATATTTGTCATTTCAAAAGATCGGATTTGTAAGTTGAATTTCTTTTGAGATTCATGAAAGACTAGGATCTTGCATGTTACTTACTCCAAAGGGTTAAGAAGCTTGTTCGTTTTTATTATAAAATAAGAATAATCTTTTTTTTTTTCAGGATGACAACATGACCGGAAAGTGATTTACAGAAGTGATTTCAGAGTGATTTAAAGAATGATTTCACTTCAAGTTCAATTTTTTTCTCGCTAAGCACTCTTCCAGATCGCGTCGCCTGTTGAAGGAGACGTTTAGGAATATTCGCGATCTACATGCCAAGTGACTTCAGGCCTCACGGTGAATAATCTTGATTTGGTCATTTGGGGGTAAACAGAAGGAACTGGTGGCCAATAATTTAACAGTTCCTCTTTACAATCACGTAATATTGAGGGCACTTAATGCATGTTTCAGTGCTCTTCTCGACGATCTGCTGAGATGTGCCAAAAAATCCAAAACAAAACTCATTTAAATGGTAAAGGAACGGAGTGACCATGATATAACCGGCAATTCCGTTATTTTAAAGAATTTATAAAGCGACAGCGACATTTGCACGTGCTACAAGAGTGACAGCGACCTTTACAACTGTTAGTTCAGCGACATCGCTCCAGAGAAAGACGCAACAAAGCGACAAGGCTAACCCCCTTGGAAGGCCTCATTTAACACTTCGCAACGTTTTGACGCCTTTTTCGTTCAGTCATGTGATCGACGATTCTTTTTCCCTTTTATCTCTTTGCTCTCTCCCTTCTATTCTCTCTCTTTCCTGATTTCATATCAATTAGTGGTTGAGTTTTTAATAAAACAGTTATTCTTCTCGGGCTTGCTAAGTAGCAAATAATTATAGCCAACTCGGCGCTACGCACCTTGTTGGTTATTTCTCATTTAATATATACCCAGCGTGCTCTCGTAAAATAATTGTTAAATAGACATTGGTATGTTAAAAGAATAAGAAAACATATAACATCTTTGTAAATCAATGATATTGGTTAATTTATGAATATGAATAGTTATCAGAAAACGAAAATATTGTGTTATAAAAAGTTTACAAAATTCCGATTTACCGATATTTTGCAAAGCCTGTTACTCCGAATATTCTGATTAATTAAGGACGGTGCCTCCTAATACAGATGGATTTTTGAAAAGGTTATGACTATGGGTAAGAAGTAGATCTTAGCAAGGGTTATTGGAATCCAAAAAGAAAAATGTGGGTAACCACGCATTTTTCTGAGATAACCAAGCAACCATTATTCTAAAAAAGCGTTATAATACAAAGAATGTAAGGCAATTTCTTCCCAAATTTAAGCTCAATTATCTCTGAAAAATGCGTGGTTACCCCCAATTTCTTTTTCGATTCTGGTAGCCCTTACTAAGATCTGCTTTTTCCACATAGTAATAAACCGCGCAAAAATTTTGTTGTATTAGGGGGCAAATTCCTTAAGAAAGCCGAATATCCCGAGATGCGCAGAACGTCTACGCAGTAACAAAAGGAGGCACCGTCGTTAAGATCTGTTATTATTACTTTTTTAACGAAATCGTTCACAGGAGAAGTGCTTTGGTCTGGAATCGGGATAACAAGGATGCCATGTAAGTGCTTTGTTTCTTTACCATAGTCTAGCTCCTTTAGGTTTCTGACTAGTTATGGCATTCCATTCATTCTAGTTGCCTGCCAGTTACATTTCCTTTGTGTTCAGTCAAGCTTCTGTCTTTTTTAGGCTTATGTGTGCTTCAATTCTAGCTGTTACCCCCCCCCCGGCACATCCCCGGGGAAAGCCGCCCTTATGGCCCGGGGGTGGGGAATGTTTTTGACGTCGTCTTATCCCGGAAGGAGGGGGCGGGGCATATCGAGATAATTACTCTTCCAAGGAATTATGGGGTTACAAAATGGCGTCTAACCTTGTGGACGAGTCCTCATAATGCATCCCAGAAGAATGCAAAAAAGCCTTTTCTAAGCTCAAAGGAATATGGGATAGAATGACTGTAAGAATATTCTCCCTGGATCATTAAGAAATCGTGATTTTGGTGTTTTCTGACAAAACAAGAAACTTCACTGCGGAAATTTCGATGTTTGACATAAAAGTAATTAGCCTGTGACGCTACCATTATTTCTCACATAACAAAAAAATTAAAGTCAAACTTACAAGTGCCTTAACTTTGACAGATTGATGAATATGTCAGGAGGTAGAATCTCAATCTTATTCCCATGTAAATACCTGCAAAAAAGTTAAAAGCATAAATTCAGCAGGCTATTAAGTAACCTGGAAGGATTAGCTGCTTTCATCTTCCTTCATAATAATTATAATAAAATGAAACCAAATGTACAAGCCAAGTAGTAATAACCTGCTACATATAACAGCAAGTAATTTGGGAAGGTCGTAAAGGTAATTGAGGACTCAAACTAGCTTTATCTGGAGAAGAGGCAGCAGGAGTTTAATGAAATGATTTCCTTTGGCACAGAAAATGGCAGACATTGCACTCAATGGGAGCATAGCTCTGTGAATGAGTATAGTTCTATAAATCCCAGAACAACGCAAAAAAGTGTTTTCTATGCTAAAAGGAATATCCGCTTGAAAATTGTAAGGATATCCTCTCTGCATCATAAAATAATCGTGATTGTAGTGTTTTCTGACAAAACAAGAAACTTCACTGCGGAAATTTCGATGGTTGATACTGAAGTCATTTGCCTAAGATGATTTCGTTGTTTCTCATAATAAACAACAAAAACAACAACAAAATAAGTCAAACTTACAACCGCTCTAACTTTGACAGATTGATGAATATGTCAGGAGGTAGAATCTGAATCTTGTTCCGTCCTAAATTCCTGCAGGAAAGTTAAAAACATACACTCCGCAGGCTATTCAGTAACCTGAAACCTGGAAGGATTACCTGCTTTTATCTTCATTCATAATAATTGTAATAAAATGAGACCAAATGTACAAGCCAAGTAATAATAACCGCTACGTATAACCGTAATTTGGGAAGGTCGTGAAGGTAACTTAAGACTGAAACAAGCTGTATCCGGACAGGATGCAGCAGGATTTTAGTTCACTGATTTCCAATGGCACAGAAAATGGCCGACATCGAACTTGAGATGTGCATAGCACTGTGTGTGAGTATGGTTCTTTAGAACCAAGAAGGACCCGAAAAAGCCTTCTCTTAGCTACAAGGAATATCAGGTTGGAAACATTGCTATTTTCTAATATGGACAAGCTCGGAAAACTCGCCAACTACAAAACCAAAAATACTTTCCTGAATTGCTGGGCAATTCTCAACATATATCGAATACTTGCAGAACGTCAGAATAAGCTTTTCTGACGAATTATGGGAAACTTTGGACTTCTGGGTTGTTAGTCTTGAAACATCCATACCCGGCTGTTGGGTATCTAGACACTGCCTAAATTTTATGAGAAGTTTGCATAGGGAGTGAGTGAAGGTCACGTGACCCTGCACGTAACCAATCTCCCCAATCCAATAAGCTCTTCACTGCTTAAGCGCATTCACGACTTTAAAATAAAGGTAAGTTAGTCGTCGAAATAGCTTTTAGTTCCCACCCCAATGGGTTTCAACAAATAATATCATGATGCCTATGTTGCCAAACGTTTTGAACTTAAGAGCGGCCGTCCCAAAATATCGCCTGGAGGTGTGCAAAATGAAAAATCGAAAATTCCCAAACCTTTTTTAGAATATAGGTCTAGGTAAACTATTTCTGGAAAAACAACTTTTAGTTCGATTAGATTTTTATTTTTACGCGAACGGCGACAAAGTGGGTTCGGCGGCTGTCACATCGGGTTTCACGGGGTCTACACCACGCATCACTTGAACGTCGCCTAAGAAGAAACAAAAAGGTAAGATCTAAACTGCGAATATCATGCTGAAAAGAACACATAGTTGTTAACAGTTTGAGAAGTCATTTGTTCAATTCAAATTTGGGCGATTTTTGAATTTTTTCCTTATTTCACCGTTTCTGGCAACACAAAAATATGGCAAAATTGAGAGACCAAAAAAGCACAGCGGTACATGGGGTGGAGTTATATCAATCCAACCCAGGGAAACAGCAAAGTTTCTTCTTAAAATAAATGCAATCTAAATTTTTGGGCTACTCAATCTACAAAATGTTTTTGAGCGCCGAACACAGGTGACACAAAGGTCAAAACACGCCATTTCTTGCCACGGCATTCAGTAGCGTTGAATCCAAAATGCTGTTTTCAAAAGATAACATGCCAACTTTTCCTCAATTATCTTTGCTTTTACAAGACGCCATACAGCTTAGAGTAGTTTTGTCTTAATTACCGCTTACGTGGTCTTGAATCGTAACTTTTAGAGGTTAATTTCCAACACACAAAATTCAAATTGTGAGCCCAACCGGCTGTCGGTCGAGAACAATTTACGCTACTTTGTATTATTTCTACATAAATCTAATCAAGTTAAACCTAAATTGTTTTCTTTTGTTAACAAAGAAGAAAATTAGTGTGCTTGTACAAGATAAATTACCTGAGACAAATAGTTTCATAGTCTTTATGCCTTCCGCCTTCGAGGAATTTGAACTGCGTTTGAAGTCTACAGAGAATGCGTTACTCAGCACAAAAGAGTTTGGGGGGGGGGGGGGGGGAGGAATGTTTTCTTGGTCTACACAGTCACTTAACGGGAACTGCATTATTTATTTATTTTTAATTTTACTGTAAATCTTACAATTCACTATCTTTTATTACATTCTAAAATAACACATGTGTACATGCCACACTGTGAACCAGAATTGCAACATGCAGGAATCTAATGTGTGTCATGTCTTCATGTTGACGGAGAAAAGATTGTGTGCGAAATTGACCATACCAAGTTATATCTTTTTTGGTTTTAATTGTTAAAAAAGGAGCAATGGGAATTACCTAGAACCGGCGATTGAAATAAAGCCCTATGTGCACGTGCAAATTTACTATGACAAAGGGTTCGACCGTGTACGTTGGTGAACAAATTTTCTGCGACAAATGTCCTCATTCGTGTGCCCACAATGGCTTTTAGACAGCGGAACAGCGAGCGCGCTAGGAGGATAAGCCGGAAAGTTGAAGTAATTGAAAGACGTTATCCAAAAATAAAAGGCTTGCTTTTGAAGTAAAGGCAAGTTAACTTATATCATTTGACTTGTCAGCGGTAGTTTTACTGCGATATGCAGCAGACCCACCACCTCACGCTCATGGAGCAATATCTTCAAACCAGGAGTGGTCGGGAATTTCACAGTCGCGAAAGCCATCACAGGCAAATTTGACTTCTATAAGCCAAATTTATTTTTAAAGGGTAATTCCCGTAATAAGGAGAGGGAAGCAAGCAGCAAAGTCGTGTGGATTTAAAGGTTACAGAAATAAAGTGCAAGGGTCGAGAGTAGAAAAGTTATGGTGTTTCTGTTACACGGATACCACGAGTACCAGTGGTTTCTTTCGCGTTTGCTCCTGGAGCATTCGTCGGCCAAAGGCCAAGCTGTTATCTGATGGCTCGGCGTAAGGGCGGTCATTCACATCTAGGTAAAAGATAAAAATTAGAGGGTTGCTCTTAGAAAATTTTGGAAGGAGCCCCCTAAAAGATGCCAGAATTTCTCTCATATGGAAACCTTCAACCGGTGGCGGAGGCTGATCGATATAGGAAAATACCCATAGCAAAAGCTTACAATCAGTGCACGATTCAGACAAGACATTTCCCTCCCCAGCGAGGAACCCATCACTGCAACGAGACTACGATTCTGTCGAAGTCAAAACCACTAAGTTACCAAATCCGGAGCTAGTGAAAATGTCTGAGCCATCCCTGGGATTACGACTAAACAAATAAATTGGGTCTAATGGAATTGAATGTTTCATTGCTGTAAGAGTGTGAATACGTAATACTTCAAAATGGCTGAAGCGCAAAACAGGGAAGCCGAGCTTAGTCAGTTTACTTGAGCCAAACGAAACTTTGGATTGACAATAAGAGGCTGTGTGCTGAACCCTTCATTTAGTTCTCTACAGACAACTTGAATTTCCCATCATTCACTTTGCGTTCCGAGATTGTGGGAGAACATTTCGGATGGAAAGCGCACAAAGTTTCGGCGACACTGGAAAGTTTTCACGCAGACTTCGCTAACTGGAACAGGCCGTTCACGATTTCGGTGGATGAAGCCCAGAATGGAAACCAAGGTGTGACGTTGTGTAATGTTGCCTTTTTCCCAGCCGAATAAGCGCCTATTTTCGCTCCTAAAAGATACGATAAACATCCACGCCACTTTTATATGTTTAGGTTTGAAATAGTTTATAGCAAATCATATCATGTTATCTCAAGCAGGGTAAGGGTTTCAAGCTCCAGGCCATTAACCTCAGCCAAAAAGTGTCACCTCTGACCCATCCCACCCATCCTTGCTTTCCGGTATCATGTGTCTTAGCTGACAAAATACATCAACGTCAATTGCCACGATTTCTCTGCCCGCAAGCATTGCGTGAGCATTTTGTGAAGCGTTTTGCAGTATAAAACTACCCGGGAAACTCAATGAGAAACGACGGATAAGTGGCAGGTGAGTTGAACAGTGAGTCGGCGCTGATGGGACACTTCACACATAAACATATTTAGCACCAAAAAGCGTTCTAAATTAATTTAATTTAAACAGTGCAGGCACACTGTTGATCACTGACTTGTTCAAAGAATACTGCTTTTTATTGCCCAGTTCTAGATTTCCCATGTATAAACACACATTTCCAAAGTATCATCCCAGCAAGCAAAACACTTTAATGACTCTTATTTTGACGTTTTCTGTTTTGTTTGTTTGTTTGTTGTGAATCTCTTTATTGTCATGCATATATTGAGATTTTGGGGGTCGGATAATCTTCATCCCAAAACATCCCCCTTCCTCTAACTCCTCTTCTCCATGCATAACCAAACTCAAATCGAGAAGGCTGTGAAAACGACGAGTAACACGAGGGTAATTATATTCAATACATCTTTTACTGTGGATAAACTTCCAACAAGATTGAGAAGCATCAGTCATAACTGCGTGTACAAGCCAAAGAACGAAGCTCCGCGAAAACTACAGTTTGTTTACTTTTAGTAAACAAACTGGTAGTTTGCTAAAAATTGTCACTTTTACATTGTCACAGGATTCAGTGAGCGACCAGTAGATATTGCTTGAGCAATATCCGTGGGAATTGCATTACGTGGCGTGTATATGTACCAAGGACGCACAAAAGAAGTTATCAATTTCGATGGTCTGTGCTGAATTGAGTATATGCCAAGGATATTCACAATTCTTTTTTTTAAACAAATTTTATTCACGATCCTTACATACGAGCAACATGCTTACTATTCACGACCGACAAGATAAACATCATTTACAAGATTTACCAGCACTACGAGTACTTGTCTTATTTACAAGCAACATACTAACGTTCAATTCTACATTTCAAAGCATTTCCTCCCCTCCACTTCCCATTTTTGTTCATTCCTACCCGGTCAACAAAAGCACATTTCCCCACCCCTCTCCGACACCTTTCTGTAGAGTTGACGTCGTCGAAGGAAAATCTATTAAGACTACGAAGCTGTTTCTCCGCAGTTCAAACGTAATTCCTTGTTACATCAGCACATTAAATTATTTTATCTTAGTAACAGAAAACAAATAAGGATAAACATGATTAGATTTATGTAGAAATAACACAAAGTAGCCTAAATTGTTCTCGACCGACAGCCGGTTGGGCTCACAATTTGAATTTTGTGTGTTGGAGACTAACCGCTAAAAGTTACGATTCAATAAAGCGGCAATTAAGACAAAACTACTCTAAGCTGTATGGCCTCTCGTAAAGCAAAGATAATTGAAGAAAAGTTGGCATGTTATCTTTTGAAAACCGCATTTTGGATTCAACGCTACTGAATGCCGTGACAAGAAATGGCGTGTTTTGACCGTTGTGTCGCCTGTGTAATCGGCGCTCGAAAAAATTTCGTAGATTGAGTTATCCAAAAATTTTAGTGCATTTATTTTAAGAAGAAACTCTGCTGTCTCGCTGGGTTGGCTTGGTATAACTCCACTCTATGTAACAATGTGCTTTTTTGGCCTCTCAATTTTGCTTTATTTTTGTGTTGCCAAACACGGTGAAATAAGGAAAAAATTCAAAAATCGTGCAAATATTTAGCTCGTAGTTGAATTAAACGAATGACTGCTCAAACTGTTAAGAATTATGCGTTCTTTTCGGCAAGATATTCGCTGTTTAGATTTACTTTGTTGTTTCTTCCCAGGCGGCGTTCAAGTTTTTCGTGGTGTAGATCCAGTGAAACCCGACGTGAGAGCCGCCGAACCCACTTTGTCGCCGTTCGCGTAAAATAAAAATCTAATCGAACTAAAAGTTATTTTTCCAAAAATAGTTCACCTAGCCCTCTATTCGGACAAAGTTTGGGAATTTTCGAGTTTTTCATTTTGCACACCTCCTGCCGATATTTAGGGACGGCCGCTCTTAAGAATTCACTTGAATACATACACGAGGGTCCACAATGGGGTTCTCAGATCCCGCCATCCCGCTTATTGTTTCCTGTTAATCCCGCCGTCCCGCCCTTCTTTACGTCGTAATCCCGATCCCGCCCAAATTTACGTTCATGATGTAAACATCACATGTCTTTATACAACGGATAGCAGTTTTTTTGGCTTGGTCGATGGTCTCGATATCTCCACTAATGACCGTAACATGTTTTGTTTTCTATTCTTTCTAACCTTTTCTTGTCCAGATATCAGCGAAAGGTAAAGATTGACAAAGATTGTTTGTTACGGTATTCAGCTCGGTCCTGCTGTTTTTTTTTTTTGTGCAGTGGTAAGCGCGTCGGGGTTTTGATCTGAAGGTCGGTGTTTCCTCAGACACTAACATATTCTATACATTGTTTCTCTTCACCCAGCTGTATATTAATGTCTTGGCCTTGTCTACGTTCTTAAATTTTCCGACCCTTTCCATTGAGCAATTTTTGGAGCAGCTATGGTTAGTCTAGCCAGTATCGCAACACCTCGAAATGCCGGCAGACAGTAAAGTAACGACGGTCGGCAAAAACGAGGTATCTGGCGACATCATAAATTTTGTTGCTATACCCAGCGAGCAGGAATGCCTTTCTTCGAAAAGAGCACTTCCGAGCAGAGATTTTCTGAAGGCTAGTAAAGAAGCTGAAAGCTCCAAATTAACTGTTAGGTAAGTCAACTTTTATAAAACGTTCTAAATTTCATGTTTGCAGACATTACAACTGGACCGATCTTGTACGACCTTTAATTTGTGTAACACGACAACATGTGACTTGATACCTCTTTCTTATGATGAAAGTGACGGCAGTAGAAATGTCCAAAATCAACATGACATCACAAAAAGACTCATACTAGTTTGACATGTAGGCTACTCTGCCTTGGCCGATTCACTACTTGAAAGCCGACACACTTCATACGCAAAGGATCCATTTGTATCAGCCCGCGTTGGTCGAATCGTGCAGACTCGTAAAAATTGAAATACCGTATCCCGCTACTTATGATAGTTTGGAAGCACACATGACTATGCGTTGTGAGGTCGCTTGAAGAAAATATAGTTACAGACTGGGAGAAAGCATCAAATTTGGCACACATACTCTTTTCGGTATTACAAATAAATTTAGAAGGGGTGCCACGTAATCCGATTATCCAGAGGGTCGTGACCAATAGCTTAGTCCCACCGCTCTCCATATAAACCAAGGTCAACCTTTAATTCCTTGCGCATGCAATTTATTCACGCTATCCCTTTCCTTTAAACACAATGTGACACTTCTTCACGCGCATGTTTCCACAACGTCAAAACTATTAAAAAAGTTAATTCAAAAGTACCTTGCGTAACTGACGTGTATACCATAGGTTAACGGGGAGATTAAACCTGATACCACACGGATTAAAGATTTTGTTAACCCTTTTTTCTCACAATTTCATTAACCACCACTCATGCATCTAAACGGGAAGTAACTACGTTTACACTGAAAAATCAGCATTTCAAATGTTTGGGGCGGGGCGTTAGGTCTTACATCCACCTTAGGGACCTTTGAAAGGAATTTAATACAATTTGTTAACCCAACTCAAAAAACTGAATTAATAGCGCTCGTTGTAAAATTGATACAATTTAACATATCAATAAACTTACAAGGTTTTTAGGTTGGTCAGCTGGGCGAGTGCTTGTTCCGGGAGTTTAACTATTTGGGTTCGTGAAAGATCCCTAAAAGCAAAAATTTTGCAATTAGTATTTAGCATTTCATTATTTCATTGTTTTTGCCAGAATTGTGACGTAAAATAAAATCCATGGTGAATTTTCGCTTTTCTTCCTGAACTGTATCGCTGTCCTTCCAAATTCAGCGCCCGGATAGTTCGACTACACAAGACAGAGTAAATGAATTGAAATAATCGCCAAGAAGTTTAAAATATGGGGAAATCATTTTTTAAGTGACGTTCTCCTTGGCGTTGCCGTCGTGGTTGATTAAGTTCCCTAATAGCGTAACTCTACCGCTCTCCAAATAAACCAAGTTCAACCCACAATTCCTTGCGCATGTCATTTATTCACGTTGTCCCTTTCATTTAAATGCAATGTGATGCTTCTTCACGCGGATGTTTCCATAACGTCAAAACTATCAAAATAGTTAACTGAAAAGTACTTTGCATATTTGAAGAGTATATCATAAGTTAAATCTGATATCACACGAGTTGACCTTTTTTGTCACAATTTCATAGGCCACGACTCATGCATCTAAAAGGAAAGTAAACACGTTTACACTGAAGTATCAGGGGCGAGACGTTAGGTCTTATATCCACCTTAGGCACCTTTGAAAGGAATTTAATACAATTTGTTAACCCAACTAAAAAAAACTGAAATAGCGCTGGTGGTAAATTCATACAACTTTACATATCAATAAACTCACAAGGTTTCCAAGTTGGTGAGCTGGGCGATTGCTTGTTCCGGGAGTTCAACTCTTTGGTTTCCTGAAAGATCCCTAACAAAAAAGTTTGCAATTAGTATTTTAGCTTTGGCCATTTCATTATTTCATTGTTACTGCTGGAAACCCCACCGGGGAAATTTCGAATGTTGACAAGTAATTAGCTTATGAAGATCGCAGTATTCCTCATGACCAACAGAAAAACATTACAAGTCAAACTTACAACTCCTCTGACTTTGACAGACTGCTAATAACGCTTTTCTTGTATCAGACAACTGAACGTTTACCTTTACGTGTAAGGGCAGTGTTAATTATCGTTTCACTCAGTCAAATAGTTAACCCATCATACCAGCCTTTCTTCCAAAAGAGAAACAAAAGGCTTCTGTTATGGAAATTGTATAGAAAATCCGGAGTCAGTATTTGAGAGAACTTCTTTATCCTAAACATAAAACTTATGGTGAGGCCAGAACGTCATGGTAGCCCACAATTTTATAGGGCAAGAACGTCGTGCTAGCCCACATATAAGGCACTAATGTGAAGGTAAGTGAGTACAAGTGAAAGGAAGTGAGTACAAATGAAGGAAAGTGAGTACAAATGAAGGAAACTGAGTACAAGCGAAGGAAAGTGTGTGTTAGTGGAGGTAGGTGCGTTAATCAGTTGGTGTATACATTCATATAGGATTGTGATGTTATTAGTGCCATATATGTGGGCTAGCATGACGCTCTTGCCTATGGTGATGCAATTGCAATTCGCAGACTTGAGCATGAATCACAACAACAAAATGAAGAAAGACATTCATCATCAGTTCTGTGGCCACGGAGGTAAAAGTTGGATAGCGGGTGGTGCCTTGATGGTTGCATTCAATCCACAAACAAAACCTGAGATTTTAATATTGTCAGCCTTCCTACCGTATATAACTCCGTTACTGTTGTTCTAATTGAGACAATAATTGATTGCTCTGACTAGTAGGAGTGTAAGAGACTATTATTTCTCTTCTTTTTGCGAGCATGGCTCCGACATTATCAATGTCAATTTGATTTGGCCAAAATGTGTTCTTGATAAGAATACTGCTTAACAACTGGCAATGGTCGGGAAAAAAAAACATACAAAACGTGAGTTATGAACCTGATGTGGCAAAATAAAAAGAAATTTAGCAGCTAGAAAGTGGACTTCAAGTCTATTAGCCAGATAGTGGAGTTTGCTTCGTACGCCAGCAGTGTAAATTTGTTAAGTAAATGAGTGTAATATTGTCAGCCTCATTACCTAATATAACCGTATTTAACTGTACCGTATATAACTCTGAGAGAATGAATTATGGCTCAAAGAAGGTCTTTTAGCGATTTGTCCGTCTCATAAGCGACATTAGTAAGAGAATGTTTCCATCTGGCGAAGAGATTTTTAAAAAGTCTACCTTTCAGCCGTTTGAAGTTGTTTTTAATGAGAAATAAAATAGTTTCATTCTGCGGAAGTTTTGATAGTTGACGCTAAAGTAATTAGCCTATGACGGTCCCATTATAATAATAATAATAATAATAATAATAATAATAATAATAACAATAATAATAATAATAATATAAGTCAAACTTACAGTCGCTTATGGCAAGCCGATTGTAGCATTATTCAATGCGGGAATTCAATGTCAATTTAATGAAATTCAATGTCAATTCAATGAAATTCAATGAAATTCAATGGCAATTCAATTTCAATTCAATTTCAATTCAATGGCAATTCAATTTCAATTCAATGAAAATTCAATGGCAATTCAACTGCAATTCAATAAGAATTCAATGTCAACTCAATTTCAATTCAATGGTAATTCAGTTTCAATTCAATTTCAATTCAATGACAATTCAGTTCAATTCAATGGCAATTCAATTTCAATTCAACAGCAATTCACTTTCAACTGAATGAAAATTCAATGAAAATTTAATTTCAATTCAATTTCAATTCAATTTCAAGAAAAGTAAATTCAACCAATTAAGCGCAAAGCATCATGGAACCAGTTGAAATGGAGGAGCATCTTCGAAATCTTGCTGCTTCGCTCGGTAAATGTTCAAGAATAGTTTCCCAGGTCTTGGAAAGCAGCAATTCAAGCCCAAGTGCCAACGTTTCGAATGCAGTGACACAGGTTTTACCTGCAAACAGCGGGAGATCAGCCGGCAATGTTCAAGTGCAGTCGAACGAGCTCGATCCATGCTTCAGCGCAGTCGAAATACAGGATTGTGCTCTCGCTTGAATCAAAGAGAACGACTTCGAGCATCCTCCCCTTCTCCGAGTCTGGGTAGTAACCGAGGAAAGAAACCAAAGGAACCAGAGCAATCCAAGCCGTTTGAGTTTGCCCTCGTTTACGACGAGCCGGACAAAGAAGATTTCGTGATTAACAATGGCAATATCTTACTTCAAGGGTTGTGCATTTGGTCTCCACAGACGGCGAGGCAGAAGTCCGCCGTAAAATTGGCGATGCAGTTAGACTGAAATATCCACTCGTTAGCAATACTGATTTTCTCTTTCTCCGTGCAAACCGCCGAAAGTTAAGCAAGCGCGCCTGTCACTTGTGAAGAGTACACATATAAGCAAGTGAACTGAACTGTTTGTTATCTGACAAAGAGGGAAACAGCTTAATCGATGACGAAGAATTGCCAGGTAACATTTAATCAGATTAAAGATGAACTATAGCACAGTGTAAAGATAATTATTGTCATTGTATATGGTCCAGATGTTGAGTTTAGCGAATGGGGCCTGGGGCCAACAGACTTACAGGTTGTCATAGTATTTAAGCTTGTTCAGGGTTACACTGTATAGGCTTGCCCTTCTTTGATCAACTTGGCTCAGATCTACAATGTTGGCA
Organism: Siderastrea siderea; assembly: GCA_964030785.1. Classification (NCBI taxonomy): domain Eukaryota; kingdom Metazoa; phylum Cnidaria; class Anthozoa; order Scleractinia; family Rhizangiidae; genus Siderastrea; species Siderastrea siderea. The sequence goes on along the minus strand of OZ034969.1, from coordinate 47,932,267 downwards.
TCATGGCCTACTGAGTGTAACAAGGGAGGGAAGCAACGAAGTCTGGGACCAAGAAACAATGTTCTCACAACTTGCAAAGTGTTCACCTTACATGGCAGTCAGCAGAGCTCAGAGAGAATTTTTCTTCAGATACTTTGTGAAGAGAGAAGCGGTTCAACAGAGGCTAGGGAGAATAATTTAACAATAATAACAAACATTCTGGCTTATCCTTGTCTATTGTATTTGTCCTTTAGTACTAAAAACAGTATACCTTCTGAAATTCAAATTGTACGTTCAGCCATCCTAGCAAACAAAGCACAATAATTATTATTGCTGAAAGCTCTGTACCTTGAGAACAACTACAACTTGCCTAACAAATTTACAATACTTAGCTGAGTAACTCTATGACTCCAGATGCCTTGAGCAGTTTTTAAACTCTTGGAAGGCAAATTTTTAAGAGAAAGCAAACTACTTGCATTATGTCTGAAAAGTGACTTAAATTCAATACATTTGTGAATTACCACGTTGAGGCCAGGACACAGAAGGCGACAAGTAGCTGTGACATGACGCAGGGACAGGTTGCAGCGACAAGTCGCTTTGTGTGACAAGGAGAATTTTTGTGAAAATCTTTGCCCCCGCGACAGAGTATTTTACCAGTGACAAGTTGCACATATTCAAACCAGTTTTAATTTGTGCAATTTGCCACAGGGGAAAAATGAGTAAAGTAGCGTTGTCACAGCGTATGTACACACGAAGCAGTTTGTTGCAGTGACTTGTCACCTAGTGTGTCCTGACCTTTAAAGCAGCAATAAACAGTCCTGCCTTCGTCCGCCATGTTTTTGTTGGCTTCAAGAAACCTTTGTCAGTTGGAACTTTGAAGTACTGTGTATGATCAGTAAGCCAATCTGGTGGCAAGACCCTCAATGATCACTTTGCAAGTTGTGATTTGGATTTGATTTAAGAGAATGTATGGGAAGTAGTTTCCCTCCTCCCCCCCACCCCCCCCCCCCCCGACCGAAACGATGCAACCTGCAGTGAAACAGCACAAGAAAAATTCTCAGTTAAGGTAACAATGCCAAGGACATAGATTTAAAGGAAGGGGGTATTTCATCTTTAGATCAGAGAAAACACAAAGTTGAACAAACAGTTTGTTGTTTTGGGTGTTAATCAAGATAGGAAAAGTATTAATTAGATAATGAAAGCTATTAGGAGTGTTTTAACTGCATACCTAGGCAAATACACGATAGAAGCCTAAAATCATGAGAAATGCTCCAGACTTTGCATTGAACCATAACAATGCAAAATGGCTGCCCAAGAGAGCGCCGAAAAACTGATTTGATGTCTGAAATGACCATCTTGTGTTTTGTTGTTTTTAGAAATGCTAACTGGGCCTGGTCCTAAGCAACAAGAACAAACTGAGGCCAGTGCTGGAAATAAAGCCAAAGAAGAGCAACCTCTACAGGAAAATTTTAAAGAGAAACCAATTGGTGTGGTGGCTGAACATTGTAACAAATATTGTAAAGAGCATGGTATTGAAAATCCTGTGGAAATTTTACGCATTGCTCAGGAGCTTATTGTAACAGGGAGACCACTAGATGTGAGAGATCCTACTGTCTGTTTAGAGGGTGAAACTAACTACATCCTAATCAACCGAGATGCTGTTTTAAAAACAGCACTAGATGAAATTCAATTTTTGAAACAACCTACAGTGACTCTTGAAGTTGGATTCTATGATGAGAGTGCTGAGGATTTCGGTGTCCCACGCCAAGAATTCTTTCGCCTTTGCTTGCAGGAATCAAGGCTAAGTACTTTGACAATGGTCTAAAAAATCATCTTGTTGATGATTATTCCAGTGTTGGGCTAATAATGGCCCTCAGTACTTTGCAGAATGGTGTCATCCCGAGAGTTTTGAAGGAAGAAGATCTACAAGCCCTTTTTCCCTCAGAAGAGCCATCAAATTGTTGTATTTTAAAGCTCCGAATAGGTTTTCAGAGCCTTGGACTCTATCAAATAGAAAATGGTATGCCTAACTTCCTTCATCTCCTCAAGCCTTCAGGAAGTTATGAGCTTACAAGGAGAAAGGTGCTAGCATTTCCTAAACCAGATTTCTCTGAAGAAGGCAGCAATGCACGCCTTTTTGAAAATGAAGTTTATGATTTGTTTACCAAATACACCAGGCTGGCAGCAAGTGGACAAAGAGGTTCAGTTACCCTGGGACATATCCCGCAGTTCGTCACAGGCACTGATGAGGAGCCCCCACTGGGCTTTGGCATAGCCCCTCACATAGAATTTGTGGAGAAAGAATCCACTGGCACAAAATGCCCATTCCTACCCACGGCAAATACCTGTGCTAATACTTTGTACTTACCTTCGTCATGGTCATCCAGTGACTTCTCGTTTCTGTGGCCCGTTACTTTAACAATTTAACTTCGCTCGAGGCCTTCTGTCTTCAACTTCTTTACAACTGTTTTCCTAGCGCTGTGGTTGGAAAATGTTTTCGATGAATCCTCCAGTGACGTTCCTTCGATGACGGATTTCATCATGCCATTGATCTTGTTCTCTCCCATCGGCTGCCGCTTGTACCAAACTTGCGAGGGCGGATTTGACACGCAAGAGAGATAAAGTGGACCGGTTGCACGTAATTCGGGAGGACGACGCCACAGAAACTCTTTGAAGATTGCAACGGGACATCTCCCATCTCCAGTGGCAAACATTTTTGGAAGAAAGCTTTGGGGCTTTGCAGACAATCCAGACTGGCGTGTTTTGGTCGGGTTCTCGATGAATTCGACGTACTCCATGTTGTTTTCATCCATTCCAAAGGAGAAATCTTCAACTTTCATGCTGTGGTGTTCCTGGCGACCACGAAGACCAAAATACTGCGTCAAGAGCCACCAAACTGTTTGGACCAGGATTTGTGGACTTCCCTTTCCCAGCTTCTTTTTTTCCCACAGCTCATTTTCCTCGGTTGTTGTCAGACTTCGTGACTTGTTCGGCCGCTTGCCTTTGCCTTGTTGCCGGAGAAGCCGGGCTTTTCCCTCAAGAACTTGCTTGGAGCTTTTAAACTCTTTGTCGCGAATTATGGAGTGTTTGTACTCTTTTTCTGTTAGCTATCGGTCAATAGCAGTAACGATTACACGAAGGCTGTCAGGCTCGTAATCTTCCCCTTCTTTCTTACGAACTGTTGCATAAAACTCCTCGAGAATTTTGTTCAGGCCCTCTGGTTCGTACTTTTCAATACTGTCGTCATAGCCCTTTTGAGCAGCCCAAGACTTCCAGACTTTTACCCAGTTGTTTGTGCTTTGTTGAGTGTTTTTGTTCTTTGCATTCCCCTTCAAACTCTGAATTAAAATGTTGTTACTTTCCCCAAACCTGTCCGCCATTTTGTTTTGTTACGGTTTCGCGACTTTCCTGTCAACCAATTTAATTTCAACTTTCTGCACTCAATTTCAACTTTTTGCACTCAATTTCTCTCAATTTCAACTTTCTGCACTGTTTGGGATTAATTGACGTGCTCTCAGCCAATCAGCACGCTGAAATTTTTGCATGTATTTTATTAGGGGGTAAACAGAAGGAACTGGTGGCCAGTAATTTTTTAATAATTTTGTAATATTGAGGGCACTTAATGCATGTTTCAGTGCTCTTCTCGACGATCTGCTGAGATGTGCCAAAAAATCCAAAACAAAACTCATTTAAATGGTAAAGGAACGGAGTGACCATGATATAACCGGCAACTCCGTTATTTTAAAGAATTTATAAAGCGACAGCGACATTTGCACGTGCTACAAAAGTGACAGCGACATTTACAACTGTTAGTTCAGCGACATCGTTCCAGAGAAAGACGCGACAAAGCGACAAGGCTAACCCCCTTGGAAGGCCTCATTTAACACTTCGCAACGTTTTGACGCCTTTTTCGTTCAGTCATGTGATCGACGATTCTTTTACCCTTTTATCTCTTTGCTCTCTCCCTTCTATTCTTTCTCTTTCCTGACTTTATATCAATTAGTGGTTGAGTTTTTAATAAAACAGTTATTCTTCTCGGGCTTGCTAAGTAGCAAATAATTATAACCAACTCGGCGCTACGCACCTTGTTGGTTATTTCTCATTTAATATATACCCAGCGTGCTCTCGTAAATTAATTGTTAAATAGACATTGGTATGTTAAAAGAATAAGAAAACATATAACATCTTTGTAAATCAATGATATTGGTTAATTTATGAACATGAATAGTTATCAGAAAACGAAAATATTGTGTTATAAAAAGTTTACAAAATTCCGATTTACCGATATTTTGCAAAGCCTGTTACTCCGAATATTCTGATTAATTAAGGACGGTGCCTCCTAATACAGATGTATTTTTGAAAAGGTTATGACTATGGGTAAGAAGTAGATCTTAGCAAGGGTTCATTGGAATCCAAAAAGAAAAATGTGGGTAACCACGCATTTTTCTGAGATAACCAAGCAACCATTATTCTAAAAAAGCGTTAAAATACAAAGTATGAATGGCAATTTCTTCCCAAATTTAAGCTCAATTATCTCTGAAAAATGCGTGGTTACCCCCAATTTCTTTTTGGATTCTGATAGCCCTTACTAAGATCTGCTTTTTCCACATAGTAATAAACCGCGCAAAAATTTTGTTGTATTAGGGGGCAAATTCCTTAAGAAAGCCGAATATCCCGAGATGCGCAGAACGTCTACGCAGTAACAAAAGGAGGCACCGTCGTTAAGATCTGTTATTATAACTTTTTTAACGAAATCGTTCACAGGAGAAGTGCTTTGGTCTGGAATCGGGATAACAAGGATGCCATGTAAGTGCTTTGTTTCTTTACCATAGTCTAGCTCCTTTAGGTTTCTGACTAGTTATGGCATTCCATTCATTCTAGTTGCCTGCCAGTTACATTTCCTTTGTGTTCAGTCAAGCTTGTGTCTTTTCAAGGCTTATGTGTGCTTCAATTCTAGCTGTTACCACCCCCCCCGGCACATCCCCGGGGAAAGCCGCCCTTATGGCCCGGGGGTGGGGAATGTTTTTGACGTCGTCTTATCCCGGAAGGAGGGGGCGGGGCATATCGAGATAATTACTCTTCCAAGGAATTATGGGGTTACAAAATGGCGTCTAACCTGGTGGACGAGTCCTCATAATGCATCCCAGAAGAATGCAAAAAAGCCTTTTCTAAGCTCAAAGGAATATGGGATAGAATGACTGTAAGAATATTCTCCCTGGATCATTAAGAAATCGTGATTTTGGTGTTTTCTGCCAAAGCAAGAAACTTCACTGCGGAAATTTCGATGTTTGACATAAAAGTAATTAGCCTGTGACGCTACAATTATTTCTCACAATAACAAAAAAATTAAAGTCAAACTTACAAGTGCCTTAACTTTGACAGATTGATGAATATGTCAGGAGGTAGAATCTCAATCTTATTCCCATGTAAATACCTGCAGAAAAGTTAAAAGCATAAATTCAGCAGGCTATTAAGTAACCTGGAAGGATTAGCTGCTTTCATCTTCCTTCATAATAATTATAATAAAATGAAACCAAATGTACAAGCCAAGTAGTAATAACCTGCTACATATAACAGCAAGTAATTTGGGAAGGTTGTAAAGGTAATTGAAGACTCAAACTAGCTTTATCTGGAGAAGAGGCAGCAGGAGTTTAATTAAATGATTTCCTTTGGCACAGAAAATGGCAGACATTGCACTCAATGGGAGCATAGCTCTGTGAATGAGTATAGTTCTATAAATCCCAGAACAACGCAAAAAAGTGTTTTCTATGCTAAAAGGAATATCCGCTTGAAAATTGTAAGGATATCCTCTCTGCATCATAAAACAATCGTGATTGTAGTGTTTTCTGACAAAACAAGAAACTTCACTGCGGAAATTTCGATGGTTGATACTGAAGTCATTTGCCTAAGATGATTTCGTTGTTTCTCATAATAAACAACAAAAACAACAACAAAATAAGTCAAACTTACAACTGCTCTAACTTTGACAGATTTATGAATATGTCAGGAGGTAGAATCTGAATCTTGTTCCGTCCTAAATTCCTGCAGGAAAGTTAAAAACATACACTCCGTAGGCTATTCAGTAACCTGAAACCTGGAAGGATTACCTGCTTTTATCTTCATTCATAATAATTGTAATAAAATGAGACCAAATGTACAAGCCAAGTAACAATAACTGCTATGTTTAACCGCAAGTAATTTGGGAAGGTCGTGAAGGTAACTCAAGACTGAAACAAGCTGTATCCGGACAGGATGCAGCAGGATTTTAGTTCATTGATTTCCAATGGCACAGAAAATGGCCGACATCGAACTTGATATGTGCAAAGCACTGTGTGCGAGTATGGTTCTTTAGAACCAAGAAGGACCCGAAAAAGCCTTTTCTAAGCTCCAAGGAATATCAGGTTGGAAACATTGCTATTTCCTAATATGGACAACCTCGGAAAACTCGCCAACTACAAAACCAAAAATACTTTCCTGAATTGCTTGGCAATTCTCAACATATATCGAATACTTGCAGAACGTCAGAATAAGCTTTTCTGACGAAATTAAGGGAAGCTTTGGACTTCTAGGTTGTTAGTTTTGAAACATCCATACCCGGCTGTTGGGTATCTAGACACTGCCTAAATTTTATGAGAAGTTTGCATAGCGAGTGAGTGAAGGTCACGTGACCCTGCACGTAACCAATCTCCCCTGTCCAATAAGCTCTTCACTGCTCAAGCGCATTCACGACTTTAAAATAAAGGTAAGTTAGCCGTCGAAATAGCTTTTAGTTCCCACCCCAATGGGTTTCAACAAATGATATCATGATGCCTTTGTTGCCAAACGTTTTGAAATTAAGAGCGGCCGTCCCTAAATATCGCCTGGGGGTGTGGAAAATGAAAAAAATCGAAAATTCCCAAACTTTGTCAGAATATAGGTCTAGGTAAACTATTTCTGGAAAAATAACTTTTAGTTCGATTAGAGTTTTTATTTTACGCAAACGGCGACAAAGTGGGTTCGGCGGCTCTCACATCGGGTTTCACGGGGTCTACACCACGCATCACTTGAACGTCGCCTAAGAAGAAACAAAAAGGTAAGATCTAAACAGCGAATATCATGCTGAAAAGAACACATAGTTGTTAACAGTTTGAGAAGTCATTTGTTCAATTCAAATTTGGGTGATTTTTGAATTTTTTCGTTACTTCACCGTTTTTGGCAACACAAAAATATGGCAAAATTGAGAGACCAAAAAAGCACAGAGGTACATGGAGTGGAGTTATATCAATCCAACCCAGCGAAACAGCAAAGTTTCTTCTTAAAATAAATGCAATACAATTTTTGGGCTACTCAATCTACAAAATGTTTTCGAGCGCCGAACACAGGTGACACAAAGGTCGAAACACGCCATTTCTTGTCACGGCATTCAGTAGCGTTGAATCCAAAATGCGGTTTTCAAAAGATAACGTGCCAACTTTTCTTCAATTATTTTTGCTTTTACAAGACGCCATACAGCTTAGAGTAGTTTTGTCTTAATTACCGTTTACGTGGTCTTGAATCGTAACTTTTAGCGGTTAATTTCCAACACACAAAATTCAAATTGTGAGCCCAACCGGCTGTCGGTCGAGAACAATTTACGCTACTTTGTATTATTTCTACATAAATCTAATCAAGTTAAACCTAAATTGTTTCTTTCGCTAACAAAGAAGAAAATGAGTGTGCTTGTACAAGATAAATTACCTGAGACAAATGGTTTCATAGTCTTTATGCCTTCCGCCTTCGAGGAATTTGAACTGCGTTTGAAGTCTACAGAGAATTCGTTACTCAGCACAAACGAGTTTGGGGGGGGGGGAGGGGTGGAGGAATGTTTTCTTGGTCTACACAGTCACTTAACGGGAACTGCATTATTTATTTATTTATTTATTTATTTTTAATTTTACTGTAAATCTTACAATTCACTATCTTTTATTACATTCTAAAATAACACATGTGTACATGCCATACTGTGAACCAGAATTGCAACATGCAGGAATCTAATGTGCGTCATGCCTTCATGTTGACGGAGAAAAGATTGTGTGCGAAATTGACCATACCAAGTTATATCTTTTTTGGCTTTAATTGTTACAAAAAGGAACAATGGGAATTACCTAGAACCGGCGATTGAAATAAAGCCCTATGTGCACGAGCAAATTTACTATGACAAAGGGTTCGACCGTGTACGTGGGTGAACAAATTTTCTGCGACAAATGTCCTCATTTGTGTGCCCACAATGGCTTTTAGACAGCGAAACAGCAAGCACGCTAGGAGGATAAGCCGGAAAGTTGAAGTAATTGAAAAACGTTATCCAAAAATAAAAGGCTTGCTTTTCAAGTATAGGCAAGTTAACTTATATCATTTGACTTGGCAGCAGTAGTTTTACTGCGATATGCAGCAGACCCACCACCTCACGCTCATGGAGCCATATCTTCAAACGAGGAGTGGTCGGGAATTTCACAGTCGCGAAAGCCATCACAGGCAAATTTGACTTCTATAAACCAAATTTATTTTTAAAGGGTAATTCCCGTAATAAGGAGAGGGAAGCAAGCAGCAAAGTCGTGTGGATTTAAAGGTTACAGAAATAAAGTGCAAGGGTCGAGAGTAGAAAAGTTATGGTGTTTCTGTTACACGGATACCACGAGTACCAGTGGTTTCTTTCGCGTTTGCTCATGGAGCATTCGTCGGCCAAAGGCCAAGCTGTTATCTGATGGCTTGCATGGGGTGAGGGCGGTCATTCACATCCAGGTAAAAGATAAAAATTAGAGGGTTGCTCTTAGAAAACTTTGGAAGGAGCCCCTAAAAGATGCCAGAATTTCTCTCATATGGAAACCTTCAACCGGTGGCGAAGAGGAAAATACCCATAGCAAAAGCCTACAATCAGTGCACGACTCAGACAATACATTTCCCTCTACAGCTAGAAACCCATCACTGCAACGGGACTACGATTCTGTCGAAGTCAAAACCACTAAGTTATCAAATCCGGAGAGGCAGTGAAAATGTCTGAGCCATCCCTGGGATTACGACTAAACAAATAAATTGGGTCTAATGGAATTGAGTGTTTCATTGCTGTAAGAGTGTGAATACCTAATACTTCAGAATGGCTGAAGCGCAAAACAGGGAAGCCGAGCTTGGTCAGTTTACTTGAGCCAAACGAAACTTTGGATTGACAATAAGAGGCTGTGTGCTGAACCCTTCATTTAGTTCTCAACAGAAAACTTGAATTTCTCATCATTCACTTTGCGTTCCGAGATTGTGGGAGAACATTTCGGATGGAAAGGGCACAAAGTTTCGGCGACACTGGAAAGTTTTCACGCAGACTTCGCTAACTGGAACAGGCCGTTCCCGAGTTCGGTGGATGAAGCCCAGAATGGAAACCAAGGTGTGACGTTGTAAAATGTTGCCTTTTTCCCAGCCGAATAAGCGCCTATTTTCGCTCCTAAGAGATACGATAAGCATCCACGCCACTTTTATATGTTTAGGTTTGAAATAGTTTATAGCAAATCATATCATGTTATCTCAAGCAGGGTAAGGGTTTCAAGCTCCAGGCCATTAACCTCAGCCAAAAAGTGTCACCTCTGACCCATCCCACCCATCCTTGCTTTCCGGTATCATGTGTCTTAGCTGACAAAATACATCAACGTCAATTGCCACGATTTCTCTGCCCGCAAGCATTGCGTGAGCATTTTGTGAAGCGTTTTGCAGTATAAAACTACCTGGGAAACTCAATCAGAAACGACAGATAAGTGGCAGGTGAGTTGAACAGTGAGTCGGCGTTGACGGGACACTTCACACATAAACATATTTAGCACCAAAAAGTGTTCTAAATTAATTTAATTTAAACAGTGCAGGCATACTCCTGATCACTGACTTGTTCAAAGAATACTGCTTTTTATTGCCAAGTTCTAGATTTCCCATGTATCTACACACATTTCCAAAGTATCATCCCAGCAAGCAAAACACTTTAATGACTCTTAGCTTGACGTTTTCTGTTTTGTTTGTTTGTTTGTTGTGAATCTCTTTATTGTCATGCATATATTGAGATTTTGGGGGTTGGATAATCTTCATCCCAAAACATCCCCCTTCCTCTAACTCCTCTTCTCCATGCATAACCAAACTCAAATCGAGAAGGCTGTGAAAACGATGAGTAACACGAGGGTAATTATATTCAATACATCTTTTACTGTGGATAAACTTCCAACAGGATTGAGAAGCATCAGTCATAACTGCGTGTACAAGCCAAAGAACGAAGCTCAACGAAAACTGCAGTTTGTTTACTTTTAGTAAACAAACTGGTAGTTTGCTAAAAATGTCAGTTTTACATTGTCACAGGATTCAGTGAGCGACCAGTAGATATTGCTTGAGCAATATCCGTAGGAACTGCATTACGTGGCGTGTATATGTACCAAGGACGCACAAAAGAAGTTATCAATTTCGATGGACTGTGCTGAATTGATTATATCCCAAGGATATTCACAATTCCTTTTTTTAAACAAATTTTATTCACGATCCTTACATACGAGCAACATGCTTACTATTCACGGCCGACAAGATAAACATCATTTACAAGATTTACCAGCACTACGAGTACTTGTCTTATTTACAAGCAACATACTAACGTTCAATTCTACATTTCAAAGCATTTCCTCCACTCCACTTCCCATTATTGTTCATTCCTACCCGGTCAACAAAAGCACATTTCCCCACCCATCTCCGACACCTTGCTGTGTTGAGTAACGCATTCTCTGCAGAGTTGACGTCGTCGAAGGAAAATCTATCAAGACTACGAGGCTGTTTCTCCGCAGTTCAAAGGTAATTCTTTGTTACTCAGCACATTAAATTCTTTTATCTTAGTAACAGAAAACAAATAAGGATAAACATGTTTAGATTTATGTAGAAATAACACAAAGTAGCGTAAATTGTTCTCGACCGACAGCCCGTTGGGCTCAGAATTTGAATTTTGTGTGGTTGGAAATTAACCGCTAAAAGTTACGATTCAAGACCACATAAGCGGCAATTAAGACAAAACTACTCTAAGCTGTATGGCTTCTCGTAAAGCAAAGGTAATTGAAGAAAAGTTGGCATGTTATCTTTTGAAAACCGCATTTTGGATTCAACGCTACTGAATGCCGTGACAAGAAATGGACATTTGTGTTTTGACCTTTGTGTCACCTGTGTAATCGGCGCTCGAAAAAATTTTGTAGATTGAGTAGCCCAAAGATTTTATTGCATTTATTTTAAGAAGAAACTTTGCTCTCTCGCTGGGTTGGCTTGGTATAACTCCACTCTATGTAACAATGTGCTTTTTTGGCCTCTCAATTTCGCCATATTTTTGTGTTGCCAAAAACGGTGAAATAAGGAAAAATCCAAAAATCGCGCAAATATTTAGTTCGTAGTTGAACTGAACAAATGACTGATCAAACTGTTAAGAATTATGCGTTCTTTTCAGCAAGATATTCGCTGTTTAGATTTACTTTTTTGTTTCTTCTCAGGCGGCGTTCACGTTTTCCGTGGTGTAGATCCCGTGAAATCCGATGTGAGAGCCGCCGAACCCACTTTGTCGCCGTTAAAGTTATTTTTCCAAAAATAGTTTACCTAAAACTCTGTTCTGACAAAGTTTGGGAATTTTCGAGTTTTTCATTTTGCGCACCTCCTGCCGATATTTAGGGACGGCCGCTCTTAAGAATTCATTTGAATACATACATGGAAAACATGTTTATCATCAAGGTCAAAAAGCTTGTGCAAGAACTTGCAGATCCACGTCTCGGAAGGCTATCTTTTGTTAGGTTATTATGCCGTTCTCTATGCCAGAGATATGTTTAAATGGGCATCTCATAAGCGACAATAGCTATAGGAGTATAAGTTATTTCTCGTTTTTTGTCTTTTTTCTTTGTTTTTTTTTGCGCGTATGGCTCCAACATTGTAAATGTCACTTGGGTTTGGCCATAATATTCTTGACTAACTGGAAATGTATATTGTCATGTTATGGAATGTTCGAACGTGTCGGAATTGCAGCGGGTATTAGCGATTTGTCCCTCTCATAAGCGACATTAGTAAGAGAATGTTCCGTGAGGGTAACTCAAGACTGAAACAAGCTGTATCCGGACAGGATGCAGCAGGATTTTAATTCACTGATTTCCAATGGCACAGAAAATGGCCGGCATCGTATGGTTATGGTTCGTTAGGACCAAGAAGAACCCGAAAAAGCCTTTTCTAAGCTCCAAGGAATATCAGGTTGGTAACATTGCTATTTTTTAATATGCACAAGCTCGGAAAACTCGCCAACTACACAACCAAAAATACCTTCCTGAATTGCTTGGCAATTCGCAACAAGTATCAAATACTCGCAGAACATCAGAATAAGCTTTACGCGGATGTTTCCATTACGTCACAACTATCAAAATAGTTAACTGAAAGGTACTTTGCATATTTGAAGAGTATATTATAAGTTAAATCTGATATCACACGAGTTGAAGATTTTTGTAACCATTTTTGTCACAATTTCATTCGACGACTCATGCATCTAAAAGGAAAGCAAACACGTTTACACTGAAGTATCAAGAGCGAGACGTTAGATCTTACATCCACCTTAGGCACCTTTGAAAGGAATTGAGTACAATTTGTTAACCCAACTAAAAAAAAACTGAAATAGCGCTGGTGATAAAATTCATACAACTTTACATATCAATAAACTTACAAGGTTTCCAAGTTGGTCAGCTGGGCGAATGCTTGTTCCGGGATTTTACCTATTTGGTTGTCTGAAAGATCCCTAAGAGGAAAATTTGGCAATCAATACTTTGGCTTTGGCCATTGCATTATTTCATTGTTTATGCTATAAACTCTACCGCGGAAATTTCGAATGTTGGCAAGTAATTAGCTTATGAAGATCGCAGTATTTCTCATAATCAACAGAAAAACATTACAAGTCAAACTTACAACTCCTCTAACTTTGACAGAGTGCTAATAACGCTTTCCTTGTATCAGACAACTGAACGTTTACCTTTACGTGTAAGGGCAGTGTTAATTATCGTTTCACTCAGTCAAATAGTTAACCCATCATACCAGCCTTTGTTCCATTAAAGGAGAAACAAAAGGCTTCTGTTATGGAAATTGTATAGAAAAACCGCAGTCATAAAACATAAAACTTATGGTGATGCCATTTGCAGACTTGAGCATGAACCACAACAACAAAATGGAGAAAGACATTCATCATCAGTTCTGTGGCTGCGGAGGTGAAAGTTGGATAGCCGGTGGTGCCGTGATGGTTGCATTCGATCCACAAACAAAACCTGTGATTTTCGTATTGTCAGAGTCCTTTCCGTATTTAACTCAGTTACTGTTGTTCTAATTGATGCAACAATTTATGGTTCTGACTAGAAAGCCTTTGAGCGATTTTTCCCTCTCATAAGCGACAATTGGAGTGTAAGAGACTATTATTTCTCTTCTTTTTGCGAGTATGGCTCCGACAATATAAATGTCAGTTGGGTTTGGCCATAGTGTTCTTGATAAGAAAAGTACTTAACAAATAGCAAGACCGATTTCAGAAATCTGAGTTGTTTCCTTCTCCAGTTGCTTTGGTGCTGAAACTGAGTGTTAGTTGGTGTGGCCAAATGATCACAGAGCTGCTGTTTATGTAGTTCAGCGTGCGTGTCATGTTAATAAAGTGGCCAATTACAAACAAGAGAATTTCGACCCATAACGATGCTTAGTGATGGTCGGAAAAAAACTTACAAAACGTGAGTTATGAATCTGATGTGGCAAAATAAAAACAAATTTAGCAGCTAGAAAGTGGACTTCGTCTATTAGCCAGATAGTGGAGTTTGCTTCCTACGCCGGCAGTGTAAATTTGTTAAGTTAATGAGCGTAATATTGTCAGCCTCATTATCATATATAACCGTGTATAACTATACCGTATATAACTCTGAGAGAATGAATTATGGCTCGAAGAGGAAGGTCTTTTAGCGATTTGTCCCTCTCATAAGTGACATTAGTAAGAGAATATTTCCATCTGGCCAAGCGGAGATTTAAAGCCAACTTCTCAGCCGCTGAAGTTGTTTTTAATGAGAAATAAAATAATTTCATTCGGCGGAAGTTTTGATAGTTGACGCTAAAGTAATTAGCCTATGACGGTCCCATTATTATAACAAAATAATAATAATAATAATAATAATAATAATAATAATAATAATAATAATAAGTATAAGTATAAGTACAAGTCAAACTTACAGCCGCTCTAATTTTGACAGATTGATGAATATGTCAGGAGGTAGAATCTGAATCTTGTTCCAGTTTAAAGTCCTGCAGGAAGGTTAAAAACATACACTCCGTAGGCTATTCAGTAACCTGAAAGCTGGAAGAATTACCTGCTTTTATCTTCATTTATAATAATTGTAATAAAATGAGCGCAAATGTACAAGCCAAGTAATAATAACCACTATGTATAACCGCAAGTAATTTGGGAAGGTCGTGAAGGTAACTCAAGACTGAAACAAGCTGTATCCGGACAGGATGCAGCAGGATTTTAATTCACTGATTTCGGCATTTTAATTCAGACACTGATTTCGGCATCGAACTTGATGTGTCATAGCACTGTGTGTGGGTATGGTTCGTTAGAACCAAGAAGAACCCGAAAAAGCCTTTTCTAAGCTCCAAGGAATATCAGGTTGGAAACATTGCTATTTTTTAATATGCACAAGCTCGGAAAACTCGCCAACTACAAAACCAAAAATACCTTCCTGAATTGCTTGGCAATTCGCAACAAGTATCAAATACTCGCAGAACCTCAGAATAAGCTTTACGCGGATGTTTCCATAACGTTTCAACTATCAAAATAGTTAACTGAAAGGTACTTTGCATATTTGAAGAGTATATTATATGTTAAATCTGATATCACACGAGTTGCAGATTTTTGTAACCTTTTTTGTCACAATTTCATTGGCCCGACTCATGCATCTGAAAGGAAAGTAAACACGTTTACACTGAAGTATCAGGGGCGAGACGTTCGATCTTACATCCACCTTAGACACCTTGAAGGAATTGAATACAATTTGTTAACCCAACTAAAAAAAAAACTGAAATATCGCGGTGGTATCATACAACTTTGCATATCAATAACTTACAAGGTTTCCAAGTTGGTCAGCTGGGCGAATGCTTGTTCCGGGAGTTTAACTATTTGGTTTCCTGAAAGATCTCTATGAGGAAAATTTGGCAATCAGTATTTTGGCTTTGGCCATCGCATTATTTCTCTACTGTTTATTGAGTTCAAGCTGCGCGTCATGTTAATTAAGTGACCAATTAAAAACAAGCGAATTTCGATCCATTACGACGTTAGTGATGGCCGAAAACAACTTTCAAAACGTGAAAACGGTTGTCGCAAAATAAAAACAAACTAGCGGCTAGAGGATAGACAGAAAGTCTATTAGCTAGATACCGTAGTGGAGTCTGCTTCTTACAGTGTCAGTATAAATTCGTTAGGTAAATGAATGTAATAATGTCAGCCTCCTTACCGTATATAACTCAACTCCGAGAGAATGAATTATGGCTCGAACAAAAAGGTCTTTTAGCAATTTGTCCCTCTCATAAGCGTTCTATCTGGCCAACAGATGTTAAGTCTACCTTTCAACCGCTGAAGTTGTTTTTAATGAGAAATAAAATAATTTCATTGTCCTGAAATTTCGATCGTTGACACTAAATTAAGAGGCTGTCTCCCTAAGAGTGCTCCACTCGATCTCGGACTCAAAAATAGATTTCCTTCAAATTTCTACCACAAATACTACTATCTATCCCTACTACTAAAATGCAATTGAAATGATCCAAAAGTTTATTTTGCTCCGGTTTGAGGATTTGATTGTCAGTATACCGTAAGTGACTAGAATTTGGCTATTTTGGACGCCGTAGTACGGGGTTTTTCAATTATCGTTTAAAAAGACTTCGCACCATCACAACCTTCAAATTTACACCCATTTGATAGCTTATTACTTCTTTTTACCGCTCCTGTGTCATTTGGACATTTTCCCGATCGAAATCGTATGAAACTGAAAATGATAAATGAACTGATTTAATAAGTCACTCGAACTGGATGAAATAGTGCGTTTGAAACATGCCAAAATTCTCATTTGAGGCACTTAGGCCAGACATAAAAACCCGTTCTAGGCATAGACTAAGCACTGTTTCCTAGAATTATGCAATAAAACTTGCGGCAGAATGCGATTCTGAGAAATTGTGTCGAAGTTTAGTAAGCCATTTTCGCCAATGGTGTCTTGCGTGACATAGACTACCATTCCAGTCGGAAGACTTGTTGTCTTATTATGGTCGCTTAATTTATCAATAATTCTACCCAAATGAAGGGAAATCTGATTACATTTCTACATACAATGGCCTGTTCTTTCTCATGTTGCTATATCAACATCTATTCTTATGCTCCTTGACCTGAGAAATCACCTCATTTGACGCCTACCTTGTTATTTAAAACTCCGTCCGTCGAACGCTTTGGCTGGAAGGTACCGAGATTTAGTCGCTATATTTCTGGAGAACAACCGATGAATTAAATGTTTCACGACTTGTGTTACAAAATACAAACAGGCCAGTAAAAATCGCATTTCCGGACTGCGGACAACGGACTTCCGATTATGGAATACAAACTTGCAACATGGGACTGAGTGTATAGCGGACTAGCAAAAATATTACTCTGTTACAATCGATTTCACTCAACGTTTTCAATCTGTGAACTTAGCAACGTCATTCCACCAGTTTGGAATTGATATGAGAATGCAAAAAAGCTCTGGTCTTTAAAACTTTTCAGAAAAATCGAATGATTTCACAGATCAGTGGTCTCGAGCAGTATAAACTTTGTGGTTCTCAGGATGCAAGCGTTATGCTTTTCGAGTCAATTCGTCCGGCAGTATTAGTACGAATCATTTAAGATAGCGAAAATTTTGTATTGTGGAACCGAGTGAGTATATAAAAAACATATTTTAACTCGAAGTCCATATTGAGTGGTCCGCACGCGAAGTCTCCGTCCGCCTCGAGGAATGCAATAAGCTGATGAAAAAAGCACAGACGCAAAACGTATCCCATATGACCGAAACTGCACAAGCGAAAACAGCCCGTGATTTCTTGCAAGCTGGTAGGGCGAAACGGACAAACTGGCAAACTGCAAACTAGGGAATAAGCTTGAAAATTAGGGAGGTTCGCGCACAAGCAAAGAGGCTTATTCGCTTGTCAGGCAACGACATTACACGACAACATCTCAAAGAAAAAACGAAAGCTTTGATGAACACTGGCCTAAATCATTGCTGCATGTGAATAAATTATTTTAAATATCGTTTGGATATTGCGTCGCATCCGCGTCTGTTGAGACATACCCCTCCCCACCCCTTTCAGGGCCACTCCCTTGTAGACTTTAAAAGGAACGAGTCGCTAAATAAGTGATTCAGCCGTCATGACCTCTGTTTTCATTGGGGTTCCTTTTACTGGAGCTGGTTTCACTTAGTCAAGCAAAGTTATTTCCTTTCTACTACGTAAGGGGCGTAGAGTGTCGCAGGCTAGAACAGCTCAAGTGGTTTCCGGGACCTAGTGGCTCTTCCCTGTGGAGCTTCAGTCTACCCCACCCTTCCTAAACTAAGTACAGTTTGCACGTCTAAGATGTGACTTTAGACCTTTTGTCGTACTGCAATTTGAAGTGCTGTAATGTTCGTTCGTGCGATCAACATGAACACTTTAGAACATACATTCTGAAGGATGAGGGAGGGTGAAAAAGGACAAAATTTAAACTATAAAATAATTTTGAATCCTGGCCACAAGACCACGGCAAAGTTGGACGTGGGAAAAAGGCTGACCCAGATCAAGTTCAAGCAAATAGCATACGTAATGCACGAAATGAAAGAAACGAAAGGCTGTTTGAAAAAGAAGAATGGCTCACGAAGACCCAGATTACCAGCTTCTTTTCACGTTTAGCTTCACGACAGAAGTCCCGCGGCCAGGATGCTAGCACTGCATCAACGGATGCGACAGCGCGGCCAGAAGAAGATGAAAATCAAGATATTGAGGCCGTCAATTCTGGTATGAGACTGCTGCACTTTGGTGGACGATATAAATGAAGAAATCGGGCTCATAAATCCCACAGTTTTGACGCCTATGATTTTTGTGACTATTATAAGAACAGAAAAATAGGCATATTCAGTGTCGCCATGCTAAAAACAATATTTCACCATTTTGAGGTTCTTTTTCGAGCAAAAGATCGAAATGCGGACCTGATTCGTTTGGTGAAAGACGTTATTCACGAGTGTCGGTGTTGTAAATAAAACAATGGTTAATTATGATCCTGGGACGTAGAAGGGGGAGGAGGCCTGCAGGCTATCAATTTCTTCAAACAGATTTTTTGTCAGCATCTGCCGTTTTCAGAAGCTTTACGCATGTATCCGTTAGCCACATTATGGCAAAGTTTGATATAAAATGCATGTTTTTCAGCTTTTTCCGGTGAGAAAGTATACGATATCGACAAACAGCATATCTCCTACTTTACGCGTCTAGCATGAAAAATTTTCAATTTCGATCGTTTTTGTGTGATAATATCTACTTTCTACCTCATCTCGTAGAGCACATTAAGGCTATCTTCAAAAGGCGAAATTTTTTCGAAATATTGTAACAAAACG
Organism: Siderastrea siderea; assembly: GCA_964030785.1. Lineage (NCBI taxonomy): Eukaryota > Metazoa > Cnidaria > Anthozoa > Scleractinia > Rhizangiidae > Siderastrea > Siderastrea siderea. The sequence continues at coordinate 47,913,626 of OZ034969.1, read as the reverse complement.
AAATCCAAGAGTCCATCAACCCCATCCCTTGTATCACAGTGGCGGAATGAGATTGCTTGTACGTATGAGGGTTAACTCCGACAAAAAAAAATAGCCTAGAGGAATGCGGGAAGCTGAGGCAAAAAGCACAGACCCAAAACATACCCCATATTATAGAAACAACACAAGCGAAAACAGCCTGCTATTTCTTGCTGGTTGGGCGAAACGGACGGGCACAAATGGAATGAGCTTGAAAATTACAAGTAAGGATAAGGGAGGCTCGCGCACAAGCAAAGAGCCTCTTTCGCGTGTCAGGCAGACATCGATATTTCACAAGAAAATCTCGAAGAAAAAAAAAAGGTTTGGTGAATACTGACCTTAATCATTGACGCACGTGGATAAATTATTAACGTCATTTGGATATTGCGTCGCATCTGCGCCTACCAGGACATAACTTTACTCCGCTCCCCCCCCCCTCCCCTTTCATGGCCACTCCCTTATTGACTTTGAAAGGGGAAAGCCGCTGGATGAGGAATTCAGCCGTTATGGCCTCTGTCTTCTACAGGGTTCCTTTATTTAGAGCTGGTTTCAGTTAGTCAAGCAAAGTTATTTTCCTTCTACTACGTACGGGGCTTAGAGTGTCGCAGGGTAGACCAGCAGAGATGGTTTCCGGGACCTAATGGCTCCTCCGATCCCTGCTCCAGCTTCAATCAGTACACCACCTTTCTAAAATAAGTACAGTTTGCGCGTCTAAAGAGGTGTCTCAGGACCTTTTGTTGTACTATAACTTGAACTCTTGTAACCTTTGTTCGTGCAATCAGAATAAACCATTTAGAAAATACATTCTTAGGGTGGGGGAGGGTGGAAAAGGACAAAACTTAAAATACAAATTAATTTTGTATCCTGACCGCGAGAAATGACAACCCTCTGTGACAAGCCTCTCCTTAGACAGTGATTTTATATATATATATATACATATATATATATCCTAAAGCTCGCTGCCATTGTTATTTTTAAGTTAAAAATAAAATGTTGCTGACCAACCGTTGTATATCGCGTTACTGATCACAGTGTAACGCAACTCCCAGGTTGAGGTTGGAATCGTTTTCCTTTCTCGTTTGTTTCCCCTTAAGACTCACGGCGACTGGAACTGGTGAATTTAAAGTATAGCTGAAAGCACTATAGAGATTATAGCTTCCTCGTGTTATCTCATGACCAAGAGAAAAAGACTTTTTCGTCACCTTTACAATGAAACCGCCGAATCCTTTGCCGGAGGGGAGAGTTATTTATCGAACAAGGTGAGTGGCAAATAAAGTAACTACAGTATCTATTCGAGGTTTTGGACCTCCAGAATCGGTTTCATAGCAAAAACAGGAAAAGTATTTTGTATAATTTTTTGAACCACCATCGACATCTCTTTAATTAGGCGTATACATATAACAACACTTGAATGGAAATTCATGTCACGCAGGACACCATTGGCGAAAATGGCTTACTAAACTTCGACACAATTTCTCAGAATCGCATTCTGCCGCAAGTTTTATTGTATAATTCTAGGAAATAGTGCTTAGTCTATGTCTAGAATGGGTTTTTACGTCTGGCCTAAGTGCCTCAATTGAGAATTTTGGCATGTTTCAAAAGCACTATTTCGTCCAGTTCGAGTGACTTATTAGATTAGTTCATTTATCATTTTCAGTTTCACGCGATTTCGATCGGGAAAATGTCCAAATGACACAGGAGCGGTAAAAATAAGTAATAAGCTATCAAATGGGTGTAAATTTGAAGGTTGTGATGGTGCGAAGTCTTTTTAAACGATAATTGAAAAACCCCGTACTACGGTGCCCAAAATAGCCAAATTTTTAGTCACTTACGGTATACTGACAATCAAATCCTCAAAACGGGAGCAAAATAAACTTTTGGATCATTTCAAGTGCATTTTAGTAGTAGGGATAGATAGTAGTATTTGTGGTAGAAATTCGAAGGAAATCTATTTTTGAGTCCGAGATCGAGTGGAACACTCTTAGGGAGACAGCCTCTTAATTAGCCTATGACGGTCCCATTATTATATTAAAATAATAATAATAATAATAATAATAATTTAGCCAGGGCTAAAAGTGGAGCTCTCAAGGAATAAGCTGGTGTTCGTTTCTTAAGAATAGTCCTGAAACTTTTCGGTCCCAGATATATTTCGGTCTTTTTTTTCTCGTACTCTTTCAAAAATTGTTTCTCAAAAAGCCCAAAAGTGTTCCGAATTTTCCTCCTCAAAAATTTATACTGACATTTCACTGACATTTTACTGAGATAACCCGAAAGAAAGGATTTTGAGAGCTTTCACGCACCTGTATTCAAATTGTCAAAGAAATGTCTCGCAAGTTTAGCGGCTGCGAAGAAATTCGGGCACTTTGAGGAACACACAGAACTGTTTTCGCAAGCTTATCGGATAAAATAGCTTTAAAACGAAACCTGCTTCGCTTATGGTTGCTTAAATAATTTTTATATTTCGTTCTCTAACTAGAGACCATCGAGATTGGAAACAAACAAAGAGCAAACATGCTTAAATTATGGCATAATTTTTGCCGCTGCGAAGTAAGTCGTAAGCTTAAATAAATTTGGGCGCTTTAAGGAACGCGCAAAACTGTTTTCGAAAGCTTTTCGGATAAAATAACTTTAAACCGACAACTGCTTCGCTTAAAAGATTATTACTATTGAAATCTTCAAGGACAAGAAAATCGACTATTGCACAAAGAGATGCACCCGACAGTCAAAATTAAAAACAATTTTTGGCCAGCTTCTCACCGTAGTGATGCTTGTGCTGTTGTCTTACGACCGTGTTTTGACCTACTGTTATGAATAAACAAACACAAAATGATGGGCAGAGAAATCATTTTTGAAAAAGTTTATTCGAACCGCAAGTCTATACTTAAATGAAATTGGCGTTACACTTCTTGCATCGTGATGGCAAAATATTCAAGACTTCAGCTGTCTCATATCTGAGCGCGTTTTCGAATAATTTTTAATTTTTTAAGTAAATGACACATTTGTAATGCCATAAATTAAATATCATTTTAAAACGTAATTTCTTTGACCGTAATGCTCAAAATCATGTACCTTAAACCCTTTAAAAACTTCACTTATTCGGTTGTGTTTCAGAACAGGACAAGCTCTCCGCCGCCGAAGAAAACAGAGATGAAGTCCTATGAAGGCAGCTTTCGTAATCTGAACTTTTCGCTTTCCAACGGTATTCTTTAGAACTTTTTCGTTCCATTTATAGATATTAGATGTTTTTTCTCAAGTTTAAAACTTCAGTACTGTCGAACAATCGTTTTGCTAAATAAACACACTTTTTAAGAAACCTCTTTTTCAAAAGAGAGAGAGTTCAAGGCCCAATCCCTGCCATCGTGTTGTTTCCTTAGACAAGATACTTAGCCCCACATTGTCTCTTTCCACCCAGGTGTATAAATGGATGTCGGCGACATACTGCTGGGGGGTAACCCTGCAATGGACTAGCATCCCATCCAGGGGAGAGTAGCAATACTCTCAGTTGCTTCATGCTACGGAAACCAGGATAAGCTCCGGCCGTGTGGGCCTCCTTGGCCCGAGTGCGACTTTCGAGTCTTTTTTAAAAGCGACGATGGTCATGCGATTTCGCGCCCAAAAAAACGCCGGTTGCCCAAGAGCGCCGTGCCATTTCCCGCCAAGAAAAGATGGAATTCTCCACCCCGCGTCGGGCTGGCTTGGAGCTCCCCTCCCCCTCCCCCATAGTTTGTACGGGCGGACGGGGCACGTACGCTGACCTCACAACCAAAAGTTCTCGGATCGATAGGTTACCCATGGTGCTCTGCGAGTTCTGCTAATAATAGTAGTAATAAATATAAGTCACATTTGCAACCGCTCTAAATTTGACAGCTTGATTAATATGTCAGGAGGTAGAATCTGAATATTATTCCAATTTAAATTTCTGCAGGAAAGTTAAAAACATGCACTCATTAGGCTTTTCAGTAACCTGAAACCTGGAAGGATTAGCTGCTTTTATCTTCATTTATAATAATTGTAATAAAATTAGACCAAATGTACAAGCCAACGATGATGAAAGGTATCAGCTTCGCAGCCGGTCTCTCTCGCATTTACACAAATCATTCGGTAAAGGCGACAGCGATAACCTTTTGGGAAATGCTGGCCTGAAAACTTGCGATATTATGGCAATATCTGGTCATCGCGACGAGTTTGCATCGCAAAGTTGGTGACGATGACAGGGCCCAGACAACCGAGCAGATCAGATTGTCAGATGTGTAACAAGGCCACCACTACAGAAGCTGCCAGTTCCACCATCAACACCATCAACACGGCCATTTCAACAACTCAGCAGAACACAACTGCATACAGTCAGATATTCAATTGTTGTACAACCGGCAATGTCCACGTCTACAGTTAGAAGCCAGAAATGTCCTCTTCCGTTTTCTCCAAATATCGTATATTGGCTTTCCTGTAGAGTATTCATAACATTCGTTTTTCGAATTCGCGAAGTAAAAAAACTGCTTCTTGGCGTTAAAGAAACGATTTTAGAGCTTAATTCTTTCTTTGGCGTGACCGTTGTCAAAATCGCTGTAATGATTGGCTATTCCGCGTCAGGTGATGATATAAAGAGAAGTCACGACTTGATCACTTTATTAAAACGAATGTTTTCGCCCGTAAAACCTTATGTTTACTTATAGTTATTTTACAAAAGCAATACACCAAATATTTTATTGGTTTACCGGCGCAATAAAAACACTTAGGATGTTGGGAGAACACTCGACAAGCTACTCTCGTGTTCTCCCGCGTGGGTTTATTACGCCGGTAAACCAATAGAATCTCTTGCACCGGCCTGCTTGTGTGTCAAGAAAAAAGCAGGAGGAGACCCTTCAATGCTTTCCTTGATAATTAAGTCAGCCCCCTTATCGACTTGGAAGGTTTTGCAATGCGTAACATGCTCATGAAGAAACGCCTTGCCGTTAAGATAGGAGCTAATGGACTCATACTCTTGCTCATCAGCTAATAACTCAACACTTCGTGACTGGTCAAAGGTGAGTTTACTTCAAAGACTAACTGTTCTTTCAAAGCTTTGGGATAAAACACACCACGGTCGCGCGAATTCTCGTGATCCAACGGTATTCATTTTTCTTTGGCCGTGCAATGCATTCAGGTTTGTTTCCCCTGCCACGTTTTAGTTTTTTGTCTCCCGTGTTTGATCTTATTTTGCACAGACTTAATGACTGTATTCCTTCAAGGATCTTGCTTTTCCTTTCTTCAGGCGTCATAAAGTGGTCCTCCAATAGTTTGTAAAGGTCGTACCGATATTCATCCTGGAGGATTTCGCCTGAAATTTCACTTGCTGCTGAACAACAAGCTTAAGAGCCCACGAAACGTTTTTGACGAAATAATTGTTTATATGCATACTCAGTTTGAGGATAAAAACAAGGCGCAAGCTTCCCAGTACCAAAACATTGCCTTCAAATAAACATATAAGTTTTCACCCGGTGAGGCTTTGTTCGGGTTAACCTATGGCGGGTCCTTTCGCCTTTGAGCGCTGATGGAGTCTTTTTACGTGATTTGGAACTAGTTTCTCATTCACTGGCATGAGCATCAATGTTATAAAACCATTTTTATAAAAATTTTTCATTCAAATTACAATGTACGTCTCCATAACCAGATGGTGCGAAAATCATGACGACAACAATGACGACGACGTAGACACGACAACACCGTTTGAACCGGGGGCACATCTACATCTACACATGGTGAAATTATTTCGATGACCTCAATGTATGGCAGATATCACGAACAAGGAGGAACAGCTGAGACCTGCTCGTTCATAGAAAGACCGTCTACGTCCAACAAAAAAGGTATGAACATAGAGTTGGCTAACCAAACTATAAGGGTCAGTTCCCTAAGTATGGGGGAAAACGGGAAACCTCTTTTGATTTTGGATGTTCCTGATAAAAGACAATACAAAGAACGGGTCGTTGTTGTCGGGCCGAGAGGTGGCAATTACCCACTGTTCATAGCAAATAACCGAATAAGCTTCCAAAAGACGCCTCTGCTAAGCTTGGGACAAGAGGCTCTCATAGAGCAAAGAATCAGCAGAAGACCAACCATTTGTAAACGACGAGTGAGAAAGGCATGAAAACCGTAAGCGCGCCAGAGAAAGAATTCCAAGAAAAAATGAGAAGCTTGCTGAACTCGAAAACGCGGGAGACCGTCTAGAGGAAGGCACATCCCTTATGCAAGCACGAGTTTCATCGTGTGGTTTCCCTTGTTTAGCTGGTTGTTGTAGCCAACAGTTTTTGATGCCAACTACTATTTTTTTTGATGCCAATTACCAGGTCCCTGGGCTAATTTCCAAGTTTAGTCTAAACAATGCCTCGTCAATCGCAAGCAGGAACCACTGCACACTTTTCTTGGGCTTCTTTCGCGCTTCCTCTACCTCCAAGAATTCTGCGTTAAACTTTAACTTGGGAGCCGAGAATGAAGTAGACAAAAACCTCTATTGACTGATTGACAGCACAGCGCCCGCTTGCATAAGACCTCGGGCACGAAGTAGTCAAACTGTCTTTCTGTGTCATCGTCGTTACGGACAAAAAAAAACAAGATTATCATCGCTAGCTTTTCCATCTGAGGCTAAACTTGGTATGTGTGCTTGCGTGATTGGGTGTGTGGGTGGGTGTGCCACCGACTCCTCCGACGTAGAGAAACACTTTAGTCCATTGTTTCCCCCACTTATCAAACGAACAGAACTCTAGTCAATTTCAAACTCAACATAAATTTTGCTGTATGAAGCTTGATCACATTTGTTATATGTCTGGCTGAACGTGGTGTCGCAGGGTAAAGCTTTAACGCTCTGTATTCCCCCCATTTTGAATTAGGATCGCCTTGTTGTATAATAAACATGAAACCAAGAGTGGATCTGTGGGGGGGGGGGGGGGTAGATTTAACTCGTGGTCGGTATCTTTTTGAAACAGGAGAGGCTAGGAAACTCCAAAACCGGTAGCCGCACACCACAGTGCAAAGTCTGGTTGCTGTGGCCAGTAATTCATGGTTGGGCCCGCTAACCACTTTTTAGTCGCATGACCGGAGGCGTGTGTGATCTTTGTTTCGGTAAAGATATCCTGAAAGCTTGTGAAAACTGGAATCGGTGGGTGAGCCGTAAGTTTTTTGATTTGACAAAAGCTTTCCAGTCACTGCCGTATAAACCGAATTCCCAAATGGCGCACGCGCGGAAAAACGCCTGGTACCTAACACCAAAACGAGGCGTTTTAGGATACACAAAAATTAATTTACTGCTAACGTACGCAAACTGTACAGAAATTAGAAACAATTCTTCAGTAACAAGATCCCTGGTTACAGATTTCCTTCAGGATCAGTCCACGATCCAGGTCATAATGTTGATTGCTGTGCTCCTTGTTGTAATCCGAAAGGAAACGTATACTCTCATGAGAAAAGAGTCCGATAATTTTGCTTTTCGAAGGATCAAAACCATTAAGGGCAATGGTTAATAAACCACCTAGCAGTTTTCAATTTTTTTCTGCTCGGGCAGAAAAAAAAACAACGACATTACCGGAAACCGAAACTTAAAATTAGCAACACTTGAGAAATTGAGCGTTGTATCGTGCCTTGTAGTAGCGAAGGTATAGGCCGCAATTTTTTACATTTTTACAGAAGGCGGGAGTAATTTCTATAGCGGTATGCAAGTTATCTCTAGTGTCATACAAACGTCCAGATCTTTATACAAACTCAAAAGGAAATTGTTCGAGTAAATGAAGAAGAATCAATTTTAAAAGAACGACTACAGAATACATAATTCTAATTGGGAAATGCTCACGCCAAAATTAAGTGGGAGAATGGCGAGTTAAAATTACGTAAGTTTGCATAGATAATTTGCGGATTTGATCTTATTTCGTTTTATTGTGGGTTCGCAATCTTGCTCACGATTCAGCGGATGTTGATATATGTAAACCCAGGGGGGAAACGGTGTTAATATACGGGCTTTCAGCCGAAAATGTTGGGATTTTAACTCTTTGTACGATGAGAAAAATAACTAAAGGAACTCTACATACCTCCGGGCTAATTTCAGTAAGAGATCGACGGAGAACTCTCAAACTGGAAGAATAATTTTTGTGGTTCTATGTCCGCATTGCGACAAAGATCCCATGAGAGACATTTGCCAATTTTATTTCGCATTTTTCACTCAAAGATCAACTTTGTGACACGGTAATCAATAAGTTTGTCCTGAAAAATAGTGCTCGAAGATTTGCATATATCAAGACACGAGTCATCCTTGCAGGGAGATAGAATGGCACGTTTTCGGTTTGTGTACAATAAATTGTATTAGGATAAATAGGAAAACAATCATTTCCTTGGCTGGTGTAGCCTTCAACTCTAAAGGATTCAGGAACACAAAGGGATAAGCACAGATTATGTCAGGTGAGAAATTAAAAAAAATAGATGAAGATCGAATCAAAAGATAGATCAAGCGATACAAACTTACCGCTAACAAGTTGAAATTAAGTGACACAACTACAGCGTAAAAAGCCAATAAATTTAACTCATAATTTTTCATGATCAGCTCCGATAGATTTCTTCCATCTAAAGAGGATCCAGGGACGGGATATAGCCCTCGGCAAGGACAAAACCACATACAGAACTGTCATGTTTCCATATTTTCTTCGGCGACTATCCTTAAACGCCTCGATTCCATGCTCGGCTTCTCACTCGCCCCAGGTCAGCCGCCATTTTTGAATTCGGTGTATTACTTTATCTCCTGGCACATGAACGCTAAAACGTGGATTGCCTTTTTCATCAAACACTGAATGCTCCGCACCATCACTTGTAATATAAAGCACATTGGCTGCCACTTTTCCGATTTCATCAAAATATCTTTCTGTCTGAAGACGTGAAGCTTTAGCCTGAACTTACACCATAGAGCATCTTTACCAGCTCGACAGTTTTGATCTGCGCTTATGGGAAACTCATTTTTCTATGTTTTATTTGAAAATTATATTCAAATAAATATCCACGTTTTCAAAAAGAGGTAGAGGGTTGTGCCAACAAGCGTAAACACGGTTTACTTTGATATGAGGCTACGCTATGTTTCTCTTCTTTGTTCTTGGCTATATAATTCGTGATATAATTTAAAGGATATTGGTTAGATCTCAATTGTTCAATGAGGAAAAAAGCTTAAGGTTGCAACACAAATAACACCAGGGTTTTGCACTCCTGAAATTTTAGCGACGGTGCTTTGGAGAACTCGTTTGGGAATAAAAGACCTTTATTAAAGATATAAGCAAAGCTTTCGTTCTTATACAAAAACAAGTAAAAATCAACGCTGGTAAAATCGAACGACGTTTTGGTGTCGTCATGATGCCATTTTCAAGTTCAAAAAAGATTTGGATGAACCGTCAGGAATAGTAGCTGAAGATTATCATAAATAATTAATGCAGAGACACGCAAATAGTTTGGCTCGAATTGAGTCCGATTGGAAATTGAGAAATGGTGTCAATTCTCTAATTAGCAACATTTCGTGCACTAAACAATCGAACTTATTACGACACGTCTTTAGGACGAAAAACTGTTTGTCAAGGTCTTTCGGGAGTGCCTGCCAATAGAAGATGAATGGTTCTTATGCCCATTCACGCGCTGGTGTAAGTGCCTGAGTATGTACCCTACATAACTTGCATCACACAAGGCACATTGAAATTTATAAACTACACACTGCTGGTTTACCAAGAACCGGCAAAACCTACCTATTATTTTCATTCTTTTGCTTATATGCCTGAAATATGGTTTTAAAATGTGCGCCCGACGTTAGACCTACATTTTGAAAAAAAAAATGCGTCTTAAAGTACATGTACTCCACATGTACTTCGCGTAGTCAAAGTGGGTATTCAGGATATAATCTGATTTCACCCGGTTTGAAAATTGCTTAACCTATTCTGTCGCAATATAATTGAACAAAGCACATGCATCTAAAGAGGAAGTTAACAGCAAGTTAAAAATAACTAAACAACTTAAACAGCGCTGATTGTCTGATTGATAAAGCTTATCAGACACCCATAAACCAACAAGTATTTTAGGTTCGTCAGCCGAGCAGGGCGAATATTCTTTCTGGAAATTCTACTATTTTATTAACACGAGCCTATGGGGCACCGTCTTGTAGCAATGCATAAAGAAAGGAACGTCGTCGCAGTAGGTTTTTCAAGGTCACTGACCTGGACGAATGATTGGTATATTAATGAGTACGGGTGGGGATGGAAGAGGGCTGATAATGCAATGCCTCTACTACCTTTATTCTGAGCATTTCGAAAAACGGTGTCGCGACTGATGGCTGTACACAACAATTTTCAAGAGGGCTGGACATATAAAAGGTGAAAACAAATGGAAAAGCTCCAGAAGTCTCCTTTCAAATAAACTGGACATTAAAGGGCTCAAACTTGCTCAAAGGAACAAATTAGTTTTTCCAGGACAGAGTGTAATATTTTCGTCAAAAAGAAGGCTTATCTGAATGTCTGCAACTGAGAAAGGAGGCTCACATTTCGGGTTGTTTTCATTTCTGGGTAAGATAACAAAGCAAATTCCGGAAGTAAATTACACGCATGATAACAAATTTATTTGGTTCTCTTTAACTCAAAAAAAAATTATTTCAAGCCATGCATTTAAAATCTAGCTGATATAAAGAGGAAACAAAAAACGATAGAATCGACAATAGGTAATGACATGTTCTTCTCATAGCAAAGCAAACAGATTTGTTTGCTGTCATGTTGATTTTCTTTTGTTTAAATGGCGGAAATGATGTGACGTCAAAAAGATGGCGTCTAAGTTTAAAGCTACCTGTAAAGAAATCTTCCTGAAGTGCACGTTTTGACAACGTCAAATCCTAAAGTTAATTGAAATCACTTAGTGCAAATAGTGTATCATCGGTTAAATCTCATCTCACTTTACGTTGTCGTTGAACTCAGTGCATGTACCTGATGATGAAGTTAATTTGTAAATTAAAGAAATTTAAAGCCTGAAGTTTCGGGCGTTTATTTAGGTTTGGGGTTTTGTGATCATTGCAACACATTAGCAGGGGGAGCAAAAACTCGTGAGCGCGCAGGGAGGGGGGGGAGGCGCACCTGTTACCGAACTATTGTCATTTTCTTAGAATTTTTACCCTCACCTAGCGGACGGAAAAAATCTGGTGCTTCATACTTAAATAACATATAGATTTAGCCAAGCCTAAAAGCGGAGCTCCACTTTTCTTTTTTTTTGCTAGTAAGAAAAGAAATAAATCATCATGTCCCTGCTGAGTACTGAACCCAGCTCGCCGGCGTTGCGTTGCGTTGCAGGCCGGCATTATTCCACTAGGCCACGAATCCTGACACTACAGTAACTTGTAGAAGTTAATTTTACTACTTATTTCTTTCCTCTTGACAAGATGCCTATCGACATGAAAATGCTGGTGTTTTTCCTGGGAAAATGCGTTCGGACCGCCGCAGAAACCATGGTTTTGACAGAAAAACCCAGAAGGCACTAGCTCTGCTATATTTGGAGTTGGGACCGCTGGCAAATGCTGCGAACTCAAGCGTTGTGCCGACCGAGTTCGCAGCAGAACCGACAACAAAGATGGAGTCCTCGAAGACAAATTCGTAACTTGAACTTTTCGCCTTCTACCAAAAAGACAACTGTGTATTCTTTTGAACTTTTTCTTTCCATTAATAGAATTGTTTTTGGCTTTTGTTGGCTTTGCTAAAACGCGGGTCACCGTGCGACTTCCCTCCAAAAACGGGGGATGCAGCACAGGGTTATCTCAAGTGTATGCCATCCCATATTGGTGACCCTGTGGTGCGGACGGAAGGACGTACATACGGACGACGGACGGCCACGTGACTATTACGTCACTACCAAAATTTCTTGGCTTGATAGGTTACCAAATTTGCTAGCAATGGTGTTCTGCTATCATTAATTTAATGCAAGAAGTCGGAAGGTCAGTTTAATAGTAGCATCTCTCTTTGCTTTGCGACCTGCTATTGCCCCATTTACTGACTTCCGTAACATCAATTGAGCTAGTCATCAAAGGAAGAAATCTTTGCCGTCATCCTACTTGACTCAAGCAAGTCACCGGGCCTCAGAGTCACTTATTCTTTCTGCCCGTTGTTAACCATTCACTGTTTTTAGGCAACCTGTCATTGGACTTGAAGTGTGCGAACATTATTTCTTTCTTTAAAAAATCAAAATTGTCGTCTTTGATTACCATCAGCAAAGCACTTGATTAGGTCCCCTTCGCAGAATATTTCCCAAGTTGTCTTTATTTCGCATCAACGGAACGCTGCGCGACTGGGTGTTTGACTACCTGACTCCCAAACTGCAAAGAGTCTTTAACTTGGTAGTGCTTAGGCCTAGAAGTGGAACGTCTTGTGCCAAGCATACAAAATGCACCGCAAAAGCTGTTCTTTTTGCTAATTTATATCATTTCTTTAACTAACTATCGATTCAACCTTGTAAGAAGAACCAGAAAACTAACAAAGTTAGTTGAAGGTTCCGAAAATGGTGTTATTTTCTTTAAGAACATTTTATCTAGTCTGCTCTTGATGCAGACTTCGAGTTTTAAGACAGCAAATATACTCACAAGTCAGTCGTTGTCGTTGGAATGCGTTTCCAAAGCAATTCTGATGGTGAATCTCTCCAACCACACCGGTATCTGTTTTCAACAGAATATGGTCTTAAGGAACCTGAGCAGGAACAAAAAGGTCCACAATCTGCAAAATTAAAACACAATGATCTACTTTATCTGAGAATATCCTAAGAGTGTAAATGTGATAGGATAGAATAGGTTGTTCGATAGTGAAGCCATACAGCATACTTGCATGTCAAAAGTGCAACAACCTGGTTATTTGCATCACATTTAGACTACGCGTTTGGTGAATGTGATGAATCAATGGCGTGTGATTTAAACTTTCAGTGTGCACTCTTATACTTCATTTGTTATTTATTTACAACATACTCTTTTAGCTGCCGCTTTAGCGGCATTTCCTTTGCAAAAAGCAGCGCAAATGTCTAAATCAAACAGAGAAGGCAATAACCGTACAATAACTTTAAAGCAGAAAGAATATAGTGACTAAGCACTCGGAGATAAGGCTCAATGCAATTGCTGTCCGATTTGTTGTTTATAAACGTGGATTACAGTCAAGGATCAAATACACCAGCTTACTTCAGAAAGAAACCTTGCATTCTAACTCTGACAGATGAAGATATTTCGGATTTTACAGGAATGGCCAGCAAAGATAAGTCTGATACGCTGTATCAGTCGTAAGCTTAAAAAAGCTTACGCTGATACAGAGTTCACAAGATTGTCTTCTTTCTTGTCCTTTTTGGCACTGAAAGAAGTTTTTAACCGACCGCCGCCATAAGGCGACCGCTGGTTTATAAATTGGGCTGTTTTTTTTCTAAGTTACTTGCCTTAGTCAATCGGTTGTCTAGGCCAACACAGTCTCGGTAGACTTCCGGTTTTCCCTTAATGGTTACCTTAAACTTCCGGTTCCCGTTAGGATGTCCTGCGACCATGACGTCATGATTACGTCGCACAACGCAAGGTAAACAAAACTAAAGCAAGTCACATCACACTAACAACGTTATTGCGAATTGGTCAAGTTCCATATTTATATGACACAGAAAAACTGCTGTTAACCTTGTGGTAACGGTACATGTCTTACATATAAAGCATGCGCAAGTAAGTTTGACGCTACCTTGTACATTAAACTTTGCCTGAAGCAAAATAATATATAGATTTAGCCAAGCCTAAGAGCGGAGCCGCGAAGGAATAAACTGGTGTTCGTTTCTCAAAAATAGTCCTGAAACTTTTCGGTCTGAAATACATTTCGGGGCTTTTTTTGGCTCATTCGCTAAGAAACGTGTTTCTCAAAAAGCCTGAAAGTGTTCCGAATTGTCCTTCAATATTTTGGGGATCTGTTCTGTAAAACCAAGCTCGAAAGGTCGTTCTAGAGGCTGAGCATAGCTTGATTATTTTACTCACGAGCCGTCTAGCTTGGTGTTTGCAATGTTTCCATATCCTGTCATTAACTGTGAAGGCTTGTCAAATCTCCTTGGTTTATTGGCTGTTCGCTTGAATGAACTTGAAACGGCGCTCATTTACAAAAACAAAACAAAAATTATTCGACTGTTTAAATGGGTTATCTTCATCGCGTTCGGATGTTAACAAATAACATGAACTGCCACTAAATAAAAATATTAGTCTGGTCAAAAATTTATACTGACATTTCACCGGCATTTTACTTGGATTACCCGAAATAAAGGATCTGGGGAGCTTCGAAGCACTTGTAATAAACTTATCGAAGAAATGTCGCGTAGGTTTTAGCAGCCGCGGAAAAATTCAAGCACTTTGAGGAACACACATTACTTACGGGATAAAATAGCTTTAAACTCAAAACTGCTTCGCTTATATTTCGTTCTCTAACTTGAGACCATAGAGATTGACAACAAACGAACAAACACCGTCCAAACATTCTTAACTCTGTTGCATAAGTTTTGCGGCTGCAAATTGTCTGAAATTCGAGCGCTTTAAAAAATGCACCGAACTGTTTTTGGAAGCTTTTCGGGCATAATAGGTTTAAACCGACAACTGCTTCGCTTATAGTTTTTCAAATAACTGTTATATTTCGTTCTCTAACTAGAGACAATCAAGATTCAAAACAAAGAAACGCCAAACACGCTTTAATTAAATTGTTATTATGCCGGCGTAAGTTTTGCGGATGCGAAGTAAGCCTATATAAAGTTAGGCGCTTCGGAAGCTTTTCGGATAAAATAGCTTTAAACCGACAACTGCTTTGCTTAAAAGATTATTACTATTGAAAACTTCTAGGACAAGAAAATCGACAGTTGCACAAAGAGATGGACCGGACGGTGAAAATTGAAAGCAAAGCTTGTGCAGTTGTCTTGCGGCTGTGCTTAGACCTACTGTTATGAATAAACAAACACAAAATAATGGACAGAGAAATCATTTTTGAAAAACATTTATTCGAAAACCCCTATGTTTATACTTAAATGCAATTCGCGTTACACTTCCAAAATCGTAGGTCGGTCCACGCGAGTGAAATCGGCTCAGCATGGCAAAATATTCAAGAATCTGTCACAAATCTGAGCGCGTTTTCTAATATTTTTTTTAAAGTCAAAAGTAAATAACACATTTCTAATGGCATAAATCAAATTTACATTTCAAAACGTAATTTCTTTCATCGTAATACTCGAAATCATGTACCTTAGACCTTTTAAAAACTTCACTTACTCGGTTGTGTTTCAGAACAGGGCAAACTCTCCGCCGTGAAGAAAACAAAGCGATGAAGTCCTTTGAATGCAGCTTTCGTAACTTGAACTTTTCGCCTTCTACCAGTATTCTTTTGAACTTTTTCTTTCCATTTATATATATAAGATGTTTTTTTGTCAAGTATAAAACTTCATTACTCTCGAGCAATCGTTAAATGCTAAAGAAGCTTAAGCTTTTAAAGAAACCTCTTTTTCAAAAGCGACGATGGTCATGCGATTTCCCGCCAAGAAAAATGCCGGTTGCCCTAAAGCACCGTGCGATTTCCCGCCAAGAAAAGATGGCATTCTCTGCCCCCGTCGGGTTGTCTTGGGACTCCCCTCCCCCTCCCACAGAGTGTGCGGATGGACGGACGTACGGATGTACGGATGTACGGACGTACGGATGTACGGACGTACGGACGGACGGTCACGTGACTATTACGTCACAAACAAAATTTCTCGGATTGATAGGTTACCATATTTCCTTAGCAATGGAGCTCCGCTGGCGGGCTTTGCCCGCAGGCTCCGCTATGAATAAATATTTCCCCCGCATAATAAAGACGCGACGGACTCGTCACAGTGTGACCCGTAGCGAAACGAGTTTAACTAAGTTTGCTAATACTCCAGGGGCACCCAACGAGAAAATTTTAGCAAAATACTTGAAATATTATTTTCTGCTTCCTTAGATTGTTTCAGAGCTTTATAAAGGCATATTTGTTCAAGCTTATACAGATTGATCTGTTCGGCGTTTTGATCTGTTCGTTTGCAGTAAATTTTAGGAACCAGAATCCTATCCGCCGAATTTCCGAGCTCCTGATGGTTCTCCCAAAATGCTAAGTGACCTTATTTTGCACTCTAGACGACATATTTGTACCTCCGAAAACAATAGGAACTAATAATTCCTCTTGTTACGAAGTTCTGTGGTGATGTTTCGTCAAACAAATCTCCAGCTCTCATTTTAATTAAATCCGAATATTTCAGGCGATTTTAGGAATTCTGAACAGATATTCCCCGAAATGAGCCGTTGGGTGTCCGTGATACTCAAACGTTCTTCATTTGTTTTATTTTCATTTCAATATTTCACCCCTTTATCAAGGCAAAATTGTCATATCAACAAGAAGAGAAACGAGCTCCACTAATTTCGCCAATTGTTGCAAAATGTTTAGTTTGTGTCGTATTAACTTCTTCGGCATTTTCAAAGCTAATTGTTTTTAGAAAAGATCATTTCGATTTTTAACTTGACGAAATCGTTGCGAATTCTGAGTCAACTTGTTCACCGGATTTGAGCGTGGCGTGACATTTCTATGTCGACAGATATCCTCGTGTTTATCTAGCATTATATTTTGACTTTACTGGTACGCTCACTGTTTGTATTCAGTTGAATTTGCTTTTTTCAGCAGAATAAACAAAAAGCGATAAGAAAGATAAGCCGAGTCGTCAGAGTTTAAACATTACGTCATCCAATAACGCTATAGTCAAAATAATGTGTCACTCAGTCACACTTGTCGTCACGCCGGTTCGTAATGTTGAGTCGGTGTAACATTTGTTAACCTGGGGGTGGGGGAGGTTCAGAACGGCCGGTTACAATGCCCAGTTGTCGCCATGATTTTGTTTGATGCCGGCCGGCGATGAAAAACTGCCGAAGTAAGTCTGTCTGAACCATCTGTTGCATTTTGTATGAAAGTAATAATACACAAGTGATTCACCGTATAAACACACAAACAACAGGAGTTTACAGCTAGGGAGAAAACAAAATTCGTTTGTTTTCAACTTATGTTATGCATCAGTCAATTCCGACAGTGCCCATCCCCCCCGGGAATTAGTGGGACATTTTTCCTCATTGTCTGTCCTGGGGACTGGGCATTAGTCTACCCCGGGGCGTTTGACGGTCTTGTGATTTTCACGTCACAGCACTGTCACTTCCTTTCAGAGATAAGTTCATTGGACAAGGACGTCAAATTTGTGATCAACTTTGTCTAAGGAGGACAAAATGAGATAGTAGATTCACAGGACGCATGGTCATTGGAGCAATACAGAGAAATAAGACTTATTTGAGACTTACTTTGGCCTGATTTAGCTTTGATTAGAATGAAGGTAAGCCTAAAAACTAAGAAATGAACTTACTTTTTCACCTGTACCGCGGGGCATTTAAACAGCTCGTTTCTCTCCACCGTGGGACATTTGCCGGTTTGTTTTCAAAAAATCCTCCTAATGCCAGGGAGTCAGCCGGGGGGGGGGGGGAGGGGGCGGATGGGCATTGCTGGAAATGACGGATGCGTTATTGAAGAAAATTCATTACCTGACTGCAAAATTCCACGTTAAATTTCACTGGAAAACCGATATTACACTCATCGCTTCGCAATTGGCTTCATACCTTTTTTTCTAGTGAAATTTAACGTGGAAGTTACTGGCCAAAAAATAATATTTCCATAAAAAATTAGGACATTAACGTCTCACTGTAAGCAATTGGCCAGGGTTCGCAGATTCTCGCAAACTAAATGTTTAAACTAGAAACTAGAAGGCCTCGCACTATGAAGAAAAGGCCCAGTTACTTTTGAAAAGCATACGTGTGAAAAAAGTGGTCAAGAATTGTAATTTGAACTCGAGTGAAAGTATTGTCGGTATTTCCCAATATTTTTAATGAGAATTTTGGAATCAGATGATAGCTTTTTTATGTATATTCTCAGTGACATGTGGTAGCAGAGTGAGGTTGCCAAGGTTATTCGAACATGAGTGTTTGTATTCGTCAGCGACTAGGTCCGACGAAGAAACGACTCAAGGACCGAAATGAAGAAACTCAAAACTTGCTTAAACAAGATACTCCTCCAGAGGAAATTGAGGACAGAGCCAACCAGTTGCTTCTCAAGTTGAAAAGAAACTTCAGCAAATGGTACAAAGAGTTACTACTGAAGTAGTTAGGAGAAGCAATAAAAGAAGACAAAGTTAAATGTCAGCGACTCGAAAATAAAATAGAAGAGCAGTATTCTTGCACTTGATGGAAACGAAGCCATCTGTGACCTTAAGACGCTTCTGATAAACATTGTCCAAAGAAAACAGGAGACAAAAGAAAAATAGGGAAAGCAAAGACAAACGGCTCATAGCAAAGAATTTTAAGTGGAAAAACTTCAACAAGGAACTTCATTTAGCAAAACTTTAACCAGGAGAAGGAGATTCAGGTGGGAAAGTTGAAAGTAGAATGGGAAATGTTGAGGCCAGTTAATAAGACAAACATAGTGAACATCTGCTAAAGAAACTTTCAAGGGGTATGTTTATGCGCAAGAGGTTGGAGGACGTCAAGCTGAACTGAATCAGTACACTGAGGCTCAAAATACCCCCTCTAAGTCTTCAAAGAGAGACATCCTCGCCAAAAAAGAGGGGTAGGTCACAACTACTGGTGCCTTACTTTCTGGAAATCATTACGACCCAGGGAAATCATTACGACCCAGAGAGAGCCGGAAGTTTAAAAATTCCTGAGATCTGGTTGCTATGGAGTGACGTCATGGGCCTGCAAATAAGCTGTCATTGTATGCAATTTGACTTGCGGATTTACTCCCGTAACGTTTTGATAGGGCTGTTTTGACATTTCTAGAGAGGTTGGGTTTCAAAAACATTTTGACAAGAGCGGAAAATTTCGATTATTCTATACTGTACTTCTCTTCTGCGAATGGATGCTCTCGGTAATCGGCGGTTTCGAAATCTCTTCGCCGAACAAGAATAAGTCGTCTCCTTCATCCGCCATCTTTGAAAGTGTGTTTGGGTTTGTGCACCGTCGCAATCACGTGACAGGTAAGTTTAACATCAGAGACGACTCTATCGTTTCGCACTTTGAAGCTTGCCGACTTTCATAACCAGTCCCCACTACTAACTTTGCTCACGCGCATCATTCAGAGAGTGTTTTTATCTAAATTAGAAGATGTGGGAGATGTGCCGTTTCAGTGCAGCCCGTTCACTAGCAGTCTCTCCTTTCATGCAGGAATAGTCGAGCAAAAAGGAACACACTGATAGCTAGCGCGAAAATCGCCTGCCACGTAGGAACATGACGCGCGCGTGATGAGCCGCTGGTGTATTTAAGCGCGCGTCACGTCTTTATATTTATTTTTACACAAATATTTAACAACGAAGCCCTTTCACGAATGTGGTTGTCAAAGGGGTCTTAACAATATAAATAAGCTTAACATTTATGAACTCTTAGTTAAGAAAATAAACTGGGTAAACAAGAAGCCCTGTTATTTACTACTTGAGTTTCCACGCGGCAGTTTGGTTTTCAGAGTCAACAGAACAGTACATGGATTTCTGGACAAAACTAAAGAGATTATCACTGGATAGCTACTTGCAGAGAACACGAGAAAGGATCTTCTAAGACAACAATGTTACTGAAACATACATGATTAATATTTTAAGAGGCAAAAATGATGTTGTGTTTCCTGTCATGATTCACCCAGATCGGAGCCCTGGCACCAGCGTATACCTGAGCACTTCTGGGACATGCAATATAAAAAATATTTTGTGACATAAAATTTTGGTAAAAATGTTGTATATCCTTTCTGGTTCACCCAGGTTGTAGTCCTGGCATCACCGTATGCCGGAGCGCTTCTGGGATATGTGACATAATAAACAAATTTGCACATCAAAGTTTAGGCAGATGTTGTGCATCCTTTCTGATTCACCCATGTTGAAGTCCTTGCATCACTGTATGGTCGGACACTTCCACGATATGTAACATTCAAAGTCACACTAAAATAGATCATATTTTCTTACCTTTTTCTGAAGAACCCCCTTCAATTAAGAAAAAATAGTTTTTTAGTTTTGTTTTTGTCTTGTTATCGATAAACTTCCTTCTCTTTGCACTCCCAGTCACTATGCGTAAACGCCTATGTAATTGTTCCTGCTGGGTGTATAATCGAGGACACCTTCAATACGCAATTGACTGCACCTTTACTTGAACTGTTTTTGCGATTGGAATTATTGACTTATTTTGTTTCCGTAGGCAAAGCCTGTGTATTTCACACCGACCTATTTTAAAAATGGCCACTTTGTTTTTTCTGATGCTTATGCCTATTTCTTAGTGCAGCAAAAGACCCCAAAAACGCTTCAATAGCGTAAGTTGTACAAGCACAAGGGACACGCGAGCGAGCGCAATAATCGTCTGTGGGGTGAAAACACGACGCGCGCGTGATAAGCATATTCTTGTTCGGGTGTTCTTTTTGCTAGAATGTCTTTGAGTGGAATGAGACTGCTCGTAGTCTAGTTACCGGTCCAAAATCTAATGTCGGTACAATTCAGTCTTGTTAAGTGTTTTACTTTTTCATGGCCGAAGGCTCGCATCAGCGCAAAGCGAAATACGGTAAGTAAACGCAGTATAAATCCCCTACCGGAAAAGGATATTATTAGCCTGTCTGGAAGAAATCTAAGCGACAGATAATTTCATAGACTACAAGCAGTCGTCCCATTTTCCTCGTGCGAGTGGAAATGAATGAATTATGCAAAATAACGGTCTAATAATGTCACGTAGTATTTCAGCGTTGATATCCTCGTTTGGCGGATCGAGTGAAGCGGGATATAATTTTCGATTATTGTGAACAGTGTCTACTCTACGTTGAACAGCAAAAGTAAAGAAAGATTATATTCCGCAGTGTTGATTCCCAATATTTTAGAAATGGATGCTACAAAATAGCGTTGTGCTGGCCTGACGTTCTGTCATCCATAATCAAATATCAAGCAAAACGTCTTCTAATTCTATAGAAGCTGTCAAAGTTCCTTATTACGGCGATACGGAGCACTAGCAGAAAGAAAACTTTGGTTATTTTGTCTCCGATCCGAGAACACAAAGCCTGGTAGTCTAGCAGATAGGTGAAACTATTCTGCACTTTACGATAAAAGTATGAAACTTGGCACACTAATACTAGAAATCGTAGGGAAGGTTTTAAGAATTAGAGGCAATCTGGATGCAGGATATGTGGCAGCTGGGAAGGGGGAGCGGATTCTCTAATGTGGCCGCCATTTAGACATTAAAGACTATTATTGGGAAAATGAAGGAAAATTAACTTGAAACAGTGTTAAATTGTTATTTTAATCATGTCTGCTCGTTGAATTGTCCATCTGAATTCAGGGGATTGTTTTATTTTAGGTCAAAATTATACAAATTAGATATCTATTAATTCAATTACACTAGTCGAATCAATTTCGCTTCCTCCTCAATTATTTCGGTGGCCACGTTCAAGCTTACCTATTTAACTGTTTCACGGAATAACTGTGATGCAGTTAAAGAACGTGGAAGCATGTTATAACACACAATATTTATTCAGTTATTCGTCCTTTTATTTCCCATTTTCATCAGTTAAAGTCACCTAAAGTATCAAGCACAGAAACATCCCAAACATATTTTCATCGACAAATTTACTCCTTCGTACGTGGCCTTTACAGCTCTCGATTAACTGATTCGTTCTGTTAAATAAAACCGAATTTTGTTGGACTGGGCAGTTTAGCGCTAAAAGAGCAACACAAATAGCCAGCTTGGTATCCTGTCAGCCTCTAAATGAGGGGTTACTGAAGGGACTTCTGTGCAGATCAGGTAGTATGATTTCTAACATCTTCTCTGAAAAACGTTTGTCTTGCATTATTCACATTGTTACCAGATATTGGAAGTAGCGATGAGCTCTACTGAATTCTTTAAGCTTGGAAGAATTTAGTCTGTGTGGCTGCTATGAATTGCGCGCATTTTCTGTGCAAGCATTTGGCGGGCATACACTTAGCATCAATGAGCATACTGTACAGCGATCCAGCTATGTACCTTCTCCTTTCCGTTAAACAAGGCATGGTGCCGCCTCTCATACACGACGCATGCATTGCACCTGCATGTTATTGTTTGACGTACTGAAATACGCGAGTTACGCTAAGTACCGGAGTAAACATCCCGTCCGCATTCCAGTTTGTTAGCCGATATCTACTTCAAAAATCGCCTTTAACTAGTCACTGTCTGCAGTATGAAGTAGCATAATCCGTTAAGAGTACAACTCTCTTGATAGTGCTTGCTGCAAACCAAAGACACGTGCCTCGTTGCAATTTTAGGATGTAAAAACGCATTTTTTACTTCTTAAGTCTTGCAACAGAAGTGACCTTTAAGGATGGATTGATCTAGCTATCCCAGGCCAGGACGTCGAACTCCTTCCGTCTGCCTGAAATGTTACTGCAATCGTCATGGTGTGCCCTTAGTATTCGCACAACTCAGCGCAGCTCGGTTTTGCGCTGCAAGAATTTTGTATCTTAGATGCAATGCCTTTTAAACTAACACATTGAGTGCGAGTGCTTACCTGGTGTGCATGGAAGCCTTGCTTGGCATTTAATGTTTTCAGGAATGAGTCTGCATATCCGCTTATAGTATGTTTTCTTATACAAGTACCGGAATCGAATTGCTTCATACAAAAAATATATTCCACATGTTTTCAGCAATACAAGTGAGTTGTACATGTAGGGAACACCCAAAATGGCCACTGGTATCAACCATATCCTCTTCATACAGTGGAATTATTTGCAATAGGTATCTATGATTGTTTACTAACTCCTGTGGTTGGTATAGTGGATAAACAATAAATAATTTCCAAAAATGGGGCAATTAGTACCACTTCCATTTTTAACTGCATAAATCAAGACGCTTTAACTAACCTCATTCAAGACAACCTTTTTTATTTCTGGCCATTTATCAGCCCCCAGGAAAAATAATACGGTGTCGTGCATTCTTTTACCAGATAGAACAAACAATTTATGGTTATCCCATGTAAAGTCTGAGACGATGGTAATAAAAAAGTAAGCTATAACTGTGCAATCATCAAATGTGAATTAATTAAAATTTCTTATTTGCATAATTATGACCTCAGAATTATCTTTTCAATTTTCCATTCTCAGAAACCTTTTATGCCAATTTTGATGGTATGATTGTAATTTTTGAACTTAGTTAAATAGATCATTATGATCTGACATTGTTTTAGACAATTATGTTGTATGTTTCCACACCAAAGAAGTTTCGGTGGCGGTAGCCATTTTGAATAATAATCCCCACTACTTTTACCACCCTCTCCTGGCTGACACAGAGCAAATCCCGATTGCCTCTAATCTTGAAAATGTTCCCCATGACGTCTAGTATTAACGTGCCGAGTTTCACGCTTTTATCGTAAAGTGCATTACTCACTCCTGATTTGACACTTATCTGCCGGACTATGGTAAATATAGCTAGAAAACAAAATAATCAGGCTGATAAATTTCGGAAGCGTTGCGGACTGTGTTATTATTGGGAGCGAATCTAAAACGCAGTCATTGAAATGTTTCTTTTACATGTATTATACTACCCGCAACTATTATGTTACCCGCATTGAAAAAATATGTATATCTCATGGCTATTTTAAGCGATGACGATATACAGATTTTTTCATATCGTTCTTTTGATTAACTTTCATGCCTTTAGGATAATGACGTGAATGCGTGGAGGTTGAAGCCTCTATGAGGTAAGAAGCGAAATACGATCATAGATTAAAGGAATAGGAATGTTGCAAGCTACTGGGAAAAACTCACCTATCTCAGCTGGATGCCCAGCTTTTTCTTGGTTTCTAAGAACGTGTGGCTCGTTATGAAGAATCTACCACTATAGATCAAGTGATGTGCTGCATTTACTGTCAAAAAAAGAGATCAGTGGATTGAACAATGCTAAATCGACCAAACTCTTCAATCGAGAGAAGCAAAAATCAAAGGAAACTGCTTCATCTGTCGAAAGGCTACTCGTCTACTGAAACATTGAAAAGTAAAGATGCCACGTTCTTACTGACAGAAAGTTGGAAATCATCACAATGTAATGAAGAAAACGGACATTGGCTTTGTTTGCTGACCCTCAACGGTACCTGAAACTAAAAGTTCGTTGCTTGTCTCTTGTGAACAAGTACACACACAGATTGCATTGACTGAGACCGTAAACCTCAAGATTTCAAAGGAGCAGTGTACTCGACTTTTACTAGATTGTGGAAGGCAGAGCGCCTACATAAGCAAAGATTTATTAAATAAACTCCAACTGAGGCCCAGCAATACTGAAATCCTAACTGTGTTCACTTTGGCTCCAAAAATTCAAGGAATTTACAAGTCCAGTGGTTGAGATTAAAGAGTGGAGAGATGATGGACATTCGAGCAAATTTGGTTCCAAAGATTACTGGTATCATTCATATAAAGGCATCTATCAATTCTAGGCATTTTTTAACCCCTTCTGAAGGAACATGAACTCACAGACACTCCCCCAAATGACCTAGAGGTGTCAACTATAAAACGGAAGGAAGTTGGTCCTGGACTCTACTTACTTGGAGTTCATCTGGGTTCGATCCCGTCTGGTAGACTGTCAACTGAAGAGACAAAAACTACAGAAGTTTCAATGTTCTTGTAGCAGGTACTTCCCATCAGCGATATCAGGAGTCCTCTTTCACTCCTTTAGAGAACTCGAATGACTCGAATGAAACCGAATTTGAAGGAATTCTGGCAATTGGAAACTACTGGAATAAAGCAACTCATCAATGATTGTTACGATTAACAAGCCATTCAAAAATGTGTTAATACTATGAAGTCGACAAATGGGCGATATGAAATTACTTGGCCATCGAAAGAAGAGAATCCCCAACTTGCAGACAACTACCAGCTAGCTCTTGATAGAGTGAACTCCTTACTGAAACGAGTTCAAGGATATCAGGAGTTACTTCAAAGGTATGATGGCATCATTCAAAACCAACTAAACAATGAAATTGCTGAAAAAGTGAATGACAAGACGGAAGATGTATTATGACAGCACTACATTCCACACCATGCTGTCATCACCCCAGACCGAAAAAGTGAGAATTGTCTACGATGCATCAGCAAAGGCAAAGAGGCTACCACAGCCTCAACGAATGCTTTTTCTGTCGCCCTGTGATCTTAGCAGATCTCGGTGGTCTTTTGCTTTGGTTCAGGACTTACAGAGTAGCACTGATTGCAGATATTGAGAAGGCCTTTTTGCAAACAGGCTTGCAACCTATGGAACGAGATGTCACTAAAGACCTTTGGATCAAAAATCCCACGCAGCCACTAACCAAGGACAATATGCAAATTTATTATATAGGCAAACTGGTGGTCAAAAAGAGCATTCTGATTGGTTCTTTGAGGGGTCCGAATTTTGCTAGACAAACCAAGGTGGACCGCTCAGGAAGCAACGTACAAAGGGTGTCGAGTTGTTTCAAGTATCAATGAAAAGAAAAGAAAAATATTTATCCCGTGATGTCGGAGTTGCACCACAAAAATGACCAATGTCACTATCCTGAAGAAGATTTACTGGGAAAGATTTTGCAAGCAAAACAACGAGTCCAGAAAGCTTGAGGCTATACCCTGGAACGAACTTAACCAACTTCTTTGCGCATTCTTCAAAGATGTTAGGAAAGACATGGCGACGAATAGGAACCTGGAACTCTAACTTGCCTTCAAACAAGCATTCCGTGTTACCTTAACACCCACGGGTCACAAGCCAATATGATCCATGGTGATGAATTCAAGCTATCGCTTGAGGTCATAAGTGCAAAGAGAAAACAGCTGGTCGTGGAGAAAGGAAAAGGCAATCGTTCCCAAGCGAGCAGGAAAGTCAGCGCTGTTAAAGAAGACCAGCTCTTTGCCGAAGGAGAATTTGGTGAACACAACCCGGTTGCTCTACAGAGTACAGGTTGGTGGCTCCTGGCTTTGCACCTTGGTTTTAGGGCCAGAGACGAAAGTAGAAGACTTCAGTGGGGTCATGTCAGCCTCGATAAAGACCCTGACACAGGTAATAAAATGCTAGTTTGGATAGCAGAAAGAGGCTCCAAGACACGACAAGGACAGGAAAAACCAAGCGGTCACCGAGCATTTTGTCCCCCTGCTCAAGCTACTGATAACGAGCGATGTCCGGACAAATATTACAAGCTGTTCAGAAGTCATCGGCCCATTGAGATGAATCAGCCAGAAGCACCGTTCCATAAAACACCAGCGAAAGGCCACTGATGCCGTGTGCTATGACAAAAGCCTGCTTGGAAAGAATGAAATCGGGAAGTTACTCACCAAGGTGGCCCAAATGCTGGTTGCCAGGAAGAGTGACCAATCACTGTTCGAAAGACCTGCATATCACGATTGCTGGATTCAGATGCCCCCGAAAACTACGTGGCCCAACGGAGTGAGCATCACAATCTGAAAAGCTTGGATTCCTAAAAATCGGCTTCCATTCAGCACCAGCGAAGAATGTCTTTGCCTCTAAGTCGCTCGACGACCACAAGTGAATCTCAAGCAGCTACAGTCAGTAATGTCCACGAAAAAACTCAGATGAAAAGTTCCAATGTCATGGCAGCGAAGAAAGCTCGATCAGCTGTTTTTCAAGGAGCAAATTTCCAAAACTGCTCCTTTAACATTCACATTTTGAATCAGCCAGTCAATCAGCTACAATTTTGCAAGAGTCGAGCCATTTTAAGCGATGATGAAGACGACCAAATGTAATTAATTCGATGTTCATTAATTGCATTCATTTCTTCGCATATTATCATTTAACTTTTAAATCGTTCATCTCTTTTAAGAACTGCATTTCTTTTGAATCTCGAATGTGAGTAACTTTATGCTGACTTTCTTTTTCTGATTTTCGATTGATGAAACATGCCAAGTTTTGCCTGTCAAATCTTGTCCAATAAAAAGTCGCATGTGTCAGTGATTAACCAATGAGAATTTTTCACGTGGTTTGTGTCTGCGTATACGCGTCAGCATTTAAAAGGCTTTCTTGCTCAGAGCTTGAACATAAACAAGATTCAAGCACTAGAAAGCAATACACGATAGAGCATAAATGATAAAAACCTTATTGAACTAGGTTGTTCGGTCCGTATTGGGAAAATATTGGTCTCGTCCTTTTTTCTCCACCACCTAGAAGAATTAGGAACTCCAGTACGGCAGAAAAGAAAGGGAGTATTTCAAGACGCATCCAGGAATCTTCGAGAGTGGGTGTCAAACTCCCAAGAATTTTTGAAAACAACTCCAGAACAAGACAAAGTGGAGAAAACCAAAGTACTTGGGACACCCTGGGATACAGTCAGAGTTATAATTAAGGACGGTGCCTCCTAATGCAGAGGTATTTTTGCACACAGGTTATAACTGTGGGAGAAAAGCAGATCTTAGCAAAGGTTATTGGAATCCAAAAAGAAACATGCATTTCAGAGATAATTAAACAACCACAATGCTAGAAAGACTTTAAGAACAATGTATGGCATTTTCTTTACAAATTAAAGCGCAATTATCTCAGAAAAATGCGAAATTAAGCCTAATTTTCTGCTTGAATTCCAACAGCCCTTGCTAAGATCTACTTTTCCCACAAAGTCAAACGGCGTGCAAAAATACCTTTGTATTGGTAGGCACCGTCCTTAAGAAAGCTCGGATTCTCAGACCATCCCGAGATGCTCAGAACGTATGCGCTTAACAAAAGGAGCCACCTTCCTTAATGGCGAAAGGTTCAAATTAGAGAATTAAGAGAATGTTCCACAGAAAGAGAGGCATTAAAGGCTAATGCCACAGTTTTTGAACCAATGGGATTCTTTAATCCTGCAACTCTTAGAGGAAAACTTTTTCTCCAAGACTTGTGGTCCTCAAAGAAAGAATGGGATGAGAGACTGGAAAAAGAAATACTTCATAAATGGATGAAAGTTTAGAAAGTCATGGGAGGGATCTCCATGGTAACCATTCCAAGAATCATCGGTAACTCCAACTGCCAGCTACTGTGCTTCTGTGATACATCGACAAAGCCCGACGCTTCTGTTATCTACTTGAAATCTAATGCTGATGTCTATTTTCTTTTCTCCAAATCACGAGTAGCTCCATAAAGAAATTGGGGACATCAAGACTGGAACTGCTAGCAGTGCTTGTTGGTGTTGGTTGTACAAGAACAGCTCCAATTCCCTGTGAAAAGGAAATCCCTCTGGACAGACAATCAATGTGCTCTTCCGACTGGATTGCAGGCAAGGAGCCCCTAGCATTTTCGTCCAGAATCGAGACAAGGAAATCACCGAAGCAAAGGACATATGCTCTGTTTTGTTGCTACCAGTCAAACTCCTGCAGTCTTAGCATCAATTGGACAGGCTTTAAACAAGTTCGAACATTGGGCATGGTGGCATGGACTAAAGTGGCTTCAAGATGGTGAAGAAACATGGCCTCCTTGGCATATCCCTGAAATTACTAAAGATACCTTGGAGGAGATTGAAAGTAAGACAAAGGGCCCAAACACCCTCGATCTGTGAAACCTCCAACTTGGCAGGAGAGAGCTTCAACAAAAGGAGAGCTGAAATAAAGAGAATACCGCACCATTTGGAATGGATGATAGGAAGTACTCCTCCCTTCTTCAACTTCTTCAAGTCACAGCGTGGCTGTTATGATTTATTTTTAAGCCAAGAAAAAGAAAACAAACTGGAGAGCTTAAGGCTGCTGAAATCAAAGATGCAAAAATGCTGTAGATAGTAGTGTCAAAAACGAAGCACACTAAAACGAAGACCGAAACACGAAGCGCCCAGAAACTCGAAAACGATGCACCCGGAGTGGAATTTAACGAAGCAACCTGAACTGAATGTTTGTAGGTTACATAAACAAGAATACCTGAATTGAAGTGAAGACCTTATCATGGTTTTTGCAAACTTTTGACGAAAACTAACGAAAACCCATCGACACTGCAAGACTATACTAGCATCTTAAAATTAGTAAAATGGCCAAGTTTGTAAAATAGGGGAGTAGAAGTTCCGTAAAGTCAGCAAATTTTCAGACGTTTGTGTGACGGCGAGCCAAAAGCTGCCTACCGGTACTGGCAAAAACTTTCTCGTGGTTACATAATTCGCCGATTTTAACGAACTATGTCTTCCCTTTACTCAAACTTGGCAATTTTTACTTATATAAAAAAATTGAAAAACCGTGCTAAGGTCTATTCCTACATGCATGCGTAACCTACATGCATTCGTTTCAGCGTGCTTCTTTTTCGAGTTCCGGGTGCTACATTTTCGACGTCGGGTGTTCCTTTTCTAGTGTTTGAGTGCTTCGTGCTTCGGTCTTTGTTTTTGAGTGCTACTACTATAGATCAAAGCAATCCTCTTTACATCCAAGCTGAAAGTTTAAAAAAAAAATGTGGGTATGTCTCTTCACTTGCGTGACCGTTAGGGCCATCCACTTGAAACTGATTAAAGACATGACCACTGAGCAATTTCTACTTGGACTCAGATGTTTTATACGGGATAATGTGCTGCAACTTAAGGTCACAGGAACCTGCTGTTGACAAGGCCTAGGCTTGGACAGCAAAGACCATAAACCATGAAGTTCAAACTACAGTAATACTGCTGACTAAGGGATCGAGTGGACGTTACAGTGGAACTAGCACCTTGGGTGGGTGGATTTTATGAAAGAATAATAGGCACCATTAAGAGAGCACTCAGGAAATCAATTGGGAAGATTTACCTGACTGAGGATCAGATTGAAACCATTCTGGCAGACCCAGAGGCTGTCATCAATTCTCGTCCGCTTGTTTACGTCGGTGAAGATTTTGGTTCTTGATTTGCACTAAACTCAGCCGACTTCTTAAGTCTCCATCAAAAGACTGCGGATCCCGAGTTTTATAATCCGACGAAAGGACGATTACTTACTTAACCTGTGAAATGTCGAACGGATTTGGATTCCCCAATTTTAGCATTCGAAGAACCAAGAGTGGTAAGCGTGGTGCTTCTTTAGGAGGACTTACCGCGTGGAATTTGGAAAATGGGCAGAATCACAGAACGGATTTCAAGTAGTGTTAAGAAATCTCGAGCAGCCAAGGTTCTTGTGCCAAACAGGAAAGTACTCAGAAGTTCTGAATCTACTCTACCCTTTAAGAATGGGGAATGGTAAAGACATTGAAACGACATAGGATGGGAAACAGTTAAAAGAAAATGAGGAAGACAATTCAATCTCATTGCAGCCCACTCGCTCAGAAGCAGATCGAGCAAGGAAACATGTGCAGAAAATCTTCTCCTCTGAAATAGGAATTTTTGCCTGGCTTCGGAGAGCCACGGATTCTCCCCAACTTAATTTGTAAACTAGAACCGAGAAGGACTGGTTACTTTTGAAAGCATGCGTGTGAAAAACGTGAACTTTTGTGAACGTTTTTGAGTATTCTTGGTATTTTTCGATATTTTCAATTAGAAATTGGGACTTAATTAAGTCGAGTCGAGTAAGGCACTTTCTACCTACTGTCAATAGAAACTTAAAATCGACCAATCAAGTTTGGTTCGAAATTGTCCTTTAGGATGACAATTTTTGGACGACGAGCTGAGTAAAAGAAATTCCAGGGGCCAGCGGTGCGCATTCATGCAGCTCTGTAAAAAACAATTTTCGCTATAGAAAGCCAGCCAAGATTGTTATTATTATTATTATTATTATTATTATTATTATTATTATTATTATCTCCGCTTCTGGTACCGTTTTCCATAGGTGAGTGAATGACCTACCGTCTGGGTTTGGCTTTTACTACACTATGTTGAATGCAAGAAAAGCAAAATTAAACTTTGAATAGAAAAACTAATAATTTGAAAGTAAGCTCGTGTTTACCAATAACAGCAACTGTAAAATCTCTGGTGTGAAAGCCAGCTTTATTCCTTGCCACACAAGTGTAGTTGCCTTCCTGTTTTATTTTGCTCCATACTTTTCCGATCCCGCTAGCCAAGGGTGAACAGTTTGATGCGTTGAGCAACGACATGTTGATGGGAGGTGTCCCTTCAGCTGAGCACCATACGTAGTGTTCTGGTACAGTTCGAACCTCTTGGAAAGGAACCGTTATAGTAAGCTTATCTGTAAATAGAAGATAATGAAGAAAAAAAGGCAAAATATATCTGCCAAAAATATTAAGAACCATGCTCCTCGGTTGACACAATAAAGAAATAGGTCCGCAATGCGTACATTTGTCGAGGGCGAGATTGTATCTTTGATACACTGAGCGAGCGGAAACCTTTTTCAGCGACTGCGAAGAGAATTTGGTGAGTGAAGGTTTGCTTTTTTGACCATTATGATGAATTTCTATTTAATTACTTTTTTCAGTATGCCACCGTTCTCGAAGTACGAGTCAATGTGGCCGAAAAAAAGGCTTTGAAAGTTGCCTTCAAGTCTTCCATCAATTCTGTCGGCGCCAACGCTGCTTTGATGACTACGCTGCTCTCCAAAGCAAATACTAAGCCTCTTTTGCTAAGAATCAAGTCCCGTTTGGAGATTATTGAGCTCTTTTGGGCAAATTTGTGCTCCGTCTGGAGATTATTGAGCCCCTTTTGGGAAGAATTGAGCCCTGTTTTGGGATTGAAAAGCCCGTAAGGGATTAAATACAAAGCCCAATTTGGGAAATGTATTTCGCATAGCTAGAAAATCTGCTGCCACTGAACTGAAAACTCGTTTGATTGACGAACATCTGTAAAAGCTGTGGTATATTTATGTAGTCAAAATCATGCAACTGCTTGAACCAACAGTGGATCACATCATGAACCTTGCAGTGACATTAGTCAAATATTCATTCCAATAATTCTGGGTGTTGCTTTCAATGAAGTGTTCTGGGTTTGCTTTCAAATAATTAACTCTATTTCGCCTGGGCTTTTTTTGAGTTTCTGAGCCTGGGGGGTGG
The DNA here is from genome assembly GCA_964030785.1 of Siderastrea siderea. Classification (NCBI taxonomy): domain Eukaryota; kingdom Metazoa; phylum Cnidaria; class Anthozoa; order Scleractinia; family Rhizangiidae; genus Siderastrea; species Siderastrea siderea. The sequence continues at coordinate 47,881,645 of OZ034969.1, read as the reverse complement.
GGGGCAAGTAAAAATGCTCTTGTGATGAAACTTGGCACGTTTTTAGTACGTCATTTGCTTAACAGATTGGTATTATGACGTGTCAATTATGACGTGTCAGGACGCCATAATGGCGTCACAAACCCGCCATTTTGAATTTGAGGCCGCCATCTTGGATCCCGAGTCTGCAGTCATACAGTTGACAATGACGCCATCGAAAAATATATGAATTTGTTCTAGGAAACATACTTAATCAGAATAAGCACAAAAAAGCAAAGGATTACCTTTTTCATGAGAACCCTCATAGACGATTTTTTGGCTCGCTGTTGGAAGCCTTAGTTGCTATGGACGCTAACATTGATCTAATTAAATGCTCGAAAATCTAATTAAGTGAATCCATCGTTTAAGCCAATCATAGAGTGTAAGGGAATTTGATCTTGATTGCCGTTTTCAACGCTCGCAGTTGGAGTTTGATTTGCGGCCGAAAACATACATCCGGCACGTTTCACCCGTCGAATTTGAAACCCTAGCTTTATCGCCGCGACGGAAACCTGAAAATGGGGAAACATTCAAGCTTCTTGAGTTGTTTTTCGAACTTTTGTAGGATCTTTCAGAGGTCGCGCTACCTTTGTGAAGACACTACGATTTTTGTCGAGTGCAGACGCGATGATGAAACATAATAATCACGAGTGCTTTTTTTAATTTTAAAAAAACGTTCACATCATCGAAAACAACGGTGTCATCCCTAACGTTATCATTGTGATGTATTTCGGTAATTTGCACCACAGAGATCAATTTGCTCAAAATTCCTTTGTTGCACTTTCCCTGTAATAAGCAATTTTCGCTATTGTTTTGCGATAAGCCGCTGCCCATTCGAATTTGGTATATCGGATTATGGAATAGCGGGCGCACACGCAAGCCCGAGGCAACTTAACCAGCGATCGCGTTACAAGACTTGGAAGCGGGAATTGAAGGGAAAGCGCGCGCTTTCGAAAGAACGATCATGCCACGACGCTCGCGTGAAAATTCAATCGATGAGAAACGCAGGATAAGAAATGAAAGAAACAAAAGAAAACGATTTTCTCGGATTATGGAAAGAGAGGCCAAGAAAATCGAAAACAGAAAGAAAGAGACACGTATTCACGTGCTAAATAACTGGCTCGTGTTTACTATGCCAAATGGAAGGAACTAGTCGAACAGAATAAAAGAGGAACACTGGACAGAACCAAGGTATGACTTAAATTTTATAAACAGGGCCAATCACAGTATTTAAGATCGCAGTTAATATTTTTGTTTATCTGAACTGGCGGGTGTTGCGCCTCATACAGTTCGATGTAACATAAACAGTACCAATCACAGAATTGAGATCGCACGTAATATTTTTGTCCATCTGAACTGGTGGGTGTTGCGCCTTATACGGTTCGATGTAACATGAACAGTACTGATCACAAAATTTAAGATCGCACCTAATATTTTTATCCATCTGAACTGGCGGGTGTTGCGCCTCATACAGTTCGATGTAACATAAACAGTACTGATCACAAAATTTAAGATCGCACTTATCCATCTGAACTGGCGGGTGTTGCGCTTTATACAGTTCGATGTAACATAAACAGTACCAATCACAGAATTGAGATCGCACGTAATATTTTTGTCCATCTGAACTGGCGGGTGTTGCGCCTTATACGGTTCGATGTAACATGAAAAGTACTGATCACAAAATTTAAGATCGCACCTAATATTTTTATCCATCTGAACTGGCGGGTGTTGCGCCTCATACAGTTCGTTGTAACATAAACAGTACTGATCACAAAATTTAAGATCGCACTTAATATTTTTATCCATCTGAACTGGCGGGTGTTGCGCCTCATACAGTTCGATGTAACATAAACAATACTAATCGCAGAATTAAGATCGCTCTTAATTTCTTTGTCCATCTGAACTGGCGGGTGTTGCGCCTCATACAGTTCGATGTAATATAAACAGTACTGATCACAAAATGTAAGATCGCACTTAATATTTTTATCCATCTGAACTGGCGGGTGTTGCGCCTAATACAGTTCAATGTAACACAAACGGTACTAATCATAGACTCACTGAGCGGAATTGTAAACGGAAGTGAAGAACATATCTTACTTCCTGACAATAAAAAATGTCAACTCACCCTACCCTTGCTAATTTCTAATGATAAACAAAACTGAATGAAGCATAATTATAAGAGAATATGAGAATATGAGAGTATGAGAATATATATATTTTCCAATTCACCCATTCATTACTAGAATATTGCAGTAAATGACCAAAAACATCAAGTCCAGGTCGTCTAATGTTTGCATGTACAACAATTTCAAATTATAACACCCTCCCACCTAACCTTCCCCTCCCGAATCTCGCACTGAAAAAAGTGGACTGACTGCGTGTCGTATTGTCTGTCGCGTTTACTCACCTCGCCTGACTATTAATTATTCGGCTCAGTACGGCATGTCTGAAGAAGCGGAGGCGAACTATCGAAAAGCTGAACCGCAAGTAAAAAGAACGAAGCGAAGTGGTTCTTGCGCTCGGATGTTTCGATATTTCGCAAGCACAGTGAAAAGTTGACGTGTAACTGATGGTTAACATTCGTTTTACCAGAGAACACACGAGAGTCCAACTGTGTGCTCTGTCAATTGTTGACGTGTGACTGACGATTAACATTCGTTTACTAGAGGCTAGAGGAGAATCCGACTGTGTGCTCTGTCAACGGCTCCTATTGTCTTATAGCGGGTAGGGATCAAAGTTCGGTCATTTCAGATGACCGAACTTTCCGTTTCTAAGGCCTGAGGGTTCTCATGTTACAAACGAAGGGTCAAAAACTGAAAAAAGGCTGAAAAACGACAGAAAATAGTCAAAATACACTCCCGAGAAGACGGTTGCTATGGAAACGTCAATCATCATAGACACGTCACTGACACAGGAAAATTTTTTCTGGTAAATTTTAGGAAAAGTCACGAGATTTGGTGATTATTCGGCCAGCCGTTTAAAAGTTATAGTTCGTTAAAGTCAGCGCGGGCACAATGTGCCCCCTCCCCCCCCCGCCAGGCTAAATAGGGTAAATACCAGCTTGTCTAACATGCAAGTGATGGCATGGGGCACCATATAAATGATGAGAAACAGCTCTAAAGAAATAGTCCCCTGCACCACCAACATCTAGGGGTCTCAATCCCAGCCGCCGTAATCGAAAGTTTAATAATATGGTGGAGCCTAGAGACAATGTAGTTTGTGTGTTGTCATTTTGCTGGGGACCTGGATTTAATTCAATATCACCTGAAGTCAAAAGTTTCATTCTTGACACAGAAAATCTTCTGGTATGGCTACTTGATTTTATTTTTTGGCGGTTATCTAAGTTTCAGTTTGCTTTTCTTTAAAACCTTGTTTGGAGCGAGTCCGTTTAGATTAACAAAATTGTTGGATCTCAAAAAGCAAAACTTATAGTCAGTAGCAAAGCTGTATAATTTCGAAGATTTAGAAATGGATTTCCTAATCCAAACCTTTAGTTTGTTTCTAGCTTTTCTTTTTTTTTCATGTACCTTAACACCTTCTTCATCGACAATCTAGACGGCTCTTGGTCCCTACGTCGTTTCATTTGTTTGGCTATTTTGAAACGTCCACAAGCTGTTGTCGCACGTGAAGACAGCAAGCTCTCACCAGTCGATTTTAATAAAGCGACGCTTACGTTTTTACTCCTCTTAACATGACTTTGACTACATAAATATACCACAGCTTTCGCAGATGTGTCGTTAATAAAACGAGTTTTCAGTTCAGTGGCAGCAGAATTTCTAGCTATGCGAAATACATTTCCCAAATTGGGCTTTGTATTCAATCCCTTCACGAGCTTTTTAATCCCAAAACAGGGCTCAATTCTCCCCAAAAGGGGCTCAATAATCTCCAGACGGGGCTCAAATTTCCCCAAAAGAGCTCAATAGTCCCCAAACGGGACTTGATTCTTAGCAAAAGAGGCTTAGTATTTGCTTTGGAGAGCAGCGTAGTCATCAAAGCAGCGTGCACATTCGGCTGTTGGCGCCGACAGAATTGATGGAAGACTTGAAGGCAACTTTCAAAGCCTTTTTTTCGGCCACATTGACTCGTACTTCGAAAACTGTGGCATACTGAAAAAGTAATTTTAGAGAAATTCATCAGAAAGGTTAAAAAACCAAACGTTCACTCTCCAAATTCTCTTCGAAGGCGTTAAAAAAGGTTTCCGCTCGCTCGATGAATTCCTTCTTGGTCAAAGCACATAATGGAAAGCACAGAGATTCGTCGTAATCTTTCGTCCTCGAATTCAATTGGTTCCGATTACCCATGACGTTCTTTTCCCGAATCCAATTGGTCGAATATCCCAAAACTCGTCAGGATTGGTCTTCACGATTATATATCGACGTGGTTACGCATTCCAAACATATTTGTGCTAACGCTTCAATCTCCTCTTCATGGTAGCCATAAGATAATATAAACCTGGTAAGAACCTTCTGCATGTTACCTTATATTTTCGATTAATTACGTGAAGTACTTAATATCGAATTTTCTTTCGCTTTTCCATAGTTTCTACGTGCTTCGCACTAGACACAAAAATCACGAGTATGACGATTTTTTCTCCTGCGCTCTCTTCCTTCCCTCTCTCTCCCTATCTCCTTTCTCTTTCGTGTAGTTTGAGGCTGATTGGAGTCCTAAAACCTTGCAGCGTCATTCTAGTTAAAATAGCTCAACTTTCAGGAGCCACCTTTTCAGAAGTCCAGCGAGATATATTTTCATTAATTAATCTTAGAAAACTTATAACAACAGAAAATAATATATAGGTTTAGCCAAGCCTAAAAGCGGAGCCTCTCTTTTATTGTTGGAACTTATTTATTTTTAAAGTAATTACCAATAAAAAAAAAGAAAGAAAAAGAATGAAAAAAAAAACTGTCCTCCCTCATGGATTCGAACGCCAGCCGCCAGGGGATCACTCTACCCACTCAACCAACCTGCCACTACGTAAAACAATGTGTTCATTATTATACTTAAAGGGCTGTTTATTGTTCGCAACTAAACAGGCGGTTGTTTTTCTTGGAAAATGTGTTCAGACCGCCGCAAAAACCATGGTTGTGGACAGAAAAAAACCAGAAGGCACTAGCTCTGCTATAATTGGGGTCGGGACCGCTGCGAAATACTGCGAACTCAAGCATTGTGCCGACCGAGTTCGCAGCACGGAACCGACAACAAAGATGAAGTTTCAGTAGCTTGAACTTCTTGCTTTTCACCAAAAAGACAACTGAGTACTATACTCTGTTGAACTCTTTCTTTCTATTTATAGACATTTGATATTTTTTCCTCAAGTTCTAAACCTCACTTCTGTCGAACTGAACCGTTTTGCTAAACAAGCTAAGCTTTTAAAAAGCCTCTTTTTCAAAAGCGACGGTGGTCATGCGATTTCCCGCCAAGAAAAACGCCGGTTGCCCAAAAGCACCGCGCTATTTCCCGCCAAGAAAAGATGGCATTCTCCACCCCCCGTCGGCTTGTCTTGAAACTCCCCTCCCCTTCCCCCAGAGTCTGTGCAGACGTACGGGCGTACGATGACGTCACAACCGAAATTTCTCCTATCGATAGGTTACCAAATTTGCTTAGCAATGGTGCTCTGCTGGCGCGCTAGCGCCCAGGCTCCGCTAAAAAATAATTTGTAATCATCTTCCTATAATTGCTATTTTGGATACGGTGAAATGTCAAGCGTGCGGTTTGCCATTACGTGATCACCGCCATGTTGACGCTCAAAAACAAAAGGTTTCTCAATGGGTGTTAACCATAAAAAAACGCAAATTTGCACAAACCGTAGACCAACCGGTTTCCCCTGTAAATAGTAAACAACCATTAGCTCCTCCTATTATACCACTATCACAGCCGCCACACCATTATCTTTTGAATCTCTTGGGATTGGTTACAAACCATCAGTCATGTATAATGAACGACGCTTAAGACATCTCAGTAGTTTTGGAGCTCGCTTTGCTATTATGTAATTTCAATGATCTTAAAATATTCCAATCAAATCTACCACAGTAAATAAAAGGAGAATAAAAGCTTTTAAGCTTTTTTAGGCGGATGTTTTGATTTCGTCGATTTTTGTCTTTACTGGAAGACCTTTATACAGATTAGAGCTCACCGGCGTTTGTTGTACTTGCATTGGTGCCCCCTGTGATGTTACAAAAGCTTGAAGTTGTGGAATGGACAACTGTAAATGAAAGGTGGGATCATTTACGTTAAAAGATAAATGAAAAACAAACAACGGATACGCATTCCGTGCATACCGCACCGTGATCACGAACTGCTTTCAACACTGTTGCTCCACTTAAATCTGGTTTACATGTAAGCCCACAAAAAATCAAGTTTTTTGATTCAAGATTTAGTGTTTTTCGATAACGTAACTGCCTAGGATATGAGCCTAAGACATGACTGTTCGAATTTAATAACACCTTTGCTGAAAAAAATAGTGAAAGAAAATGCCCAACCGAGGATTATAACGCTTACCTTCCAAGTTGGAGAGCACAATGAGAGTCATTCCGTAAATCCACGTGTCCATTTTTAAGTCCTTTATCTTTTTACGCTTCATTGAAATTATTCAACAGGCAACCAAGACTCTGCGAAACAATAAATCAAAATGAGTGTGTAATACATGAGTAGGACTTTTAAAAGTGCTCATTCAGACGTAAAATTTTGGTAGTTACAAAACTGCTACAACATAGCCGCGCAAGATTTATTTTTCATTCCTAACAGTCAAAAATGTATAAGGAACAGGTGATGTTTTTACGGCAAAAATTTTTTCAGACAGGCACCTTCACCCACATGCCGCCTTTTCTCCTTTTTTTGTGTAATTGCTGGTTTTAATTCAACATGTCTTGTAACGTTTTCCTTTTTTTCATTATTATACATTTAGGCTTAAATGATGCGATGTAAATAACTACGTGGCAAGATGAATCCAAGATGGTGGATTATTGAAAGCACGAATAATCCTAGGAAGTTGGAATTCTTTAAGTGACCACTAAAAGAGTAAGGACATTCACATGAATTGCAATCTACACAATCTGTGATTGTCACGATGGCCTCATTTTCAACAACTACTACAGATTGTAGTATCTTTTACAATTTTTATCCTAATCGGGTCTATTTTTAGCAGAGTTCCTTCGCGGTCCGCCAGTGAGAGCGGAGCCTCATAGACATAGAATTTGTATATCTAGGCAAGATAATTTTGATGATGAACTGTTCGACGAGGATGGCGATGTCGAACCACCCCTTATATAAAAGCATCACGAAGTGTCCCATCGAAGATATTGAAATAGACGCCTCCCTGACCCTGTTATCTTGGATAAGTTAGCTCACGGACATGTGAGCTAACATGTAATCGCCACTAAATGTCGCCATCAGAAATATTCCAAAAGACGCCTCCCCAAAATGTCAGCCCACAAGCATGTGATCACATTAGTTTAGTATATGCCCACCCCACCTCAACCTCAGCTATTCACTTCATATAAGCATCATGAGGTGTCGTTATCACTGATACTGCAATAGAAGCCTCTCTAAGATGATAGCCCATGAGCGTGTGACTTCATTTGGTCAATAGTTCCCCACTCCATTGCAAGGTTCAGGTCTTGACCTTTTGCAAGCGTCATGAATTGTTCGCAACAAAGATATTCCAATAGTCTCGTCTTCACAATGTCAGCCCACGAGCATGTGACTTCATTTGGTCAGCAGTTGCCCAACCCTCCCAAGTGTGCCTTTGAGATGTGCACAGCGAGGGCAAACGAACACCGCGGGGAAATTAACGTCTGCGCACTTCAGCCATTTCCGGTTTTGAGCACGTTGTCCATTTCCTATAGGTGTGCTTTCGGTCATAACGCGTTCGAAGGTTATTTGAGTAGATCAAGAGCCGTAGCTGAAAGAAGCAACGACGAGAGATGTATAAAAGGTATGTAGGCGTTGATTTGTTGCATTTATTTGTATGGGGGCTGGACGGTCGACCTCATTTTTATACCTGGCCCAATTTCATACTTATTAATCAAGTTACCGCCATTTTGTCAGTTCTGATCATGAATGCGTCGTTCTTCTGTTTTTCAGTGTTTCTGAGTAGTTTAGAGCAGTCTAAACTTTTCCGAAAACGGGCCCACAAACTTTACTTGAAAATGAGTGTATGCTTATGAATTAATATAAAAAGCTTTGCTGAAGTGCTTTTTAACAGTGGTCCGCATTATGTTTTTCTCTGTTTTCTCTTGTTGTTTTGCATCTTTTGGCGAACAACTACACAAAATGTACTGTATTTTAGGGGTCAAGAAGTTGAGAAGAAAGTCATCTTCACCATCACAAATGTAGTCGAATTTCTTCCATTTAAAAGTGTTCAGAGCGACCAGGATGGAAATCCAGATCAATTCATGCCTATAAAAATAAGTTTAACGATGCCATGACCTTTCTCTCTCCTTTACAATGCTTTAAAAAAGAAAGTCGTGTAAGCTTTTTTTGTATTTTTTACATATACAGAGGACAAAGATACGGCAAACTGCCTGTTTTAGACTTGAATGATATCTCATCTAAAGCGAAGCCAACAGTATCAGTCCGACACTCACAAGCACTTTCAATATTGTTTTTCCGATCTTTTGCAGTAATTAATGGCTATTAGGTGTGTTGTCCTTTCTTTACAGGGCACTGAAATGTATATAAGGCCTACATCTGCTGAAATCGCTTTCCATTTGCAATCTGTTGTTCAGAGGCTAGAGAAGGTAAACAAGTTGTGAAGCAACAAAAACGGCAGCTAATCAGGAACTCGGCTGATGGTTTATAAAATCTCTCGGCCTGAAAACTGTCAATGGTTGTTATAAAGTGCAGCCACTGATAGAATGAGATCCGGTCCGACCAAAAACTGAAGCAGACAAGTATCCGAATTTGATAATTTCGTTGACTGAGTAATCTAGCCGAATGACCAAGAACAAATCAAAAATTAAATGCAAATTTCGGATTTCGATAAGATGAGTTCGCTTAAGTGCTACTGATATCTGACTCTAACTTTAGTGGCATTTGTTGTTATTTTCTAACGCGCGAACTGGATGAAGACTGGCCCAAAAAGATAACCTATTTACTTAAGAGTAAGTTATATTTTGCTGTTGGAGATGAGCGACTTTTCCAGTTCATTCCAGCGAACAGCCAATAGTCCGCGGAGATTTGACAAGCGTTGACAGGAAATGGAAACATTGCAAAATCAAGCAAGACGGCTCGTTTACGGCTAGTTAAGAAAGATATTTTATGTGTACAGTTTGAAGCCCGAGAACAATAATACTGATCTTTTGAGCTCAGATTCACAGAAAAGATCCCCCAAAATATTTGAGGCCAATTCGGAACACTTTCACGCTTTTTGAGAAACATTTTTACATGTGGGCTCAAAAACTTTCAGGACTTTTTGTTTTTTGAAATGAGTTCCAGCTTATTCCTTGGGAGGTCCGCTGTAAAGGCCAGCCTATGTTTATGTATTAATTTAGTTTTTCATGCATGAAGGCAAATAAAAACGTTGAAATGCTAAACTTCCCATTAAATATGTATCTCATGCGGTAAATGTAGTTGCGAGGAGATGTTGTCACGAACTGTTTATGAAAACGTTTGTACAAAAAAGTATGAAAAAGCTGATCAGCCTCCTGAAACGTGAAGGACCCTACATTTTCCGCCTGTCTTTCCCCTTCTCGAGCATTTGGCGAAGACTGAAAAAGACAAATAAGCCAACACGGCACAAATGAGAGACAAAAACAAATGCTCTCGGCGAGCGCGAGCAACTCCGAATCGGACTCCGAACTTGAACATAACTGTTTCACCCTTTGTGCAAGTAGTAAACCCTTTGGCGCAATAGTATGCTGCTAAAGTATGAAAAAAGCTTTCTAACAAGATAAATTTTTTCCACTTTTTTTCTGAAACTCTTGCGTTTTACTTTTGAATTTCGCACTACGGAAATTCTTATGCTTGCGTGAGCTTTCGTTGCATGACCGGAAAGAAAAAATTGACCGGAAGTTCATTTGTCTGTTCATGCGCCGTGCGTTCTGCCGCTGTGTCGGGCAAAGTACGGCAACAGGAAGTGAAAATTACTTCCGATGATGTCACAACGTGGGGTCTAGTACGGTTTGCTCGTTGTAGCCTACTTTTCTTCGACGGCAAAGTGCACGGTTTCTCGTACTGTTGACAACGTCAGCATAAACTGTAGATATTTTAACGCGTATTTATCTGTTTTGCTTCGCCCATGCATTTCAAAGATACATTACTAAGCCTCGAAAGTTAGTGCTAATACAGTTGTTGCTTCGTGGTTTTTAGTGAAAATTGCTGGAGGGATTAAGAGTGCAGAATGGTTGAGAACATATCTCCGTAAGTACTTTCATTGCGGCTGAAAACGTATTTCAAGAAAGAAGTGAAAATCAAATGTTCTGATGTTTGAGTTATTAGGTTTACGGACTCCAGTGCCGAGAATCTAGTCAAAGTTTGCTTAATTAGTGTTTTTGATTGTGTTTGAAACACTGTTGTTTGTAAACAAGCTAACATTTTGGAAGAGTTGTCAGTGTTTTCTCGGCTTATCAGTAATAGTTTATCAGAAACCCTGCCACTTGTTTGACTGTGCCATTCACTATCTTGTGATAAATATAACGAAAAACGGTGTTCTTTTCACTGAAATTAAAATACAAAATAGTCGCAGTTTGTTATATGTGAAGATTATTAAATGACTATCTAGTCTAAGACCACATTAAATGTTTACTTTTAGTTGCTACTAATCGCTAATTTGTACTGATAGCAAATATTCGTATATTGAATTTACCATAATGATTTTCCTTGAAAATTTGGGGTGGTAACTGAGTAGAATAGCTTACTCTCTGGGAACACTGATTGATTCTCAAGCGCTTCATTGTTTATTCGAATATAATTGCGTGGAAACGTAGTTACAGTTTCTCACTCAACTTGAGCTAAGAATATTTACGCCACTTGAAAGTTATGTCTTTGTTTTCTAAATATCCTCTGAGACGAAAAACGCGCCAATCGAACCCGAGATGCTAGCAGTTGTAAATGCGTGCCGCAAGTTCCTACAGTACATATATGGGAGAAGTATTGTTGTACTGAGACAGACCACAAACCCTTACAGGCAATCAGTAGCAAACCATTGTCGCAAGTTTGATTGAGACTTCAGAAAATGATCCTCAATTTGCGTGGCTATGATGTAGAAGTCCGGTACATTCCTTGTTGTAAACAAGTTCTAGCAGTCACTCTGAGCAGAGCAGCTATGCCAAATGCTGAAAGCGAAGGTTATGAAGAATTCCAGGAAGTAAACATGGTCCTGTCAGTTTCAGAGAAAAACGATACGAAGGATTCCAGAAAGAAACCAAGCTAGACCCTGAGCTAGAAGCAGTCCTTACCATGATGACAAATGGATGGCCAAACACGAAACAGCAAGTTCCCATTGCAGCAAGACCATGTTGGACTTTTCGAGATGTAGTGGCGACAGCAGATGAACTACTCTTCAAAGGAAAACGCCTGGTAGTCCCCACGGTCATGAGACCTGAAATACTTCGTCAGATCCACGAGAGCCATCTAGGAATAGTTAAGTGCAGACAGAGCGCCAGAGAAGTGCTATTTTGGCCTGGAATGTCGGTGGACATTGAGCAGCTGGCGACTAACTGTAGTGTGTGTGTGCAGACTATGCTAACAAGCAGCCCTCAGGGCCGCTAAAACCTACCATACCACTAACACTCCTTTGGAAGAAGTTCGGAGCAGATTTATTTGAATTTCGTGGAGAACATAATTTGCTCTCTGTGTGCTACCGTAGCACGTTCCCAGAAGTCACTAAGTTAGAATCTTTAAGAAGTAGTGCTGTGGTAGAGGAGATAAGAAGAGACAGTTTGGCATTCATAGTAACCCCGCAGAAGTGGTTTCAGACAATGGCCCCCAGTTCACTAGCAGTAAATTTCAAGAGTTTGCAAAGGATTATGGCTTCGAGCAAACAACCAGCTCACCACATTACCCTTAGGCCAACGGAGAGGCTGGAGAGGCCGAGAGAACCGTTCAAACGGTAAAACCTATGGCAAAAGAATAATGATCAGTACCTGGCCTTGCTGGATTAAAGAACAAACCCGTTACCAGCCATTGAGCTGTCACCCGCGCAACTACTTATGGGACGTCGACTGAAAAATGAACTTCCTATGTCCAGCCAGTAACAATCAGCATATAATCTCCAAGCACTTGAAGAAGACTGAATGAGATCAGAAAAGTACCATGACCACCATGCAAGCAAAAGCATGAAGGAACTTCAATCGGGTGCTAAAGTGAGAGTGCAGCCTGATACAGACAGCAAACAATGGAAAGCAGCAACAGTAATAACACATCACCGTGCATCAAGATCCTATGTAGTGCGACCAGAAGACGGCAGAAACTGCCGCCGTAACAGACAGCACCTTCAAGTTTGCCCAGCCCCGGGACGAGGGAAAAATCCTAAGCCACTATTATGGAGCAGAGCAAACCTGACAGTAACCCAGGACAAGCCTGATCAAGTTGCAGCTCCTGCAGTGTTGCCAGACCTGCTACCCCAAGAGCAGCAACCCCAACCACCCAAAGAGAGCAGTGGAACCCCATATGTCACCCGGAGTGGCAGACGAATAGTATAACCCAACAGGCTTGACCTTTAAACCAGTTTATGGAGTATGAGTTAATTTATACAAGGTGGGGTGTTAAAAAAGTAAACAATAAGTGACATATTTGGCGTGTAATTGTGTGTGCGTGGTACGTATGTCTAAATAAACAGTTTTGCACGGATAAAGCCCGATTGCGTGTTCAGGTTTGGTTTCTTCTTCTTTAAAACAACATTTCGTCAAGTAAACAGTCTAGACAGAGACAATTGAATGTACGTTGAGACACTCATCTTGATCTTTATTTTTCTTTTATTTCAAGGTAAGGATGTGATATTGAGTGTATTTTAAGTGTATTTCAAGTAAGACTTGCGAGTCGTATTTGTTGTATGTCACGTGGCGGATCATAAGAATAAAAACCCTTTCACTGTCAGCCATCATGCTAGTAGTTTTATATTACAGTAGTAGTAGTAGCAGTGGTGGAAGTAGTAGTAGAAGTAATAGTAAAAAGGGTCTAAAGGCGATATGACTGTAATAAAAGAGTGGATTTTCTCTTCACCTCGTTTGGAAGCGGCTGTCACTCAGACCGGCTTTTTAAGTTTCAAACCATTCGTGTGTGTGCTTTTCTTTGTCAGTAGAATAAACTTTAAATATGTTCCCGTTTAAACAAACATAACCAACTAGTCTTTAAACTTACCTCGTAATCCTTACAATGGAAAGCACTTTTGTAGCTCAAAGGCAGCCAAGAAATATCTTCTATATTTTCAAATACGTACGAAGCAGCACTGCAAGAAAAGACGCGGAAAATACTACATAAACATTAGGGCTTGTTTTACTGCCAAATCAACAGGACACCAGCTGTCTAGCCCCTGTTTGTAAACCATTGCTTAGGTTATTAAGTTCAAATGTCTCTCCCGTAAATACTGTCTTTAATCTGTCTAGAATTACTAAACATATGGCTGAGGAAGCTTGTTTTAAACAACGTTTCAATCATCTGTTATGGTCTAAGTTATTTGGCTGAGAGAGTTTTATGTTAACCTACGTTGCTATCATTCATGTTAAATAATTAACGGCGTCCTTGTGTTAAAAGTTTGAATGTTGTTCCAATAATACTTTGAATATATTAACGCGGTGCTCTAAATTCTTGTAACACAGTGGTTTAGGAAGAGTTTCAGGCTCTAAACTTTTCCGTCATTTTTAAATGACAGAAAAAGCTTAAAAGCTTAAAATTAAAACTTAAACGCTTTTAATGACGCCGTTCTCGTATCAAAAGTTTGAATATTTTATTATTAATAAAAGTTCTGCTCTAATTGGCATTGCAATGGAGCCTATCAAAGATTTCCACATGAATTCAAATTAAAAAAATAAAAAGCCGATCCGCGTTTTTTTGGCTATCAGTAGAGGAGACTTGCGGACAGATATACAGAGACCCTGTGACGGAATATAATAATAATAATAATAATAATGATAATAATAATAATAATAATTTCGGAGAGTTGAGTGAAATAGAAACTGACGACCGAACATTACCGTAGGACGTTTCGTGACCATTTGAACTTTTAGCTGGAAATATTAAACCTTGTAAGTTTTTAAGTGTCATTGTTCAATGCCCTTTACATTTAAGATTTTATCATTTTTTTGGTAGGGCAGTGCCACTACATAGTGTACAGTACAGTGCCACTAGTCATCGGATGCATCGGGAGTTCGTTTCCACGTATTTTTGGCCATTACAACGCTGAAGCTTTAAATGCTTATTTTTTTCACATCGTAAGCAAAATAATCCTGGTAACAGCATTTAGTATCTCGCTTTTCTCAAAGCTTTGATATGTGCTCTTCTATCAAAAGTATAATAGCGATATGACTGTAATAAAAGAGTGGCTTTTCTCTTCACCACTGTTGGTGTAACTGAATGAATCACAAACGTTTGGAAGCCATTGGTCACTCAGACCGGAGTTTCCATATTTAGTTGCCAACACACAGATAATATCTGCTCCCCGACAACAGTAGACTTCAGCACCTCATATTGGCCTTCTTTTTACTTGAGGTCGTTCTAAAACCTCCCGAGTGTTTTATCACCGTTGCAGAAACGTAGACATATTCAGAACGTAGCCATTTGGCCTCTTCAGAGAACGTTTTGAGCTTTCTCTTTCTATAACAGAAACCAGTCGAAAATTTGGGGCAGACACATAATAACAATGATATGCCTCTTATGTTAATGAGCTTAAAGGATCCTAGTCACCCACAGTGCTTTGCGTGCATCAAGTGCGAAATCCGCCATTTTCTATGCCATCTAAAATCAGGATTTTTTCACAGTGAATTGAAATCCGGCTACATCCGCGCCAATACGGCCAGTTTGGGCCTTCATTTACTTTTTTGGCCTTAAAAAATTAATAGCGGTTACATCTGGCCGATTATTTTGGTGTTGTTTCAATTGCTATTTTTTTCGTGAAATGTGCGAGACAATGCCAGGACTCTAAGCGGTTTAACCTCTCCTTCGCGTGGCAGTACCAAAACAGTCAAGCTTTTGAAAGAAATCATTATTCAAGGACCTTCTTGGTTATTGCACTAGTCAAGCAAAAGATATCCAATAGATTGAAATGCTGGTCAAGCTCATTTGCTGACATTTTACTTCATTATGGTGTGCGTTCTTCACGCGCTGAAATGTTTTGGTCTTCTAAATGTGACGACGGGACTCGCTCTGGAGTGCCAGTAGCGACGCTAAAGGGAAAGCTTCAAAGCCTTCGATGCCTAAGAACAACACTTTGATTTTTTCCATAAACTAATCCTGGAATTGCAGAAAAGGAGGAGAAAGAATGGTTTGCGAACAGAAATTTTGTAAATCAGATCTGTTAGCCGCAGTCGACACCTTAGCTAGCTACAGTACGTTTTGTTTTCATGGCAATTCGTGTATTTTGAAAATTGAAATGAATATCCATCCTGTGCGATGATAACAAAGAAAATAAAAGCTATTAACAAAAGAGTTTCTTCTATGAAAGGAATGTGAAATGTTCTCGCCTTATATAGCGCTATTAATTAAAACTAAATGCGGTTCGGAGCGGTGGTCAGAGCGGCGTAATCAAGTGAGTTTTGGAAACATTTCTGCCCTCTGTGCATTTGCCTTTTGTGTTTTATGGCGATGGGAAAGTCAATACCCAATTAAACAAGATTCCAAAGCACTCCACTGAGTGAATAGTCAAAATACATTAGGCCCCTTGAATTAGTTTGCTTTTGGGTAGGCGGACTGGGAGGCTGGCCGACTGGCGAACACAAACATTCTTTGAGTTCTAGGTTTTTGGACAGCCGCCAAAATGCGCTGAAAATAATCGAAATTAAGCCCTTTTACTGGCACTAAAATCAAAAACAAGCGAAGAAATTTCAGCTTCAGGCTACAATTTATATTTTTACCAGTTGAACTGTTGACGTTTTGTCACGTTCAACGAGTAATTTGATCGCAAATTTCAGATCAAAACAATAACAATGGCGTGCCTGACTAGGATCCTTTAAGAGCCGAGGGAAATATTCTGTTTCTTTCGAATTCTTTCTGGGGAACAATTTGGAAGAACGTAATAAAACCTTAAGTTCATTGAACTAGCTTGATCGGTCCGTGTTGTAAAAATTATATTGTTCTCATTTTTTTTTCTTGCTGGTCTCTTACATGTACCTCGTTACCTGCTCGATCCATGAACTTTCCTTGCCATAATAATAGAACGTTTATTAAACTAACTTGTTCAGCCCGACTGTTATAAATTTGTTTCATTCCGTCTCTTATTTTACCAGTTGATGTAAGGACCTCGTCTCCGGCTCAGTCCAAGAAAGTGCGAAAACGGAATAAGACCAAGACGGACTGAAGAAGCAACTTCGATAATATGATAATATATACAGCATGATAATATCCCTGTTTGATTGAATCGGCTTTATTTAGAGAGGGATCACTACCACTTCACTACTGTTTCGTATTCCTCAAAGCTTTTTTTTGGCAGAAAAGAAAATTTCATGCAAAACACTTGGTCCGCTCGAAATTACCCTTAAATGGCTGTTCAACGTCTCAAAAAGGATCGAACCAGACCAAAGTCGAACCATTGTTTTAGTTCTCAAAAGATCAGCCCTAACTAAGCAGGATCTTTCAGTTACGGTGTTTCACAATATTTATTTCTTGGTGCGATCATGGTAGAAACAATGGCATGCTTGAAACGTTACCAAGGTGGGCATCTGGTGAAGAAAACATTTCAAATTTTCTTTTGCGTTCCCTTACTGAGTAAGGGTTAAGATCTTTTTGTGTAACTTCGTAAACATCTCACCTAAGAAAACAATGAATCCCAGCTTTTGTGTACAGTATGTTCAGTATCCGACCGCTCCAGCTTGAAATGGCTCTATCTCTTACTTAGGGGAAAGAGTGCTGAAATTTGGCCCTGACATAGCAAGTGTACTTGCAAATACAATGTTAAAATGTTATGCTGACGTTTTCAATAAATTATTCGGTGCGCAATTAAAATTTTTGGAAAGGTCAGACGTTGTCCAGTATCTGTACACCGGGCCCAGTATCCGACAACGGCAATAAGTTTGTTATCCATGGAATATTTCAAAAGCCAAGCGACATGTACCTATCTTTTAAGATCACTCAATTAGTTAGATGATCGAATTGGAAATGTAGAATTAAGTCTGTAAATTTAATGACGACACGACGCTCTTGAGTTTTGCAAATATGTTTCGGCAGATACGTCTGCCATCTTCAATGGGAATTGAACATAGTGTGCAGTAGAATATAAATAGTGAAGAAATTACAATGGTTATAACAAAGAGGGCAAAATTACTGAATGTTGATTGGTTGAGACAGAAGGCATTTTTTCTTAATTTTCTTTGTGACAAGGGCAAAATTACTGACTCCTGATTGGCCAAGCGCCAAAACTACTTGCATTTGATTGGCTGAGCGCGAGAGCGCGCCATTTGCATTTTTTTGGCTTCTTGAAACGAAAAACGGATTTTGAGTCGTTCATCACTTCACAGATTGACTTTTAACCGGATTGGTTGGTAAAAATGGTATGGAAATCGGGTGTTAGCTTGAAGAGAAATTCCACAAGGTGAACCTGAATTTGTTACGGGAAACAGCAGATAGTCATTTGTTTTAAAACTGTTCAAAACTTTGGAACGACGTGGTCCATAATTTTTCCAGCGAGAGGAAGCTTGGCAACTCAGGTGAATAAAACTGATTTACTTAGTTTGAGTTTTAACTGTGTTTTGTCAATGAACTAGAATTGTATTTATCTCTTAAGGTGTACATAATGGTCAGACGTTCTTGTTCTGTGCGCTGAGCAATAGTTAAACTTCTTGTGTGGTGAATTGTTTACGAGCAGATTCTTTTATTTTGGGGGCCGGCTGATTGCGTTTCAACGTGCATGGAGAATTTTCCGAAAAATTTGCCCCCTGTGTTACAAACAAGTAATCGCATTGAGTCCTCGTAGAATTAAGGATAAATTTAACTTGTATTTTCAAAGTTTTCACAAATTTTATCCTTAATTTTACTCGGCCTCATGTAATTACATATACTAATGGCAGTAATTAAGACGGATTCCGCTCAACGTTCGAGCAATAAGTGCAAAAAATATTTACCAAAAAACTACTCATAGCACGGTAACATTTTAAATGCTATTTGAAACATCTCACTCTAGTTCACTTGCCCAAGTGACCCCGCGATGAAATTCTCCAGCATTCTCAAGAAAATTAATTTGAAATCTCGTAAAAGTATGCTAAAAACGGGCGCCATTTTGTTTTGAACTGACATGAAGCGTCTTTTTAATTGAAATATTGATAACTTCAAATCCAATGTTCTCTCGCGGGGTCAGCTTGGGAGCAAAAGTAACGATAAGTTCTTCTTATCTGTTCTCAAAATGTGACAGTGCTGCAAGTATTTTTTTGGTAACTTAATTTTTGCGCTTACTGCTCGAATGTTGAGCGGAAATCGTCTTAACACAATTGTAATGGTAATGAATAAATTAAACAAAGTTTTAAATTCATGTGTTTGACCTGCGCATTGAGTGTTGGTTTTTCCCATGCAAAGTAGGGAAATTGTCCCTCCATCAAATACCACAAGTTATTTGCTTCAGTGGCTTTATGGAGAACTTTGTGGATGCTGAGAGCAAATTTTCGTCGCACCTAACAAAGCTACGTTGTTTTTAGCGCGAGCTACGGCAAGAGCGGACTTGTAAACAAGCTAAAATTATTTTCAAGGATGTCCACTGCAAGAGCCAAAATCTCGCTGAGGAATCAAGGTAC
The DNA here is from genome assembly GCA_964030785.1 of Siderastrea siderea. Lineage (NCBI taxonomy): Eukaryota > Metazoa > Cnidaria > Anthozoa > Scleractinia > Rhizangiidae > Siderastrea > Siderastrea siderea. Next base: position 47,862,758 of record OZ034969.1, on the reverse strand, counting down.
ACTGTTAGTTTAATGCATGTACGTGTAGCTTTAATTTGTTCTTGTGGAAAGCCCTGACTGAAGTGATGGCCAATATTAAACTGGACAAGAACGTGATCGTCTCCTTTCGATTAACAGCTGCCGAAGAAAGCTGTTTGCTAGTTGTTTTGCAGTTTTTTATTTTTTTCGCCGAGAGGTTTTCTTGTGAGAAACGTACTCTTTTGTTAATGCTGATTTTAATAATTATTGTTTAAGTCTTGGCCGAATTACTCGGCTCTTTACAGCTTACAGTCTATAGCCGTACAAAAAAAACAACAAACACACACAGTCACTGAAGAACGTTGGCCATGCTTTTTGATTCACTTCTGGCGAGTCCTTTGCTTATATCAAAAAGTCGGTAAAGTTAATTGAAGAGCGCTTTTTCTAAACAGGCGTGTTTACCTCGTTCATTTGTTTTGTAACAGCTCCAAACCTTTCCCTTTTTTTATCTTCTTGCGTTTTCACAGTTTGAATTTTGCGGGAGCGGGAGCGCGAAAAAAATATCCAAAAAGGACCGTTTCCATGGTAATGGTCCGTAATGTAAAATCCCGACCGAAACCTAACCAATCAGAACACTCGATTTAGACTGGAGAATTGCTTGCCATATAATAAATATATATTAATTTCAAATACGTAGCAAGTATCACTGCGAGTGCGAGACAAGGCTTATGTTACTGCCAACCCAACAGAACACCTGTCTTGCTCCTGTTTTGTGAACCATTGTTTAGTTTGTTAAGCTCAAATGTCTTTCCCGTAACTACTATCATTAACCTGTCTAGAATTACTGAGGAAGCTCCCTGTTATGTTTAGTAACTCGGGGGTCTATATTTTTTGTCTGAGAGAGTTTCGTGTTTCAGTTTAATAACGGTGTTCTCGCTTGAGTTTGGATATATTTTGTCGCAATAATCCTTTGATCATAATAACATGATGGTCTAAATCCTTATAACGCAGTGGTTAAAGAGATTTTTGGGCTCCAAAACGTTTCTGTCATTTAAGCTTTTCATAACGGTATTCTCGTGTCAAACGTTTGAATGTTTTCTTGTTTTGAATGTTGTTCTAATGGTTAGTTTTGACAGAAACTAATAAAAGAATTGAGACTCGATCCGCCGTTTGTTTTGCTGTCAGTAATGATTCTCCAACTGAAATGCCAAAAAAAACCCTTTATACCGAGGCATGTGAAAGATATACCCACTCTTAAAACTAAGGGCGAGCTTATGGTCGCTGTGATGGCGGAGTAGAGAAGGATTTACTAGCCAAGAGATCGTGCCTTTATCCTAGCAAACTCCGCCCTTTGTACCTGGTACTAACAGGGTCAATGGATTATCACGTGAGCATCATGTCTCGATATAAATAACGTTATGACAGGTCATAATTTTTTTTTCTTACTGTGAGAAAAAGCCTAGGAACGCCCCTGAATATGATTGTGGTAAGGTGTAAGCTTGCAAGCGAATGTACAGATTGCCTCATGTAACAAAATCGGTAATCCGAAATCCATAAAAAATTTTTCCTGTTGAAATCTGGAATCCAGAATCCACATTAATATGGAATTCGGAACCCAATCAAGTTTGGAAACCGGAATCCACTTTTGAATTGATCTTAAAACCGTTTGTCAAAAAAATAAACTAATTAATAAAAAAATAAAATTGACAACAAACGAATAAAATGGAGTGGAAAGACCATAAACGCCATAAGTCGCGCTATTGAAAAGTGGGATGCATTTATCCTTATTTAGAAAATGGCATGTCAAGCACTAGTCGTGTTTTAGTCTTGCATAATGTTTTAAAAGAAACTGATCGAGAATGTGTGTGTAAAAAACAGTTCAAACTACATGGTCCTATGCTACCAGGCAGTTAAAAACTTCAGCCAATTTATTATTACGAAAGATACATGACAATGATCTCACAAATGATTTTGAAACAGCAAGAGGCTGTAACAAATTTCTTCGGAAAACACTTTTGCTTAAACCAAAGTGGTCTTTCTACGTTGTTGAATAATGATGGGTTGTGGAACATAAATGACAGCTAACAAGCTGTAACATTAACGACAACCACAACGTTGACACTCGATGTTTGTTGAGAAAAAAGTATATACCTTAAACATATTCACGCCTAAAAGAAATTAGGTTTTACCCTGGTACATAACTTGTTCCATTGGTAATGGCATTCACAAGAAGGTCCGAGGTTACTAAGAAAACATAACTCCCAGTTTCAGGGGTCTCTATTTTTTACGTTATTATATTCGATTCAAATGCAGCAAAATGAAAATTTTGAGGATCAACCGGATAGTAGCTCGAAAGGTTGCAATCCACGTACAGCTTAGTTAAAAAATTTGCTGGTAAAATTCTCGAAATGGGTTTACTGAAATTCATTTTTGATAACAAAATATTCACGAATAAATGCAATGCAGCGCAGAGAGGACAATTTGTACTCAGAATTTTGCTGCCTATCAAAAAAACAAAAACAAAAAAACAAACCAACGAATCAAAAATTGCCAGACTTTTTTCTACATATTTAATTTCTTATATTTGACGTTTGACAAAACATAATTTTAAAACAGAGCAGAAAAATTGGCATTTCTATTTTTTTCTTTATAAAAAGGAGAGAAAAGGTTAATTAGCGTATAAAGAAGAAAGCGAAGAAAATTTTAAAGTAGTCTGCTATTTAAAGAAGACAGTGTTAAACAGTTTTGATATTTCGGTAGAGCAATATTGCCTAAAGTGTAGATAATTGATTGCAGCTTTTTTGTAGAAATTTAAAAACGTTTTTAATTACTGATCGAACTTAACGAGAATCGTTCGAATTGTCATTTTGAGTTCCTCCTCAAAAAGGCCCCTGCGTAGATGTTTGCAGCTCAAAGCTAATTCGCCTTTAAAAGCGCCAAGTCGTGCTTTAGGTAATTTTAATTACTAACTGGATCCTTTTTATTTGTCTGAGTTACCAAATGGTATGCCAAGCGTTATCCTTTTCTTAAATTTCCACTTCGTTTTAAAATAACTGACCGAAAATGTGTGCATAACAAACCGTTAGAAATTTTTCATTCGCTAATCCTACGAGAAAGATGGTAAATTTAACTAATTTTTGGATTCCATTCCATTTTGCCTCTAGTAATTCTCACGAAAACCACATTGTAAATGATATCACCAGTGATTTTTTTAACAACAATTGGCTGTTAAAACTTTCTGCAGGGAAAGCTTCCGCTTAAGCCAAAGTTCGGTTTCCGGCTTACTCGGTATGCATACAGCTTTTCTCACTACTAATTAATTATTTAAGCCACCTTAGACTCAAATATCCGGATATTTTTGAGATATTTAATAACGTTCAGGATGTTTAGAAAAATTCTACATGTTTAGAAAAAATTAAATATTTTAGGGATGTTTGGAGCTTTTGTTTAGGCTCCAGGTGTTTATTTCAGTAGGTTATTGGTGTTTAGAGCTGTTTTTACTCAATGTTTATAATTCCGCTTGTGAGCCAGGTTGGAGTCAATGAGTCTCAGCAATTTTATAAATTGACCCAGAAACAAAACATCGCCTTGCCACGGTTGATTAACTTCAGTCAGTCATCGGAAATAGCATCGGGTTTTGACCCAAACTACTCAGAGAGTTATAACACACATACACACAAAAATAGTAAAAGTATATGTCTCTCTTGGTTGCTTAAAATTAGACAAGGAAACATTTTAGGTAATATAAAAAACAAATATTATTAAGACCTTTAGCACAAAGCACAAGGATCAAAACACTTTAAGATGGAATCCATCAGGAAATTGAGTAATCAGTGGACAAAAACCTTCTACCAGAATAATTTAAAGTATATCGCATTCTTTCTTACACTTTTTAAGAGCTATAGACGTCATTAGTTATCTGTAATAACACCAAAGACAATTTCTTATGGGAACCCGTGAAATTAAATGTCAAATTTCACAGGAATTGTGTAAACACAGGTAAAATAGGTAAATTTTCATGCGTAAGATTTCATTTTGTGAAATTTGAAATTTATTTTCTCGGGCTCCCATAAGAAATTGTCTTTGGGGTTATTACAGATAACAAATTACATCCATAGCTCTCAAAAAATGTAAAAAACAGAATGCAGTATGCTTTAAATTATTCTGGTACAAGGTTTTTGTCCACTGAAAATTAAAATTAGTCAATTTCCTAATGGATTCCGTCTTAATTCTTGCGTTTGCACCTGCGGTTCTCAGTGTTTGTGTTGACCCCTGTGTTTGCGGTCGTGCTTGCGTTCTAATAAAAACCAGTCTTTTAAAAATTTTCCAGTGCCCTTTTCCAGTTTCATGAGTTAACCTGGGATCAGTATCATTAAATCGCTCCAGTTCAAAAAATCATTATTTTTTCTGTTAAGAATATAGACTGCTTATCATCATTGTGCGTACAGCTTTTCTCACTAACATTTAAGCCATCTAAATGTTAAACTAAGCAATAATGACCACAAATATGACATTAGGCATGACGCACAACAGGTAACTCTGAAGTAATTAAAATTTCCTTTTTTCACCGGAAGTCGAACAGCTTGTTTGAGGTCTCTTTCATTTCAAGCAAACGTTGTTTCACTAAACTAAACATTTGACAACTAAACAACTTGAAATAACTTCAAAGCAATATTCTTGGGAAACATGACATTAGTTAGCCACCGGAAAAGGCCAGCGAGGAACCTTCGATTTGGGAAGAAAAAAATATATTTCACTTCAGAATTTATTATGCTGCTACAGGGCCTACACAGCCCTCACCGTACAACTCGCCCAGAATTAATAGTACTGAACTGGACCAAAAAAAGAAAATATATTCCCGACTTTAGCATTCCTGTTTTGTTTGCCATCGTATTTCTTTACATAACTTACCTTAAAGAAAATAGCTTTGCAATGGCTCCTGATCAAACGATGGAACAAACCATCTGCGTCAATTAACAGGATAAAAAAGTGTTTTTTCTGCGTTGCTGAATAAAGATGAGTTTTGAAAAATAATTGACAGTTCAATAAATATAATATTAACGATTAAAAAACATTTGCCAGTCGGTCATATTCAAACCTTAAAGAACTATTGTAGTTTTTACAAGCATACGGGGTGTGTTTCATTCATAGGTTACTGGATTCAGGGGTTGTTGATGACAAATAAATTCCGAGTTTCAGAGGTTTTTAAGACAATTTTACGTGTGTCTTTTTCATGTTTCAAAATGAGAATTTTAAATCACAGCAAATTAGTGGCTCAAAGGTTCCAGTCCATACACAGTTTTAATTAACAAAACTTGCTAATATAGGATGTTGCTTGAGACGTTGGCCTTCAGACATCTCCACGAAACTTTCTTAGATCTTTATGTAGCTTTGTAAATAATTAAGGTTGGAAAAAAAAACGAACAAAACAAACAAAAAGAAAAGGAAGCAAAAAACAAAAAACTTAAACCTAAGGATAAGTTGCTGGTTTTGGTGGGCACATGCATTATTGTAGCGGACCATTTTTTAAATGAAATAGCTTTCAACCACACTTTTTTTGTATAATGTTGCCACTGCAATGTTTAAACCTATTTAAAAAATTTTGCAATGGTAATATTAAATTTAATATCTATAGTTAAAGATGGTATGTTCCGTCTACTGTTTAAAATTCCCCTTCTGAGGCATATTGGAGTCAATGAGTCCCAACAATTTTGTAAATTGGCCCTCAAACAAAATCCTACTTGTCACGGTTGATTAACTTCAGTTAGTCATCGGAAATAGCAGCGGGTTTTGACCCAAACTACTCATTGAGTTATAAGAGTCAAAATAGCAAAATTATACGTCTTTCTTGGCTGCTTAAAATTGAAAAAAAAAGAAACATTTTACACACCATAAATGACAAATATTTTGAGACCTTCAGTACAAAGCACGAGGATCAAAACATTTTAATCATTGTGCTTGCACCTGTGTTTCTCAGTGTTTGTGTTGACTCCTCTGTTTGCGGTCGTGCTTGTTTATATTTTGATTCGCCCTCCGGGCTCGTCAAAATACAGCACAACTCGTAAAAATATGAGGCGATACTTCACACCGAAACATCTAATAAGATATATGCCTTTTAAAAATTCTCCAGTGCTCTTTTCCAGTTTCACGAGTTAACCTGGTGTCAGTATCATTAAATTGCTCCATTCCGAAAAATCATATTTTTTCTGCCAAGAATTAACACGAACATAGCAGTAGAATCAAAATATAACGCTTGATAAACACGAGCTCGAGCAGATCGTCAGAGTCTGGGGCACGTTAAGGCATATCTCATGACGTGATGTTTAAATCCGGTTTGCTAACCCGGGAATCCCCATGCAAAGTAAACTACGCACTTACAAAATTACCTCAAACCCAACCACCACGACACGCAAACCATACGCATCGCTTGATAATATTCAGTTAATTTCTAACTTAAAGACTCGTAACAGCTACCTTATTAATTGATCTCCTTATTAACGACCGATTCCTTCGTCTTTAGGCAATTAAAATCAACTTCTCGCTTCAAATAAACAATCATCTCTCTCCCTTCTCAAGAACTATGATGCATCGACGGTGCAATCCATACTAGTGCCAATCCCTTCTCTTTCTAAGCCACCGTTCCTTGCCGTGCTAATAAGCTGCAAACACAGCTGTCGTTTCTCTCCTGTGCGAAATACAGATCACCCAATGAGAAACTTACAGTCCACTTCGGAAACCGTCCCCCCATAAAACGCCAAGGGAAACTGCCTCTCACGGGCAGCACAATATTACACCGCTGTTATACAAAACGCAACTTTCAAAGCAAATCACATTCACAGAAGCGTGATATGCTCCTCACATTCACAAATTCTTCCTCTCCCACATTTTTACATGCCTCAAAATGTCAATCCCCATAACAAAACTCCTGCGTTAAAAAAGTTTTTACCATAACCACTAACTAGATCAGACAACACAGCCAATTTCGCATTCAATCCTCTTAGCTGCTTTACTCAGTTGCGCATGCGTTATACAAGACAAATACTGAAACCCCATACAGCTGTACTTAACAACCCTTCGCCGTTCATATCTTAAATACTGAAAATTAAAAGACAAGAACACACGAAGGTAACATTCAGCAGACTAATAAGCGCATGCGTCTTATATAAGACAGTACCGCTCTTGAGTACCCGAACCACAAGCTTTACAGCACTTTGTTCGTTTGTTTAGCCAACTGACGCAAGAAAAAAAAAAGACCCGTGTCCATTTCATAAACCGGCGGTCGTCATATGGCGACGGCCAGTTAATTTTTAACTGGATGTTACCATAGGGCGCACCGTCACCAGTTGAACCTTGAAGCGTCCTTGTTCAATGTCCTTTTCATTTTGTTTTTTAGCTGTTTTTTTTTCCACGAGATCCGCTGCCACTACATTGGATGAATCGGAGTGTGTGCTACGTATATTTGGTCATTAGAACACTGAAACTTTTCGTGCTTTTTTGTTTAAGTCGTAGGTGAAATAATCGTGGTAAGAGTATCCAGTATCACGTTTTTATTAAAACTTCGATATTTGTTCTTCCTTAAAAGGGTCTAAAGGCGATATGACTACAATGAAGGAGTGGATTTTCTCTTCACCTCGTTTGGAAGCGGCTGTCACTCAGACCGGCTTTTTAAGTTTCAAACCATTCGTGTGTGTGCTTTTCTTTGTCAGTAGAATAAACTTTAAATATGTTCCCGTTTAAACAAACATAACCAACTAGTCTTTAAACTTACCTCGTAATCCTTACAATGGAAAGCACTTTTGTAGCTCAAAGGCAGCCAAGAAATATCTTCTATATTTTCAAATACGTACGAAGCAGCACTGCAAGAAAAGACGCGGAAAATACTACATAAACATTAGGGCTTGTTTTACTGCCAAATCAACAGGACACCAGCTGTCTAGCCCCTGTTTGTGAACCATTGCTTAGGTTATTACGTTCAAATGTCTCTCCCGTAAATACTGTCTTTAACCTGTCTAGAATTACTAAACATATGGCTGAGGAAGTTTATTGTTAAACAACCTTTCAATCATATGTTATGTTCTAAATTATTTGGCTGAGAGAGTTTTATGTTAACCTACGTTGCTATCGTTTATGTTAATGTTGCTGAGAATGTTGTTCCAATAATACTTTGAATACATTAACGCAGCGGTCTAAATTCTTATAACACAGTGGTTTAGGAAGAGTTTCAGGCTCCAAACTTTTCCGTCATTTTTAAATGACAGAAAAGGCTTAAAAGCTTAAAATTAAAACTTAAAAGCTTTTAATGACGCCGTTTTCGTGTCAAAAGTTTGAATGTTTTATTAATAAAAGTTCTGCTCTATAATTGGCATTGCAATGGAGCCTATCAAAGGTTTCCACAAGAATTCAAATTTAAAAAATAAAAAAGCCGATCCGCGTTTTTTTGGCTATCAGTAGAGGAGACTTGCAGACAGATACACAGAGACCCTGTGACGGAAAATAATAATAATGATAATAATAATAATAATAATAATAATAATAATAATAATAATAATAATAATAACACTGAATCACAAACGTTTGGAAGCAGTTGGTGATTCAGACCGGAGTTTCCATGTTTAGTTGCCAACACACAGATAATATCTTCTCCCCGACAACAGTAGACTTCAGCACCTCTTATTGGCCTTCTTTTTACTTGAGGTCGTTCTAAAAACTCCCGAGTGTTTTATCACCGTTGCAGAAACGTAGACATATTCAGAACGTAGCCATTTGGCCTATTTAAAAAACGTCTTGAGCTTTGTCTTTCTATAACAGAAATACCAGTCGAAAATTTGGGGCAGACATAATAACAATGATATGCCTCTCTATGTTAATGAGCTTAAGAGCCGAGGGAAATATTCTGTTTCTTTCGAATTCTTTCTGGCGAACAATTTGGAAGAACATAATAAAACCTTAAGTTCATTGAACTCTTTTGATCGGTCTTTTGCTGGTCTCTTACATGTACCTCGTTACCTGCTCGATCCATGAACTTTCCTTGCCATAATAATAGAACTTTTATTAAACTAACTTGTTCAGCCCGACTGTTATAAATTTGTTTTCATTCTTTCTCTTTTTTTACCAGTTGATGTAAGGACCTCGTCTCCGGCTCAGTCCATGAAATTGCGAAAACGGAATAAGACCAATTAATTTTTTATTAAGACGGACTGAAGAAGCAGTTTCGACAATATGATAATATATATAGCAAATCCCTTGGTTTGATTGAATCGGCTTTATTTAGAGAGGATCACTGCCACTTCGACACTGTTTCATATTCCTCAAAGCTTTTATTTATTTTTTTTTTTGCAGAAAAGAAACTTTCATGCAAAATACTTTGTCCGCTCGAAATTACCCTTAAATTTTAGTAGGTGTCAGGGAAAAAGAAACAGCTCAACTCTTATGGCTGTTCAACGTCTCATAAAGGATCGAACCAGACCAAAATCGAACCATTGTTTTAGTTCTAAAAAGATCAGCTCTAACTAAGCAGGATCTTTCAGTTACGGTGTTTCACAATTATATTAATTTCTTGGTGCGATCATGGCAGAAACACTGGCATGCTTGAAACGTTACCAAGGTGGGTATCTGGTGAAGAAAACATTTACTGAGTAAAGGTTAAGATCTTTTTGTGTGACTTCGTAAACATCTCACCTAAGAAAACAATGAATCCCAGCTTTTGTGTACAGTATGTCCAGTATCCGACCGCTTCAGCTTGAAATGGCTCTATCTCTTACTTGGGAGAAAGAGTGCTGAAATTTGGCCCTGACACAGCAAGTGTACTTGCAAATATAACGTTAAAATGTTATGCTGACGTTTTCAATAAATTATTCGGTGCGCAATTAAAATTTTTGGAAAGGACAGACGTTGCCCAGTACCTGTACACCGGGCCCAGTATCCGACCACGGCAATAAGTTTGTTATCCACAGAATATTTCAAAACCCAAGCAACATGTACTTATCTTAAGTTTTAAGATCACTCAATTAGTTAGGTGATCGAATAGGAAATAGAATTAAGTTTGTAAATTTAATGAACAACACGACGGTCTTGAGTTTTACAAATATGTTTCGGCAGATACGTCTGCCATCCTCAATGGGAATTGAACATAGTGTGCAGTAGAATATAAATAGTGAAGAAATTACAATGATGATGGCAGTAATTAACACAACTGTAATGGCAATGAATAAATTAAACAAAGTTTTAAATTCACGTGTTTGACCTGCGCATTGAGTGTTGGTTTTTCCCAAAGTAGGGAAATTGCCTCTCCATCAAATACCACAAGTTGTTTGCTTCAGTGGCTTTATGGAGAACTTTGTGGACGCTGAGAGCAAATTTTCGTCGCACCTAACAAAGTTGTTTTTAGCGCGAGTTACAGCAAGAGCGGACTTGTAAACAAGCTAAAATTATTTTCAAGGATGTCTACTACAAGAGCAAAAATTTCGCTGAGGAATCAAGGTACACTGTTAGTTTAATATGTACGTGTAGCTTTAATTTGTTCTTGTGGAAAGTGCTGATTGACGCGATGGCCAATATTAAACTGGACAAGAACGTGATCGTTTCCTTTCGATTTACAGTTGCCGAAGAAAGCCGTTTGCTAGTTGTTTTGCAGTTTTCATTTTTTTCGCCGAGAGGTTTTCTTGTGAGAAACGCACTCTTTTGTTAATGCTGAATTTTAATAATTATTGTTTAAGTCTTGGCCGAATTACTCGGCTATTTACAGCTTACAGTCTATAGCCGTACAAAAAAAACAACAAACACACACAGTCACTGAAGAACGTTGGCCATGCTTTTTGATTCACTGCTGGCGAGTCCTTTGCTTATATCAAAAAGTCGGTAGAGTTAATCGTAGAGCGCTTTTTCTAAACAGAAGTGTTTACCTCGTTCATTTGTTTTGTACCAGCTCCAAACCTTTCGTTTTTTTTTTATCTTATTGCGTCTTCGCAGTTTGAATTTTGCGGGAGCTGGAGCGCGAAAAAAATATCCAAAAAGGATCGTTTCCATGGTAATGGTCCGTAAAGTAAAACCCCGACCGAAACCTAACCAATCAGAACACTCGATTTAGACTGGAGAATTGCTTGCCATATAATAAATATATATATTAATATATTATATAAGACAAGGCTTATGTTACTGCCAACTCAACAGAACACCTATCTTGCTCCTGTTTTGTGAGCCGGCATTGTTTAGTTTATTAAGCTCAAATGTATTTCCCGTAAATACTGTCATTAACCTGTCTAGAATTACTGAGGAAGCTCCCTGTTATGTTTAGTAACTCGGGGGTCTATATTTTTTGTCTGAGAGAGTTTTGTGTTTAAGTTTAATAACGGTGTTCTCGCTTGAGTGTGGATATTTTTGTCGCAATAATCCTTTGATCATAATAACATGATGGTCTAAATCCTTGTAACAGAGTGGTTAAAGAGATTTTTGGGCTCCAAAACGTTTCTGTCATTTAAGCTTTTCATAACGGTATTCTCGTGTCAAACGTTTGAATGTTTTCTTGTTTTGAATGTTGTTCGAATTGTTAGTTTTGACAGAAACTAAAGAATTGAGACTCGATCCGCCGTTTGTTTTGCTGTCAGTAATGATTCTCCAACTGAAATGCCAAAAAAAAACTTTTATACCGAGGCATGTGCAAGCGATACCCACTCTTAAAACTAAGCGCGAGCTTATGGTCGCTGTGATGGCGGGGTAGAGAAGGATTTACTAACCAAGAGATCGTGCCTTTATCAACTTCCTTTATCCTAGGGAACTCCGCCCTTTTTACCTGGTACTAACAGGGCCAACTGATTAACACGTGAGCATCATGCCTCGATATAAATAACGTTATGATAGGTCATAACGTTTGCTTTTTTTCTTACTGTGAGAAAAAGCCTAGGAACCCCCCTGAATATGATTGTGGTAAGGTGTAAGCTTGCAAGCGAATATACAGATTGCCTCATGTAACAGAATCGGTAATCCGAAATCCATAAAAAAATTTTTCCTGTTGAAATCTGGAATCCATTGGACTGGAATCCAGTATCCACATTGATATGGAATTCGGAACCCAATCAAGTTTAGAAACCGGAATCCACTTTTGAATTGATCTTAAAACCGTTTGTCAAAAAAATAAATAAATAAAAAGATAAAATTGACAGCAAACGAATAAAATGGAGTGGAAAGACCATAAACGCCATAAGTCGCGCCTTTGAAAAATGGGATGCATTTATCCTTATTTAGAAAATGGCATGTCAAGCACTAGTCGTTGTCTAGTCTTGCATAATGTTTTAAAAGAAACTGATCGAAAATATGTGTGAAAAAAACAGTTCAAACTACATGGTCCTACGCTACCAGGCACTTAAAAACTTCAGCCAATTTATTATTACGAAAGATACATGACAATGATCTCACAAATGATTTTGAAACAGCAAGAGGCTGCAACAAATTTCTTCGGAAAAGGCTTTTGCTTAAACCAAAGTGGTCTTTCTCCGTTGTTGTTTAATGATGGGTTGTGGAACATAAATGACAGCTAACAAGCTGTAACATAAACGACAACCACAACGTTGACACTCGATGTTTGTTGAGAAAAAAGTATATACCTTAAACATATTCACTCCTAAAAGAAACTAGGTTTTACCCTGGTACATAGCTTATTCCATTGAAAATGGCATTCACAAGAAGGTCCGAGGTTACTAAGAAAGTTTAACTCCCAGTTTCAAGGGTCTCTATTTTTTACGTTATTATATTTGATTCAAATGCGGCAAAATGAAAATTTTGAGGGTCAACAGGATAGTAGCTCGAAAGGTTGCAATCCACGTAAAGTTTAGTTAAAACATTTGCTGGTAAAATTCTCGAAATGGGTTTACTGAAATTCAATTTTGATAACAAAATATTCACGAATAAATGCAATGCAGCGCAGAGAGGACAATTTGTACTCAGAATTTTGCTGCCCATCAAAAAAACAACAACAACAAAAAAAAAAAAACGAATCAAAAATTGCCAGACTTTTTTCTACATATTTAATTTCTTATATTTGACGTTTGACAAAACATAATTTTAAAACAGAGCAGAAAAATTGGCATTTTTATTTTTTGCTTTAGAAAGGAGAGAAAAGGTTAATTAGCGTATAAAGAAGAAAGCGAAGAAAATTTTAAAGTAGTCTGCTATTAAAAGAAGACAGTGTTAAACAGCTTTGACATTTCGGTAGAGCAATACTGCCTAAAGTGTTGATAATTGATTGCAGCTTTTTTGCTTTTCATTACATGTACACATTTATATTTATGTAGTAGGTTTTAGATTTTTTTATAACTCATTGTAAATGTTTTTTAGATAATTCATTGTAAATATCTTAGAAAGTTAGGAGGGCCACAAGTTTATTAGTGCTTCGCACTATTTCGTGCTACCCTCATTAAATAAAGTTTTTATTATTATTATTATTATTTGTAGAAATTTTGGAACGTTTTTAATAACTCATCGAACTTAACAAGAATCGTTCGAATTGTCGTTTTGAGTTCCTCCTCAAAAAGGCCCCTGCTTAGATGTTTGCAGCTTAAAGCTAATTCGCCTTTAAAAGCGCCAAGTCGTGCCTTAGGTAATTAAAACTGGATCCTATTTATTTAGCTGAGTTACCAAATGGTATGCCAAGCGTTATCCTTTTCTTAAACTTCCACTTCGTTTTAAAATAATTGACCGAAAAATTTAAAGTGTGCGTAACAAACCGTTAGAAAATTTTCATTCGCTAATCCTACGAGAAAGATGATAAATTTAACTAATTTTTGGATTCCATTCCATTTTGCCTTTAGTAATTCTCACGGAAGGTGAGAATTGCATTGTAAATGATTTCACCAGTGATTTTTTTAACAACAATTGGCTGTTAAAACTTTCTGCAGGGGAAGCTTCCGCTTAAGCCAAAGTTCGGTTTCCGGCTTACCCGGTATGCATGCAGCTTTTCTCACTACTAATTAATTATTTGAGCAACCTTAGACTCAAATATCCGGATATTTTTGAGATATTTAACAACGTTCAGGATGTTTAGAAAAATTCTACATATTTAGAAAAAATATAATATTTTAGGGATGTTTGGAGCTTTTGTTTAGGCTCCAGGTGTTTATTTCAGTAGGTTATTGCTGTTTAGAGCTGTTTTTACTCAATTGAATGCCAATAGTAATCTGTTTCAGCAGTAGTTTCCCAATAAAAATTGCATCCCATGAGGCTTACGGGAGCAAGCACAAAAATATGGTGGAACCCGAAGAGGAGTCTTGTGGTTATACTGAATCTCACAGTTATGTTGTGGCACGTGACAAATGTCGTGAAATTGAAATACGGCCGCAGTAACTAATATGTCTCTTCGTTTTGAGTCAATATTATATTATCAATTACAATTCTACAGTAAGATATTTAGACAAGTTTTTGAGATATCTAGAGATTTTTATCAGATATTTAGAAAATTTTCTGAGAATTTCCGGAAACATATATTTTTCGAGATATTGTGTCTAAGCCTAAGCCACCTAAATGTTAAACTAAGCAATAAAAACCAAAAATATGCATATGACATTAGATACGACACCCAACAAGTAATTTTAAACAGTTTGTTTGAAGTCTCGTTCCTTTTAAGCAAAACCGTTCACTAAACTAAACATTTCACAACTAAACAACTTGCAATAACTTCAGAGCAGTATTTTGGGGAAACGTGACATTATTTAGACACCAAAAAAGGCTAGCAAGGAACCTTCGATTCGGGAAGAAAAAAATATTTCGCCTCAGAATTCATCATCCTGCCACAGGGCCTAACAGCTCTCACCGTACCTATCAGCTCGAATTAATAGCAGTGAACTGGACCAAAAGGATCAAAAATACTTATACGGGACTTTGGCATCCTTCTTTTGTTCTCGATTGTGTTTCTTTACGTAACTTACCTTAATGGCAATAGATTTGCAGTGGTTCCTGATCAAACGAGGGAACATATCATCTGCATCGATTAACAGGGGAAAAAAGTTTTTTTTCTGCGTTGTTGAATAACTATGAGTTGCGAAAAATAACTGACAGTTCAATAACTATAATGCTAACGATTAAAAGACACACATTTGATAGTCGATCATATTCAAACCTTAACGTAGCCAGTTTTTCCGCTCCCGATAACAGGAAACAGGATGTGTTTCATTCATCGGTTACTGGATTTAGGGGGTTGCTAATGAAAAAACTCCGAGTTTCAGATGTTTTTAAAACATTTGTACCTGCTTTTTTAGGTTTTAAAAGAAAATTTTAAAGAACAGCCAATTAGTAGCTCAAAGTTTGAAGCCATACACAGTTCTAATTAACGAAACTTGCTGCTAATATAGGATAATGCTTGAGACGTTGGCCTACAGACACCTTCAAGAAACTTTCTTAATTGTTTACATAGCTTTGTAAATCATTAAGGTGGAAAAAAACGAAATAAAAAAAGAGAGAAAGAAGGAAAACAAGACAAAAAGCAAGCACTTAAACCATAGGATAAGTTATTTGCTTTGGTGGGCACATGTGTTATTGTAGGAGCATTTTTTACAAGAGATAGCTTTCAACCGCTCTGTTTTTGTACAACGTTGTCACTGCAATGTTCTATTTAAATCTTCACAATGGCAATATTAAATGTAGATTTTATAGAATCATAAAAGGATATCTGTAGCTAAAGATGGTATGTTCCGTCTACTGTTTATAATTCCGCTTGTGAGCCAGGCTGGAGTCAACGAGTCTCAACAATTTTATAAATTGACCCAGAAACAAAACATCGCCTTGCCACGGTTGATTAACTTCAGTCAGTCATCGGAAATAGCATCGGGTTTTGACCCAAACTACTCAGAGAGTTACAACATACATACACACAAAAATAGTAAAAGTACATCTCTCTCTTGGCTGCTTAAAATTAGAAAAGGAAAAAGTTTAGGTAATATAAAAAACAAATATTATTAAGGCCTTTAGCACAAAGCACAAGGATCAAAACGTTTTAACTCTTGCGTTTGCACCTGCGGTTCTCAGTGTTTGTGTTGACCCCTGTGTTTGTGCTCGTGCTTGCGTTCTAATAAAAACCAGTCTTTTAAAAATTTTCCAGTGCCTTTTTCCAGTTTCATGAGTTAACCTGGGATCAGTATCATTAAATCGCTCCAGTTCAAAAAATCATCACTTTTTTCTGCTAAGAATATAGACTGCTTATCATCATAGTGCGTACAACTTTTCTCACTAACATTTAAGCCACCTAAATGTTAAACTAAGCAATAATGACCACAAATATGACATTAGGGATGACGTACGGCAGGTAACTCTGAAGTAATTAAAATTTCCTTTTTTTCACCGTAAGTCGAACAGCTTGTTTGAGGTCTCTTTCATTTCTAGCAAAAGTTGCTTCACTAAACTAAACATTTGACAACTAAACAACTTGAAATAACTTCAAAGCAATATTCTTGGGAAACGTGACATTAGTTAGCCACCAGAAAAAGCTAGAGAGGACCCTTCGATTTGGGAAGAAAAAAAAACACATTTCACTTCAGAATTTATTATGCTGCCACAGGGCCTACACAGCCCTCACCCGTACATCTCGCCTAGAATTAGTAGTACTGAATTGAACTGGACCAAAAAAAGAAAATATATTCCCGACTTTGGCATTCCTGTTTTGTTTGCCATTGTATTTCTTTACATAACTTACCTTGAGGAAAATAGCGTTGCAGTGGCTCCTGATCAAACGATGGAGCAAACCATCTGCGTCAATTAACAGGATAAAAAAGTGTTTTTTCTGCGTTGCTGAATAAAGATGAGTTTTGAAAAATAATTGACAGTTCAATAAATATAATATTAACGATTAAAAAACATTTGACAGTCGGTCATATTCAAACCTTAAAGAGCTATTGTAGTTTTTACGCAGCCGATGACAAGCAGACAGGGTGTGTTTCATAGGTTACTGGATTCAGGGGTTGTTGATGAAAAATAAATTCGGAGTTTCAGAGGCTTTTAAGACAATTTTACTTGTTGTCTTTTTCATGTTTCAAAAGGAAAATTTGAAATGACAGCAAATTAGTAGCTCAAAGGTTCCAGTCCATACACCGTTCTAATTAACAAAACTTGCTAATAAAGGATGTTGTTTGAGACGTTAGTCTTCAGGCATCTCCACGAAACTTTCTTAGATCTTTATATATTTTTATTAGATCTTTATTAAGGTTGGAAAAAAACGAACAAAACAAGCAAAAAGGAAAGAAAACAAAAAACAAAAACTTAAACTTAAGGATAAGTTGTTGGTTTTGGTGGGCACATGCATTATTGTAGCGGAGCATTTTTTAAATGAAATAGCTTTCAACCACACTTTTTTTGTATAATGTTGCCACTGCAATGTTGAAACCTGTTTAAAAATTTTTGCAATGGCAATATTAAATTTAATATCTATAGTTAAAGATGGTATGTTCCGTCTACTGTTTAAAATTCCGCTTCTGAGCCAGGTTAGAGTCAATCAGTCTCAACAATTTTTTAAATTGGCCCAGAAACAAAATGATATGCTACTTGCCACGGTTGATTAACTTCAGTGAGTCATCGGAAATAGCAGCAGGTTTTGACCCAAACTACTCATTGAGTTATAAGAGTAAAATTAGTAAAATTGTGCGTCTTTTTGGCTACTTAAAATTAAAAAAAGAAACATTTTACATAACACAAATGACAAATATTTTGAGACCTTTAGTACAAAGCACGAGGATCAAAACATTTTAATCACTGTGCTTGCACCTGCCTTTCTTCGTGTTTGTGTTGACTCCTCTGTTTGCGGTCGTGCTTGTTTGTATTTTGATTCGCCCTCCGGGCTCTTCAAAATACAGCACAACTCGTAAAAATATACGGCGATACTTCACACCGAAACTTCTAGTGAGATATATGCCTTTTAAAAACTCTCCAGTGCCCTTTCCCCGTTTCTTGAATTAACCTGGTGTCAGTATCATTAAATTGCTCCAGTCCGAAAAATCTTTTTTTTTTCTGCCAAGAATTAATACGCCATGATGCAAAACAACTTAAGACGGATTCCGCTCAACGTTCGGGCAATAAGTGCAAAAATTTTTACCAAAAAACTACTCATAGCACGGTAACATTTTAAATGCTATTTGAAACATCTCACTCTAGTTCACTTGCCCAAGTGACCCCGCGATGAAATTCTCAAGCATTCTCAAGAAAATTAATTTCAAATTAAATCTCGTAAAAGTATGCTAAAAACGGGCGCCATTTTGTTTTGAACTGACATGAAGCGTCTTTTTAATTGAAATATGGATAACTTCAAATCCAATTTTCTCTCGCGGGGTCAGCTTGGGAGCAAAAGTAACGATAAGTTCGTCTTATCTGTTCTCAAAATGTGACAGTGCTGCAAGTATTTTTTTGGTAACTTAATTTTTGCACTTACTGCTCGAACGTTGAGCGGAAATCGTCTTAATTTTCTGTCCATTGTTAATCGATTTATAAAATCCGTCCACAGTCGTATTCCAGTGAGCGTAGTAGGAGGCTGATATACCGTACTCACAAATGACTAAAAATGGCGTTTCGTTGCGAACAAAAACATATCTATGATGAAAATACGTTGAAAAGCATAAAACGTAAGTCGAGAAATGTAAAATACATCGAAGTATATAAGAAAGGTAAGTCGAAGTTTGCAAAATATAAGTTGACAAACAATACAACGGTAATCAAATGTCGTGGCAAGAAACACGAGTCGAAATTTGAAATTCGGATCGACATGAAAAAACACTCGAGCCTGAAAAAATGAATCAAGATTTGAAATTCGAGTGGACATGAAACAAATTCGAGAAAGAAGACTATTTAAGATTATAGGGAACGGTGACCAGTTTTCTTGTCAGTCTGTGGCTTCATAGCCATGTTGACAAGGTTGAAGTTGGATTCGAATTAGTAGGATTAGTCTCGAAACATCCGTATCCGGTTACTAGGTATCTAGACACTACCGATTTACAGCTGCTGTTTAATAGCCAACGCACCGCCATTTTGGATCGAATCCAACTTTAACCTCATCTCCATGAGTATGAAGCCAGACTGACAAGACAACAGGTCAGCGTTCTTTCTAATCTCGATTAGTGTTTTTTTCCTGGCGACTCGCATTTTTTTTACGAGAACTCGAATTTCACATCTCGATTCATTTTTTTCCGACTCGAGTGTTTTTTTCATATCGATCCGAATTTCAAATTTTGACTGTTTCTTGCCACGACATTTGATTACAATTATATATCGTTTGTTAGCAACTTATATTTTGGAAACGTCGATTCGACTTATCTTTTTTTCATTAACTTCGATGCATTTCACAATTCTCGACTTACGTTTTATGCTTTTCAATATATCATTAACATAGATATGTTTTTGTCCGCAACGGAACGCCATAAATGACGGAAGCGCCAAAAAAAACCAGGTAAACGAGGCATTGTAGGATAAAAAAATAAATGCCCTGTTTTCGCATTCAAACTTGCAGAGGAATTAGCCAATTTTTGTTAATAAAAAGGCTTCCTGGTAACAGATTTTAAGCGGGATGAGTTCAAGTCCTAATTCTTATTGTTTTTTTTTTCATTGTTGCAACCAGAAAAGAAACGTAGACTCTCATGGGAACAGATTTTGACAACTTTATCTTCCACCTTCGTTTGTAATAATGAAAAATGGACCACCTGGTAGTTTTGCGAATTTTCCATTTTTTTCGGTTGGGAATAAATAACCATCCATACCGGCACTGGAAAGAGCATCTTAAAAGTAGCAAAACCTGTTCAAAACCTGTAAAATTGAGCTTGCACCAAGCATAGAAGGGAAGATATTGGTTGCGAATTTTGAAAGTATTGCAGAAGGCGTTAGTCATTTCTATACCTTTATCCGACTTAATCGCAATTTCTTTAATTACGTACATCACTGGGAGGATCATTTTCTTCATTTGGTGTCATTTCCACATTTCACGTTTATGATTTATCGTATATTCATTGTCATCTCATTCATTCACTTTACGGAGTATTTAAACGCACAATTGACCGCTCGCAACATGTGAGACCTTGGTAACCCAGCTGGTTAGAGCATCGAACTAGCAGCGTGAAGGTCGAGAGTTCATATCCCGTCCAAATTTTTTTTAGACTTATCGCAATTTCTTTAATTGTGTACATCACTGCGATTAACCTTTTCTTCATTTGTGTATCGTTTGTCTGTTCTGACATCTTTGTGGCCTGTGTAGAGAGTACAAAGTACCAAAGGAAAATAAAGGAAAGTAATGGGCACAATAGAACTGTAAACTGGTCGAAAATGCCACTATATATATTACTGTGACTGTAATATTGTCACCCTCCTTACCGAACATGATGTCTGTTACTGTTGTTCTAATTGAGGCAATGAATTATGGCTTATTAGAAAGTCTCGGAGCGATTTGTCCCTCTTATAAACGTCAGTATCAGTGTAAGAAAATGTTTTATCTCTTTATTTTTTTGGGCGAATGTGGCTCCGACTTTGATAAATGTCAGTGGGGTTTGGCAGTAGTGTTCGTGATATGAAAAATACTTATCCGACTAGCAAGACCTGTTCCGGAAATCTGAGCGGTTTCCTTCTTTAGTTGCTTTGGTGCTCGAGTGAGTGGGAGCTGGTGTGGCCAAATGATCACAAAGCTTCTGTTTATATAGTTCAGCGTGCGATTCATGTTAATTGAGTGACCAATTAAAAGCAAGAGAATTTCGCAACGTTTGGGGTGGTTTTATTGTTTGCACAAAACGATAGACGCCAATGCGTATGCAGATGCAGATCAACCATCAAAATGCTTGGTAATTGTCGAAAAAAAACTCAAAAGATAATTTTTTTACCTGATATCGCAAGACAGGAACAATTTCAGCGGCTAAAAAGGTGGACTATACGTCTGTTAGCCAGATAGTGAAGTCTGCTTCGTACCGTGGCGGTGTAACTTTGTAAGGCAAATGATTATTGTTATCTTTTCATCCTCCTTGCCGTATATAACAACACCGTTACTGTAACTTGTTGTGAAAGTCTAAAATCTCTGTCTGTCCTAAAACAACACGTCATCAAACGCTCCTGTCTAGCCCCATGTCACAGAAGCAGGAACCCGGAATCCACGAAATCTTTGCTGTTGGAATCCGGAATCCAGAATCCACATTGATATATTGGAATCCGTTTTCTTCACCTGGTATCATTTTCGATAAATCTAATGAAGAGTCCGAGGTTCGGACTGCTTGAACACCTTCACTCCTCCATCGTTAGATAAACCACAAACGGACGGAAAAACATTCTCCAATGTCATACAATCTTCCAAAGTGAGGACGTGCTCTACAATTCCACCCAAATTGCCCTCAGGAACACACCTGTAGGTGATGTACCACGCTGCAAGATACTCTTGTATGCTCTTGTGAATAAAGGATACCACCTCCATGGGTTCCAGACTGGGTTCTTCGTACTCAGACAAATGAAGAAGGCCAACGATGAGACTTTTTTCACCACGCACTTTGTCAGACAGCTGACCATACTCAAACACATGATTACCCTTTAGAAGAGCTTCCAAAGCCACCTTGCCTATTTCTGCCACGATCTCTTCGTAATTCTCCTCTTTTATTTTAGAGACCTGAGTGGGGGAATACTTCTTGTGGCTGTACTGTAGAATATGTCGAATCATTGCTTCGTACAATTTAGTTTTCGTTTTGATTAGTTCCATTAGCTGTTCCTTTACTTGCTTCCACAACAAACAAAAGAAGAGAGCCAGTAACGGCACTCTCGCTTGGTCGCTGAGATTATTCTTCCTTAAAAATCGCTGTACATCTCTCACCCGGGTTTCGCTATCCAACATTTTTTTCATAAAAGCCTCTTGATCTTGACTGTTAAAACCAGTGATCTCAATGTGTTTGTCGGCAGATTCTTCCAGCTCGTCAGCTCTCGACGGTCGCGTGGTTACTAAGACAGTGCAGTCTCTCAGAAAACTTCCGTGGAATATTTCGCAGATTGGACAGTCGCTTCTGCTGCCAAACTGGGCTTCTGCTTCGCTTCCGCTGTGATATTCATCGTAGCCATCAAACACCAGCAGAACATTCTCTTGGTTGTTGCGGACATAACTAAGGAGATCATCCGTTGATGTTTCTCATCCTTTGGAAACAGACGAGAGCAGTTTAAAACTTCTCTTAACGTCTGACATCTGGATACTTCTTTGAGATTGATGGCAACAACGAGGTGAAACTTTCTCAGAGCATCAGCCTGACTTTCATTCTTCTCATTATCCTGCAACTTGCTAAAGGCAGAAAATTGCTCGTCAACAGTGTTCTGACCATGACATTTTGCCCAGTCCACAGTCAGTTTCTTGACAAATGTGCTCTTTCCAACTCCCGTCTCCCCTTGCACGAGTATTCTCTTAGGAATAACACCATTCTTGTCAGCAGTGAAAAGGTCGGTATAGCGCCTCAGCTCAGACTGTGATGGCCCAGCCTGGGTTTGCTCCTTTTTCACCCAGGACAGTCGAGTGTAGATCTGGTCAAGTTCCACTTGACAAACTGAAGACCACACAGAGGTGGGAACCTTGGCTGTTCTTTTATAATGCTCTGCGAGCTTACTTCGACAGGTTTCAACATCAAAAGATTCCACAGTAGAAGCCCCTGATTATGAGAAAAAAAAGAAAGGAAAGAATTCATAAATATGATCCAGTTCAGGTAACAGTGAGGTTGTGAGGTTACAAAAAAAAAACTTACTTAAAAGACCAAATATCAAAGGTTCCTGAGAGGTAATGCAAACTACTTTGTGGCAGATGGCACTTTTACCGACTTTTGATAAGAACTGAAGTTGGCAGAAGGCGCGTATAGTATGTTGGAGGTCACAGTTAACGTGGCAGATGGCACATTTAGCGACTTTTGATAAGAACTGATAACAACAATGGCATTGCATTAACCTAGATCTGTCCCCAAGAAAACCAAAAGCAAAAGATAAGCCCTCTTCCTTCCCCACCCCCATTAACAATTGGTCTATGGCGGGTCGACCGACCGAGCGAATTTTTCGCCCCCTTCCTATAACACGTTTCAACGCTACGCATCTCAACGAGTTAAAAACCAAATTTCAAAAGATTCACTAAATATGCAGATATGAGGATTTACTTAAGAGTAGAAAGAAGATTAAACGGTCACTTGTTTTGATGAGCGTATATAAATTTGACAGTTTTTACAGTGATAAAAGACCAATAAAATTGTGCACTGGATTGTTCTCAAACATCGGGCCGTGAAGGAAAGGTGCCTACTACTACTAGGCAAGGTTAGAGAAAACATAGCATTCACATTTACTGAGGACACTGAGATTAACACACAAACGATTTCCCCCCCCCCCCCCTTTTAAAAAAATAGCCAAAGGAAATTTTTCTTTTCATCTCCGGTCACATTCAGCGCGTTGTTTTAGTTGCTAACCTACTTTGACATCCTTAATCCTCTGACAGTTTTTAACTTCTTGTTCCAGTCTCTCTACTTTAACATCTGTTTTGGCAACTTTTTGCACCAACTGCTTGTACACAGATCCTGTAGGCAGTGTTCTCCCTGGTTTTCAGGGTAACAGGTAAGTCAGTTTTTTAGACCGGTAAAGCAGCTCTGTTGAGAATCTTTTTCTACCCTGGTGTGGAATTGTCGTCATGAGACCCGGAATGTTGCCGGCATGACACTAGGCTCAGACACGTCTCGAAAACCCCTCGAAACGGTTGACGTTTGCGATTCCTGTTACAAGGAACGTATTAACGTACAGATAAACTTCGAGAGGAAAAAGCTTACAGCAACCTATTAAAAAAACGTGCTGAGAAACGCCTAGAAGATGAGACATACTCCTTACAAAGGCACAAACGAAGAACTTCGAGGAGAAGACAATACTAAGAGCACCTTACAAACAAACCTGAACAAACCAACATACGGATATAGACGTCAAGTTGATAACACTAATATCTTACGACAATGCTAACGTACGGAGAAATGTTAAGGAAATACAAATAACAACATCCTAATTACGAATATACTAGAACACGGACAAACGTGGAGAACATAACAACAATATTTTTCGAATGTTCTAACGTACGGAGAAATGTCGACAGTCTAGATGATGAGACCTTACAACACTAACGAACATACTATCGCACGCCGGGAAGAGGTCGAGAAGACCAATACCTTAGGAATTTACTAGCATAGGGAGAAACGTTAAAAAGATACGACTAATAATAATTCTTACTAAGGTAGAAACGTGCGAAGAAACGTAGAGAAGATGAGACTATTATCTAACGAACTTAGAAATGTCGGGATCATGATAAGACTTCGCCTACCATTGTACAAACGCATGGACAATGAGAAAAGTTACTACCGTAAGACAAGACTTACGTGGTACGTAGTTATGACTGACAAATCTTTTCATAATTCAATCTGATAATAAATCTTTCACGATCCCAAACTGTTGGATCTGGATGGTTCTAATCCAGGCCTAATGGTATGTGGTTCCGACTAACCGGTAACATGTGGTGTTAAAAGCGGTAAATTTTACCAGTTACCACCTAATAAGGAGAACACTGTGTAGGTGACATTTATAAGGCATATTGATTATACACATAACGTAAAAATTTACCTTGGAGTATAAAGAAGAAATACCGAAAAATTTAAATTGCATAATCTTTGGATTCTCTCCTCCTCCAGTCATCACTCTACCAAGCGAAACAAAACAAAAACAACCCAAAGAACATTTATAAGCTCCCTGATTATAAGACCTGGGTGATAGAAATCCCCATATCTCAGTAATATAATGTATCTCTTGTAGCGTAACGTATTCATTGTAAGCCACGCGTATGCTATATAATTCAACATGGATTTTCGTTAACGTTACACTGTCGATGACGGATGTACCGTCAAAACATGTCTACGAAATTGAAACATGTCACATCGTTTTGTTGCTTCTCCTCAACCTCGTGTCCTAACATTAAATAAAGCTACGTTGATTGCTACAATGGCTACCTTTTATAACGATTTTTAAAGTTTGATGACTGCTAACAGGCATTGAAAACACAAAAATCCAAAGAAACGCACCAGATGACACCGAAATTTATAAGCAGTCTCCAGAGTGGAAGGATTGTTTCTTGTGGCAAAGACATTCACATTTTACTCACTGTGGTGTTTAAGCCGGTGATCAGACAATCACATATTGTGACTGTTTCAATATATAGAACGAGACAAAATTCGCCAACTTCGCAATATGTATTATTTAACAAGTTATCTAATATAGAATCACCTCCTCGCCGATGTACAACGGCGAGGTAGGTGCGTCTGTATATAAGCAAGACTGATATCTCGCCGATGTACAACGGCGAGCTAGGTGCGTCTGCATATAAGAAAGACTGATATCTCGCCGATGTACAACGGCGAGATAGGTGCCTCTGTATATGAGAAAAACTGACATCTCGCCGATGTACAACGGCGAGGTAGGTGCGTCTGTATATAAGAAAGACTGATATCTCGCCGATGTACAACGGCGAGATAGGTGCGTCTGTATATAAGCAAGACTGCAATCTCGCCGATGTACAACGGCAAGCTAGGTGCGTCTGTATATAAGAAAGACTGATATCTCGCCGATGTACAACGGCGAGGTAGGTGCGTCTGTATATGAGAAAGACTGATATCTCGCCGATGTACAACGGCGAGATAGGTGCGTCTGTATATAAGCAAGACTGCAATCTCGCCGATGTACAACGGCGAGCTAGGTGCGTCTGTATATAAGAAAGACTGATATCTCGCCGATGTACAACGGCGAGCTAGGTGCGTCTGTATATGAGAAAGACTGATATCTCGCCGATGTACAACGGCGAGCTAGGTGCGTCTGTATATAAGCAAGACTGCAATCTCGCCGATGTACAACGGCGAGGTAGGTGCGTCTATATATAAGAAAGACTGCAATCTCGCCGATGTACAACGGCGAGGTAGGTGCGTCTGTACATAAGAAAGACTGCAATCTCGCCGATGTACAACGGCGAGCTTGGTGCGTCTGTATATAAGAAAGACTGCAATCTCGCCGATGTACAACGGCGAGCTAGGTGCGTCTGTACATAAGAAACACTGCAATCTCGCCGATGTACAACGGCGAGCTAGGTGCGTCTGTACATAAGAAAGACTGATATCTCGCCGATGTACAACGGCGAGGTAGGTGCGTCTGTATATAAGAAAGACTGATATCTCGCCGATGTGCAACGGCGAGGTATGTGCGTCCGTATATAAGAGACACTGATATCTCGCCGATGTGCAACGGAGAGGTATATGCGTCCGTATATAAGAGAGACTGATATCTCGCCGATGTGCAACGGAGAGGTAGGTGCGTCTGATAATTGTCATAATTCACTTTGTATATTGTAAACAAAGAAGTTTCTAAGCAAGAAACTTTGCTAGACATCATCGATCGAATAATTATCGATCGGCTCATCGATCGGCTGATCATACAGAAAGGACTCAATATTTCGCCGCTGATCATCGGCGAGTTTTGGAGTTCTCCATTATACAGACACCTTCACTTCGCCGATGATCAACGGCGAAATATTGAGTCCTTCATTATACAGAAGGTTTCAATTCGCCGATGATCAACGGCGAGATATTGAGTCCTTGATTATACAAAAGGTTTCACTTCGCCGATGATCAACGGCGAGATATCGACGCCTACTTTATACCGACGGTTTCACTTCACCGATGATCAACGGCGAGATATTGGGTCCTTCTTTATGCAGACGGTTTCACTTCGCCGATGATCAACGGCGAGATATTGAGTCCTACATTATACAGACGGCTTCACTTCGCCGATGATCAAAGGCGAGATATTGAGTCCTTTATTATACCGACCGCTTCACTTCGCCGATGATCAACGGCGAGATATTGAGTCCTACATTATACAGACGGCTTCACTTCGCCGATGATCAACGGCGAGATATTGAGTCCTACATTATACAGACGGCTTCACTTCGCTGATGATCAACGGCGAGATATTGAGTCCTTTATTATACCGACGGCTTCACTTCACCGATGATCAACGGCGAGATATTGAGTCCTTCATTATACAGACGGCTTCACTTCGCCGATGATCAACGGCGAGATATTGAGTCTTTTATTATACCGACGGCTTCACTTCACCGATGATCAACGGCGAGATATTGAGTCCTTCATTATACAGACGGCTTCACTTCGCCGATGATCAACGGCGAGATATTGAGTCCTTTATTATACCGACGGCTTCACTTCGCCGATGATCAACGGCGAGATATTGAGTCCTTCATTATACTGACGGTTTCACTTGGCCGATGATCAACGGCCAGATATTGAGTCCTTCATTATATAGACGGTTTCACTTCGCCGATGATCAACGGCGAGATATTGAGTCCTACATTATACAGACGGCTTCACTTCGCCGATGATCAGCGGCGAGATATTGAGTCCTTCATTATACCGACGGCTTCACGTCGCCGATGATTAACGGCGAGATATTGAGTCCTACATTATACAGACGGCTTCACTTCGCCGATGATCAACGGCGAGATATTGAGTCCTTCATTATATAGACGGTTTCACTTCGCCGATGATCAACGGCGAGATTTCCGATCTGTATTATATAAAATATATTTAATCAAACTACCGACGGTTTCACTTCGCCGATGATCAACGGCGAGATTTCCGATCTGTATTATATAAAATATATCTAATCAAACTGATTGCGACATTCACATGAAAAAAGCCGTTGGGAGACCTGTAATTGGTCCCAAACGTGTCCACTTACTAGAGCTTTGACTGTAATTTGGTTAATCGTATCTATAACAAAATGCTCGATTGAGACTGGTTCTCCGAGCGCCTATTTGATACGTAACTGGAGGGTGATCACGTGGGTGTCCAATTACAGCTTCCAATTTGAACTCTTTGCAATTGGACAGCTGTAATCGGACAACTACGCTGCGCATGCGTCAATTAGGTGCAGTAAAATGGGTTGTTTTCATAGCTGTTTCCCCACATGCTTGCAAACCTAACAATTAAAAATATATCCCCAAAGGGGACGTGGATTTTCTAATCTCGCATTTTGTTATAGATACGGTTAAAGTGCACCTAACCCCTAAAATTTTTTTTCGGCTAAATAAATTCTGTTATCATCTGGAACATTTCTTCGCAAAAATTTTTTGATTTGGTTAAATTCTCGATTTTCTGTGCCCTGTTAAATTCAAGAAAAATTTGGTTCACGTCCGAGTAAGAGGAACCTGGGGCGAGCCGTAGTTGTGACGTCAGATCAAGAACCAAGAATCCACACCGCTTAGTTTTTAGCTGTGTTTCTCTGACTTTATTTGTTGATCAAAGCCTTCTGACCTTCTAGCTAATTCGAACAAAGTCATAGTATGACTATAATTCCAATGTTGCAATCCAAAGCAGATACTGAGACGAGCTACGCGGATTCTGCTGATTTGTAGATGAATTTTAGCTCCGAATACGAGATGGATGCGGAACACGAAGTCGACACTACACCGACAAAGGATGAAGAAAGTGCCGTCCTGCCCATATCTGCTAAAAAGCCGCTAACCAACGAAGAATGAATTGCTCAATGCAAAAAGGAAATAAAGGCAAACTAAGAACTGGAACAGTAAATAAAGCAACTTACGATTGGCCTTGGAGGGCCGCGAAGAAGCCGGAATGCTGAGCTTCGCCCGTGAGCGTTTACATTTTATTTCGCACGTTCGGTCTTC
Organism: Siderastrea siderea; assembly: GCA_964030785.1. Lineage (NCBI taxonomy): Eukaryota > Metazoa > Cnidaria > Anthozoa > Scleractinia > Rhizangiidae > Siderastrea > Siderastrea siderea. The sequence continues at coordinate 47,834,077 of OZ034969.1, read as the reverse complement.
ACGTTTGGTCTTGGTTTTCCTGCTCTCCGCTTCTCGCATTTGAGATTTATATTCAAGCTGAGGGAACCTCTTATAGAAATGGAGATTTTAATAAAGCATTCCTTTCTTCATTTATTCATTTTACATAGAAGTAAATGTGGAAACTGCGATATTACTTACATCTTGTCTATTTCTGTAACCAGCATTAACAATAACAACAATTTATAACACTAGTGAATCAGGAAGGCAATTATTTTCTAAAGGACATTGACGAGAATTATAAGCACGAGAGTTTGTTAGTATCGGTTCAACTGAGATTATCTTACCAATCATTTTTCTCGCATCAACGTGCGAGCAGTTTCCTCCGATCCCAGCGCGAGCGGAAATGTGCAAATTATGTAAATCAAACTGCCCTTGCTTAACTCGCGACTCGAGGCTTCGCCGCTCATCGCTCACACTTCGATCTTCTTGCGGCCTTTTTTCGCACAAAAAATGGTAATAAAAGAATTTAGAAAGACACTGCTTGCCGTTTACTTCAATGGAGGATATGAACAAGGGATCTCTGCACAGTAATGTTTTGTTATGCTCGAGTGATTTGATATGACTCGAGATAAAATTCTCATAGCTAGGCACGTTCATAGACTAGAATAAGGAATAATGGCAATGGTTTGTTATTGTGGAGAAAGCGCGTTCGGTTCTGCTGAAAAATGATTGGTAAGATAATCTCAGTTGAACCGATACTAACAAACTTTCGTGCTTATAATTCTCGTCAATGTCCTTTAGAAAATACGGACTTTGATTTTAAACCCTTCGCTGTTTAGGGCACCGCTTTCATGTAATTATTTAGCGCTGACCGTGTAGCCAACTTGAATAATTCGCAAATGTAATAATTTTCTGCGTACCGTGCATCGCGGGTATTCTGTGGTTAATCGGCCGTTGAATCATTGGAAATACACAAAATGCTATCGTTTAATCGGATACTAAAGTTGTTCATTCATTCATACCTTCTCCTGCGACAACAAATCTTTGCTTAAAATGCATCGAGCTTAGTCTCGAGTGCTTGGAAGGCTGCCGCTTTGCTCGCTATTGCTTTACAAAATCCACTCATTTCGTCTCTTCGCCTCTAGTCGCTCGTCATCAAAAAATGCTGTATTTTTGTAGTGATACGTCTTGTGATTCGTTCCTTTGGTTACTATGTCTCGGAGCAATACGAACAGTCGACAGTTTTCTGTACATCTTCGAGAGCTCAAGAAAAATATAGCTCCGATAGAGATAGCGCAAGACTGCGGGTTCTTGATTTGACGTCACAAAGTGACTAGTCCCATGCCCTCATTGCTCGACCCTGAACCAAAATGGTGTCTATTTTCGGCCGATTTTCCGTACTTCAACCGCACAAAGAAAATCAGGGATTAAACCAAATCAAAAACTTTTTGTGACGAAATGTTCCAAATGATAACAGGATTTATTTGACGGGGAAAAAATTTTTAGGGTTAGGTGCACTTTAATTGGTAACTGGACTTCGTGTCGTACAACTCCGGGATAATCATGCTTGTAATTTCAAATCACTAGCTTTTCCAATATTTCTCTGTTCTCTTTTAATTGGTGTTCTTGCCACTGTAACAGTGCTTCAAACTGCTCGTCATGTTTCTCTAGTTGAAGACTTGTTGAAGTTTGCTGATCTTGAAGGGAAGAAAAAGCAGTCTGCATTTCCCTTTGCTCTTTCCCCTGCTGATCCAGTGAAACGTGAATGGCAGCTTGATCTGCTTCAAATTTCTTGTACTTCTTGATGAGTTCTTTCATGTCTTGTTGAACCAAACAAAGTAGATTCTAATCTACAGCATGTCCCATACACAGCTGGCTACCTACACAAAGAAAAATAAAAGCCTTAATTAAGTTAGCAAAACACATGGCTATCTTGAACAGGAGAGAGACAATGAAGTGAGGGACTGGCAGGGGCAAAATGGGATGGGGGAGGGGAAGGTTTAAAAGGAGGGCGAGGTTTGTCTGTGTTATAAGGTGCCCCCATGTTAGAGAGGGTTTAGGATTTAGTTGTCCACAGTGAGGGGTGTGGATGGTGATGGATGTGTGAGGGGTGATATGAATAGGGTGCAGTGACAGGATATGGGTAATGATGGGGATATGAAGGATAAAAATCGATGAGGTGCATGATGGCAGAGGTTTAAGACACAGGTACGATTGGTAGGAAGCGTGGATGGTGATGAATTTGAGAGGGTGGTATGGATAGGATGCAGTGACGGAGCATTGTACCTTGGCCTGCTTCGCAGGTGTAAATGGAAGGGAGTAAGGGGAGTGAGAAAGTGGGACAAAAATGGGGAACTACCTCTTCCCCATTTATGCTTGCCATGCAGGCTAGGTGTGCCTAAGGATGAGGGGTGGGTAAGGTGGAAAATGATGGGAGTATGATGGATACAAATGAGTGTAATAAATGCTAGAGGAGGTTTGGCACTCAGATGTGATTGGTGATGGGTGTGGATGGTCATGGATGTGGGAGGGGTGGTATGGATAGGGTGCAGTGATGGGCATTGTAGGCGTACCTTAGCCTGCTTAGCAGGTGTAAATGGGAAGGGAGTAAGGGGAGTGAGAAAGTGAGACAAAAAATGGGGAACTACCTCTTCCCCATTTATGCTTGCCATGCAGGCTAGGTCTGCCTAAGGATGGGGGTGGGTAAGGTGGAAAATGATGGGAATATGATGAATACAAAATGGAGGATGGATAAAAGAGGGTGGTATGGTAAGCTTTCATGTGAGGTACAGGACACCACTCAGCATAGCTACTTATTAAGCTTTTTCACCCAAGAACAACTTCTTGTTAAAAAAAATGGAGGACTAACCAGGATGAAACATATAAAAAATTTAAAAACGTTCTCTGGCTAAAAACCGTTGCCTAGGCAATATTCCATTCTTTTATGATTATTTATCATTTTTTAAATTTTACTTTCAGCTTTCACACATTTTTTACTGCATGTTTTTACTGTTTGTTAGTTTTTTCGCACATTTATTGCTTATATTTGTAGTTTTCGCTTTCTATTTTAGTGTTCGTCAAAGGCTACAGACTGGTAGCCGAAAGCTTACCAACCAAATCTTTTCAACCAGAGAACGTTTTTTAAATTTTCTTGTATTAAATTCCATTTAGCCCACCGACTGATTTCAGTATTTAGGCCTTATGACTCAATTTTGATTTCAACTGTTAACCTTAATATAAGCTGCACTCTCAGGGACACTGCACAGTGCTACCCTAGGTTTTCCCATCTTAGAACAATCTGTAACAGTGGATTTAATCCATTCTAAGTCCACAATAAAACATGACAAAAGTTCAAATGTAGATAAATCTAAAAAGAAGGGAGGGGAAGGATCAATATTTTTGGCCACTTTTGCCAAATCCCCCTAGAAAGCTCAAGCCCCTAGTTTTGACCACAACCTACAAATATAAATCCATTTTAATGAAGGTTACAGTAGGAGGTGGATGTGTGTTGGATGAAGGTCAAGAGGGTCCCGTGTAAAATAACTCCATGGAATTCCATAGAATTCCATGGAGTTTCATGGAATTCCATGGAATTCTATGGAAGCTCCATGGAATTACATGGAGTTCCATGGAAGCTCCATGGAATTCCATGGAGCTCCATCAGGCGGTGTGCGTCACGGCCCACAAAGGGTCATGGGTAAAAATATAACTGATGTCCATTTCACTCTAGACACGATGGAGTAAACATCTCACGAGAGACCTTATTACAATGGCGGTAAAAATGAGAATTAAGACTCTGTTTCCCGTTTTGAAAAGAATAACTGAGGACATGAATGTAGATTGTTTTGACTGGTTAATTTTTTGGTTACATGGACGAGGTGAATACGTTTTTTCGCGATTCGGAGTCGATCGAATGTGGAAACGTGCAGACTACTCTGTAAATAAGAGCTGAAACGTTCGTTTCTCGGAAAGTTTTTCGTATTTGTTTGGTACTTTGACTAGATCAGCGGTAAAAGAGATCCACAACACTTTGTTTGCTGGTATCGTTCACGGACTTACGTTACCGGGAAAGATTAGAGAGCGCGGACAACGAGCAAGGTGAGAAAGCCGGCTGACGTACGCTTATAATTACCATTTTTTACAAACATGGAAATCAGATCTTTCTTCAGGCAAAGAAAGCAACACACGGAAATAGCCTAACAACTTACTGAAAATGTATTAGACAAAATATTACTTGTGGTAGTCGTCCTGGAAATTCAACTCTTTCCTGATAACAGCCATTCAAAGGGATTCCCCAAGTTTGTTGATGTAAGCTCACGGCCACACAAAAATAAAAACTTGGTTGTCTTAATAAGATCATTTATGCTCTTGTCCTTGATTTTACAAAAGGTTTGTAATTCATCAAGCATGTTTTATTTTCTCTTAAATCAAACACTGCACATTAGTTTTCTCAACCCTACTAAGTGATGCTGATCCCAAGGCAGAGCCATACTTCCATAAATGTAATTATACTCCTCTACTAACCTACATTCCTACAGTCACTGATTATAAAAAAAAAATTGGATACCGATGTTGTTCATTGACCTTCTTGTCTGCTTAAGAGAGGTGTTTCCTTTTACCGAAAATATGTGAAAATAACTTTGTCCACAGGTTTCACTGTAAAAAATTGTATTCAAGCAAATAGTAGAAAAACTTTTTCTGTGTTTGCATAGCCTGATATAAACACAAGAATGGTTGGGAGAATTCAAGACAGTTATGCAAACCCTTGAGGGTTTGCAGGGAGTGCCCAGCCGGGGTTGCATATAGACTTTTGAGAATCCCCCCCCCCCCCCCACTTGAGTGTTTGCTGTATATCAGGCCATCCAAACACAGGAAAAGTTTTTCCTTGCTTTATTCAACTGTGTTCACACACTCGCATGCAAACACACATCTCAGCCACTCAGAGTGCATGTAGTATCTTAGTTATTTTATAAAATAAAATGTATTTCTCTGTCTTTTCTGTACCAAGTCAGTTGAAAAGTATGGAACATTTGAGTGGATTGCTCCTTCACGTCTGGATAGTAAATAATTTTTAACAATGTTATCTATCTATCTATCTAGTGTTTACTATCAGAGCTCAGGGATAATTTTTGCCTCTAGGAATACCTTGCCTGCAAAGCCAGTGCTCTTGCTGAAGTTTGATGAGAAGAAATTTATAGCAAAGCCAGGAGCTTTTGCTTTGCCACGAATTTTTCTTTACCACACTCCAGTAATACCACAAAAGACACACACAAGCTAGGGAATGCTGACGGTTCCAGAAATACAGGCAAGGATTGTTGAGAAAGCCCTTCATATGTGACAGCTTCAATTGTGACTTTCAGATCTCTTCAAATTTCCTTTTAGTCCCTGAGGACACTTTGTGATGGGTATCATGATAATTGCTTCTAAAATATCTCACTGGCCTGTGTTTCTGGACATATCTGAAAGGTAGATAGCCACCCCAGACCTGTATAAATTATGAACATTTTAAAGATAAGCAGTATGGGCAAAGCTCCAACCAGAACCTGATAATGACCAGGGGTAAATTCAATAAACCTTTTACAAGTGCAGCTATTGTTTTACAGTTTGAAAAACAATACACTTGTAAATAATAGTTGTAAAAGTTTTATTGAATTGGCCCCTGAATGCAGCTGTTCTTCTAAACTTTGGTGTTTGTTATACTGCCAACAGGAGTCAGTAAGTTACTTTACTGTTGTCTTGTTTGTCAGTTAGAGGGTGTAGTTCATTTACTGTGCTAAAGCACAGTGCTAAAGTTTACTTGTAATGCAAACAACTTTATTCCAACTGTTTCACTTTGTAGTTTGGGATACAAGGCTTCCAAGAATATCAAGTAAATATTTATTTCATCTTCTCTGTGAGAAAAGACTGGTGCACATAGTGTATCGCAGTAGCAGCACTATGGCAAAAGAAAAAAAAAAGAAGAAAACCTTCAAACTCCTAAATCAAAGACCAGAGTAGTAGAAGACAACCAAACGAGACATGCACACAGGATACCTATTGCTTTTTGCACTGATTACTATTTTCACTGGGCACTTTTATATGTGAACACACCTTTTTTTCAAGTAACTCATGCATGAATTTGGGTGCCTTACTACACTGTGAGATGAAGATCTGTGCTTGGGTTCTAAAGTGATCCCCAATTCCATGTGTTTGTCTTCCTTTAATTCCAAGGTTAAAACTTAGCAAACACCTTCTGTCAGTCTGCTTATATACCACTAACTCCTGCCTATGCTGACATTTTTAAATTGCCACTGATGGAGCAAAAGAGAACTCCGTTTTCAAAATGTGTACACAATATTACATATTTTTGGATACCCAGTAACACAGCACAGACACCCGAACATATCCATTATCTTAAGCTGATAAGCTATTGGAAATCAAAATTAGCCTCGAAATTCTTAAGCACTGAAATAAAGTTCATACATAATCTATTCCACTGGTGGCAGAGACGTGCACAGTTGTTGTAGAGCTGACTGTCAGAAAATAATAAGATTACACACAAAACAGTGACAAAACAGTACCAACTATTGCTTGTACAAGTTGTTTTGCTCACCATTTTATTATCAGAATATACAAATAAAATCACTGTTTATGTCTTGTGACAAAAAAAAAATATGAAACAGCTTCACTGACGACTTAAAAAAAACTTGTATTATAATGATAAGCTCACTTTGTACAGCACCCGTGTAACCTGCTTGGACCTCATAAATACAAACAAGGGAGATAAAATGCTGAAATGCCCGAGGCATTATAGAAATTGACCTTTTCCCCTCTTCTGGTTCAAATTTGAGCAGAACCTTTCGAAGTTTGATGTTATTCCCTTCGTGTCGGCTTTCATCTCGGTCTACTTTCTCAGCCGGTTTCCCGGGAGATCTGCTACTTGGTTTACATGATTTCTTCATTCTACGATACTTTCAACGGCTTGTAACGGAGAACCTATAACGGGTAGACCCGGGTAGACCCCGAAATTTCAAAAGAAGAAAAGTTATACTACCTAACTGGCCAAGATAATGGGCAAATACCGTCAACAGTAAGCAGCTTCGAGTCCAAGAAGAACTGTGACATTAACAGTGAAATCGACATGGCGGCTTTCAACTAGCTGCCCACTTTGAACTTCTCATTAACGCGACTAAAACATTTACTTTCAACGATAACCTGACCAGAACTAAGATATGGTATTCCAAAAACTTTAGGATGAGGTATAATTCCGAGAACAAAATCACAAGCGTCGAAAACAACGAAAATTTCACCTCATACACTTCTCGAAGCGGCTCTTTCCGAGCGCAAAAATGCCTACACAAATGACGCGTTCTGATTGGTCAAATCTCGTGACGCACACCGCCTGGAGCTCCATGGAAGCTCCATGAAATTCCATGGAGTTTCATGGAAGCTCCATGGAGTTCCATGGGGTTCCAAGGAAACCACAAGGACTTTCGTGGAGTTCCATGGATTCTCCATGGAAACCCATGGAGTCCATTGAAATCTCATGGAATATTGATGGCGTTCCATGGAAGCTTACTGAATTTCATTGTGTGACACATAATAGTTTGAAAATAAAAGAGTGAGTTATCCCCACTTATTCAAAATGACAACAGTGTATCTTTCATGTGCGATGACATATATTGACGGTACAGCTGCCTATCAGTGACTTCTGAGGACAGTCAAACTGGCAAGATCGGGAGACCGAGTGACTTTTTTGGCAGTCAGAGGATTTTTTAAATTACTGTATCAATTAATTATATTTTGCACAGAACTACAAGCTGTCCAATTTGGGAAATAACTGACTGCTTGAATGGGATTCTGTCAGCTAGCAGTATAAATTAATAAATAGTAAAATACATACCTAACCTTACCTCTACAGTCACTCCGAGTAGCAAAATAGTTGTATATTATATTTTAATCATGAGCATAACCATTTAATTCAACAATTAAATGTGATATCCGAGCGCCCAAAACAAAGTGCCTGCATTCAGTGGTCAGCAGTTGTCACTTGAGTCATGTGGCCTCTGTATCATCCAGGAAGGAGTGATGAACTCGCCGCTCGGCTGGTTCGAGGTGTCTGGCCATCGTGACGTCACCACGTGAAAAGCGCGCGAGTTTGCCGTGTCTTCGAAAAAGGCGCTGGACACTATGTTAGAGTTCGGGCTACAAACGTATTTTTTGTGCTATTAAGCTTTCAGCTAAGCTAGTTTTCTTGGGTAATGGAATTTTAGTCATCCCTTTTTTCGATATAGGTAAGTGGCTCTTTGTCTTAACGTTAAAATGACACTTAAATAATGTTTTAAGAGTCATGTTTACTCTCTGCGATCGAAGAATCATGCGGGAAAATTGTTATTGTCCGCGTCCCAAAAAGTGTGTTATTTCAGTTATATACCACAGGGAAACTTGAAACTTGGCTACGGACTAGCCTATAGTTTAACAAAAGTACCCAAGTTGAAACAAGTGGTATAGTATTTGCCAAAAAAATGATCAGTCCGTTTGTTTAGCTGAGTAAAATAGAAGGCGAACCTAGAAGGGTATGTTTAGCACTTAAAAGTTAACTTTTCTTACAGTATTTGCTTCCATCTTCTGTATAAGGAAAGAATAGTGATATTTAATTGCTAGGGAAAGAGTAATCGAACTTAGTAAATTTTTGCCACCTCATTTAACCCGTGTAAACTACACTTTTGCAGAACAACATAAAAATCTGAATCAGCTCGCAAATTATGCGGGCGCCTGAGGAAACACGTCTTCGCTGATCTGGTTCTGTACTTTTTTATGAAAACTAATAGATATATTTGAGTACCATTTGGATCAGTGATTCAGTGATTTATTCTCAATACCTCCAGTTTCCTCTATATTCAGTTGCTGTCCAGGTTGCATAATGTTTTAGAAAGAGTTTGACCGCCCACTTGATCCACAACTAGCTACAACTGACGATGACCGTTTCGCAAATAAATTGAACTGGTCTTGTCATTTGATTTTCAAAGATTAATTACTTTTAAAACAGTCAAACTGAGGACCATTCTAGTAAAGAGAGAGCCTTGTTAACCCTTAACATCAGTAACCTGAGAAAGTTGGCGTTTTAGATAAACTGTGGTTTTTTATAATTATTCGATAAGAGATCAGCAGAAATTTGGCCGGAAAGCCGGCGTGTCAGCTGTTTTGCCTCGCCTCCGGCAAATGTTGTCATTTTTGTCGTTTTTTACAAGATAGTTTAGCAAAGTAAGGAATTACTGTGGTCCATTATTAACTTCGAACCAAGCAGATGAATCCACAGTAAACGTTTCTTTGTATTGGAGTATTCTTCTCCACATTTTAATGATGTTTAAAGCCACTGATCATTTTAATGAAATTGTTACGCAATTTTGTTTTCCTAAAATTGGAAAGAGTTTATACATATAAAAGTTATGTTTTTGTCTCCAAGCGACATACCTTAGGGTTTGTGAGATACAGCTTCTGAAAGGTGATCTTGATCACGATTTCAATCGATCGACCAAAGCGTCCATGAAATCTTTTGAGTCTTATCGCCAATTGGTTATTTTGTTTTGAGGACCAATTTGCATTAAGAATACTTTTTATGTTATAGCATGCAGCATACCTTTCGTTCTTTTATTGTTTTGATCTGTTCTTTTTGAGAAACTGGACTGTAAACATTTGCGAGGAAGCCATTTGTTAACTTTCCTTTGAATTTCCGGGGCAGATTTATATGTGACGTCACGATGGCTAGACACCTCGGTTTTTCATTCGCCAAATGCCATTTTGAAGTGACGGTTGTGACAGTTGCGTAGCAAGCATCTGTGTATGGTTTGAGGATGAAAATGCGTCTTTCAGATTGAAACAGAATTGGATAATTATAGCTTTAAGGTTAGTTTATGTGCCTAGAAATGTTTTGAGCCTTGGATTTTTGGATCAAAATGAACCGATGAAATCGAAGTTATGAGCAACTGCAGTGGGACCGTGGAGCAACAGCAGTTCGATTCAACAGTTCAAGTGGAAATGTGGACTTTTTAAGAGTTACAATTTACCCTCAGTAATATAAACGAATGAGAGTTTCTCAACTAAACACAATCGAAGTTTTAATCGCCTCAAAAGTAACAGAAAAGAGTCAATAGCCTACAGTGTACTCCAGTGATTTCGTAACCTTTGGATCTGCAAACCGTGTTTAAGCGGGGTAATGTTATTGAAAGAGTTGTCTGTCATGAGGTATGCCGGAATCATTTTTTGCTTTTTTAATATTTTTTTCCAATATACAGTTAGGGAGTATAATTGAAAACCTGTCTGTAGTATTAACATGCAATTTGAAAATTGATGCAACATTCGTTAGTGAAAATATTTTTCTCTGTCCAATGTGTCTAGTGTCTCTAGTTCCACTGTGTAAACAAGCTTACGTGCAATTAGTGAGAATGTTTCAGAGGAATACCGTTTTAAGTAGCATTACAGAATTGTTCAGTTTGCCGCTTCACCAATGAACTGTGTTGTTTATGTTAGAAGCCAATTTTCATTTTACTTCAATTGTAATGTATATTACAATTATAGCACAAATTTATAACATATTTAAGAATCCTTCTCTTACTAGCACTGTGTTACTGTAAATATTGAAAAGTTAATGATTTCTTTTAGCAATTAAATCTGTATTTTATTTATTAAAAACTGAATGATAATCTGTCCGTTTCTAAACATTTATCCTTAGACGGACTCTGGGTCACCTTCAATGAAACTCGTCCTGGTACTCTTTTTCCATGGAATTCCATGGAACTCCATGGAAAGCTACTTCCCTGGAAAATATTCCCTGGAATTCCATGGAAATCCATGTCCTAATACTCCATGGAATTCCATGGAAAATATTCCATCGAATTCCATGGAATTCCATGAAGGTATTTTACACGGGGTTGTTCTAGGGTTGAGATGGGGGGAAGGCATGAGCTGTGTGATAGTTAGGGGTAAGAGCGGATGAACTGGGATAAAGTGAGCAGGGGAGTCTTACTTGTTTGCACAACAAGTTCAAGGGAGAATGATCTGTACCGAGTACCTTGCAAAAAAAAAATCAGGAATTATACCTTTTGTTTGCCAGTCAGTGAGTTGATCTATTATTGTCTTCTCCAGACCACCAGTCAGCCCCAGACATTTCACAATGCCTCCAGCTTAGAAAAACAATCCTTGGAGAAGGCTTCAGTCCATTCAGTCACATCGAAGTGGCCCCACTTGTTCCTTACATTTTCCCTGACATCATCAGCTGACGTCTGAGTGAGAAAGGAGAACACAGGAGAAGGCAAGTAGTTTTTGAACCCCAACAAGCGAAGAATGGCAGTCAAGTCCAGTGACTCATCAAAGGCTGAAAACTGAGCGAGATAATCTGGCAGATATAACTTGGCCAGGTCTACTGAACTGTTGATACCATAGTTGTAGAGGCTTCTGTTTCTACCATGAAACTGGAGATTGTTGTTCACATTCTGAAATTTCAGGTTTTTAAGGATGGGATCAGTATTGACCTGATGATAAGTCAGTGTCTTTAGAGTGCAGGGTGTGGTCAGGCCATTGCAGTAGGCATCAAGGTTTGTGTAATGAGTGTCCATTCCTTGTTTGACAAAATCCCGCAAAACTGGAGCAGCAACTTGACACATGGCAATTCCCACAACAATCCATCTTTTCTCCTCATCAGACACCATCATCTTCAGTACTTAGAAGAAATATAAAAAGATATATTAGTTTCTGTAGATTGTGATCATTAAATATTCTACCATTTTAAAAGGTAAAACATGTACCTTTACTTGAGTTGGGGAAGAATGATAAAAAATCACAACTAATATAAGGTTAATGCCTCCTCATGTGCCATCACCATCCAAGGCAGATAAAGAATAGATACCTTGTACAAATGAAGTTCTGGCAAAATAGGAGGATTCCATTCAATTGCTTTGTGCATCCTCTCTGCGCATCATTTTCTGTGCCCACTTCAAATTACTTGTCTGATAGGTTAATTTCTATGAAAGCTGAGCTGTTCAGAGAAATAAATGGTCATTTCCTCCTAAACAAGCTTCAGGTGACCCGCTTATTTTAACACATAAATTCAAATGGCACACGGTCGAGTACAATCTATCGCGATTTTAACGGTGATGGGGCGGTTGTGTAGGTAGAAAAGCGGACCTGGCGAAAAACGCCTCACTTTGCAATAATCGAGCATCGCCTGCACTGGGCAGAAGGGCGAAGCAGAATCGCGTGCAATAATAATGTCCACCGGCCGGTTGCTGGTGTTGTGTTTGTTATCTTAAGAGATCGTGTGCAACCGTCCATCGATAAAAATGAGAGGCTTTTGAATTGGACAACTGAGTCGCCGGACTCAGGGCTCTTGCTAGCTAGTTCGCCTATGCGGAAAAATCCATAAAAGGCTGTTAGAAACATAGCAGTAAAAAAAGTACGCTGAACTGCCGAAGAGTTGGTGTGCTGCAGTGAACACACAAGTTGAAAAAGAACGGGTTTTGTAATGGGAAGTCTAGTGTCGGGTGACCTTTGTTTACTGACCGCTATCAAAAGTTTTTGAATCAAAAATGCCTTAGTTGGGTCACGTAGGCCTTTCATCTTGTGTACATAGCTGATGGCTGATAAGTAAGATGTTATAGTAGAAGCGGCTAATTTCCGGGCGCGAAGATAAGAGATAAAAAGTGCAATCGTAGGGTTAAGTGGAAAACGCGGAGTGCGGAGTGCGGAGTGCGGAGTGTGGAAAATGGGAGTGTGGAAAACGCGGAGTGTGGAAAACGCGGAGTGTAGAAAATGCGGAGTGTGGAAAATGCGGAGTGTAGAAAATGCGGAGTGTAGAAAATGCGGAGTGTGGAAAATGCGGAGTGTGGAAAATGCGGAGTGTAGAAAATACAAAGTGTGGAAAATGCGGAGTGTTAAAGAAAAATATGTAAAAAGCTTAAAAGAAAAAAATAGGGTCATATCGCCACACGTAGGTATAACACCCAATATAACTCCTTCCCGTCCCATGCCCCCTGTGCGGACCCTGGAAAAGCACAGTACTCTTAACGAAATGAAAAAAATAATTTTTTTTGTTTGTTTGTTTTAAAAACCGCGGAATTTAGTGCTCGTAAAACACGTCTTTCGAATTCTAGAGAAATAAATGAAGATGTGTAGTTTTTATTTCCAGTTAAGCGATAGTAGTTGTTTCCGGTTCAGAAAAAAAGTGTGAAGAAGTGCTACGGATGCGGTGACAATTTTGCAGAAAAATTTCGTCAGCCACCACACAACATCGTGGTCAAGCACGTCGACCGTCGGCAGGTACGCAGGGACGACAACACAGGGGCGTTGGTGTACAGCACAGACTTTACCAATACCTATTACCATCCCAGCCCTGCGCATATCACGCCAAAAAACCCTGTTTTTGACGGACGTGTACATATCGACTTCAGCACCTACCACTCACTTGATGAAAGCCAGAAGGAAATGCTAAAAGAACATGGACTGATTGTTAATATCGTTAATAAACAGTAATGCTACACGCGTGGATTTGTTTGATTGGCAGTATTCGTTACTGTTTTTCATAGCTACAAAAAAATAATGTACGATTTAGCAATGAAACTCAATCATGCATCGCTTTTTCAAGGAACATGGACTGATTGTTAATATCGTTGATTCACAATAATGCTACGCGCGTTAAAATGCAATGATGCATGAAGGAGTTTTGTAGAGTGTTATACCTTGTTACTTGTGTCCGTGTGAAGATATCACCTTTAATTAAACATTTATAACGATCTTACCAAGAATATAGCGGAATTAAAGATTTTTTTTAAATTTCCCTTTCCATACAAGCTTTTTATATTCATTAATTTTCATTAATTTTCACGTGTACTTTATTTCTATAGAATTCGAAAGACGTGTTTACGAGTACTTAATTTCGCGATTTTGAAAATAAGGAAAAAATAAATGTTGTGTTTTTTCATTTTGTTAAGAGTACTTTGCCCTTTTCAGGGTCTGTACAGTGGGCAGGGGAGCTATATAGGGTGTTATACCTTATATAATTAAGCACGTGTGGCGATATTACCTTATTTTTTCTTTTTTTCCGTTTAATATATTTTTCTTTAACACTCCGCATTTTCCACACTCCGCATTTTCTACACTCCGCATTTTCTACACTCCGCATTTTCCACACTCCGCATTTTCTACACTCCGCGTTTTCCACACTCCTCATTTTCCACACTCCGCGTTTTCCACACTCCGCATTTTCCACACTCCGCACTCCGCACTCCGCGTTTTCCACTTAACCCAATCGTAGCTGTAGAAAGGCGCAGCTTAATAGAGTGAGGGGAAACGAAGTGTTCGTAAAAGTCACGGAAAACTGTCCAAGCTCGTGAATACAACTTTTGTGACCCTGCGGACAGGGCTGAGGAAAGAAGGTCGTTCAGGGAAGCGACCAGCTCTTCGGCTGAAGGTTTTCTGGTATTGGAGTTGGCATTTCGTCCGCCTCTCGAAAAATTTGTTTGAACTGATTGACCTGCAAGCGGGATAATAAATCAGCACAAGAATTATGAATACCCGCGATGTGACGAGCCCGAAATAGAATGTTGTACTTGAGCGAAGTAAGTACTAAATCCCGGACGAGTAACATAATGAGCTTATGTTTTGAAGTCTGCCGGTTAATAACATCAACCAGCGCTGAATTGTCTGTCACAAAACAAACACATTTATTGGCCATTGTTGACCCCCAAATATGTAATGCGAGGACTATGGGAAAAAACTCGAGGAAAGTGATATTTAAGGAGCTCCATGACTCAGGCCATGAACCATAAAACCATTTCCTGCCGAAAACTGCGCCGTAGCCCTTCGAACCGGCTGCGTCAGTGAAGAGCTCCAGCGTAGTTGACGTGACCCACAGGTCGTCTAAAAAGAAAGCTCGGCCATTGAAACCGGCCAGAAATCGCATCCAAACCTTTAAATCGGCCTTAGCGTCTTTGCTTAAACGTATGCGGTGATGTGGGTGCTTTAGACCTATCGTAAGATCAATAAGGCGACGGAGGAAAGCTCGGCCTGGTAGGATGACTGAGCAAGTAAAATTCAGAAGGCCGATTAGTGATTGGAGCTCCTTAAGAGTCACCTTCCGACGTGAGTAAAACGAGGTTAAGAGTGCGTGACATTTTCGAAGCTTATCTTCTGGGAGCCTAGCCTCTTGCAACACAGAGTCAAGCGTAATGCCTGCAAACTGTAGCGAGGTATTGGGACCGACTGTTTTTTCCTCGGCGATGGGGACGCCAAGGAATTGACATATACCCAGAAAGTTAGTCAGATCTAACTGACACTTCTCTTTAGTGTCAGCGATAAACAAAAAATCGTCGAGTATATGTAATACGTTGGAGGCCCCCAGACGATAGATAGCAATCCATTCGAGTGCAGTGCTAAAACTTTCAAAAATTGCACAGGATGAAGAACAGCCCATTACCAAGCAACGATCGTAATAGTAAAAATTTTCCCATTTCATACCCAACAAAGGGTGATCGTCTGGGTGTACTGGGATGATCCGAAAGGCTGATTTGATATCAGTTTTAGCCATAAAGCAACCCCTCCCCGCGCGCTTTAGGGCAGAGATAGCGTCGTTAATGGTTGCATAAGAAACCGAAGAAAATTCGCTAGGAATAAAGTCATTTATCGAAGAACCCTGAGGAAAGGACAAATGATGAATTAATCGGAATTCCCCAGGATTCTTCTTTGGTACTATGCCTAAAGGTGAGCAGAACATGTCAAGGAAAGGAGGAGTCTGAAAAGGACCGGCTATTCGTCCAGCAGTAATTTCTTTGTTGAGTTTTTCGCGAACGATGTCCGGTCGCGCAATAGCACCCTTTAGATTAGGAGGTTCAAAAACGCGCCTCTCACCTTCGAAGTGGACATGAAAACCCAAATTAAAACCGCGAAGTATATAATCTTTTAACTGAAAAGGGTAGCCATTTAAAAGTGCCTCAAGTCGATCGGCCCTGACGGGCGTTATTGGGGGCTGTGGAATTTTGTGGGGAAGCTGGTAAGGGAGATTGTGCAATAGCGCGTTTTTGACCCTCGGCATTACAGCGCGTGGCGGGGTGTTTTGCCCCGCATTTATAGCATTTATGGTCGAATTTACACCCACCCCCACAGAAGCGACCCGCCTGAAATGTCCAACATGTTCCTTTTGGAAATGGCGACTGATGGGATCGGGGTCGATTTCCTTGAGGCCTGTCACCATTTGAGGGCGTTTGTCGGCCACGAAAAGTCACCTTTAGCCATAGCTCCCAATGCACTGCGTCCCAAGGATACTTATTAGGAGCAGTTTGCCGTAGAAGGCGAAATTGCTCGTCGTAAAATACCCAATCGCCGAATTTAGCGGCAATATCTCTAACGATTTCGCAATATTTCATAAGCTTAGGTGCCTCGAGAGGAAACCTAACTACATAACTTGCAACGAAAGTATTGAACGCAGAGATCCATTGATTAATATTAGTGATCTTTCTTGGAGGCTTACAAGGCTCGAGAGTAAGCTGTGCACCCTGGCTGGGAGTAGAAGTATTGATTGATATGGAGTAACGATTGGGACTAGGGGTGACTGAAAGTAGGATACCGGGATCCACGTACTCATCAGCCCAAACTTTGGCCTTATCCGAAACGCCTCCTCCCAGCTCAAGGGCAAGACTGGAAAAAACTAGTTTTCCTGAGCTATCTAAGTTAGAAGAAGCCCCAGAGGAGCAGGGCTCCTTTGTACCTGCCGTAGGAGATGTTATTACAGCCAACTGTTCGGACACCGCCTCTTCTACTGACACGGGATCCATGGTGGTACTCGTGTTTTCACTGGCATGTGATTTGCCTGCGGGCAGATGTGGCGATTGCATGGCGGCTTGCACTGCGCTGGTCACAGCGGCCGTGAGTGTTGCAGTTAAAGCTCCCAGATCGATGTTTGTACTAGGCTCTGTAGCTGACTCAGGAGGAACAGTCGTTGCTGGCGAAGCCGAGGGCATCGTTCGAGCACGTTTGGGACGACCGCGTGAGGTGCTGCCGGACGCCGGGCGCTTACGAGAAGACATAGCTTTCAGAAGGTGTAGTTAAGTTAAATTAGAATGCACAACTCGACAAAGGAGAGTTCATGCAGGTCCCTGAGGGAAACGAGAGGGCAGAACTAAAATGCCAATGCGCGACACGATTTAAGACAGGTATAGAAGAGAAAAAAAATATATATATATATACATAACATTTGCTAAGCAAGTCAAAGCCAAGTTCCGGATCAAATACAAAACAGAGCAAGGACAGTAACCAAGTGCAATTGGGCACGCGAAAAGCGGCCGGAAAGGGGTTGTACACTTGAATGGAAACGTCCTGCTCTCATGGCAGACAATACTCTATGCGTCAATCAAGGGGGCAGAAATCACGGCAGGAATGTAAAAAATAACAAAACTGCCATTAAAAGTACGATAAGTAGTATGCCCCATTAAGATAAAAGGAACAAAAAGACAGCCGACAAGATAAGGGCATAGCCCAAATTGTACATGTCAGGAGATAAAGTCGGACTGCAAAACAAAAACAGCTGCGGACGCAACACAGCAAAAAAGCCATGAAAATGAACCACAGAACTGGCGACCAGTATTTTAGAATAAAACTTTAAATGTCATCAAGTAAACGCAAGCATCTGAGCACTGCCCCTCGTAAACCACGATAAAATTTATGTTGCCCCCTACCATTCAAATGAACACCATCTTGGGACAAGAATGCACTCTTTGTTTTCCAAAATCCCCTGTGAGACCAAAAGAATGCATATGGGATGGGCTCAAGTACCGTTTTTAGGTATCTAGTCAATAACCCAACATTCTTGTTAAATAAAACTTCTAAAGAGGAACGGCGGGAGGGTTTGGCAGACACAAATTAGGTCCACCTTGTAGACGTCGTGCAATACGGTGACTAAGTGTTCGAGGGAGGAACCCACTGTAAGTGGAGAGGAATTGACCAGATCATTTGTCCCTAGCTGCAAAATGATGATATCGGGGCCAAATTCCTTCACGACACTTAAGTCATATTTCAAAACTTTGGCAACCGTTCGACCCCCAACACCGTGCCATTTGCAAATAAAATCTGGTGTTGAAATGCCTAACTTGGTAGTATACTCGTTATCGTGTGAACGCGTTATAAACGCGTGAAGGCGACGGATAAAAGAATGGCCCAGAATTAAGACACGTGCTTTACCCATAAAGTAACGGCAAACAAAAACCTAAATCCCAGGCTCACAACAGAGAAGCAAAAAATAATAATCTGATGAGTATACTTGCCTTTAAAGCTTGAAAGTTAATTAAGGAGATGGCGTTGACGCTGAATGGTAAGGAGGCCGCAATTAACAGCGCCAGTAATCTAAATAATAACAGTGAGCCCGCCTACTTGCATCTGATTGGAGACTCCAAGGTGATCTGCCAAACCCTGCTCCATCCAAACAACTGACGTGACACGTGCTACGATTAATTAACCAATAAAATGGCTCGATATAAAATTACATTATATGGCTGCATATAATGTTTGTTTTAAACTTAACTGTTTTTAATCGGTCCCATAAACTGAGCAAAAATTAGGTAGGTAGGTAGGTATCTGTAGTTAGGTAGATAGCTTTAATTTATTTTAGCAGGCTGGCCCATTCAGCTCAAAGGCTGGTATCCAAAGGGGCCCTGCATCTAAAAATACATATTAAATGTATAGAATATTTCATATGAAGGTGAAAAAAAATTACAAATTCTAGAAGGTTTTTTAAAAAGCTAAAAAATCTATCCTAAGATCCTAAAAAATTACATTTCGGCAGAGAGGATAAAAAGCTAAAAAATACATTAATTTTCTACAGGTTGTAAAATACTAAAAAGTATTCTAAAAAGCTAAAAAGAAGTCCCTAATGCTAGGCAAGAGTCAGAACGTCTGCATATTTTCAGCATTTGATATCTGTAAGGGATTAGTTCATTAAAAAGTTTGCCACCACTTAAAATAAATGTGTTTTCTCCAAAATTGCAGTTGACCTTTGGGAGATATCTATTGTTCTCCCTGGTGCTGTAGCCATGTACATTCATTTGGTATTAATCTTGTAAAATATGTTATGAAAATAGAGCTCATGGAACTAAGGACTCAAGACAAATAACAACAAGGTATTTAATGAATTGTTCGCTTTTATCCATAGAAACAATTTTTCGGTTATCCCGCAAAATAATTTCGGGTTGACACAAAGGTGGTTGTATTAACTGAACTCCAGTTGATATCTTCTGAGTAAATTGCACGAGGGCAACTTTTTAGTTGTAATTAACTTCTTTTATGTATTTTTTTTTTCACTAGAGAGTCACTTAGTCAACCCTGGTGAAAATCTTTGAAGGATCTTCAAGGATCCTTAAAGATCCCCATGAGGACCTTTGAGGATCCTTCTGAGGATCTTGACAAAGATCTTTATAAAATCTTCAAGGACCTTCAAGGATCTTCAAAATTCTTGCCAAGATCTTCAAGAATCCTTAAAGATCCCCATGAGGACCTTTGAGGATCCTTCTGAGGATCTTGACAAAGATCTTTTTAAAATCTTCAAGGACCTTCAAGGATCTTCAAAATTCTTGCCAAGATCTTCAAGGATATTCAAGGTTCTTACCAAGATCTTCAAGGATCTTTTATTTTCTTGCCAAGATCCTCAAGGATCTACAAAGATCTTTCAATTTCTTGCCAAGATCTTCAAGGATCTACAAAGATCGTCAAAATTCTTGCCAAGATCTACAAGGATATTCAAAGTTCTTGCAAAGATCTTCAAGGATCTTTGTATTTTTTCTATGTATTTTTTTTTCACTAAAGAGTCACTTAGTCAACCCTGGTGAAAATCTTTGAAGGATCTTCAAGGATCCTTAAAGATTCCCATGAGGACCTTTGAGGATCCTTCTGAGGATCGTGACAAAGATCTTTATAAAATCTTCAAGGACCTTCAAGGATCTTCAAAATTCTTGCCAAGATCTTCAAGGATATTCAAGGTTCTTACCAAGATCTTCAAGGATCTTTTATTTTCTTGCCAAGATCCTCAAGGATCTACAAAGATCTTTCAATTTCTTGCCAAGATCTTCAAGGATCTACAAAGATCTTCAAAATTCTAGCCAAGATCTACAAGGATATTCAAAGTTCTTGCAAAGATCTTCAAGGATCTTCAAAATTCTTACCAAGATCTTTAAGGATCGTCAAAATTGCTCTCAAGATCTTCAAAGTTCTTGCCAAGAGCTTCAAAGTTCTTGCCAAGATCTTTAAGGATCTCCAAAATTCTTGTCAAGATCTCCAATGTTCTTGCCAAGATCTTTAAGGATCTTCAAAATTCTTGTCAAGATCTTTGATGTTCTTGCCAAGAATTTTTAAGGATCTTCAAAATTCTTGTCAAGATCTTCAATGTTCTTGCCAAGATCTTTAAGGATCAGTAGTAGTAGTAGTAGTAGTAAAAATTTATTTGAACACGGAAAATCATCAGTTAATTAAGCTTAATTAAGTAAATAACTAAAACTAATTACAACTGCTTTACATGATTGCCGTGTGGGAATCCGATATATCAGCTATCTTCTTAATAATTTGCTTAAAATTATTAACAGATACAGCATTTTTTAGGCATTTGGTTAAGTTATTCCATAACATAGCCCCGCTGTAAGAGAAGCTCCGTTTCAAATAGTTGGTGTTTGGTTTGGGTAGCGTCAGCTTTCCCTCAGAGTCTCTCAAGTTATAAACAGAGTGACGCTGAGAGAAAAGACTTTGAAGATAATCTGGGGCAAGTCCATTCATAGTTTTAAACATCATCAAAGCTTTCTGTTTCTTTCGTCGAAGAAATAGCCTCTCCCAGTCGAGGGTGGACAGAAGGTGGTTTGAGCTTGTATCAAAGGGTGATTTAGTAATAACTCTGGCTGCACGATTCTGTAATTTTTGGAGCTTTTCATTCAGGTAACCACTCAAACAGTCCCAGACAGGGCTGCAGTAATCAAAATGTGGTATAATTAAAGCGTTATAAATTTGAATTGCAGTTTCTTTCGATATAAAGGGCCGCACTCGTTTAAGGGCACCTATAGCCGAAGAGACTTTCTTGCAAATCTCTTCAACGTGTTTACACCAAGAGAGATGAGCATCGATGAAAAGACCCAAGGATTTAGTATGATCAACTCTCTCGATGATTTGGTCATCAATTCTGATTTCTACGTCGTCACATTGAGCAGATAGTCTTTGCCTTGATCCAATAATCATTAACTCTGTTTTGGCAACATTTAAACTGAGCTTGTTAGCTTTCAGCCAACAACTAAGGTTGTTTAATTCGGGGGCTAAGGCCAGCTTAAGCTCTGTTAACGTCTTAACAGATAACGTAAGATTGGTATCATCGGCAAACATTCTTGGTACAGCGTTCTGCAGGGAGTTCGGGAGATCGTTAATGTAAATTAAAAATAGCAAAGGACCCAATATGCTGCCCTGAGGCACGCCGCAACTGAGGGTACGAGCAGTTGATAGTTTGCCGTTGACACTACATCTTTGGGTTCGGCCACTTAAGTACGATGATAACCACTTTATAGCTGCCTGATCGACACCCAAGTATGACATCTTACGCAAGATAATCTCATGATCAATGGTGTCGAATGCCTTAGTAAGGTCAATAAAGACAACGCCATTTAGAAGGCCATTGTCGATGTTTACTGACCAAGCATCTGTTGCCTCAAGCAAAGCCGTTAGCGTACTATGTAGGGAACGGAACCCGGATTGGCAACCTAATAAAAATTTATTGTCATCTAGATAATGGTAAAGTTGATTGTAAACAATTTTTTCCAAGACTTTCGAAACTACTGGGATTACAGGTATTGGCCTATAATTGTTAGGATCCGATTTTAAGCCCTTTTTGAAAAGTGGAGTTACTTTGGCCGCTTTCCAGTCGTTTGGATATATCCCCGTGAGAATAGACTTTGAGAAAATGGAGGTAAGAGAAGGTGCGACGATACTAGCAGCCATTTTTAACAAATTACTCGGAATCCTATCAAGACCAGTGGCTTTCTTTTCATCAATTTTCGACAAAAAGCTAAAAACAGTATTTACACTCGGAATTTGCAGAGAAAACAAACTATCAGTGGGCTCCAGGTAAGACTCGGGATTTACATCGACAACAGGGATATCTTGGGCTAATACTTGCGCAACGTTTGAGAAATGTTCGTTAATAGCTTCCGCTATGTCCATCGGGCTACTTACTATTCTATTATCTGCTTTGATCTCCAAAATGTTAGCCGACTTACCACTGTTACGTGAAGTTAGCTCGTTAATAACTTTCCATGTTTTGCGCGAGTTACCTTTGTTGGCTTTCAGGGTGTCAGAAACATAGCGTTTCTTTGCGAGCTTAATTGCGTTATTTGCCTCGTTTCTAGCACGCTTAAATTGATCCCATGTAGCCGAGCTATTGGAGGAGAGTGCCTTCTTTTTAAGGAAATCTCGTTTTCTGATTTTACACAATAATTCTCTGGTAATCCATGGAGATCGCTTTTTACGAATTATTTTCAATTTGAGTGGTGCGTGTTTATCAACGCAACCAAGAAACATTTCTTTCCATTCACGCCACATATCATTTGGATCAGAATACAAATCAACATTGGCCCATGGCAATTGATTGAGATCACTTAAGAATTTTCCTCCGTTGAAGTGTTTAAATCGTCGCGTTTCAATAACGCGAGGGCCGTTACGATTGTAATGAGTCTTACGTGTCAAGAAGACAAGAGAATGATCACTAATATGCCAAGGTGAATAACACCTGAATTTGTAACCTTCTCTAGGGAGTTTGTTATACATAAATCGATTAACGTTTTTGAGACCGGGGTAACACGTGTTGGTTCAGTGATTAACTGACTAAGACCAAATATATCGAAAATATTTGTCAAATGGGAAGAATCATACGTATTTGCTTCAGGCAACAAGTTGCAGTTGATATCACCAAGTAAATATAATTCCTTATTTTCCGCGTCAATTTTGGCTATAACTTTTTCAAATTCGCTAAATAAATTTGGTGGAGAACTTGGGGGTCGATACCAAGTACCGACCAGAAATGGTGTACTCCGTGGCTTACTGATTTCGACAAATAGACACTCCAGGTGATCATTATTTAAGTCATTACGTATTCGATAATTCAAATTAGTGCGTAAATATATACATACACCACCTCCATTCCTTCCGTTAACTTTACGATCTTTTCTGACTATTTCAAAGCCAGGTATCTAAACTTCATCATCATGTACTGTAGAGTCTAATTTAGACTCGTTGATTTGTAAAATATCAACTTTTGAAGAGGACATAAAAACTCTAAGTTCGTCGATATGAGACAACAGACTGTTAATGTTGAGGGACGCAATGACTAAACCTCGACCAAAGATTGTGGGACAGTTGGACTTACCGCGGTCATTACCCTTGTGGACATCAGCCGAGTCGGATTCCCAGACGGCAATATCCTAATCTACACGTAAATGATTAATAAAATTACGAGCCAGGCGCGAGGTTCCACCTTTGTTTAAATGAAGACCGCTCCGGTTTAAGTGACTAGTTGTTCTTTTGTAAGCAGTGTTCCTTAAGAATTTTGTTTACGTCAGGCACTTTGCAAGCCAGAGCTTCATCATCAGATCTGCTGATGAGACTGGATATAGTAATCATAGCTGAAGATTCGGAGCTGACTGATTCAGCTAGGTCAATCAATTCTACTGCACATTCATGAGGAGTATTGGAGGATCGTAAACTATTAGTTCCCACATGGATAATTATCTCGTCTGGGTTTCTGCGTAGAAGTGGCTTGATATGGTCTTTCATGTCTTGCGTTGTGCATCCCGGGGAGGTGGCTATCTTAACTTGTAAATTCTTAGACATTTTGTGACCTTGTAGGTATTTAAGAGTCGAGTCCCCTGCTATAACAACTTTCTTCTGCCGGTTGGGCTGTAAGTGGATATGCTGATTTGTCGAAATGACAGAGCCAGTGTTTTGCGATCTAATCTCGGAGGACGATGAAGATGTTCTATGTCCTTGGACATCGCTATTCCCTTTTCGATTGCTTTCATTTCTTTGGATTTGTTCATCATCTCAAGATCTTCAAAATCCTTGTCAAGATACTCAATGTTCTTACCAAGATCTTTAAGGATCTTCAAAATTCTTGCCAATATCTTTTTTGATCTTCAAAATTCTTCCCAATATCTTCAAATCTCTCCACAATTCTTGCCAGGATCTTCAAGGATCTTCAAAAGGTCATCAAGTTCTTGCAAGATCAAAAAGATCTTCAAAAAACTCCCAAAGTTCTTTTTGGTTCTTTCAAGATCCACAACAATCTTTGAGGACCATTGATGATGTTGCAAGCTCTTACAAAATGAAGCTAGGAATTCCTAGGAATTCCAAGCTTCGCATGGTTTTAGATTAGAGTGGAAGAAATTGCTAGGAAACTGAGAGAATATGATAAAATTTGAGGAAAAATTGAGCTCCTAGCATTACTGAGAATAGCAAACATTAGGATCTATTATGTACATCAAACAACAAACAAACTTAAAGTTGATTAAGCATTAATTTTATTGCAAAAATTGCAAGGATTCTTCACAAGTTTTCTTTCTAAATGAAAATTTTAAACTTAAGGCCTGTATTATGAAACCTTAAAACACTTTCTTGCAAATATATTTAGAGCATTAATTTACCACAGTTTCAGCACTCTGGAAACTACCCATAGGACTACATCATGTACTGACACAGTGTGACTGTGATTAAAATGACATCTCCATGAAGTTCACAAAAGTTTTCATAAAATTATGTATTTTTCGGACCTATGTACATGACCTATGTATTGCCCTCTGAATTTCACATCACTGAATTGCTACACCTAGAACTACTTTACACAAAGCTTCATCAGTATTATACACAGAGTGAAATAGACGACATTGTCTTGATTGTCTTTTTTCTCAAAATATTTTGCTGTGTTCATTTAGATTGGATTTATAGAGATAACTTATAATACATTTACAATTGCATTGTGTCCTGGTAGATTGAGTAGTTATGATTCACAGAAAGGGAAATCAGTAAAATTGACTGCTATGTTCATTAAAAGTGACTTAGCTTTAATACTGAGAACATAGCAGGCTACTCCTGACTCGGACAGTGCAGTGCTCTGTCCATAAGTGTCACGTCTGTTTTAACAGCAGCTGATCATGAATTGAATGTATTCCTAGTAGAGCAATACAGAACAAATTGGTCATTTTGTGGTTAAAATCATTTCTGAATTATTTTGTATTCAGTTAACAGTTCCATTCTTTCAATTCTCTAGAAGATGATCTCTATTATTGCTTTTAAATCAAGACATTGTAAACTCAAGACAGATCAGTTGTCTTGTGCTAGTGCATGTCCTTTTAACTACAGTGATGGAAACACTCTACAGTGGAAAAGCACTGGAGAACATTGTATTGGATGTTTCATTTTAACTTTTCTATAAAGTAAACAATTATGCCATAACTGCTTCTTTAGTTAAATAAACTCGCAATTCAGCCTGCCTCAAGTGTAACTAGCTACGCGTAAATTAATATAAGCTTGTAGCTTACAATTATATAGGTTCGAATGGAAGCAGATTGAAGAAGACAGGAAAGAACATGATCTTCTTAGGGACCGGTCATTATTTAAGTCGGAGGGCGGGGTGGAGGAGAAATTGCCTTTGATACAAAAAAAAATCGAGAACCCGACCTGATAGCATTTATTTTTTTTCGGGAGCCCCCCCTTCCGGATTGTTTGAAAAATTCAGGACCCCCCTCAATAAAAGAATGGTTGAAAATGTGGAAAATGAATATTTTACACAATGGCTAGTATGGCAAGTCACAAAAACTCCTACCTTGCTTAGGATTCGCTATCACTACCAAATGTACCAAAAACATAATCATCATCTGAGTCTGAGTCTGAGTCATCTGAGTCTGTATCTGGCATGGAGTCTGTCTGTTTCTCTTCTATTTCACTTATATTGTTTTCCCGTAGTACGTGGCATGTTACAGTTTTAATTTTGTCAGCTTTATTCCCATATTTCCTTAGCCCATATGCATCGAGGTACTTGTCAATTTCCTTCACCACTAGTTGTTTTAATGTTCCTTTCAGTGCCATATCTAGCCAGTCATACTCTTCATAGCCTTTCAAGTCACGCTTATCTTTGTCCGTCTTCCTCTGGTTGGACCTGATGGATTCTTTGAGTCTCAGGGTGTTTAGGTGCTCTAGATACGAACGCACATATTTCTCCTCCACAGCATACTTCGTGGCATATTCCTTTATCGCATCTGTGTCGTCAAGAGTTATTTTAGATGAATGAAATAAACACTTCAGCTGGGCCCTTGGCTGCCAGTCATCAGGAATTCTGCGGCTTTCATCTTCATTTCGCACAGGAGTAAGAAATACGCTCTTGAAGTGTGGAAGATTTTGTGGGTCAGGAATAGGTTGGGGTATTCGCTCACCCTCTGGTCCCACCCACGGATGGTTCTTACAAAAGTCGCATAGCTGACCATCTTGATGCTCACGGCAAGTCTTCTTCAGGTACTCCATGTAGAGCTCGCCAACTTGATAGTGCAAGTCAACAAACGTAGATATCTTCTTCATATATCCACTTCCAGGAATCTACTCTATTGCACTGCTGCTTTTTGATTTACTAAAAGCTAAAATATTGGCCTCATTAAAGAAGAACTGGTCTTCTTTCTTCATTGTTAGATACGCAGTTATATATTCGCTCAGCACTGGAGCATCATGTATTCGTGCTTTCACTTCATTTGCGACTTCCCATGCATTGTTCTCCATTCTTTTCTTCTCGTATTCCTGGAAGTCTTTGACAGACATCGATTGTACTTCTTCCTCTGTCATACCTTGGAAGCACTTGGTTTTCTCCCACTCAAGTGTTTCGCCATCAATAATGGAATCTCCAATGGCACTATTTGTACGTTCAACCTCCCCCTGGCCGCTATCACCTCGTGATCTGTGACAACGAACCCTGTAATCTGAATTATATAATCGTGCCAATTCAGCATCTCTAAATCTCACAAGATAGTTTGAGACACCAACTCCTGGTCCCGCATCCGTTAGATCAGCCCACTTTGGCTTGACTTTAGGAAGCTTCAAGTTGTCAAAAATGTCAAAGAGTTCATTGTAAGTATCTTTCAATCTCGCATTCAAGATCATGATTTGTCCCACGCTAATATTACTAAAATCAGGAGCATATATTTGATTGTGCAACTCGTCAAGGGTGCTCTGAATTTGAGACAATTTTGGCACGACACGAGAAGCAATTAAAGTATTCTCTGCATCAGTAAGGGTCATATCCATGCCAAGAGTTTCTGAGGCTCTCTTGAGACCATTCTGTGCATGATTAATTCTACTGGCTTCATATAATCGAGGAGGGCACTCTGATTTAGTAGTCATCTTGCTTAAGTCAATAACATTGGTCATATCCACATATTGAAACACGTAATCATGAACTTGTGCACAAAAACTGCGAAATCCTTTAGTGTAAATGTTCCCATTCACAGTTGGCACCTCAAATACATCAGGGGACCTGTGCCTCAAGTCTACAGTCTCGCTCGCCCACACGGATCCGGAGCTTCCAATAGTTGCCTTAGGTCTAACATAAACAAAGTGGTGATCTTCGTCTGTTTCCAGTGTTTCCACATCATCCGTTATCGAACCTTTCTTAGTGAATATACGATGTGCAGCTGGAGTAATGTACACCAGCTTCTCAGGCCAGTCATATTTCGGTAATACTCGTGCTCGATTCACATCAGTAAGATTCAAAATTTTGACATTTCTGCACTTTTCAAATCCCTCTGATGTACCAGGACGTAAATAAGCTTTATCGTCAGTACTTCGCATGAAGCAGAAATTTCGGGTTTGCGCGTCTACCTTGTTGGAAAAAAATGATAACTTGATGTCCTTGATGTGACCTCTTTGATAGTGTGTATTCTCGTTGTCATTGTCCTCAGCTTTGGGGGGCTTTTTGAAGCAAAAAAGCCCTTTGCCACAGTGGCGTCTTGCTTGTAAAGAATGCATATGTCTTGGTTGTGACCGGTTATACACTGTGTTCACTGATCTAATTACTTTCTTTCCTCTCTGTAAGAGCTTGTAGTTGGCAATGTTAAGAAGGTCACGTTTTTTAACTCTCTTGTTGGTGTACATGACAGTGTCATGTCGACGGCCATGATATGTAGCCTTGTCTTCGATACATTTAGCAACAAATTCTTCATCCTCACTGTCCAACAAAGCTGGTCTTCCTTGTGAAGATCTGGCTCTTCTTTTTACTCTGTTTTCTTCAAATAAAGCCTTGGCCTTGCGTTTGATCATCTGCTTGGCTTTTTGTCCCTTGAGATCTCTCAGTAAACATTCAGTATCTTGAATTCTTCCTTCTGCTAACTCAATCTCTCCCTCAATTTTGTTCCGTCCTGTCGACCAAACTCCTTCCTTTTTCTGTTTTAAGTTATTGAGACCTTCTAAGTTGATAGGAAGACAGCTGTCCCTTGAGGCGCAACGTGGTTATATCTTCAGCAGCTATGATTGCATTCTGCCATTCTTTTGCAACATCAAGCACCTGCTTATTATCCCTTGTAATGGAATCTGTATCTATGCCGAGACTTTCAAGCTCCTTGTATGATCGATTATAAGTAAGTAAAGCCTTTACTACTTTTTTGTCCCATTCCGTGTCTACAGTCGACAAAATAGTCCTAAGCGTGTCACGTGTCAAAGTGTTTTCACTTATTTCTTTTTCAGAGGCTGAGGCTGTATAAATGATCTCATGAAAAATGTTGGTCAAATCTACATCATCGGGTCTAAGCACTACCATCTTTCCAGCTTCGCCTTGTGTGTTTAATATGTACACAGGGAGACCATATCTATGATGTAGTAGGCAGTCTTGAAATGATACTCTATCATCTTTCGTGAGAGACCCAGGAGCAAAGTCTGTTTTATAACCAAGAAAGATTTCAAGACAGTAGTTAAAAGAAAGGATGCACTTTCTATATTCTCTTCCATCGCTTCCAATTTCTTGAGAAATAAGCTCATTGTACACTGCAATTAAGCCATTTAACTTTTGTTGCTCTTTCTCCCTTTTTTCTTTTCTCAACAGGGATCTTAAATGTGGCAAAATTTGACCAAGTGAACAAGGTTGATTTGAATTTTTAACATGTGGTGAGATGGTTGTTGCTCCTTGCCTATTTAATGATCGAACCTCATTTGACCCTCGTAAATTTGAGCTGTCTACAGAAATCCGGGGTCGTCCAGGTGGTTTTGAGAATCCCGCTTGCGGTTTACTAAGATAACAAGAAAAGGCCTTGATTGTAATATTCCTATTATCTTGTATTCTAGTACAGTATACATAAAATGACAAAAAAAATAACAGCATAGCACCACATATTCTTGAAATAAAATAACACAGTTCAACTGTTGCAGCAAGGTACGTAGGGAAAGGTTTTTCAATAAAATACTAATATTTTTTACATAATATAAACTTAATTTAGCGATACAGGGTACACATTATTACATTATTATGATAATGGAATAGCTTATTCGTGATAAATGTAAAATACCTGATTATAACGTACCTAGAAACACTGTCCATTCTGCACTTTCGCAAAAATCGCCAGGCATTCCTAAATCAGCCGAAAAGACCTGAGTTCTAGTGAAAGCCAGCTTGGCATGATGGGGCGATGCAATTAGTATTCAAAATGGCAGCTCAAGATGGAAAGCAAGTTTCTGTACTTTTTATGTTTGGCGAGGAGAAAATACAAACCTGTGTTGACTTTGGGTCAAATATCAACGATTTACTAGAGGCATTTGGAAAAGTTTTCGAGGTTTCCACGAGTGATCTAACGTTACAGAGCTACGACAACGAATGGGAAGAGTGGGGAAATTTACCGCAAAGTTTTACTGCCTCGACACGAATAAAGATAAAAGTAGTTTCTAAGGTTCCAGCCAAACCGAGCATAAACAGTAATTCCAAGAACTGTGGCTTCAAGCAAGTTACTCTAAAGGCAAGTGCGAATACTGGAATTTTCGAGTTAAATAAAGAGAAGATAGTAAACGAATCTAAGCCGTACGAAATATACCTTTATCCAAATCCACACACCACAAGACTTCAGTTCTACAATGATGTCACTCCCATTTTATATGATGAGTCTTTTAAAGACTTTTCTTCCACGGAACGATTCCAGAACTATTTGATTACTGAACGAAGGTGGAGATTTGATATAGAAAGTAAAACTAACTCATTGACTGCAAAAGTCACTGACATCACCACTAACTCCACAAATCAAAGCAATGGAACTGCATATAATATTCAAAGGCTGCAGAAAGTTCCATTAGATGTTAGTTCAGAAGATGTAAGTCGTGGCGAACGAGCACTAAGTGCCTTGGAGACGATGAAAAACACCTGTGAAGATCTGTCTAATTCACTCTTACAGAAGAAGAAAACGTGTTACCAGCTCCCAAACATGGATCTAATGCCAGGAGGTAAAAGCACACTTCAGTATATTCAAGTTAAGCTAGAGACTTTGGAACAACTCAAAGGAACTCTTTTTCGTATGCTTGACAATGTAAACTCAGTACTTCTTGACCTACATAGAAGGTATAGTAGGAGAACATCTGCCAAGGCTGAGGAGTTGAGGAAAAAAAGAAGAACAAGAACAAGAAGCTAAAAGTTAGAACAAGACAAACAAGAGAAGTTTGTGAACTTTTGACTGGAAATCAGTCTGACATAGAAATCACTAAAAAGGCATCTTCACCCATCATCAACGCAAAAAATATAAACAGAGAAGCACTACATACAAAACTGAGAAAACGATTTCATCTAGAGCCTCTCTTTAAAGACCTAATCCAACAAGGATATATCAGTGACTGTGTACTTTCTGAAGTAAAAGAAGCTATTGAGAAGTTGGAAGCACCCCCAATGACTGCAATGTCAAATGAAGGAGCAAAAGATAAACAAGTGACACTGACTACCTTTCTGGCTAAATGTAAAAAGAATGCTAAACCAGCTGAAACTACAATCAGTGAGAGTTCTGATAGTGAAGCAGTAATGCCTGATTCAGAGAATGATTCTGAGTCACTAAGTGATCAGGAACATTGACACTGTGATAAAAATGTTCATTTGTTTTGTTCTGCTCCTGAGCATATAATTTAGTGATACTTTTCAGTTGCAAATTGTGTTAAAATGAGCTCTTTTTATTTATAGGGGGTCAAGTTGTTAATTATCTAAAAACATGGCATATTAAAAAAGCACCTTAGAAACACTCTACTCATTTGTAGGGTAGATTAATTACAAAATTTCATGTGTAAATAGGTTGAAAGTGAAATTTAATGATTGGATGGTTTTACGAAACTTAACTTTTCTCAAGACCCCCCTATAATATCATTTTCAGCTTTCGAGACCCCCCTATTTCTCACTAGAAATAATTCAGGGCCCCCCGATTTCTCCTCCAACCCCCCCCCCCCCCTCACACTTAAATAATGACCTGTCCCTTAGAATCGTTTATTTTGAAGCCAATCTTTCATTACAAATCATTTTCTTTTGAACTAACCTCCTTCTTAAGAGTAGATATCCAAAGTTTGCTGCCTTGAGGCATCATTTAAGCTTGAAATAATAGGAAATCCAAGGAAGCATGTGTTGACCATTTGAAACGAACTCGAAATTGATGAATTCAACCGTTTTCTCTGAGCCCGCAATGATAAGGCTGCTGACCAAAAGCGGCTCATTCATTACCAGTCTCTCCGAGATTCCAAAATGGCGGCTGCTCCTGGCTCTGTTTTTCTTGCTCACTTTAAGGATTGCATTCTGCTAAGAATTCACTCCTGAATCGTTTTTTGGGACCTGTGGAGACTCAGAACAAATTCACCCCTGCAGAAGTTCAAAAACTAAGGATTTTCATCGATAAATTGAGAGACTGACTGCCTGAATATTAAGACAAAAATTATATAAGCAACTAATGCTGAACAATTCAAATATGGTCATGTAAATTAACAAGGTAAAGTAAAACTAATTATTTTTTGACAAATGAATTTTTCTGTTTTATGGTTAATTCTTGCACAGACTAAGCATAACATTCCAAGCAGAATTGAGACTTATTCAGACATTAGAATAATACTCACCACCTTGCAAGATCCTCATTATTTTGGTCCTTTCAAAGAGGATATTGAAGGAACCCAGCAAAGATCTTAGGAAAATCCTTGCAATGATGTTTGTAAGGATCCTCATCAAATCTTTGAAGATTCTGTCAACTGTGTCAAATTTTTCAAGGATTTTTTAAGATCTTGTGAAGGAACCTTGTATGTAACCACTGATCAAAGCAAAAACTTCAACGGAATGTTTTCAAGATCTTTGAAATCCTTGAGGATCTTGTAGGATCCTTGCAAAGATCTTGTAAAGATGTCAATATATAATTATTGGCATAAAATTACAGATTCCTTGCAAGATCCTGATCAAATCCTTACAAATCCTTTCTAAGATCTTTATAGGATCCTTAAATGCATCTTTTTAGGTCTTCGAAGGAACTTCATTAAATCCTTGAGGATCTTGAAGGAACCTTGCACAAATCTTGTAAAGATCTTGACAAGGATCCTTGGGGGATCCTGACCAAATCCTTAAGGATCCTAGCAAAGATCTTAACAAGATCCTTAATCTTTTTAAGATCTTTGAAAGATCCTCATTAAATCCTTGAGGATCTCGAAGGATCCTTGCACAGATCTTGCAAAGATCTTGACAAGGATCCTTGTAAGATCCTGACCAAATCCTTGAGGATCCTGGCTAAGATCTTAACAAGATCCTTGAAAGGATCCTTTTAAGATCTTTGAAAGATCCTTGTTTGGTCCTCGAGGATCTTGAAGGATCCTTGTAAAGATCTTGTGAAGATCTTGACAAGGATCCTAAAGAGATCCTGACCAAATCCTTCAGGATCCTGGCTAAGATCTTTAAAAGATCCTTGAAAGGATCCTTTTAAGATCTTTGAAATATCCTTGTGTAGTCCTTGAGGATCTTGAAGGATCCTTGCAAAGATCTTTGCTAGGATCTTTATTAGGGTCTTTGTAGGATCCTTGGAAGATCTTTGTCAAATACTTGAGGATCTTAACAAATGATTTTGCATATAAAGATCTTTGAAGATCTTTCAAAGATCCTTTAAGGATCCTTTAAAGATCCTTGTCTTTAAGGATCTTTGGCAGGTCTTTGACAATCCTTAAAGATCCTTGAAGATCCTGTGAGGTTTTTCACCAGGGAAATTAAGTTTATAAATTAATGTTCAAATTAATGTTTCACGACCGTTGTTTGCACTACATTTGAATTTGTCAAATGAAGCAACAAAATACTTCCCATGATCCTTTTATAGGCTCGCTCAATGTTTAAATTGGGTAACTCCAGAAAATATCCATACCATACCACGGGTGGCATCTTCATCTAGACCCCCCTTGCCCTCGGAATTCCAAACCGTTCTACCCCACCGTGCCTTCGGAATTCCGTAATCATTCAAACCCCCCTAATAGGAATTGCCGCTTTTTTCTTCCAACTGATTTGAAAAAGCCCTCTCTCCAAACACCTTTATTAAACGGAAATTAATCCTTTCGCTCCCTCCGAAAGAAAAAACGTACATTCAGCACAGCAAACAATCAATGTTGCGTGATGACAAACAGCGGCCGACTGAGTGATATTTTACATTGTAACCTTCCACGCCAAAACGTACACTACCGATAATCCGTTAAACGTTAGAAAACTCAAACGGCTTTGAAGTCATTCCAACGCTTGGTCCAATGTTTAAACGTGTGTCTATAATTTTTGGTGTCGAGGGTTGCCGTGAATAATTTGCGTGCCGAATGCGAGGTAAAATTTTAACAACAAAGCTAAAATGTTCAGAATTGAAATTGGAAATTCATCATTGCGTTTGCTAGACTCAATCCTGCCGTCAAATGCGAAAATGTTGAATGCAGTGTATTCTAAAAATCGAAGGTTATGATGTTAGGAAAAGAATTAGAGTAAAATAGCAAGCTTTTTTCCCGCAATTGTAACACGGAAAACACGACCAGCAAGAATGGCCTTGTGATTCCAAGCTGTATTTCACTGTATTGTTGCTTCGAAGCAAGCTAGAATACACATCAACATGGCGGAAAACTACTCGCGTACAATTCACGTGACAACATTACGTCACCTTAATTTCGGTCCAGTCCTTCGCATCGATTTTAATATAACAAGTACAATTTCCGTTCCTTACATCTCCTCCCTTCTTAACGAAATGTGTCATCCCTGACATAAAAGCAATACAGAATGTCCTTGGTCCGTGGCTCCTCCATCTGGATTCCTTGTTCATCGGAGTCCTGAAGTGGGGTGATCAGGCCCATCTTCAAGGGTGCCACTAAATATCAAGAGTTCTCTGGCCCTAACTTACGATTACATGCCCTTCAATCTGTATTGTGAAAACTAGCTTAAGTAGTTTCTAAAACGGTTCAGAATGCTGAACTCTCGAAATACACACTTGAAAACTAGCTTATTTTCTGCGAAACAAACATGCTTATAAGTAATGAAATCAAGACTGTCAATATAGAGGTAACTGGTTGGGTGCTCCCCAATGCTGTAACGGTAATCCTTGAAAGCACATGCCTGGTGCCACAGTTGAGAACATCACTGGTGCCAAACCTGGGGGTGTCCAAAACATCGCTGGCGGTGATATGTTGTATGGGTTGACTACAGGCTCGAATGCACGAGTATGTACTGGTTTTGTCATACCGAATTGGTTAACACCCGCAGCTGGTTGTACTTCAACTGGTCTCACGTAAGTTGGGTTCCCTACAGTTGGGTAGGTCAGCCGTTTTGGAGCTTGCGTCACACGGTGGGGACGATTTTGGTTGCCACTAGCTTGAGTTTCACCTGGTTGTCCAAAATTTCCATGCACGTCTTCTTCAGCCTGTACAGTAGGTGCTGGATCAGGGTGGCTCTCCCCCTCTGTCGAGTCATTGACTAGGTCAATATTGCTGCCTGGGGACTGCTCCTCTTGATTTGTCGGTTCACCTGTAGTCGTTGCTAAATCCTGAGGTGGGTTGTTCCCAGCGGTTGTAGGTAGAGATTGACTGTGGCAAGTAAATGTTGGTAATTCATCACCACTGTCACTTTCGTCGCTGTCCCTGTTCTGTTCCAGTAGTTCGTCATTTGCACGGGGGTGTGGCGTAGGTGGTCGATACCTCTTGATTTGAGGGAGTTCTTCCCAAGGTTTGGAGGGAAGGTAATCGCAAGGTGGGAGAAGGTTACGGTGTAAAGTACGACTGCGTCCTTTTGAAGATTCTGGTCGCACCTCATATACTGGGCTGCCCTCTCCTTTACGTGCTACTACGACATGAATTTCGTCTTCCCAAAAGTTCTTTAGTTTTCCAGGTCCACCTCTTGGGGTCAGGTTGCGGACTAGGACACGATCGCCTGCTTGTAAAACCGAAGACCGTACTCGTTTGTCATAGTGTTTCTTTCCACGTGAAGCACTTTCTCTGGCTGCCTTTGAGGCGAGTGAATAGGCCTCTTGCATTGCGCTCTTCCATTTGGACGCGTACTCCGTGTGTGATGTGGACCCCGGTTTTGCTGGCAAGTCGAAGATGAGATCAATCGGTAGACGAGGGCTTCTTCCGAATAGCAGGTGGAAGGGCGAAAATCCGGTGGACTCATGGACTGTGCAATTATACGCATGCACCAACTTATTCACGTGGTCTTTCCAGTTCGACTTGTGGGTGTCAGGGAGGGTCCGCAACATACAAAGAAGCGTACGATTCATCCTCTCAACCAAACCATTCCCTTGAGGATGATAAGGGGTAGTACGTGAATGCGTTACTCCAGATAGTTCCTCTAATCGCTTGAACAGACGGTTTTCAAACTCTCCCCCATGTCATGGTGCAGTTTTTCCGGAAATCCGAAGCTTGGAATAAAGTCGTTAAAGATCTTATCTGCGGCTGTGACTGCAGTTTTATTCCGTGTTGGATAAGCCTGAGCGTATTTGGTGAAATGGTCTACCAAAACCAAGATGTATTCGTAGCCCCCGGAGCTCCGTTCTAAATGAACAAAGTCAATTGAAAGCATCTGCAGTGGAGCTGTCGTGACAATGGGCTGAAGAGGCTCTCTTGTGTGGAGGCTAGGTGGTCGTTGCTTCAAGCATTTACATGTGTGGTGAATGAAGTGCTATATGTCTTTCCTCATGTACGGCCAATAAAACCTTTCACGGGCTAAGGCTAATACCCGCTCTACACCGAGGTGGCCCATTTCCTCATGGAGTTCACGGTACACAGTTCGCCAAAATTTTTGTGGTAGAACCACTTGCTGGTTACGGTAGAGAATGCCACTCTTTTTGTCAATGTGAAGCTTGTGCCAGTCATTTAAGTACTTGCGGACTGGCGGCGGTTCACGGTGTTTCTGTGTCACTGTGGGTTTCCGTGTGGCTTTGATGAACTTTAACACTCGACCAATACTAGGATCTTCCTGTTGACCCTTCACTAGATCAATTACTCTTACTTGATTGCAGGTGGGAGGAAACAAAACATCATCTTGCGGGAGTTCCTCTTCCTTGTCCGTCAAAGACGTCAACCAGATTGAGTCTCCATTGGCTAAGGCATTAACTGCTGAGATAGAAGCTTGCAGGCTTTCTGGGGAGATTATTTCACTGCAGCTGTCCATATATACCTTGAAATCAGCGGGAAGCCTTGACAGGCTGTCAGCATCTGTGTTTGACTTCCCAGGTCTATACCGTATTTCAAAGTTAAATTCAGCAAGCTCTCCAACCCACCTCAGTCCGGTAGCATTCAGCTTCGCGGTTGTTAAAACATATGTCAGGGGGTTATTGTCAGTGTAGACGACGAACTCCGGTGCGTAGTAAAGGTAGTCTCGGAACTGTTCCGTGACTGCCCATTTCAATGCTAAGAATTCCAATTTACCAGAGTGCAGATGATACTTGCGTTCCGATGGGGTGAGGGTCCTTGATGCAAAGGCAATCACTCGCAT
Source organism: Siderastrea siderea (assembly GCA_964030785.1). Taxonomy (NCBI): domain Eukaryota; kingdom Metazoa; phylum Cnidaria; class Anthozoa; order Scleractinia; family Rhizangiidae; genus Siderastrea; species Siderastrea siderea. The sequence goes on along the minus strand of OZ034969.1, from coordinate 47,797,119 downwards.
AATGCCGTTTTGCGTCTGGTAAAGGACAGCGCCTAAGCCTTCTTGAGAAGCATCCGTGTGCACGATGAATGGTGAACTGTATTCTGGATATGCCAATAGAGGTGGAGTGGTAACTTGATCTATCAAAGTATTTAAAGCTGTCTGGTGCTTAGGCTCCCAGTTTACTGATGCTGAAGATGGTAACTGTCCACTGGATTTGCTGATATTACGACTAGTCACTGTGCGTCCCTCATGAATTGATGAGCTACGCGTCAAAAGATCATAGATGGGCTTCGCCGTCTGAGCAAAGTTCGGAATATGACGACGGTATACACCAAGCAAACCCATGATTCTTCTCACTTCTCCAACTGTCTTTGGTTCCACGCCTTTTAGAGTTGTCACTGCATTCGTAGCTTTAGGATCCATTCGGTATCCATCTCTCGAGATGATTCTGCCGAGGAAGGACACTTCAGGCTTGAACAATTGACACTTTTTCGCTTTCAATTTTACTCCATGATTCTTCAAACGTCGCAAGACGTTGGAAATTGGCTGGTGCGTTCATCAAGCCGAAGGGGACTCTAACCCATTCATATAAACCCCATGGGGTTATGAAAGCAGTTAGTGGTTGGCTTTGCTGTCTAATAAATCCTTGGTGGTACGCTTTCCCCTGGTCCAATACACTAAACCAAGATTTACCTCCCAAGCTGTCCAAAGCCTCTTGAATTCGAGGGATAGGGTGGCGGTCTGGTATAGTTTTCTTGTTCAGTTCTCTGTAATCTATGCACAGTCTCATTCCGCCATCTTTCTTTCGCACACAGACAACACTGCTTGAAAATGGTGACTTAGATTTCCTGATGAAACCTCGGTTAAGTAGGTCCTCGATGTACGCCTTAACCTCTGGGTATAATGGGCGTGGTACTGCAAGGTAGTTCTTTTGAACTGGTTGACTATCCGTTAAGTTGATGTCCATCTGTAGCTCTGGGATACATCCAATGTGATTGTCGTTCCTAGCGAATGCATCCGCTTCTTCACGCAGTAGCTGTTCAGCTTGTTCTCGTTGTTTGATAGTCAGCCCACTCAAGTCCACCTCAGGCATTTCACAGCTGATGCTCCCACTTTGTTTGGGTACTGAATTCTCCTCACATGGATTCTCTTGCTCATAAGATTCTTCCACTGGATCTTTAAGCTTCACTGCAACAGGGGTCACAGAACGAACTTGTTGAAGCCGTCCTAGAGTCACTCTCCCAGGCAGTACAATGTCATGGTCCGAGTCATTGGTGACGGTGACATTTAGGATGGTTGAATTACCTTCTTTTACTACAGTCAACCCCTCGTGTACTTCTAGACCTGGAGGCCACTGCGCTAGCTCATCTGGTTCAAAGAGAACAGGCGTTTTACGCTGAATTGGACCAGTATTTGCACGACACGGCACCGGAACCGTTTGTCCCGCAGGGATAATGCACGTGGTCTTCGTTGACTTTACGACACATAGTTCATCACAATCACTACTTCGAATAAAGTTGACCAAGGCCGGTATGTTCTTTCTCTCACAGCGTATAAAGGAATTCTCCAATTTCTCCACTAATTTATCGTCTCTTTTCCCATGATCCTCTTTGACGATTAACTCTATAACGTTGAAACCAATCAGGGGCTGATCAATATTCTCCTTGGTCACTAAGAATGGCACTTTAATCTTAGTTTCAGTATCGGCTGCTAATTCCAAATCAATTTCTGCCCATCCACTATAAGGGATATCTGTCCCATTCGCTGCTTGCAAACTAATACTGCCTTGTGTATCGAGCAACTGACAAATGTCTCTTACTTGAACAGATGGCAGCTGACTTTTCAAAACATCCTCAGAGATTAGAGACACTTGTGCGCCGGTATCCCATAATACTTCCATCAGTTTATCATTAAGGTAGCACTGCACAGAACACTTTCTACCCACCAGCTTTGCTACGTAATCTTGTTGCTTTGGGGTCATGTGACTACTGAACACACCCATATCTTGAGCATCTCCTAAGCCCTTTTCGGTATTTTGTGTCCTCTCTGAAAGTTCCTTGATAGCCTTACACAGGACCTTGTGTCTAGGCCGGTGATTCTTCTGGCAGTCCACTGAACAATAAAGAACTGACTGGCACGATGAACATCGTCGTAACTCCGTGTACGATGCAAACTTCAGGCAATTAGCACAGTGATGGGACTTTTGCTCTTTGGGTAAGGCTACTCCCTGTCCCGCGGGGGCAGCCTGCGGCCGTTTCCCTGCTGATTGTTGAACTTGGTTCGGCAATACCTTGCAATATGATTTAAACCACCACAGAGATAGCAGTGTGAGCACTTGTCTCCTTCTCCTTTTTCTCTGCACACTCTGCAACCCACTTGTCTCGGTTCTACTCTGTTCCCATTGTGATTGAATCCAGTTGGAGGTTTACTTGACGCTGTTACTGTACTACGAAGTGTTTTCATTTCAGACTGCACTGTAGCCAAGTCAGCTTGAACGGCTTTGAGTGTAGCTAGTAGCTCTTGATCCTTCTTCACTCTGGCATCGACCCCTCCCTCCACTGTGGACACCTTGACAGACTTCGTCTTACTCGATAAGCCGAACTTGTGACTCCTCTCGGTCTCCGCTGACATGGCCAAGCTCATTGCCTCAATCAAATCTTCGTCTGCTACTGAGGGGTTTTGTGTAAGCGGCCTTATCTTAGCGCGGATCGTTTCATCGGCCAAGCCGGTCTCTAGAGCATGGAGGAACAAGCTCTGAACTGAGGAGGCATCATACTTGATTCCAGTTCCTGACTCCTTAGATGCACTGATAATCTTTTGACGAATGGTCAATGCTCTCACCAACAAAGACGGGGGATCTTCTTTCGGTTCCTGGGCCAGGTTTGTAAGCAGTTGATATAACTCGGTGGCGTTTTTCTCATGGAAATGAAAGCGAATAATTTTTCGTAATTTGGGCAGGGTCAGTTCCACCGTGTTTTCCAGGTAACTTCGAAGTTGCAGGCCTGGCTGCACAGCTCGAACTACCGCACTCACTACTTCTTTATCGCTGTACCCCTTCGCAATCCCTGCTTCTATTTGAGACATTAACGCCTGATATCCTAGTTTATCTTTCTGGCCAGGGTCTCCTACCACCCCTTGGATCTTGAAATCCCTTCGGAGAATAGTCTGCTGAACACCTAGCAACGGAATCTTAATAGTGTCACTATCGTCTCCTGAACTGGCAGATTTGCCTTCCTGAACTGTTGCCTTTTTCTTAGATTCTAGTTCAGTCAGTTCTGTCTTGAGCTTGTCCAGCTTTTCTTTCATTTCCGTTTCAGGATCTCCGTACTTATCTTCCATTCCCTCGAGCGGTGGAGGGCCCAGGTGGATCATTAACCATCAAGATATTCAATCTGGTCATCACCGTGCAATTTATTCACAGAATCTTCCACTTTGCGTCTTATGGCCCGAATAATGTCTAACTCTCCCTTTCCCTCTAAATCTGATTCGTCAACTTTCGCTTGGATGGCGAATTTCCTAACTGATTCCAGGTCAAGTGACAAAACTTTACGATCCAACAATATTTGTTTTTCTTCGGCCATCGCTAACAACAACAGCACAACCAACAAGCCTCAGAATAACAAAATGTACCTCTCGGACGCCGACAGGATCTCCGGAACCACAATTCTTTCGGCTGTATCCTTCACACGAAGCGAATCGTTTGCTTTCGGGCTGCAATCCACACATCCACAAGTTACATGACATTAGGGGTGGACCATTTGATTTTTGATGGGGGGGTTGCAGGATTTTTAGGCTGCTAGATATTTTTTTTTACTCTTCCAGCCCTGCAGGATTTTTTTTTTAATCTCCATGTCCTTGCACGATATTTTTTTAATGGAAATTTAAAACACAAATTTTGAAGTTAACTTGACCTTCACCAGCCACTCAAAAGTCACTATTAAAAACCACCTTTACACGCAATGCCTTTTAAAGTTTAGATCTTTCTTTAAAAGCAATAAAGAGTTTCATCTTTATTCAATATACAAAGAAATGCATCTCCACTAGCCTAGTGGTTATGCATCACTTGCCCACTGGGCAAGTGATGCATAACATCACGCTACTGAGAAAAGCCTTCAGACTTGTGTGTAACGGTTCCAACTTGTCCAAAGGGCGAGCTGGAAAATCCATCTTACTTGCACCCTGTTTATTGCTTTCAAAGCAAGAAAGAGGGACTGCAAAGAAGGAGAAATTGAATAGTAATCTGGCTTCTCAAAATACGCATTTAATAGTATTTGGAGTTATCTAGAGTTTCAAAAAATGAGGGTAACACTTTTGGGTTCCTTACTGTGGTGCATGCCTTCTCGAACAGAACTTTCTATTGGTCTGTTGTATTTTTATAGTTACTGTTGCATAAAATATTTATAGAGAAAATTTATGTAGCAACAGATGTTTGAATTTTGTATGTATAGCATTTAAAGCAGTTATGGTAATGGTTGTTTAATGTATAAACTGCAAAGTACAATAAGCAGTCTTTTGAAAATAGCATTCCCAAACAGACCTTTCTATTGTTACTGTTGCATACAATACTTTAATATCTTGTTTTTTATTGATCAAATTATTTATTTTATAAGTCAAAATTTGCAGTATTTAAATATTTATAGAGAAAATTAATGTTACAAAAGATGTTTGAATTTTGTAAATCAAAATGTATAGCAATTAAAGCAGTTATGGTTATGGATGTTCAATATATACACTGCAAAATACAATAAGCAGTCTTTAGAAAATAGCATTCTCAAACAGACCTATCTTATGGTCTGTTGAATTTTTATTGTTACTGTTGCATACAATATTTATAGAGAGAATTTTAACATGTTATTTATTGATCAAATGAAGCCAATCTTGTTTATTGAAGAAAATTTTAAACTATGTTATATTATTCTTAAGGCTCAATTCTTATTGATGGATAAAAATAGACAGTTTCTGCCAGCTTGTGGTTTTAATAGATAAAGACATTTTTAAATATACATTTTTGTTACTACAGTTGTCAATAGGTGAAATAATAAAATTGGTAGTTGACCCCTTTGAATTGTCTTTTATATAGGTACATGATCTATAGAATTACAATACTTCAATTCCTAAATAATAAAACAATCACGTTTTTATTTATGTGCTACAGACTGTTACTATTATTTTCTTGGCTTGAACATAGGCAATGAACACCAAAGTATGTTTTATAGAACTCTGCAAAAACATGGATTACCCAGAGGACAAAAATTAAAAGCTTTTTGATATATTTAATCGTCTTTTGTACTCGTGCACATATCCAGAGCATCAGTTTCACGCGTTTGTATATTTTGAAACCTGCACCAATACAATGTGGCCTGCCTTTTAATACTCTTGTTTGTTCCATTTCCTTTATAAGTAAATCTTACAAAAAATACCTGCACACGACAACTGTTAGGGTGGGAATCTGAATGCATGAATATCTTTGAATCATAATATCCTTCTAGATCAGAGGGTTTACTTTAATAGGAAATCTAATTGGTAAATCACACGTCACGCGCTTGCAAAATACCAAATCACACATCAAAATATGTGATGCCCAGTCTCGTATCATGTATTATAAACTCACAGCTACTTTTGGGGCCGTCACGTGTCACGCAAAAATCCTTTGCCACGCCCTGATTGCGGCTGCTCGATATTTTTTTCCTCCTTAACAATTCTGCATGTTTTTTTTTTTTACCAGAAGCACATGCTCGATATTTTTTTTGGGATTTGCACAACCCCCCCCATCAAAAATCTAATGGTCCACCCCTTAGAGCACTCGGGTTTCATCGTCCAAATTAGAGCACAAATCCATCAAATTTCCACTGAATTTCCTCTCGATTTACTCTCCCGGACAGGCCCCCAAAATGTAACACGGAAAACACGACCAGCAAGAATGGCCTTGTGATTCCAAGCTGTATTTCACTGTATTGTTGCTTCGAAGCAAGCTAGAATACACATCAACATGGCGGAAAACTACTCGCGTACAATTCACGTGACAACATTACGTCACCTTAATTTCGGTCCAGTCCTTCGCATCGATTTTAATATAACAAGTACAATTTCCGTTCCTTACACAATTATTTTTAGTTAACAGTGAACTAAATTTGCATATCAGTGTACCGCGGCCTCAAATAAATTGCGCGAGAACAAATCAAACTTTTTCCCCGCACTCTGTCCTTCGATTAAAATTAAAACAGTAAATGAAACTCACATTGAAATTCAAAGTCAATGACAACTTTAAAAGAATTGGTACAAAGCAGTGAATGTAGTCTGATCAAAAGCGCATCAAATTTGCATAACGCTTGAAATTTGACCTTTTCAATGAACGTCGCAATGGTATGTAACGCAACAATTTCACATGTGTCTCGATGATATCTGCTTTAATATAGGGGCTGAAAACCCTTTGCTGGGATCTGCTGTATTGTATTTGAGCTAAACAACCGAAGAAAAGCCTACGATCGCTTTTGTGACAGATCTACTGGCAGTGAACAGCTTTCAGCCGTCATGTTACCATAAACATTTTATTGACCATGACCATTGAAATGTGTCTGGGGCATGTTGATTGAGTTGAACGTGTCTCGTGTGTACGAGTGAATCATCGTCCTTAGATAAGTCGTTTTTGACGAGTTTTTCTTGAAGAGACTTAACTACACCAAACTGGAAGTTACTCTCCTGAAGATCCCCCCATGCCTTCGGAACTCCAGTCCAACAATCCCCCCCATATCCTCGGAATTCCAGTCGACGTAACCCCCCCTCCCCTTCGGAATTCCGAGATGCCGCCCGGGCTTGGTATGGGTATGGATATTTTCTGGAACCACCCATTAAACCAAAGTACGAATTATGCGATGGCTTAATCCAAAGCTCTTTCGTTTTCAGTCACAATAATGAAACACCCCAATCCACCACAAATGTGCAAGGGGCAAAAACTTTCAAAAGAAAATCATTTGAGTTTAGCCTCTTAAGTGCCATTGTCTGAGAAAGTGTTCCAGAGGTTGGAAATGGGGGTCAACCGATTGCGATGAAACTTGCTGCAGAAGTTAGCCTTGATGAGATATTCCAAAAGCCAATTTGGTTGTGTTTTCTAACTACTGGCTGAAACGTTTCAGGGGGGGGGGTCCCATCTGGGGCCTTCAATTCACTGAAAATCTTGTTTTTTAAGGGGTAGGTTAGGAGTTCAATAAAAACAAAACTAAAAATCCTTTGGACTCATTAATGGTATGGTGTGTTTCTACTATAATTACTCTTTCAGTTCATATGTAGGGATTTGGCATAGAGGGATCTGGCAGTCAGGGGTCTGGCACTAGTTTTGGCCAGATTTTGAAGTGAAAACCTCTACCCAAATTTGCCAAAGTTCATCCCTTTATATTTTTTAACTGCCTTCCTGCCTAAAATTGATTCTTCTATCAGGAGTTACCCCAATGTAAGTAGAATCCAAATCAATTGAGAAAAATTTGGCCCATTTATTTTTTAGGGGCTTTTAAGACCTATTTGCAGTCACACCCCAAAACTCACATAGTGTCAAAAGTAATAATTTAACAGCTATCATAGCTTTATTTGTGTTTAAACAATTTAACATGATTTGGTCAGGCCTACTTTACTTACAAAATCTGTGAGACACAGTAACTTTGCTTTCAAACTCTACTTGAGACTGTTAAACTGCTGCAGAACTACAAAATCAGTACAAGAAACCAATCTTGCTCTATTTGAAAGGTAAACATACAATACAATAAAGCTAGTTTGCACTCTAATAACTGAGTAGATGCTCTGTTACACTTAGTTATACTGACAATTCTTCCAAACATAGCCTTGCTTACTTACCAAGCTTTTTTAAAGGTCCTTCGCAATTTTAGCCAGGAAGGCAGTTAAAAAATATAAAGGGATGAACTTTGGCAAATTTGGGTAGAGGTTTTCACTTCAAAATCTGGCCAAAACTAGTGCCAGACCCCTGACTGCCAGATCCCTCTATGCCAAATCCCTACATATGAACTGAAAGAGTAATTATAGTAGAAACACACAATACCATTAATGAGTCCAAAGGATTTTTAGTTTTGTTTTTATTGAACTCTTAACCTACCCCTTAAAAAACAAGATTTTCAGTGAATTGAAGGCCCCAGATGGGACCCCCCCTGAAACTTTTCAGCCAGTAGTTAGAAAACAAAACCAGATTGGCTTTTGGAATATCTCATCAAGGCTAACTTCTGCAGCAAGTTTCATCGAAATCGGTTGACCCCCATTTCCTACCTCTGGCAAAAGGCCAATTAAAATTGGCCTTTTGCCCCTCTAATATGGCAGTTATAAGTGATAAGTCTCTTTGATCAACTCCTTCTTAAAAAATAAAACGTGTTTCAAAGAGGTCCATTGACTGGGTCCATAAGGTGGTCCAATTGACTGGGTCTATGAGGCAGACCAATAGACCAGGACCAAGAGGTGGCCCATGGGACAGAGTGCACAGGGGTGATCCATGGACAGGGACCATAAGGTGGTCCATGGACAGGGTGCATGCTGCATGGGGTCAACTTCCCTAAGTAAATTGCAACATTTACGCATAAATATCACTTAAGAAAATCTAGCTGCCAATATAAGATCATAGATAACCAACAAAATGAGAAACCGATCAACTTCCAGCACTTTTTCATTTTTCGCAAGTTGTGCATATTTTCTTGCATCTGAATGAGTTGAAAGCGAAAGCGAGTTATTACTTGTTTACTGCTTTCAGTTGAAGTTTCTGTGGAATTTTTTTAGCCTATCAAGTTCCCGTCTGTGATAAAATTAACCTTAATGACGACTGTAGCTGAAAAGAAAAGGGAAAGACATCAAAATCTTACCTTGATTTCAGGCGTCACAATGCCGGAAGTAAAACGGTTATTCGGGCACCTACATTTCTGCACACAAACCTGTAGTCGACAATTCAAAAGTTTGATTGCAGGCGTATTGATGTTATGAATGTTTAGGAGGCTATACCGTCAGCTAAAAGAGCTCACAAGTCAAGAAAGACAAACTGCCGGGCCACCAGCGGCGATCGGTGTCAACCTCGTCCCCAGGGCCTTCTCCTCGTTCAAACTGGCGGTCGGAGAAACCCCTGGCCGAGGCTGCTGAAATACTCCACGAATCGTGGAGTATTTTGTCACGTGACACATAATGAGATGGCTTTTTCGAAGGTTGTTTCCAGCATCTGGTGGCCCTGTTTGTTTTCTGCAATCGGAAACCGTTATTCAAACAAAACGAAGACATTTCATCGTGTTTGCGTGACGAAATTCTAACCAACTTTCGGAGCTACTTTGGCAGCCTTGACCAGGGGTTTCTCCGACCGCCATTTGGAACGAGGAGAAGGCCCTGGGGACGAGGTTGCGATCGGTGTTTCACCGGAAAACGCTTGCTACTGCGCGCTGCTGGAGGAATGGGGAGAGATAGGAGAAATTTGCGTGACTTTCGGATTCACCCTATACTGACGTGACAGCTTCTGAATTTCGAGTCACACGAAGAACGCCAAGGACAGCCTGACGTCAACTTTAAAGGTGAACGCTTTCTATCATGAAAATGTTGCAAGGGCCAACCGGACAAAGCAAAAGTACCGGATCCTGCTGGATATAGTAAGCACCCCCCAGTAAGCAAAATACACTGGAATAAACAAATAAACAAAGGAATGCTGTTGTGTGTATTTTATCAAAGAAAATATTACCTCAACTGTACAGTCACCCTTTATTTGTTTATTTGTTTAACACAACTTTGAAGATGACATTTATTATTTTCTTTCTGATACATAATTCAAAGGTGCCAAAGACAGCAATTTAGAAGACTATAAGTGCATTTCTTCCGACGTAATGTTTATCATGAAACCTCGTCAATTCCAAGTATCTGCGAGACTTTGAACAAAGAAACCTTTGTCTTTTGTGCCGAACTCGGTTTCTGTAGCATGAAGGAAGTGGATTGACAGAAGTATTACCACTTCCCTGAAAGAGATCCTAGTCAATCATAGAGTTAGCCCCCCCCCCCTGCCACCCGAACCCAAACTCCCTACACACATTCATCCCCACCTGTGCGGTGAAATCAAAGTGTTCCAAGTTTCAAATTCAATTTCTTCTTTTAAGACACACAAAAGCATAAGTTTTTGGAAAAGATCTCCAGGCTTTTACGCCCCGACTTCAATTTATTATATAAAAATGAGTCTTTTCAAGTCACATGTCACAATAGATAATATTTGCACTGTAACTGTTTGGAGCGACTATCTTTCGCGACCCCAACACTGATTTGTTCAATGCTTGGCGTGACAGCAAGTTCTCGCGATTACAAAAATCGCGTAAATCTCTGCTAATAAAGGTAGTGGCATTATCAGAGCCCACGTTATTTTCATCAAGCGGACTTTCTTTAACTTCACTCGTCGACTGTGGGACCGCGGGCCGCCACGCTCAAGTACTGTGCCTTCAGAGTGACCAGGTATTGTAAATTTTAGCCAAGTTCGGTGTTGTTGTTCTTTTTTTGTTTCTGGTGATTGCCAGACTCGTAAGCTAGCCGGCGAGCAGGCTCACTTGGTGAGTTATTCGCACAAGGAACTTAATGACAGAGCTGCGATTGCAAGAAGAATAGGGTGCCGGCTCGTAAAGTTACTCACGCCCATATAATTCACTAAGTGAGCCTGCTTGTAGCCTACTCATTAGCGTGCTCTATGTACTCATTAAGATGCTTTATGTAGTGCAGACTAACGAGGGCTTTAAACAATAACTGGGTTACATGAAATCACTTTCAATACTAATTTGCTTCATAATTTTCCTGTGCTTTAAAACTTCCGCCACTTACTTAACTTTACACAGTTGCGCGCCGATTGGCTGAGTGAGTGTGACCATATTCTACGTAAGAAAAAGAAAATGGTGCACGCCTACATAACCTGCTGTAAACAAGAGAAGTTTGGAAGAATTCGAGTTTATGTGATCCAGAGCCGCGGGCGAGGGTTTAGTACGTTCGATTTCTTCCAAACCCCCTCAAATGCTGCATCAGGTTATGTAAGGTCTCAGCCAAACATCATCCAACTGGTGCTGAAAAGAACTTTGTTGTGCCATCGTTTGATATAATAGAACATAGGGTAGCCAAACGCGTTTAACATAGCGAATTCCACGATGTTGAATGGCACTGAATGGAAATATTTATTTTTCCACACACACACAAAAAAAACAAGTGACGTCATGTCTGTTTATATAACCTCACCTGAAACGCTTTGTGTATATGAGCAAAACTTTATGAAGAAACATAATGGTCTCGATTTGACTAATCATAGCGGGCGCAATTCTTTGAGTTACAGTCGATTGTACTTGAGGGCGCAGACCTGTAAATCTGAGAACAGTTTTTGATGGCAATCAATCGTACAATCATCTGAAATTAAAAATAAAAACAAAAATTGGGTTTAAAGTCACCTCAAGTGAGGTCGACAGCCTACTAGGTTGAGCAGAAGAAAATCCTCGGGAGCGGGAGCGGGAGCGGGAGCGGGGTCCAATTCGGAGGGGGGTGTGGGGGAGAATACAAATCCGCTAGGGCACCAGATACAATAAAATACAATAGTTTATTAGTTCTTCTAACTTGGATTTTCAGAACTAATTTACATTTTACAGCGCGGAGCGCGCTACCGTTTCCACTAGACCAAGATTTTTGACACTTTTCTGACACTTTTTCGACACTTGTTTGATTGAGGGGCGGAGTTTATCGAACCGTTTGAAATTAGCGCACGTGAACTAGACGCCGTAAATAAGATAACCGAGTCGTTCGTACAAGTTTGTATAGACAAAATTTCGCGTTTGTCACTTCGCTCATTGGCTCATAATCGTGGGTATCCGTTTTGTTGCGTCGTACAAATACAAATTAAAACTTAAATCTGAAAACGTGAAAAGGCTTAGCATTGGCAACTGAACAAAAGTGTCACAGTCTTTGCTCAAAATTGATTTTGATGCAACAATTTGCACGTGCGGAGCTGTCAAAACGTGCATTTTTCACGCTTGAACAAACGTGTAAAAAGCTAGCTTGTTCAAATTTAAAAAAAGACAGGAGAAGAGGAAGAACAATCAGCTGCATATTACTCATATCGAATATTCGTGACAATTGATGTAGAACTAGTGGTTATTTTAGTTATTGATTTGTTGATATTCACAAAATTATGCATATCGAACACTTGTTTGTTACAAGACCATTTCCGCCCCAGTGAAGTTTCTATTTTTGGCTCAGGTCGTGACAATAAATAACTTTTGGAAGAACATTGCATGCAACAGATACAAAAATATTCCTCGTAGTTGGGTGGTAACTCACTAAGAAAGTATTTGAAAATCTTCATTTTGTGTCATCGTTATGTATAATTTTATCACACAATGTTGAGCGAAAGTCTAAAATAGCACGAGAAATGTAAACATTCAACAACAGAATAAAAGACGCATAATTCAACACAACATAATGTTTAGTTTTGAGGCATAAATCGCCAAATTCGAAACACAACTGGTAAATCTAGCTCACTGACTCTCAGAAGTATTTTCCGATATATCCCTTCATCCACCGAACGAGCTCGAACAAACATCTCTTGAAAGTTATCTGTGTTGTCCACGTTTAGATTCACATAACCGCCGTCTTCGTCCTTGTATCGTATTCGCAAAGTGTTGGACGTGTGATGTCGCAGCCTCGCAGGTCCGTCTGATATCCTCCACAAGCGAAGAAAACGAATAATTTCGTACGATTCCATCGACAACGTCTGCTTCTGTATAAAACTTTACCAATTCATCCTGGCCGTACTCAACTTTTATTTGGAACTTCATGCCGGCCGACTAATGTAATTGAAGTGTTAAAGTCTAGACTACCCGTCCCGCCACATATCAATCACTGTCAACGCCTACTTTGACGTTGCGGTTCCTTTGTTAAAAGTGTCAAAAAAGTGTCAAAAATTCATCAAAAATCTTGGTCTAGTGGAAACGGTAGCACGCTTCGCGCTGTAATATTAACCTGAATCTCTATCACTATAAATTTATAATATCCAAAATAATAATAATAATAATAAATAATAATAATAATAATAATAATAATAATAATAATAATAATAATAATAATAAAATTATGCTAACCAGGACAGAAATGGATAAAAAGATAATTAAAGTACATTGTCTTCTAACCTCTGCATAGTTCCTGCATTGCGTATCTCTTATATTCTCTGTAGCTAGTAGAGTTCTTTGTTTTCGCACCGAGAGTATTATATGTCTTTACAGCAGGATAGAAAAAGGAACGCTGAGCAACTGATGTACGACAAAGGCGAAGGTTGAGATGGTTGTTGCATCTAGTTTCATAATTGTGAGTTTCTGATCGTGTAGGCAGTTTATTAGTTAGATAAACAGGAATAAGTTGTGTAAACACATTTATACACCTGGGTGGAGAGAGACAATGTGGAGTAAAGTTTCTTGTCTCAGAAAACAACACACCGACCTTCTGATGTGAAGTCCAACGGGCCAGTAACTACTACACCATCGAGCTCCACGACAGTACAAGAGAGTGTTTAATTCTTTGTCTTTCCAAAAGACTTCAACATAATTTACATATATACATTTTACACCTTAAAAAAAACAACAAATCCGTAAAACTAAACTATCCGTAACTCTGTTTCAAAAGAAAGTGCTTTCCCCTTTACTATTTCACCAAGGAAGATCAATGTTCTCTAAACTACGTTCAATTTTACGAATGAAAAATTTCTAGGGAAACTTTACTTCTGTGTCTTTTACCTATCTGACAACTGGCAACATTTTTCATTAATATTCAGCTACTAATCAAAGTATAATCGAAATTGATATTCGTCGTTTATTTTAAATTTAAAAAAATAACATGAAAAGGTAGTCCGAATATAAGGTTTGCGTGCACTGGGAAAGAGCAGGAGTTCAAGTCACGTGACATTGAAGATGATTGTTCTCGTACACAAGTTTTTAGTTTCTTCACTCAGTCGATGAACTTAAAACTCAACATCGCACCAAGGTAGTACTTGTTTGACAGCCTCTCGAACATAACTCTTGTCTTCTTCTGAACATTCCGTTCCTTTAAGGTCAACACGGTTAAGATTTGGAACGTTGGTGATGCGTGGAATGATAGATATTACTGCGTGACCCAGTGGATTGTCACTCAAGTTCAGCCAGTCCAGATTAGGAATGAATCTACAGCTCTCCAGCAGACCAAACAAGTCACGTTCATTCATATGCAACTTAACAAGATGTAAAATTTCCAACATGGGAAAGAAGCAGAAGCTTTTGGTGAGTGGAGCTAGACTCCCCCTCACGCTAAAACATTCGAGATAAAGTTCCTCTAAAGGCAATGTCTTGTAAAATCCGTTAAACAATGCTATCACTTCCTCAGCATTTAGAATGCTTCCACGTGAGCCAACTAACGTGAGTGTTTCTAAGGACAACATTTCTGGAAGAACTCGGCCGAGCGCTGCGGCTGCTACTGGAGTCACGCTAATTCCTCTCAGTTCCAATCTCTCAAGAGTCTTGTGAGTGATGGACAAAATCAGTGTGGTCACTGCCGCAGCGGAGCATTTAGTCAAGTCAAGGCAAAGATCGGTAATGTTATTGAACATGGGTAAAAAGCCTGCAAGCTTCACTGCTCCAGCTGATGTCAAGATGCACCTCGAAAAAGGAAAAATTTTGCTAACTACCAAATCACACGGACCGGGATTTGATACTTGCTCCAGGAAATCGCATACGTAGTCGTTGCCCCCTAAACCTCTTCAAATGTTTAGATCTTCTGATCATTCCACCAACATCTTTCATTAATTCGCCATCCATATCACCAGCAAGTTCTACAGAAGTTAAGAGTTTGAGACATGACTGGTTTGAACACAAATTTGCGAAGGGAGTTGCAGCAGAAATCGTAGCTGCAGCTTCGGTGAACACCCTGGTATGGTCATTACACCCCAAGTTCAATTCTGTGATGTAGAACTGGATCTGGCCATCACGGCAACACAGTATGGAACTGAAAAAGCATTGCATACATTCAACATTTAGGAAATTTGCTAAAAAGTCTCTTAGTTTGATCTCTTCCGAACTCTCAGTAATTCTCAGTGGGGTATGGGAGAAATCTAGGAACTTTACCAAATCATTAAGCTAGACTACTGATTCATCTGGAAACACTGCCGAGAAAACAAAAGTCCAACAATGTGCTGCTTCATGTAAAGCTTCCGCCTTTGGTAGTAGTTCAGAAGGTGGTCTGTTTAGAAGGACAATTCCACCAGTGCAATCAAACCAATGTTTTACGAGTTCACTCCCTGGGGAAACTTCTTTAAAGCAATTCAAAACCAAGTCATCAAATCTCCTTTGCCTGTCAGTGACGTCAAACAGTGGCACGTCTGTCTCATTTTCTTCATCTGGTATCATCTTCGATAAATCCAGTGAAGGGTTCGAGGTTCGCACAGTCGCCAAATGCTTGAACACCTTCACTGCTCCATCATTAGATAAACCACAAATGAACAGGAAAACATTCTCCAGTGCCATACAATCTTCCGAAGTGCGGGTGTGCTCTTCAATTCCACCCAAATTGCCCTCAGGAACACACCTGTGGGTGATGTACCATGCTGCAAGATACTCTTGTATGCTCTTGTGAATAAAAGATACCACCTCCATAGGTTCCAGACTGGGTTCTTCGTACTGAGACAACTGAAGAAGGCCAACGATGAGACTTTTTTCACCACGCACTTTGTCAGACAGCTGACCATACTCAAACAACTGATTACCCTTTAGAAGAGCTTCCAAAGCCATCTTGCCCATCTCTGTTAAGATCTCTTCGTAATCCTCTTCTTTTACTTTAGAGACCTGACTGGGGGATTGCTTGTTGTGGCTGTACTGTAAAATGTGTCGGATGATTGTTTTGTACAATTTAGTTTTCGTTTTGATAAGTTCCATCATCTGTTCCTTTACTTGCTTCCACAAGAAACAAAAAAAGAGAGTCAGTAACGGCACTCTCGCTAGGTCGTCCAAGTCATTGTCTACAAGGAAATCCAAGAGATCTTCAACCTGGTTTTCGCTATCCAGCATTTTTCTCATAAACTCCTCTTGATCTTGACTGTCAAACCCAGTGATCTCAGCGTGTTTGTCGGCAGATTCTTGCAGCTCGTTAGCTCTTAAAGATCGAGTGGTTACCAATACAGTGCAGTCTCTCAGAATATATCCGTTGAATACTTCGCAGATTGGAGAGTTGCTTCTGCTGCCAAACTGGGCTTCTGCTTCGCTTCCGGTGCGATACTCATCGTAACCATCAAACACCAGTAGAACCTTCTCTTGGTTGCTGTGGATGTAACTAAGGAGAGCGTCACTTAAAGTTTCTTTGTCCCTTGGAAACAGATGAGAGTGGTTACTAACCTCTCTTAACGTCAGACATCTGGACACTTCTTTGAGGTTGATAGCAACAACGAGGTCGAACTTCCTCAGGGCATCAGTCTGATTTTTACTCATGTCGTCCTCACCTTTACTTGATGTCAGTGAATAATCCTCACTTGAAGTGTCTTCGTCGTCCTCACTTGATGAATCTTCGTTATCTTTACATGTTTGTTTGTTATCAGCTTCTCTGATGTCGCTGTCATCTTCACTGTCTTGGAACTTCCTCAAGGAAGGCTTTTGTTCGACATCCGTCTTCTGGTTATCAAGTTTGGCCCAGTCCAAAGTCAGTTTCTTGACAAACGTGCTCTTTCCAATTCCCGTCTGTCCTTGCACGAGTATTCTCTTAGGAACAACACCATTCTTATTTGCAGCGAAAAGGTCGGTATAGTGCCTCAGCTCAGACTGTGATGGCCCAGCAGGGGTTTGTTCCTTTTTCACCCAGGACAGTCGAGTGTACATCTGGTCAAGTTCCACCTGACAAACTGAAGACCACACAGAGGTGGGAACCTTGGCTGTTCTTTTATAATGTTCCGCGAGCTTACTTCGATAGGTTTCAACATCAAAAGATTCCACATTGGAAGCCTCTGATTACGAGAAAAAAAAGAAAGAATTCATAAATATGATTCAGTTCAGGTAACAGTGAGGTTGTGAGGTTACAAAAAAAAACTTACTCAAAAGACCACATATCAAAGGCTCCTGAGAGGTAACTCGTGAGGAGGCCAGGCTTACGCAAACTACTTTGTGGCAGATGGCACATTTACCGACTTTTGATAAGAACTGAAGTTGGCAGAAGGCGCGTATAGTACAGATGTTGGATGGCACATTTAGCAACTTTTGATAAGAACTGATAAGAACAATGGCATGCATTAACCTAGACCTGTCCAAAAGAAAACCAAAAGCAAAAGATAAGCCCTCAGATATGAGGATTTCCTTAAGAGCAGAAAGAAGATTAAACGGTCACTTGTTTTGATGAGCGTATTTAAATTTGACAGTTTTTACACTAATAAAAGACCAATAAAATTGCGCACTGAATTGCTCTCAAACACCGGGCCGTGAATGAAAGATGCCCACTGCTACAAGGCAAGGTTAGAGAAAACGTAGCATTCACATTACTGAGGACACTGAGATTAACACACAAACGAGTCGTTCCACATCTAAAAAAAAATTGCCAAAGGAAATTTCTCTTTTCATCTCAGGTCACATATTCAGCGCGTTGTTTTAGTTGCTAACCTGCTTTGGCATCCTTAATCCTCTGACAGTTTTTAACTTCTTGTTCCAGTCTCGCTACTTTAACATCTGTTTTGGCAACTCTTTGCACCAACTGTTTGTACACAGATCCTGTAGGTGACATTCATAAGGCATATTGATTATACACATAACGCAAAAATTTACCTTGGAGTATAAAGAAGAAATACCGAAAATTTTAAAGTGCATAATCTTTGGATTCTCTCCTCCTCCAGTCATCACTCTACCAAGCAAAACAAAACAAAAACAACCCAAAGAACATTTAGAAGTTCCCTGATTATAAGACCTGGGTGATAGAAGTCCCCATATCTCAGTAATATAATGTATCTCTCGTAGTGTAACGTCTTCATTGTAAGCCACGCGTATGCTATATAATTCAACATGGATTTTCGTTAACGTTACACTGTCAATGACGGATGTACCGTCGAAACATGTCTGCGAAATTAAAACGTCGTTTCGTTTTGCTGCTTCTCCTCAACCTCGTGTCCTAACATTAAATAAAGCTACCTTGATTGCTACAATGGCTACCTTTTATAACGATTTTTAAAGTTTGATGACTGCTAACAGGCATTGAAAACACAAAAATCCAAAGAAACGCACCAGATGACACCGAAATTTATAAGCAGTCTCCAGAGTGGAAGCATTGCTTCCTGTGGCAAAGACTTTCACATTTTACTCACTGTGGTGTTTAAGCAACCTTCCATTAGGGGAGACCTGTAATTGGTCCCAAACGTGTCCACTTACAAGAGCTTTGACTGTAATTTGGTTAATCGTATCTATAACAAAATGCTCGATTGAGACTGATTCTCCGAGCGCCTATTTGATACGTAACTGGAGAGTGTTCACGTGGGTGTCCAATTACAGCTTCCAATTTGAACTTTTTGCAATTGGACAGCTGTAATCGGACAACTACGCTGCGCATGCGTCAATTAGGTGCAGTAAAATGGGTTGTTCTCATAGCTGTTCCCCACATGCTTGCAAACCTAACAATTAAAAATATATCCCCGAAGGGGACGTGGATTTTCTAATCTCGCATTTTGTTATAGATACGGTTAATTGGTAACTGGACTTCGTGTCGTACAACTCAGGGGTAATCATGCTCGTAATTTCAAATCATAATTTCGATTGGATAGCGAGCAATTTTAAAACTACTCGCCTGATTACTCATTCAATTGTACTCCACTCAGCCCAATTACCATTACTTCTCACCTTTATCAATATGACTTCTGACATTCTCCTCCAGTTGTTTCACTCTCTCATCTGTCTGTGCAAGACCCTCCTCTATTCCTTGCACTCGGATCAGTAACTCTTCACTGAGGGTTTTCTCAACGGACACTAGCTTTTTCAATATTTCTCTGTTCTCTTTTAATTGGTGTCCTTGTAGCAGTGCTTCAAACTGCTCGTCATGTTTCTCTAGTTGAAGACTTGTTGAAGTTTGCTGATCTTGAAGGGAAGAAAAAGCAGTCTGCATTTCCCTTTGCTCTTTCCCCTGCTGATCCAGCGAAACGTGAATGGCAGCTTGATCTGCTTCAAATTTCTTGTACTTCTTGATGAGTTCTTTCATGTCTTGTTGAACCAAACAAAGTAGATTCTAATCTACAGCATGTCCCATACACAGCTGGCTACCTACACAAAGAAAAATAAAAGCCTTAATAGTTAGCAAAACACATGGCTATCTTGAACAGGAGAGAGAGAATGAAGTGAGGGACTGGCAGGGGCAAAATGGGATGGGGGAGGGGAAGGTTTAAAAGGAGGGCGAGATTTGTCTGTGTTTTTAGGTGTGCCCATGTTAGAGAGGGTTTAGGACTCAGTTGTCCACAGTGAGGGGTGTGGATGGTGATGGATGTGTGAGGGGTGATATGAATAGGGTGCAGTGACAGGGCATGGGTAACGATGGGGATATGAGGGATAAAAATCGATGAAGTGCATGATGGCAGAGGTTTAAGACACAGGTACGACTGGTAGGAAGCGTGGATGGTGATGAATTTGGGAGGGGTGGTATGGATAGGATGCAGTGATGGAGCATTGTACCTTGGCCTGCTTAGCAGGTGTAAATGGGAAGGGAGTAAGGGGAGTGAGAAAGTGGGACAAAAAATGGGGAACTACCTCTTCTCCATTTATGCTTGCCATGCAGGGTAGGTGTGCCTAAGGATGAGGGGTGGGTAAGGTGGACAATGATGGGAATATGATGGATACAAAATGGAGGATGGATAAAAGAGGTGGTATGGTAAGCTTTCATGTGAGGTACAGGACACTGCTCAGCATAGCTACTTATTAAGCTTTTTCACCCAAGAACAACTTCTTGTATTATTAAAACTGCATTTAGGCCCCAGACTGATTTCAGTATTCTGTTAACCTTAATATAAGGTACACTGTCAGTGACACTGCACAGGAGTGCTACCCTATGTTTTTCCATCTCAGAACAATCTCTAACAGTGGATTTAATCCATTCTTAGTCCACAATAGAACATGGCAAAAGTTATGCCAATGTATGTTAATCTAAAAAGAAAGGAGGAGAAGGATCAATATTTTTTGCCGTTTCTGCCAAATCCCCCTCGAAAGCCAAGCCCCTAGTTTTGACCACACTCTATAAATATAAATCCATTTTTGACAGTTAAATGAAGGTTTCAGAAGGAGGTGCATGACAATGGATGTGTGAAGGAGAAAGGTCAAGAGTGTTGTGCTAGGGTTGGGATGGGGGGGGGGGGAGGTGTCAGCTGTGTGATAGCTAGGGGTGAGAGTAGATGGACTGGGATAAAGATAGCAGAGAAGTCTTATTTGTTTGCACAACAAGTTTAAGGGAGAATGATCTGTACAGAGTATTTTGCAAAACAAATTAGGAATACCTTTTGTTTGCCCGTCAGTAAGTTGATCTATCATTGTCTTCTCCAGACCAGCAGTCAGCCCCAGACTTTCCAACAATGCCTCCAGCTTAGAGAAACAATCCTTGAAGAAGGCTTCAGTCCATTCAGTCACATCAAAGTGGCCCCACTTGTTCCTGGGATTTTTCCTGACATCATCAGCTGATGTCTGAGTGAGAAAGGAGAACACAGGTGTAGGGAAGTAGCTTTTAAACCCCAACAAGCGAAGAATGGCAGTCAAGTCCAGTGACTCATCAAAGGCTGAAAACTGAGCAAGGTAATCTGGCAGATATAACTTGGCCAGGTCTACTGAATTGTTGATGCCGTAGTTGTAGAGGCTTCTGTTTTTACCATGCAAATAGAGATTGTTGTTCACATTCTGAAATTTCAGGTTTTTAAGGATGGGATCAGTATTGACTTGATAAAAAGTCAGTGTCTTTAGAGTGCAGGGCGTGGTCAGACCATTGCAGTAGGCATCTAGGTTTGCATAATGAGTGTCCATTCCTTGTTTGACAAAATCCCGCAAAACTGGAGGAGCAACTTGACGCATGGCAATTCCCACAACAATCCATCTTTTCTCCTCATCAGACATCATCCTCAGTGCTTAGAAGAAAAATAAAAAGATATATTAGTTTCTGTAGATTGTGCTCATTAAATATTCTACCATTTTAAAAGGTTAAAAACATATACCTTTACTTGAGTTGGAGAAGAATGATAAAAAATTACAACTAATATAAGGTTTGCCTCCTCGTGTGCCATCACTATCGAAGGCAGATAAAGGATAGATATCTTGTGCAAATAAAAATCTGGCAAAATAGACTTGCCATTTAAGGTGATTCCATTCAATTGCATTAATGTGCATCCTCTCTGCACAACATTTTTTGCGTGATTAGTGCGCACACAAGCGCGCCCTCTTCAAATTACTTGTCTGATAGGTTTTTTATGAAAGCTGAGCTGTTCAGAGAAATAAATGGTCATTTCCTCCTAAACAAGCTGGGTACCCACTTTTTTAACACATAAATTCATATGGCACACAGTAGAGTACAATCTATCGCGATTTTAAGAAAACTGAAAATTCTGTTTAGAGATACTTTTATTTAAATGCCGAAAAGAATACGTCTTTTTAAACACGAAGACGCGCTATAAAAGGAGAGGTACCTAAGGTACCTCGAGATCATTTGTCAATGAACCTCGCTAGCCTACAGACGTGAAAGCGGCGCACAGTGAGAAGCTCACAAAATAAATTCATACACACACTTTATGTGAAGTTTTACTAATAACAACTAAATTATTTTAAGAATAAATTGGCTAAATTTTATATCTGGATCTACCTTTTTGGTTCTTTGTTTGAAAAAACCTTGCCTTTTGTGTGACACGGCAGCACGCGAAATCGTGGTAGAGGAATTCAAATTATAAACGATTACTCCACAAGCGTAGTCTGGAGACAGGAGCTTTTTGAGTTATATATTTTCTTTGTCGATTTGAGAATATTATTCTACTGAACTTTTTAAATATTCACGTCAGTATTTCTTGCAGACTAAACCATATGCATGATCTCAACAAATCTAACTCTTGTTTGAATTGTGTGCCTTTTCATAACATTACGAGCTAAGCAACTTGATTCCCTTTTAGCGTAGGTCATGTCATCGCATTTCCCTATACATTTGAAACTTAAATATGTTTACTTGGTAGCTAGCCAATAAATCAAATGATATTTGTCGCGAAAACTCACGGGTGAAACAACACTATAATGCAACCATTTGAGAGCTAAAAGACTCGAACGTGCTACACCACGATATAAGCTGTCAAGCACTGTGCGGCTAAACACGAACATACAATTCAGAGTACATATTTCAACATAAAATTAGAGCGATTTGCAATATTTTACCTATATATAATACTTTATAATATAGAAATCCACCTGAAACAACTCCAGTCTGTGCAATTAAGATACAAGTCGAGTATCGCCGCAATATAAAACAGTCGGCCGGTAAAGCATGTCCGTGTCGAACAACTGGAGCCGTTCATATCCCGGGATTGTATCGAACCCATAACACTTCCCACACTTATGAATGCAGCATCACTTTTATTGGGAGCTACGCAATGCTGTTAGACAAAAAAAGAGTAGTGTGCAAATATCCTGCTTGTACAACTGAGCCCAGAATCGCCAGTTTTCTCTTCATGGGTCAAAATGCAAAGCCCGCGACATCTGTTTATGTGAATACATTCCACCCATGGAGTTCACCTCCAGGTACATTTCGTGGTACACAAGAAGGCATCTTTTAGGTTTTTCCCAGAAGAATCAGCCGTAACAATATCGACAGTCAAAGGTAAATGGACGATAAACTCTCGAAGCAAAAGCAATGCATTCAAAGCGCCTTGATTCGAAGCAAAAGCTGACTAATGAAACGGCCAAACGCCCGCCGTGAATCTAACAGTGAACTTTTCTTTCACAATCTACATAGTCATTTATTAACCATTAAACCAAAGTTTGGCAAGAGCATGCTGTGATAGGAAAGTCCACAAGCCATGCATTTTGAAGGCTCAGAGAGGTTTCATCCGACTGAGAGGAGTCTGTGTGCCATTGTGCAGCATCTCGCGATTGGGAGAGCCGTTACAAGCGCGAAATTCAAATTTCGTACGCTAAAATATTATATTTGAGCTAAGGAAGGGTCGTCCCTGCTGTTACTTTTAATTTTATCTCATAAAGTAAGTAATTTATAATCGAAATTCAACAGCTGTAGGTAGCATTTGACCTGTTTTTCGAATAACGAATTTTCCCCCGTTCCTCCCGTAATCCGCCATCTTTGATTTAAGTCGTTGAAGCAGTGATTTCGTGACAAAGAGGGGGAGGAGCTATCCCTTTTATAGCGCGTCTTCGCGTTTAAGGTACAGCAGGTTATGTATGCATGTGACAAATTCTTTATTTTTTTTTCACATCCTTAACTTCTGCGAACTAAAATAGTATACAAATTGCAAGATAAACGTATATTTTGTCGAATTGTTCCAAGCAATTAATGAGCAATTAAAGTTCTCATTTCTGATTACTGGGGTCTCTCGGAAAACCTTGCAGGTCGTAACTATTGCTGGCTATCCATGTTGTGCAAAAACAAGCTCGGTAACCCCAGTTTTTATTGCATAATTACCACTGGTCTTAGAAAATTTTAAATACCCCTTTCATTTTGATGGAATCACCTTAAAACAAGTTTGGTAAATACATGTAGCTAGTACAAAATGTAGATCACATTTCACAGGGCACAGCCATATTGCCTTGCTTGTTTAGTGAAAATCGAAGACTCGTTTCGTAAAAAAATTCGCCGTAAATGCGTCACGTAGCTTAAGGACACATCGAAGTATTTGTCACGTTCAAGTGGAGAACCAATTCAGCGGAAAATTTTTACTGATCGAACGTATCGTACTACTGACTGTGCAATCCCCATGAGCCTTCTGATCCGTGACCAGAAAGATCGCTTTTGTCTAGTTGCTCTTAATTTATCAAAGGTAGGATAGAATTGTGCTTGAGGTTCTGTAACAAAATAAAGGACCTCTTCCAAATGCTTTTACTACCGGTGTTTCGACCTTAAATTTAAACCGACTGATCCAGTGTTTATTTTTGTTTCTCATTTTGATTTCCTTAATTTTTTGTTTTTGGCCATAAAAACAAGCGTAACTAAGCTTAAAACTTTGCAGACCATATACCTCGGAATATAATCTTGCAGATAAATACTATAATCACTAAAATTTTTTTATGGCCAAAAACAAAAACTAAAGAAATCAAAATGAGAAACAAAAATTTATAAACACTGGATCAGCTGGTTAACTTAAGGTCGAAACACCACTAGCAAAAGCATTTGGAAGAGGTCCTTTATTTTGTTACAGAACCTCAAGCACAATTCTATCCTACCTTTGATAAATTAAGAGCAACTAGACAAAAACGATCTCTCTGGTCCCGGATCAGAATGCTCACAGAGATTGCACGTACAGTAGTACCATACATTCGACCAGTAAAAATTTTCCACTGAATTGGTTCTCCACTTGAACGTAACAAATGCTTCAACGTGTCCTTAAGCGTCGTGGCACATTTACCGCAAGTTTGTCTACGAAAAGGGTCTTAGATTTTCAAGTATATAGATTTAGCCAAGCCTAAAAGCAGAGCCGCCAAGGAATAAATTGGTGTTCGTTTCTCAAAAATAGTCCTGAAACTCTTCGGTCTGAAATATATTTCGGGGCTTTTTTTGGCTCGTTCGCTTCCGAAAGTGTTTCTCAGAAAGCCCGAAAGGGTTACGAATTGTCCTCCAATTCTTTGGGGATCTGTTCTGTAAAACCAAGCTCGAAAGGTCATTCTAGAGGCTGAGCACAGCTTGATTTTTTTTTCGGGCATCAAACTGAACACGTTTTACTCACGAGCCGTCTTGCTTGGTTTTTGCGATGTTTCCATATCCTGTCATTAACTGTCAAGGCTTGTCAAATCTCCTTGGATTATTGGCTGTTCGCTTGAATGAACTTCAAACGGCGCTCATTTACAACAACAAAATTTAAATGGGTTATCTTCATCGCGTTCGGATGTTAACAAATAACATGAACCAGGGTCCGAAATTAACTTTTTTATGCGAGCGCCAAGTTGCGACTGAAATTTTTTTTTCAGTCGCCAGATGGAAAATTTTGGTCGCCAAAAAGTGTCCGTAAAATTGTTGCTTCACAGCGAAACGCGAAGCTTTTAAAGACATTTCTTCGCTCAAAACATAATCTTACTCGTGAACGATCGCAAGAGTCAGACTGCCATGAAAAAAAGGTATTAAATGATCGTGTAGCTTACATTGTAGTTGAAAAGGAGTTTTGTTAAATAGATAGCTCTCTTAGTTTGAAGACTGAACATGACGCCACTTCTTCTGACTGTAAAGTGTTATTGAAAATTTGTAGAGCGTTTCGTTGAATATTTAATGGCGAAAGGAAAGCCTGTGTTTATGCGATGCGCCCACGGTATGGTTGTCAGATGAAACTGCTGACAACATGGCGGCCGCTAAATGTCGATTACATTGCGTGGATTACAACTGTTGTGGAGGTCATGTAACAGGAATCTTACCTTCGTTTTTGATCTAAATTATTTTCTATGGAGATTAAAAACTTCGAAAAGACAAGGGGTAAGTTTCTGCTGGAAATCAAACGCTAATTTTTCCATTTAAAACGAAATTAATTCCTTGAGCGGCGGTTCAAAACATTAACGAGGCGCTGAAAGTTAGTCGCCTCCTGGCGACTAGCCTTGAAATTCTGGTCGCCAACACTCAATTTTCAGTCGCATTGGCGACCAGCTGGTCGCAATTTCGGACCCTGTGAACTACCACTATTAGTCTGGTCAAAAATTTGTACAGGCATTTCACCGGCATTTTACTGGGATTATCCGAAAGAAGGATTTTGGGAGCTTCGAAGCACTTGTAATAAACTTATCGAAGAAATGTCACGTAGGCTTTTATAGCAGCCGAGAAAAAATTCGAGCGCTTTGAAGAAAACTCATTACTTACCGGATAAAATAGCTTTAAACTCAAAACTGCTTCGCTTATAGTTACTTAAGTAACCCTTACATTTCGTTCTCTAACTTGAGACCATAGAGATTGAAAACAAACAAACACCAAACATGCTTAAATCTATGGCATGAGTTTTGCGGCTGCAAATTGTTTGAAATTTGAGCGCTTTTAGAATGCACAGAATTATTTTTGGAAGCTTTTCGGATATAATAGGTTTAAAAAGACAACTGCTTCGCTTATAGTTTTTTAAATATTATAAACTGTTATATTTCGTTCTCTAACTCAGTAGAGACCATCAAGATTCAAAACAAACAAACACCAAACACGCTTTAAATTATGCCGGCATAAGTTTTACGGATGCGAAGTAAACCTATCTAAAGTTACCCGCTTTGACGAACGCACAAAACTGTTTTCGGAAGCTTTTGCCTTTAAAGAAGCTTAAGCCTTTCAAGAAACCTCTTTTTCAAAAGCGACGATGGTCATGCAATTTCCCACCAAGAAAAACGCCGGTTGCCCAAAAGCACCGCGCGATTTCCCGCCAAGAAAAGATGGCATTCTCTACCCCCCGTCGGGATGTCTTGGGACTCCCCTCCCCCTCCCGCAGAGTCTGTGCGGATGGACGGACGTACGTACATACGTACGGACCGTCACGTGACTATTACGTCACGACCAAAATTTCTCGGATCGATAGGTTACCAAATTTGCTTAGCAATGGAGCTCCGCTGGCGGGCTTTGCCCGCAGGCTCCGCTATAAACAAACAATGTAAGGCAATATTGCTGACAAACGACCTTCGTGTACTTCTCTGTGTCAGAACACACAAAACAGACTCAGGGATTTGGTGCTCGCTGGTTGCTTAAAGCAAATTATATTAAATTTAACTGTTTTTAATCAGTCCTATAACCTAACCAAAAATTAGGTAGGTAGGTAGGTGGGTAGGTAGGTAGCTTTATTTTAGCAGGGTGGCCCATTCAGCTCAAAGGCTGGTATCCAAAGGGGCCCTGCATCTAAAAAATATTGAATGTATAGAATAGTTTATAAGAAGGTAAAAAAAATTACAAATTCTAGAAGGTTTTTTAAAAAGCTAAAAAAATCTATCCTAAGATCCTAAACAATAACATTTCTGAGAGGATAAAAAACTAAAAATACATTAATTTTCTACAGGTTATAAAATACTACAAAGTATTCTATAAAGCTAAAAAGAAGTCCCTTGCTAGGCAAGAGAGAACGTCTGCATATTTTCAGCATTTGATATCTGTAAGGGATTAGTTCATTAAAATGTTTGGCACCACTTAAAATAAATGTGTTTTCTCCAAAATTGCAGTTGACCTTTGGGAGATATCTATTTTCTCCCTGGTGCTGCAGCCATGTACATTCATTTGGTATTAATCTCGTAAAATATGTTATGAAAATAGAGCTCATGAAACTAAGGACTCAAGACAAATAAAAACAAGGTATTTAATGAATTGTTAATTCGCTTTTATCCATAGAAACAATTTTTCCGTTATTCCGCAAAATAATTTTGGGTTGACATAAAGGTGGTTGTATTACTGAACTCCAGTTGATATCTTCTGAGTAAACTGCATGAGGGCAACTTTTTGGTTGTGATTAAGTTCTTTTATGTATTTTTTTTCCCTCGAGAGACACCTAGTTAAATTAAGTTTATAAATTAATGTTCAAATTAATGTTTCACGACCGTTGCTTGCTCTACATTTGAATTTGTCAAATGAAGCAACAAAATACTTCCCATGATCCTTTTATAGGCTCGCTCCATGTTTAAATTAAACCAAAGTACGAATTATGCGATGGTTTAATCCAAAGCTCTTTCATTTTCAGTCACAATGAAACACCCCAATCCACCACAAATGTGCAAGGGCCAAGAACTTTCAAAAGAAAATCATTTGATGAGTTTAGCCTCTTAATTGGCCTTATGCCCCTCTATGTCACTCATAAGTCTCCTTGATCAACTCTTTCTTTAACAAATAAAAAAGCCAAAACCGTGCTTTGTTCTGTGATAAAGCACGCAAGGAAGTGACGAGAGCACGAAAGAAGTGTAGGGTGAACACGAGCCGCAGGCGAGTGCTTCTCCCTACTTCTTGAGTGCTCTCGTCACTTCCTTGAGTGCTTTATCACAGAACAAAGCACGATTTTGGCTTTTTTATTTGTTTTATAATATAATTTTGCTCACATTTGTAAAGAAACTGGCTTTTAATTGCAAGAAATCAAGTTTTTTTCATAGCTTGCAAGTGCGCGCAAGAAAGGTTTTCAGCTTGCCAGCGCGCGCAGAATGGCGTCACGGGCTACTCCGTGCATCTGTACTCTGATAAAGCACGCTGTTTCAACCAATCAGAGCGCGCGTTATATCGAAACTTTATTATAATAAAAAATAAAAGGTGTTTCAAAGAGGTCCATTGACTGGGTCCATGAGGTGGTCCAATTGACTGGGTCTTTGAGGCAGACCAATAGACCAGGACCAAGAGGTGGTCCATGTAACACGGTGGACAGGGGTGATCCATGGACAGGGACCATAAGGTGGTCCATGGTCAGGGTGCATGCTGCATGGGGTCAGGTGGTCCATGCCATGTTTTGTAAACACCCAGGTCATGGTGGACCTGAACAGCTCCTAAAGTTCACTGTGAAAACAGCAAGTTGTGTGTTTTCATTGGTGTAAAAGTTGGTTTGTATACAAACAACTGAGACAAAGTTCAGCCTCAAAATAGCTTTGCTGACACACTCAAAACCTCTCTTCAAGATGGCCAATGTACAAGGCTGAGGATCTATATTGTACTAAACACCACTTCCCTAAGTAAATTGCAACATTTACGCATAAATATCACTTTAGAAAATCTAGCTGCCAATATAAGATCATAGACAACCAACAAAACGAGAAACCGATCAACTCCCAGCCCTTTTTTTATTTTCTGCAAGTGGTAAGCTTACATATTTTCTTGCATCTAAATGAGTTGAAAACGAAAGCGAGTTATTACTTGTTTACTGCTCTCAGTTGAAGTTTCTGTGGAATTTTTTTAGCGTATCAAGTTCCCGACTGTGGTAAAATTAACCTTGATGACTGTAGCTGAAAAGAAAAGGGAAAGACATCAAAATCCAGATCTTACCTTGATTCAGCTTGATTTCTCGACTCCTTCAGGCTTCAAAATGGCGGAAGTAAAACGGTGTATTTGGGCACCTACATTTCTGCACACAAACCTGTAGTCGACAATTCAAATGTTTGATTGCAGGCGTATTGATGCTGTGAATGTTTAGGAGGCCATACCGTCAGCTAAAAGAGCTCAAACGTCAAAAAAACACTTCCGGGCCACCAGCGGCGATTCCGTAATTCGACTAGAATTATCCGCGCTGCTGGTGGAATGGGGAGAGATGGGAGAAACTTGCGTGACATTCGGATTCACCCTATACTGACGTGACAGCCTTTGAATTTTGAGTCACGCGACTAAAGCCAGGGACAACCGGACAAAGCAAAGGTACCGGATCCTGTTGGATCTAGTCAGCAAAATACACTGCGATAAACAAGTAAACAAGGGAATGTTGTGGTGTGTATTTTATCAGAGAAAATATTACCTCTGCGGTACAATCAGCTTTCTTTGTTTATTTGTTTATCACAACTTTGAAGGTGACATTTATTAGTTTCTTTCTCATACATAATTTAGAGGTGTCAAAGACAGCAATTTGAAAGATTCTATAAGTCGGTTTCTTCTGACATAATGTTTATCAAAAAACCTTTGGTCAATTTCAAACACCTCTAAGACTTTGAACAAAGAAATCGTTCTCTTTGGTGCCGAACCCGGTTTCTGTAGCATGATGGAGGTGGATTGGTATCGGAAGTATTACCACTTCCCTGGAAGGGACCCAAACTCCCCACACCCACCATGTGGTGATTGGAAATCAAAGTGTTCCAAGTTTCGATTTCTCCTTTAAAGACACAAAAGCAGGAACTGTTTTGAAAAAGAACTTTGAAGGAAAATTTTGCGCCCTGACTTCAGTCACAGTGGTTAACACGCCACCAAAGTTATAAACGTGTGTTCATTGTAATGAGTCACTTATAGCAATAGACAGTGGTACCTTTATGTATATCTAAACTATAGAGCAAAATTACTATACTTTGTTCTGACTTAGGGTATCAGCCACCCTTCAGTACCGTACATGTCTACATAGATTTACATAGGTTAGGTTCCACTCCCTCCAGAAACAAAGAAGGCAAAAAGAAGAAGAAGAAGAAGGCTAAAAAACTGTCTCAGATTTTTGGCAAGTGCGTTTGGTCTTCTTTTATCAGCAGAATTGTCCGTACATGAGTTATGCGAAAATACGGCGAATGTATAATTACATCAGAACAAAAGCAAAGGAATAAAATCAAGAGATAAAACACGGTTTCAAATCGCGGTATACGTGAACGCCCTGTTTACAGATAAAACGAACACGATACAAGGAAAGTCACTCGGGAGATTGCGGTAACATATCTGAGATATGAAGTCTGTCAACGAAGACTCTTGTCTAATGTTTAGAGGTAATTAAGCTGCCACACCACTGCAACAACTTTTGTAGTAGTCAGTACGGTATAGTGAACTGCACAGTTGGATAACTACAAAACAGCTTTATTCTGTCTATAAAGAAATTCTTTAGGTTCTAAACCTTGAATTTCAATCAGCTTTACTTCGTTTCTAGTACGGGAGCTCTGGGAAGGAAATAATTGTTTGGGAACCTCAGTGACACTCTATGTTTCGGACACGAACCATGTCTAGTACATGAACAAAGAAAAGGGGACTATTTGGCATGCAACCACGGAGTCGTCACCCTTCTTTGTTCCACGACTCCTGATTCGACGCTACTTGTTTTAAGTGATGCTGCGGGTTGCCGTAACAAATTTAATACTGGGCGATGTCCTGTACCACCCAGCGTGACTACACTAGTGTCGGCAAGAATGACCTTTTCTTCACAGATGAAACGTTGACATCATCGCAAGTTTTGCCCCAGTTTGCAGTAGATTATTCGCTCTCGATTTCTATGCGTGATAGTTGATTCGGCCTTCGGCCTCATCAACTATCACGCGATAGAAATCTCGAGCTCATAATCTAATTGTTAAATATTTATATAATATGCGAGAGTTAAAGTGTTGCTCACAGGCGCTCGGTTGCGGAGTGGGTGTATGCATGTGTGGTATATTTACAAACCTATTATTTCATTTGTTTTGTTGCTGTTGTTTATTTTGTTTTTTTGTTATTTGTTAATTTATTTCTTAATTTATTTTCCTTTTCAATGGATTTATAGGCACAAATTATACGTTGTAATTTTACTTAAGTACACTGTTGTATGTTGTTTGTTATATTTTTTTCTACTAGTAACTATAATCTTTGTATCTTAAAACATTAATAAATAAAAATGTTAAACAACAACACAAGCCACATGCAGCCCACCCAGCAGAAGCTTAGCACTTTTCTGTGGCCTGAAGAAACTTAGAGTATCGCTGCTACCCCCCTGGTTGGGATGCTAGTCCATCGCAGGGTTTCCCCCAGCTGTATGTCACCAGTACTCATTTAAATACACCTGGGTGGAGAAAGACAATGTGAACTTTCTTGGCTAAGGAAACAACACGATAGCAGGGACTAGGCTTCAAACCACCGACCTTCAGATCTGATGCCCAGCGCGCTAACAACTACACGATCGCGCTCCATGACAGTTCGCACGAAAGACTGTTTAGTTCTTCGTCTTCCCGACAGACGTAGGCATAATTTACATGATCATATACATTTTATATAATTCTTTTTCAAAAGAAAATGCTTTCCCTTTACTATCCCACAGAGGAAGATCAATGTTCTCTAAACTACTTACAATTTTACGAATGGAAAATTTCTCGGGAAACTTTACATCTGTGTCATATACCTATCTGGCAACTGCCACTATTTTTCATTTAAATTCAGCTAATAATCAAAATATAACCGGAATTGATATTGATCTTTTATCGTCGATTTCACGAAAAACATGAAAAAGTAGACCGAGTATGAGGTTTGCGTGGACTGGGAATGAAGACTTCAAGTCAAGTGATAGTGAAAATGCTCGTGTGCTCTCGTACACAAGTTTTAGTTTCTTCACTCGGTCGATGAACTTAAAGGCAAACATTGCACCGAGGTAGTACTTGTTTGACAGCCTCTTGAACATAACTCTTGTCTTCTTCTGAGCATTCTGTTCTATCAAGGTAAAGACTGTGAAGCTTTGGCAGGTTAGTGATGTGTGGGACAATAGATGTCACTGCGTGACCCAGAGGAATATCTCTCAGAATCAGCAACGCCAGATTAGGAATGAATGTAAAGCTCTCCAGCAGACCACACCAGTCACGTTCATTCATCTGTAACTTATCAAGATTTAACCGTCTCAACTTGGGAAAGAAGCAGAAGCTTTTGATGAGTGGAGCTAGACTCCCCCTCACGCTACCAATACTAACAGTAAGTACCTGTAAAGGCAATGTCTTGTTAAATCCACCAAACAACGTCATCATTTCGTCAGCTTTCAAAATGCTTCTTGGTGAGCCAACTAACACGAGTTTGTTTAAACATAACATTTCTGGAAGAACTCGACCAAGCGCCGCGGCTGCTACTGGAGTCAGGCTGATTTCTCTCAGTTCCAGTGCCTTGAGAGTCTTGTGAGTGATGGACAAAACCAGTGTGGTCGCTGCCTCAGCGGAGCATTCAGTCAACTCAAGGTTAAGACGGGCGATGTTACTGAACACAGGTAAAAAGCCTGCAAGCTTCAATGCTCCAGCTGATGTCAACATGCAGATACCGTGAATCCTTAAATAACACGGTCCGGGATTTGATATCTGCTCCAGAAAATCACATACGTAGTCACCGCTACTTAGAATAAGGCAAATGTCCTTCAAATGTTTGCAATCTCTGATCATCCCACCAAGATCTTTAATTAAATCGCTATCCATAATGTAATCAAGGATTACAGAAGTTAGGAGTTTCAGACATGACTGGTTTGAACATAAATTTACGGAGGGAGATACAGCAGGAACCGTAGCTGCAGCTTCGGTGAACACCCTGGTATGGTCATAACACCGCAAGTCCAAACCTGTGATGTAAAACTGGATCCGGCCACCACGGCAACACAGCATGGAACTGAACTTGCACCTATCACATTGAACATTCAGAAAATTTGCTAAGAATTCTCCTAGTTTGATCTCTCTCGAACTCTCAGTAATTCTCAGTGGGATATGGAGGAAATCCAGAAACTTCTCCGATTCAAACAAGACTACTGTATTTTTTCTGAAGTCTCCCTCAAAAACAAAAGTCCAACAACGCGCTGCTTGATGCAACTCTTCCGGCTTTGGAAGAAGTTCGGAAAGTGGTCTGTTTAGGAGGACAATTCCACCAGTGCAATCAAAGCAATGTTCACTGTTCCACAGTTCAATCTCTGGGGACAATTCTTGAAAGCAACTCAAAACCAATTCATGGAACCAACTTTGCCTGTCAGTGACGTCAAATAGTGGCACGTCTGACTCGTTTTCTTCATCTGGTATCATTTTCGATAAATCCAATGAAGAGTCCGAGGTTCGGACAGTCGTCAAGTGCTTGAACACCTTCACTGCTCCATCCTTAGATAAACCACAAACGAACGGAAAAACGTTTTCCAATGCCATACAATCTTCCAAAGTGAGGATGCGCTCTTCAATTCCACCCAAATTGCCCTCAGGAACACACCGGTAGGTGATGTACCACGCTGCTAGATACTCTTGTATGCTCTTGTGAATAAAGGATACCACCTCCATGGGTTCCAGACTGGGTTCTTCGTACTGAGACAACTGAAGAAGGCCAACGATGAGAATTTCTTCACCACGCACTTTGTCAGACAGCTGACCATACTCAAACACCTGATTACCCTTAAGAAGAGCTTCCAAGGCCACCTTGCCTATTTCTGCTAGGATCTCTTCGTAATTTTTCTCTTTAACTTTTGAGACCCGAGTGGGGGAAAATTTCTTGTGACTGTACTGTAGAATGTGTCGGATCATTGCTTTGTACAATTTAGTTTTCGTTTTGATAAGTTCCATTAGCTGCTCCTTTACTTGCCTCCACAACAAACAAAAGAAGAGAGCCAGTAACGGCACTCTCGCTAGGTCGCTGAGATTATTCTCCGATAAAAATCGCTGTACATCTCTCGCCTGGGTTTCGCTGCCCAGCATTTTTTTCATAAACGCCTTTTGGTCTTGACTGTCAAAACCAGTGATCTCAGCGTGTTTGTCGACAGATTCTTCCAGCTCTTCAGCTCTAGACGGTCGCGTGGTTACTAAGACAGTGCAGTTTCTCAGAATGCTTCCGTGGAATATATTGCAGATTGGAGAGTCGCTTCTGCTGCCAAATTGGGCTTCCGCTTCGCTTCCGCTGCGATATTCGTCGTAGCCATCAAACACCAGCAGAACCTTCTCTTGGTTGTTGCGGACGTAGCTAAGGAGATCATCAGTTGAGGTTTTGTCATCCTCTGGAAACAGACGAGAGCGGTTGAAAACTTCTCTTAACGTCTGACATCTGGAAACTTCCTTGAGATTGATGGCAACAACGAGGTCGAACTTTCTCAGAGCATCAGCCTGACTTTCATTCTTTTCATTATCCTGCAACTTGTTAAAGGCAGCAAATTGACCGTCAACAGTGTTTTGACCATGACATTTTGCCCAGTCCACAGTCAGTTTCTTGACAAATGTGCTCTTTCCAATTCCCGTCTGCCCTTGCACGAGTATTCTCGTAGGCACAACACCATTCTTGTCAGCAGTGAAAAGGTCGGTATAGTAACTCAGCTCAGACTGTGATGGCCCAGCTGGGGTTTGCTCCTTTTTCACCCAAGACAGTCGTGTGTAGATCTGGTCAAGTTCCACTTGACAAACTGAAGACCACACAGAGGTGGGAACCTTGGCTGTTCTTTTATAGTGCGCCGCGAGTTTACTTCGACAGGTTTCAGCATCAAAAGATTCCACAGTAGAAGCCCCTGATTATGAGAGAAAAAAGACAAGAAATAGTGAATTAATAAACACGATTCACTTCAGGTTACAGATAGGTTACAAAAAAAGTTTACACAAAACAGACCTCAATTGATTCTTTCCGAGTCGCCTGTGTCACTGACTGAATAGACATCTTTCTCATGTTATTGATAAGCTACAGAACGTTTAAATAAAACCAAACTTTAAAAGATTTACTTACTATTCCTCTTTAAACAGGTAACGTTTCCTGGAGTCGTGAAAAGATGTTTAAAGAGGCCGTTTAAAATTGAAAAGGTTTACTATAGGCCACTGTAGCAGACCGGTTCAATTTACACTGCTTCCATTGGAACTGCTTAAATTTATAAACTTACCCTCTATATACTCATTGCCACGATTCTCAAAATTGATATGATTTGTAAAGTTAATACCATGCATTTTTGCCATTATCTGACAATATTTTAGCAGAGAATAAAGTACGAAGGCAAAAGTGAGGCTTTTACAAAATGGCACATCTTTATAAATACAAGGCCTCAAATAAAGGCCAAACTCCATTACTACGGACACTACTGCGACCAGAAAAAGAAGCCGTATAAACGGGTCCGTATTTAGCAGTTAAATTTTATTGAAAATCCACGGGTCGGTATCAAGAAATCAGTCCGCAAAAACAAAGTGCCCGTATGTAAGCGGGTGTCTGTGATACGGGGTTCTAGTCATTGTACTGAGTGATAGTATGGCAGAAAGACGGGCGTAGCAAACATCACAGCGACAATTCTCTCAAATTAGCCTGGTTACAGTTTTGTCTTTAATATAGCAATAACTAACATTTTCATGTTAATTTTTGGGCCGTAAAACTTAAAACAGAAGCCGATCTTTCGTCGATCAAAAGGTTATGGGACAAGATAGCTCCAAATTAGCGACAAATAGGACTTTCTTCAACAAGTACTCTGAAAACGTGAAATAAGGTAAGACTAAATGCTGCTAGTATCCCACAAACAATTCCAGTTAGCCAAAAATCAGAGGTACAAGAAGAAGAACAAAAATAATAACATACGTATTTCTGTAAGGTCATGCCACAACTTTTGAGCAAAGTAGAGTTTTTGTTGAAAGTGAAGTTCAATTTTGCAATCGTGTACAAACATTTGAAGAAGTAAAAATAACATGCGAATGCGATGCTATCAAACTTTGGAGGAGCTTATAAATTAACTAAGCCAAAGCAATTTTATGGTGCATAGCATGTTAAAAAAGGAAGTAAATCCAACAAGAGGGCACATTAACTGCACAAGGTTTGGCTCCACTCCAGGGAGGATCATATAAATAGGACACCTTTCAATGCAGCTGTTCGTTCAAAATGTTTACAGAACGTTGTCTATACAACAGGGAATTACAGTCAATCAAGTAATTGTCAGCTATACTCTAGTGAGCATCACAGTACCTTTCTCTCGTTGAAATAGCTTGCTTGACCCTGCGCTAGTATCTTTACTACTGCTTGCTTGTTGCCCACAGTTACACAGACCTTAAAGAATAGAAAGACGCACAATCGCCATCACTTTGAAGGTTTTTTAAAATAAAAAACACTGAAGCAAAAGTACACAGAAACCAGTAAAACAAGTATAATTTTTGCTAATGAGGAATACAGTTGTACCCTGCTTGTTGTACCCTGGCGCATACCATCAACATTACCACAACACAGCATCCTTTATTCTAATATTTTCTACCAGTAAATTTACAAAATATCAGAAAAGAAGATAGATACCGGAAACTATATGGCGAAAGTTGTCTTCAGCTTTCAGTCAAGGTGCTGGTATAATCAGTCGAGGGAACAAGTGCCATTTGATGGCGAAATCTTTTCTCCGAGAAAAGACTGAGCCCACGATTTTCGGCATTTGGCCAGTGGGCCACTCAGATATGAATCCCCGAGATCCCCGAGGCCTCGATCACCTCGAGTGAAATACCAAAAAGGGCTCCATTTTTAAAACTATTTAACCTGAGGACCAGTTTATTCTGTTGCTTCGAAAGGCGGCTAACTCTCAACGTGGAAGAAAAAGCAGACCGTTTGAAAATATTTATCAGGACAATAGCCTGAGAAAACAGCCGACGTCTCGCGAGGTCGCCACTTGAGCCCTCGCGAAACGACGTGTGAGTAACGAGCGCAGAAATTCCATACTGATGACGCGTCACTACCCAGATCTTGGTAGTGCTTCTGATTGGTTGAAACGCGCGGGAACTTCGTTTCAACCAATCAGAAGCATTACCAAGATCTGGGTAGTGACGCGTCATCAGTATGGAATTTCTGCGCTCGTTACTCAGAGGTCGTTTTGCGAGGACTCAAGTGGCGACCTCGCGAAACGTCGGCTGTTTTCTTAGGCTATCAGGACAACTACGTACTCGCTTTTAAATTTGGATGACATCTATTTTAAGAATTGTTTGTGACAGGTCGCATAGCACAGGTAGGGACTAGTAACGAAGTCCATAAGTCGGCTGAACGAGTGGTCTCTGAAATATCTTGAGCATGGAATGGATGGGAAAACAAAACTGCCTCTCAACAAACACTGATTGCTATCAACGATAACGATTTCGCCGTCCTGCTTTTACTAAATCCGTGCGTAATCCGATGTTTGGACCCAACTGACTGACACTCTTATGGATTCAGAATCGTATTCTTATTCTTTTCAATTTTTCACTTTATCACATTTCAGTCTTGATAATGATGTCAGCGATCTCAAAACGTTGCCTGATGTTGCTTTAAGATTTGTATTTATCGCAAAATGCTTGAGCAAATGAGCAGTAGTTTGTCTTGAAACCAAGAATTATGAGCGCTTGAACCGTATAATAACACTTCAGTTTCAGGTCGGAATTTGTGGTTTTCTTGTTGTTCTTCAATGTGAATTCCTTCTGAGCTTGAATAATAAAGAGTTACAGATGTGTTTGTCTTGGAAGAAGTTTCTTTGTTGGTCATAAACGAAGTCAGTAATACTAACAAACTGTTGAGAGTTATTGAGAGAAGAATCAAAACAACATGCGGACGGCTGAGGAAACAGCAAGTTTAGCTCTTGTTTTTTGTTTTGCGCGTTATTTCAGCAGTTTTTTTTCCATTACAAAATTAACCTGGATTAGAGTAGTGGTCATTGGGAATAACACAGAGTTAATAAGGCTTTTAAAGCTTTGAAAATTTAGAATTACTTTGTTCTCTGGCCGGTAAGTGCAAGAAAACTCTCATGCAATCAGCTGTTTCCCGGTCCGTTAAGTCAACTTTTTCTTCAGGTTATGCATTAATGCGAAAAGGGACCGGAAAAATATTAAACCCTCTTCTCTTGGTGAAGAATACTTGTTTCATCACAGTTATCAGCGAGGTGTAAATACAGTTCGAAGCACTTTTAATATAAGCTTAATTATATCTTTTCTCGCGCCTTCGTGGAAACCTGTCTTGAATCATGTCAAAACCACGAGTGAATCGCGTTTAACCCGAGCTTAACTGCCTTACCTAAGATCAGGTAACCTTCTTTTCTATCGGATCTTTTAACGTGCTTTGAATAACGCTATATTTTAACCTTGAAAAGCCGTAAAAGCTAAACGGTTTTTTAATTCAGAGTTGCGCCCCGCCGAGGTTAATGAAGAACAATCTAAATATGTAACCAATTAAGCTTCAACAAACTATCTTTAACCATTATTCAACAGTAAAGCATAAATTTCAGAATTTCCAACAGCCAAACTTCTCGCCGATACTGCCAAAGCATGTCTGGAAGTAAGCTTATGGCCCGCAGATTCCTCCGTGCTAGAGACGCCACGTTAAAACTTGAAAACACTCCTTTCTTTTTTGCGCACGAGTTCGTAGTTCTTTCTGATTGGACAATATAAATCGGAGCTTCTTCGGACCCCTTCGGGCATAGATACGAAAAAAAGAGGTACTTGTTCCCCCGACTGTTATAGTCACACACCACTAAAACTGGCGTCAGCGAAAAAATCTTAGTGCATTTGAGCGCATGAAATTGGTTCTCTGAAAAGCTGCAGTAAGGCCCTTAAGTGTTAAGTAATACAGTGGGTGCCTTCAGTACCGTACTGGTTTGTTCCCATACATCACGTTGTTAAGTGTCACAACTGTTGGACATGTCGTGCATTGACACATTTGTAATTCGATTATCACATGCAGGGATGTGCTGTAGAGTTTCAACCCAACAAACAAGAAGAAAAAGTTCTGACAAACATTTCCCACTGTGACTGTCTTGAGCTGTCTGTACTCTGGAGCTTCATTTTTTTCAAGGAATAAATCTTTTTTTTTTTTTGTTGATAGCTAGTGGCAGATCTTCCTTTCCATAGTAATAAGATCATAGTCCTGCAACATCTTAGCCAATCCTTTAAGGTTCCATGTAAGGTTTTATAACTGTCTCCATTCAGTTTAATATTTAAAATATTGACAGACCTCTGTTTCACTAAGTGACTATATACATACCTCAGGGCTCAAGACTAACGGTAGCCAACTAGTCACAGACTAGTAGAAATTCCGTTTTGGCTAGTAAGTTTTGGGCTTTCACTAGCCATTTGGCTGGTGAAAATTTCAAAGCACTAAAGAACCAGATGGAAACCAAACTAAATATTGCTTCTGCATGATGATCGGATCACAAAAGCAAATTGAGTGAGCAGAAACTAAAACATATTCCGTAGAACTGAAGGTTATCATAATGTTCGTATGATACTTGTTTTGTTCTGTTTTGTTATGATACTAATTCTTGTCTCAGATGGCAACGTTTTCTCAGTCATTTCTACGTTCGAACGAAACTAGCCGTCTTCAGAACGTTTCACCATACGTTTCCAAAGGTCCATTAGTGCGTTGATGTGATATTTGTCTACACGTTAGTAGGTTCACACAATTCTTTAGTCTTCTGTTATCGACTTGTTCCCATTAATTGCTACGTTCGTACAACAGTTTCTCTTCCCAGCGCGCGTTTCTCTACGTAACGTCTTCACAACTTTTCTCCATACGTAAGTAGGTTCTTCGATTTATTGGTCTAGCCTTCTCAACGTTTCTTTGTACGTTAGCGCGTTCGCACGACATTGTTCTGGTCTTACTAAGGTTTTCAGTGTGTTAAGACATTCGTACGATAAGTCGACACCGCTTAGCGTTTCTCTGTATGTTAGTACGTTCATACGGCATTAGTCTTTTCAACGTTTGCCCGTACGTTAGTGCGGTTTTAGTTGTCTCACTACCGTTTCTCCGTAATTTATTGTCCCACTGTAATAATTCAGTTTGTCTGTTCGGCGTTCTTCCGTACGTCACACACATTCCTACGGAATTAGTTTTGTCTAATAACCTTTCTCCGTAAGTTAGTAGTTGCGTATTTTATTAGTCTCTGTATTTTGGTACGTTGCCACCGTTTTTTCCTACCGTAGTGCATTTGCAACCAACGTGTTTGATATGACTTCTCAACGTTTCTCTGTACCTTAGTAAGTTCCAACCGTATTAGTTTTTGTTCTGCTTAATGTTTCTCCGCACTAATAAATACGCTTATAATTTACTAGTGTTCTCTTGTAGACCTTTTTCCGTACATGAGTTGAGTGCTGTACCTTACAACGTTCGTACAATGTTAGTCTTGTCTTCCCAACGTTTCTCCGTACGATGACATGCTCATATAAGGTTAACTGTTCGAGTTATCCGTCATGATCTGACCGAAACGGGAAAGAGAGGCGTGAACTACATCGCGCCTTGGAATTTGCCCTGAGGGCACATAGTTCTTTGTATTCGTGTGAGGATCTTTAACTGTTGGAAAAAATAGTCAACATTCAAGTTCTTCACTCTTGAGATTACAGAGAAGTATGTTTACAGTACTTAACTCGGCTAAAAATTAGACATATTGAACACAGTGTGAGATTATACAAAAAAGCCTGGCTAGTGAAAATTTATTTTGGCTAGTGAAATCAAACCTTTCACTAGCCACTTGGCTACTAAGCTGAAAACTTAGTCTCGAGCCCTTTATCTTTCTTTGGGTAACCAATAATAACACTTACCTTGACTATAGTGTGGCCACTCTTGGAAAATGACAGGGTCACATAAAATGTTGCCCACAACAGAAGCCGCCATGGTACTTGCAAAAGACTTCCAATCATCACTTGAAGACTGACTGGAATCTCCATACCTTGCTACACCTTTCACTATCACCCATTCCACTTCATCATCATGCGCTGCTGCAAACACACCTGGAATAGGACAGCAGGAAATAAGTGTCTATTTTGTGCCATCAAATCTTCCTAAAAAAATTACACTGGTATTTTAGAGGAGAGTCAGGGGTACAAGACCAAGTACTTAGGAGGCACAGTCGTGTAGTGGTTAGCGCGTCTCCCGGGGAAGGGGGGGGACGAAAATTTTGGGTGGGGATATGCCGCTGGGACCCCTTACCCTATACCAGACCACTTTCAGCTCCATTTTGCAACCCTATTTTAGATTTGATGCCAAAAATCTCTACCCTATCCCAGACTAGCTATCTTCCAGCTATCAATCAGAAATACAACTGCATAGAGTTCTCAATTAAAAAACCATTTGGCGAGTAACAAAGTTTCCACGGTTGAATTTACATTTATTTCCGAGTTCTTCAAACCCCATTTTGGACTAATTTTTTCCCTAGTTTCCCGGTAACTGATACCCTATTCTAGACCAAAACTCCTTGATTTCTATACCTTATCCCAGACCAAACTGCTTGGAAACCATACCCTTCACAGCGGCACATACCCATATAGGTTATGTTATATATGGGAGTACACCCCCCCCCCCCCCGCCAGGGCGCGTTGGATCCAGATCTGAAAGTCGGTGCTTTGATGCCCAGTCCCTGCCATAGTGTTGTTTCCTTTACTCTACATTGTCTCTCTCCACCCAGGTGTATAAAACGGGTACCCGTAACCCGTTTTAGAGTAGCATCCGATCCAGGGGGAGTAGCAATACTCTCAGTTGCTTCATGCTACAGAAACCAGGTTAAGCTTCAGCTGTGTTGGCCTCCTTGGCTATTGTGTGCGACTTTACCTACCTGCAAGCCCAACACAAACTCACGCGACGTAAACTGGTAAACTAGTTAACCTTGGTGAGAGTTCGTTTGGCTGAGAGAGAACCAGAAGTCCCGGGCGAGTTTGCCAGTCAAAAACAGGAAAAGCCCTGGGGGTATTATACCCCTTCAGTACACCAAGTAATAATGTGCATTGCCAACAATTAAATTACCAGATGGATGGAGTCAAGTATCACAATTACATAAAGAGACTCAGAGAAACACTTAAGAAGAAACATGAGAAAGAGCTAAAAAGCACACATACTTTTACTCTCATATGTAGTTACCTTCTCCTTCTGTCTCCACTGCAATTGCTTCAGGATATTTCTTGACAATGTCCTCATGCCGCCATCCAAAACTGGCTGCCTGTGGCTGGCTCAGAATATCACCATCACAGTGAACTCTCACTTTCCATTCATCTGGGTTTCGCAAAGGAGCTTTCCATCCATCAGCTAAATGTTTGATCACGTTGCCAAATTTTCTGCTCACAGGAGTTTTGTAGACAAGTGTTGTTAACTTGGAAGACACAACTACATCTCCCAGCTTGGTTTTCTCAGAATTTAAACCAATGCAGGTACCAACAGAAAACACAGCCTTAGGCCTCAGGACCCTGACTGCATTCTTCACAACTGCTAAAGAACCACTTGGACCGGAAGACCCTTTATTGCATTTTATCAATGCAATCTTCAACCCTTTTTGGTCACCACGACCCATGAATCCAAAGTACACTTGACCAATGTCCATGCAGTAACTCTTGAAGGGTTGTTCCAGATAGAACAAACAACCTAAGAACTCACAGTCCTCCACTGTCAATAACAGAATATCAATTGGGAGTTCTGCATTGCTCCAAGGTTCACTGGTGTTAGGAAGATCACTTAAGGTTTGAATCTTAATACTGAGGGGTGGCGGTCTGACATTGCAATCCAGTGAACTGGTTTCCCTAATCTCGTCTGTTTCTGTCACTAAAAGATAAATAAACAGAGATGGGTTTGTACAAAGCATGAAGAAGACAATTTAATGTAGTCCGCTATAATTCATAGGAGGGGGTGGGTCAGGGAAATGTTGTATGTCACACAGGAGGGGATGGGTTAGAGAAATGTGGTATGTCACATTGGAGGGGTGGGTTAGAGAAATATGGAATGTCACATAGAAGGGGGTGGGTTAGAGAAATGTGGTATGTCACATAGGAGGGGAATGGGGGCAGGGAAATGTGGTATGTCAGGTAGGAGGACGGTTAAGTCAAGGAACTGTGGTATGTCACATAGGAGGAGGGTGAAGTCACGGCAATGTGGAATGTCACATAGGA
Source organism: Siderastrea siderea (assembly GCA_964030785.1). Lineage (NCBI taxonomy): Eukaryota > Metazoa > Cnidaria > Anthozoa > Scleractinia > Rhizangiidae > Siderastrea > Siderastrea siderea. The sequence goes on along the minus strand of OZ034969.1, from coordinate 47,753,797 downwards.
GGGGGTGGGTTAGAGAAATATGGTATGTCACATTGGAGGGGGTGGGTTAGAGAAATGTGGCATGTCACATTGGAGGGGGTGGGTTAGAGAAATGTGGTATGTCAGATAGAAGGGGTGGGTTAGAGAAATGTGGTATGTCACATAGCAGGAGGGTGAAGTCAGGGAAATGTGGAATGTCACATAGGAGGGGATGAGTTAGAGAAATATGGTATGTCACATTGGAGGGGGTGGGTTAGAGAAATGTGGTATGTCACATTGGAGGGGGTGGGTTAGAGAAATGTGGTATGTCACATAGGAGGGATGGGTTAGAGAAATGTAGTATGTCACATAGGAGGAGGGTGAAGTCAGGGAAATGTGGTAAGTCACATAGGAGGGGGTGGGGTCAGGGAAATGTGGTATGTCACATAAGAGGGGGTGGGTAAGAAAAATATAGTATGTCACATAGAAGTGGGGTGAAGTCAGGGAAATGTTGTAAGTCACATAGGAGGGGGTGAAGTCACGGAAATGTGGTAAGTCACATAGGAGGGGGTGGGGTCAGGGAAATGTGGTATGTCACATAAGAGGGGGTGGGTAAGAAAAATATAGTATGTCACATAGAAGTGGGGTGAAGTCAGGGAAATGTTGTAAGTCACATAGGAGGGGGTGGGGTCAGGGAAATGTTGTATGTCACATAGGAGGGGGTGGGGTCAGAGAAATGTTGTATGTCACATAGGAGGGGGTGGGGTCAGAGAAATGTGGTATGTCACATAGGAGGGGTGGGTTAGAGAAATGTGGTATGTTACATAGGAGGGGGTGGGTTAGAGAAATGTGGTATGTTACACAGGAGGGGGTGAGTTAGAGAAATGTGGTATGTCACATAGCAGGGGGTCGAGTCAGGGAAATCTGGTATGTCACATAGGAGGGGGTGGGGTCAGGGAAATGTGGTATGTCACATAAGAGGGGGTGGGGTCAGGGAAATGTGGTATGTCACATAGGAGGGGGTGGGGTCAGGGAAATGTGGTATGTTACATAGGAGGTGGTGGGGTCAGGGAAATGTTGTATGTCACATAGGAGGGGGTGGGGTCAGGGAAATGTTGTATGTCACATAGGAGGGGGTGGGGTCAGGGAAATGTGGTATGTCACATAGGAGGTGGTCGGGTCAGGGAAATGTGGTATGTTACACAGCAGGGGGTAGGGTCAGGGAAATGTGGTATGTTACACAGGAGGGGGTGGCGTCAGGGAAACGTGGTATGTTACATATGAGGGGGTGGGGTCAGGGAAACGTGGTATGTTACATAGGAGGGGGTGGGGTCAGGGAAACGTGGTATGTCACATTGGAGGGGGTGGGTTAGAGAAATGCAGTATGGGTTAGAGAAATGCGGTATGTCACATAGGAGGGGGTGGAGTCAGGGAAACGTGGTATGTCACACAGGATAGGAGTGGGGTCAGGGCATTGTGGGAAGTTTCTTGTACATACACAATGTAGGAGATGGTACCTCAAAAGGGCGGGGCTCATAATATCATTGAGAGAATTAGGTATCTTCAAAAGACGTTCCCTTTTATGTACATGCATTAAACTCATTTTAGCTCTGGCAATCTTAACGTGCCTCATATCTAATTAACGCCCCCAGAAAATCCTGAAAATTTAATAAATGCCCTGGGAGTTTATTAGATCATTTAGAGTAATGATTATTTATGAACCTGCTTTGTCCTTGCTTGTGATCTTGGTTCGCTTAAAACCCTGGGTACTACCACAAGACAATGATCTCTTCTTCTCCTCTCCTGATTTTTCTGAGAGAATTACCACAGAAGAATAACAAATAAACTCCCTGTCAACATAGAACTGGTAAAAACAGGTTAATTTTAAAAATTTGTTTCTCAAACATTACAGAATCATTCCAAATAAAAATTACGCAGACTTACTCAGAAAAATCTAAGCTTTCAAAAAATCAACACCTTAGGTATCCATTTTCACACCTTGGGTGTGAATTCACATTTAAATTGCAGGCTCCAAAAAAATCAAAGTTTGCTCATTTGTAGCTTTCCCTGTACAGCTACAAAAATAAATTCAATTGGACCAGACAAAAAGTTCAACTTCCTTGAAATACCCAGTTGATG